>CM047581.1:5889335-6073468 GCA_026184515.1 Peronosclerospora sorghi | reverse complement strand
TTGTCTTGGCTTTCCGCCATGGCATCGCAGACGTGTCGTAAGACACTAAGGCGCGTCGATAAAAACTTATCGATGTGCTTTCGCACAGATACAGGGCTGACGTCGGGGAATCCTCCCCCCTCAAGCCCTGGGCCACGCACATGTGGCGTTAACGGAACCCTCGGATTCACCAATCCTTTCACGTAAAACGGGGTAAACCCCGTAGATGCATGTACTGAATTGTTGATAGCAAATTCAACCATCGGAAGCATCTCACTCCAACTCTTTGAAGAATCGGACATAATCTCCGGAGAATGTCCTCCACAACGCGATTAACGCGTTCCGTCTGACCGTCCGTCTGCGGATAATCCGCAGTGGACATGAGGAGCTTGGTGCCTAGCACCTTAAACAACGCTCCCCAGAACTGTCCCATAAAACGGGGATCCCGATCCGACACAACAGAATCGGGTAGACCATGTTGTCGAAAGACACGGTCTAGGAACACTTTTGCTGTTCCTTGTCCATCTATGGACTCTGGCACCGCCGCCAGGTGGGCCATCTTGCTCAAACGGTCTACAAAGACCAATATGCCGGTGTTCCCGGCCTTATCCTTCGGAAAACCGAAGATAAAATCCATGCTAATGGATTTCCAACACTCCGTTGGAACCGAGAAGCTCGCCAAAGGTGCAGCTGAACTTGCAGAGGGTTTAACCCTCTGACACGTCTCACAGGTCCGTATATACGCACCGACCCACTTATACATATTGGGCCACCAATACAAAGCGCTTAAAGTGCTGTAGGTCTTATCCCGACCTAAATGACCCCCGGTAGGGGCGTCATGTGCCTCAAAGAGGACTCTATACTTCAGTTCCTCATCATGAGGAACAACCACCCGCGGAGTGTCCTCCGCGCTCGTGCTATAATATAGCAAACCGTCACAGTACCTGTAACGGTGTAAACGAGCTCTAGCTCGACTTGACAGGGTTGGCTCAGACGAGCCAAGACCCTTTTCACCTAACGCGCGGATAAGCGCCGTACATTGAGGGTCTTTCTCATACGCCTGGCGTATGAGATCTACCACAGACGTGGTGACGAATGTCGCGTGAGCGAGCTCGTAATCGGGACGACGCGACAACGCGTATGCATGTACATTCTGTTTATCAGGTTTGTACCTTACCTCAAAGCTGTACTCCGCAAAGAAGGAGAGCCAACGGGCCATCCGTTGGGAGAGATGAGGCGACTTTGTCTCTTTCTGTAAGGACGCGTGGTCAGTATAAACTACGAACGGCTTTGAGACGAGTAGGTGGACCCTAAATTTGACAAGGGCATACTTCATAGCAAGTAGCTCCTTGTCATGAACGGGATAATTCCGTTCTGCAGCTTTAAGCTGCCTCGACTCAAACGCAATCACGCGTTCCCGTGCCGCGTCGTCTGCTTGTAATAAAGCACATCCGATTGCGAAATAGGAGGCGTCGCAGACGACGCTAAAAGGTTTCCCAGAGTATTGTAGAGCAAGAACGAGGGCTTTTAACAAGCTCCCTTAACCGCTTCAACAGCGTTTTGGTGTTTGGTTTCCCATAACCAGTCAACATCGTTCTTAAGAAGGTCCGTCAATGGCTTATCCATTTCAGCGTAGTTCTCGCTTTATTTGTGGAGATAATTGGCTAATCCAAGCCACTTCCGTAAATCTCTAAGATTTACAGGCGAAGGCCACTCCACAATGGCTTTCACCTTTGCGGGATTCGCCCGCACTCCATCCTTACCGATGAAGCATCCGAGGAAAGGAATTTCCTCAGCACCAAAGATACACTTGGATGCGTTTGCATATAAATTATGCTCTCGAATACATTTGATCACTGCTCGAAGGTGTATCAGATGAGTCTGAACATCAGACGAGTCGCCTTCCGCACGACTATGGACGAATCTATCGTCGAAGTACGTCTGAGCGTACTTCCTATGAGGGCGGAAAAGTTGAGTCACCAAGCGATTGAAAGTCGCTGGTGCATTTGAAAGCCCTTGTGGCATAACAAGCCACTCCCACAGCATGCCACTAGGCGTGCTAACCGCTGTCAGCGGAATATCGGACGCTCGCATGAGCACCTGATAATACTCGTCCACCAGATCTAAGGCACTGTACACAGTACAGCCCGCCATATTGTTCTGGAGGTAATCCTTCCGAGGAATCGGAGTCTGCATGGCTACAGTAGCTGCATTCAGCGTGTTGTACGCATGCACAATGAGCCACTTTCCGTTCGGTTTACGAACACAAAAACTGGGAGATGAGTGGGGAGACTTACTCTCCCGTACCATCCCTGACTCTTCTTTACCCTTGAAGAATGCGTCGATGACGTCTCATTGTTCCTTGGGGAGAGGTCACTGCTAGTGACGCAGTATTTGGTTCCGGGAACCAAATCAATTTCATGTCGGACTCTCCGATCCGTTGGTAACCCCATCGGTGGGTTGGCATCTCCAAATTCCTTTAGTAAGGAATGGTAAGGGTCCTCAGGATCCGCGAGGATCTTGAGGCCGCTTCGGGCATTTAATGCCTGTTTGGTTTTCACCAAAACTGACTCTTCCATCGTGGATGAGGAGTTCAACTCCTCTTCCGGACGCAACACGACGAACTCGTCGAGTTCACCTGCTTTTACAGCAGTCTCAAACTCGTTGAAGGACATCTCCTCCGACGACAACAGTTCGCCTACCCCAGGAAACCGTTCCAGGCTTACGTCTTCTGTGACAACACCTGTCACACTATTCAGCATCCTGTAGGACTGCTGACTATTGCCCTCGGGACTCATCCCGAGGCCCAGATGGGGTGAGTCAATTGCCCCATCTACTGGAAGCGCCACGCGCCTATCCACAGAGGTATCTACCTCTACCACCGGTGACTCGCCGGTATCGCCTATACCGGCGTAATCGGAATCATTTCCGACGTGCGAAAGAGACGGACTTCGGGTCTCTTCGCTTCGAAGCGCCTCGAGCTTAACCACAGGGGTCTCCACACCTACCACTGGAGTCGCAACTTGTTCGCCGGACGCGGCGTGGTCGGAATCAATTACGACCTGTAGAAGAGACGAACTACGGGTCTCTTCGCTTGGAAGCGCCTCGCGCTTAACCACAGGGCTCTCTACCCCTACCACTGGAGTTACCACAGGTAACTCACCAGTCTCGCCGTTCACGGCGTGGGGATTAACCGCCGAATCCCCCTCGTTAAGGAACTCTTCCTTAACGCCATTGGGAATGATCATTTCAGACATCCCAATCTATGGCATCTCACGCCAGAATCGCTTTTGCGATCGAGCAAAGGTGGGTTCATGACTCGCCAATGCTTCACCCGACCGCGGGTGCGTTGAGCCAATGGGCTTAGACTTCCAGTCTATCCATGGCTCGTGGCGTTCCAGCCACTTCATGCCCAGAATGAGGTCATACCTCGATTTCAAATCCAGGACTAGGCAACGTTCTAAGCTGTCGAAGTCTGCAAACTTCAGCTTAAGGTCAATCGAGACCTTGGGTACAGAAACCTGTACGCCCGTCGCAAGACAGACCGTGACAACGTCACGAGAACGTGCCTTTAGGGCCTCAGCATACAGCCGACTCTTCTCCACAGAAGCCCGTCTGACATAATTTTCAGACGCTCCAGAGTCTATCAAGACTCTCCAAGGCTTATCAAAGCCTTTCACGTCCGCAAGGACTACCAGCAAACCTGGCTGGTACACCAACTCGGTGCTAGAAAGCACCGCTTCCCTCGGGGCTTTGTGCTGTCGTCCCCTACCCTGGGGCTTAACAGCACTGAGGGGTCCCTCTGTAGAGCGCCCCGCACCTACTGGGAGCCGTCGTTTCCCGACGGCTTGGACAAGGGCTTTTTCCCCACCCTTGGTCCCTTGTAGCGAGTGTCTCGCTGGTGATTTTTCGGACATCTGTTCCTCAGATGATCCATGCTCCCACACAGGAAGCATCTCAGCGGCCCACGCCGCTGCAACATAGCCAAGTGCTCTGTCTCGAAGCTCTGTGAAAAAGAGTCCGAATGACTCTTAGCGGGAGGTTTCTCCTCCACTTCGACTTGACTCAGGTCCATGGGTTCGGGACCCACCTTAGAGAACGGAAGTTCCTCTCGGCGTTGAACGACATCTTGAACGCCTCCCCCAGGGATTGGGGTCGGCATCGGAACAATTCCGAACGTGCTGGCCCTTCTATCAGTCCTCCCATGAAGACGGGGATGGACACATCGTCCGAATACGCTTTCGCGTACATCCCTGCCAAGAGGGTCTTAAGTTCTTGGATATATGTTTCCAAGTCCCTAGTGCCCTGACGGCACCTCAGAAACGCCAGCTGATTCTGGAAAACCAGATCAGGCGTTGCGTACATGTCCATAAGCTTCTGCTTAAGGACCTCCCAGGTAGGGAACACGTTCGTGACCGAGTCCGAACACGTAAACGCCCATGCACGGGCTTTACCCGTAAGATGGGTCAGCGCAAGTCCCACTTGCAAGTGATCAGTGATCACATTCGCTGTGGCGAAGGGCGTTTCGACCTCTCGTAACCACACATAAAGGTTATCACCTTTTTCACCAGTGAATTCCTTTATCTTAAAGGACAATGGGGGACGCACCCCCGTGGAACGACCTCCACTACAACTCGCTTCATGAGCGATGAGGGCATTTACCCTTGCCTTTACGGCCTCAAGGCCCTGCTCCACTAGGAGCTGCATACCCTTCTCACCCAGTAAGGGTAACAGCCTTTTAAAGGCTTCCTGTTGGACGAGGGTCAAACTATCCCAATCGTCCTGATCCATCCTTTGCAGAGGATGCCTAGTCTACCAACACAGGTGTTGGATTGACTACAAGTGCTACCAGATGTAGCCGGGTGCATACACGCACGGTGCGGCTAGCGCACAGAGGAAGGTTTTCCTTAAAGCGGCGTTCGCCGCTACTTAGCTGATACGCCCTTATTAAGGGCTTAGTAGGAGAGAGCTCTCCTACTCGGGACCAAGATTCCTGGGTTAGTTTACTCTAGCCTGTACTAGTGCCTTAACGGCAAGGCTCCCTTACAAAGGGTGTAGCTAAGGGGAGGGCTCCCCTTACGCTACGGCACTCACTACACGAACGACCGGTCGAGGTCGTGCGTCTGTACTACGGAGTGGAAAGTAAACTGAATATATATTTAATATGTAATTATTTAAACTAATATAAACTATATGTAACACTAAGTAGAATATTCCTAATTCATACCTAGCTAAAATGTAGTGTACACACCTGTGTACTGGCACGTGGATGGCTGACACCACCACACCAAGGGCCCATGCCCTGATTGGTTAAAATAACCAAAGGTTCGAAACCTTTTAACCCGACCAATACTGGCCTCAACAGTGGTGTACCAATGTACACCAACACTCAGTGTTACCCGAATGTAACCCCGTTACAGCTAGGCGCACGACCTCGACCGGTCGCGCGCTGTGAGTGTTGTTGTGAAAGGGAATACCTTCCCTTAACTACCCCTTTTTTAAGGGAGCCTTGTATCAAGGCGTTAGTTCATACTAACTTGTAAGCTAAGGGAAATCTTGGCCCCGAGTAAGATAGCACTCTCCTACTAAGCCCTTCTATAAGGGCGTATCGGCTAAGTAGCGGCATATCGCCGCTTTAGGAAAGTCTTCCTCTGTGCGCTAGCCGCACCGTGCGTATACGCACCTGATACATCTGGTAGCACTTGTAGTCAATCCAACACCTCTGTTGGTAGACTAGACATCATCTGCGAAGGATGAACCAAGAGGATTGGGGTAAGCTTACCCCCGTCCAACAAGAAGCCTTTAAAAGGCTATTTTCCATCTTGGGAGATGACGGTATGCAGCTCCTAGTGGAGCAGGGCCTTGAGGCCGTACGCGAGGGGGTAAACGATCTCATCGCCCATGAGGCGAATTTTCGTGGAAGTCATTCCACGTCTACGGGGGTGCGCCCTCCGTTGTCCTTTAAGATAAAGGAATTCACCGGTGAAAAAGTTGATAACCTTTATGTGTGGCTTCGCGAGGTCGAAACGGTCTTCGCCACAGCGAATGTGATCGAGGATCAATTGCAAGTGGGACTTGCACTGACACATCTTACGGGTAAAGCCCGTTCATGGCCGTTTACGTGTCCGGATTCGGTCGCGAACGTGTTCCCGACCTGGGAAGTCCTTAAGCAAAAGTTTATGGGCATGTATGCAACGCCTGATCTGGTTTTCCAGAATCAGCTGGCGTTTTTGAGGTGCCGTCAGGGCACTTGTAACAGGACTAATCCTGTTACTGTCTTACACTGTATTTTTCGAGGAAGCGTGCAATACAATAGGGCAGGATTAGTTGATAACAACTAATCCTATACTAAAAGTAAATATATGAATATTCACTTAGGTCTAAGAACGCAAAATTAAGAGTGCTTATTTAATGGGTGGTTTAGAGGCTAATAGTATAGTAACTAACTAATTAATATATTAATATCAAGTCTTTAACTAACTGTACTGTTAGTTAACCTGCAAGATTCGGTATTTATACCGAATCGACTTTTCCTTCTTAGATTATAATAACTTAGAATCTCTTATTTACATTTCAGACAACTAAACTGTGATATTCTAACTTGAATATCAATTATGTAATGGCACCCCATTACATCACCCCCCACTTAAGGTGGTTGGCCAATAATAACTCTTATTTTGGCCAATCATGGGTGGCACTTGTTGATCGGAATTTCTCATTCACCGACTGATTGACCATCGACTCGATGGTCAAAGCACACGGCGGCGCTCTAAAGAGCGCTGCTGAAAACAATGAAGGGCTTCTTCCTCCGCCTCAGCACTAGGTGCTGAGGTGTTGAGTGACAACGGTGACGCTGCATTAGCAGCGTCAACTACTCAAAGGTCGGAAGACGTACCGTCTTCAACCACAGATGCTGCTAAGGCGGCATCTGACAAGAAACAGGGAGATGTTGCTAATGCAACATCTCGCACGATGACAACCCCCGAATGGTGTGTTGCCAGGAAGGGTTCTTCCATGTTCGGAGACAGTTCTGACTCCGAACAAAGTGATCGGGGCACAGCTGTCCCCGAGAAAGGATCTAGCGAGTCGAAACTCGCTAGGTGATCATCGCCTAACAGCGATGACGACTCTGGTGTCCCTGTCTGCTATGACAGCGACAATGATTATCACAGGTGGTTGCGATAGCGCAGAGCCCCACCTGGACCAAGTACTTCTCTACATCGGGGTGATTTAACCCCGGCGCGTGGTGTTGAAGCAGGCGGTGCTCCGCCTGCTAAAAGACTCGAACAGAAGCGGCGCCTGCCGCTTCTAAAGCGTATCATTGTACGGAACCACATGTTCCGTACAGAGTGGGGTTTTGGACCCCTGGCTGGGCTATTGCCCCCAACAGTGGCGGTCACCGTAAACGGGACTGCCAGTATGCGTTGTTCGATATCAACGTGCTGGATGAATGCGAAGACATCAAGTCACGTCGTTCCGATCGAAGTACAGACGATAGACGTCTGTACTTTATTGACCTCTTTTTCCAGGTTCGATATTATTCGAGCCGGAAAGGGTCAAGGAGGAACAGGGACGATAAAGACGACCTAAATCAGAGTTTGAACACTTTTGTTGACAACTACAACAACATCCCAGATGATTACGTGAATAAAGTTCACGTAATGCGCGAGCGCTTTTTAAAGCACTCACGAACAGGCAAATGGAAGACATCCATTTTGCTTGCATCAAAGAAGGGTTGAACTGTGGTGTCCCTTCTCATCTCGTTTGCCCGCGGTGTCCGCAGGGTACTCCTCGTCTGTCAAAGGGGGAGCTGCGGGGGTACGGTGGTTTTTCTGTACCCGCCGAAATTCAGGGCTTAATCGATGCCCTAAATGCATCAACACCTAGTGTCGATGCTACTTCGCATTATGAGTTTGAGACTCCTTCTCAAACTCAGTTAAAAGGTCTGGGGCGTCGGCTCTCAGAACCTCAATCGGATCCCAAGAGTCGAACTATTTGGGATAACCCAGTCAGCGTACTAAGTACTCGGTACGCTGCCCCTTCTTCGAAGGAACCGAGCGCTTGGAGATCAAGCGCTCGAGGATGTATCGCTTATTCCCCTGATTATCGATCAGGGGCGGCAGAGGCTGAGAATTCCCTCGCCGTTGTTGTTGCGGAGCATGGCTCTTTGCTCCGCAAACTCGAGGAGGGTTGTCACTCCTTGAACAGCGATATGTCTCACTCTGTGAAGACATATAGGTCTCTTCGAGAGAGTGTCCTCGACATCCTGGGGGCGCAAACTGCCCTTCAGCGGAAGAATGATCCTCTGTACATCGAGCTTTCCCGCTGTAAGGAAGAGCTCGATCGGCACAAGGTTGTTCTTGAGCAGTCGAAGGCGGAGAGGTAATGACTCTTCGCTCTGCTCATTAACGGATGGAAGACGATTACAAGTCTCTTTTGGGATACTTGGAGAAGCACGGTATCTTCCGTGGTTCTGTGTCTCGTCGTAAGGCGAAGACGCATGATACGGTTTGAGCCGCCCAACATAGAATGCTGGGTGAAGCCGCATTGCTGTGGGAATGTCTAAAGTATAGGCATCCCCCCTAATCTCTTGGACCTTGAAAGGTCCAATGTACTTAGGAAGCAACTTCCGTGTAGGGAAGTTGCTTATTGCATGTGTAGGCAAATTAGTAGTACTGAATAATACTAATTCACCTTTAAGAAAGGAGTTTTTGTTCTTCCTTCTGCTTATCAAAAGCAGAGGCAAGTGCATCTTTTACATAGCGTATTACAGCTTGGCGCTGTAATACGAATTCATCTACTGCTTTATCAGCAGTAGGTGCATTGTCCTCATTGTCTGCAGCAATGGCTGCAGACATATATTCATCATATGCAGCTTCAGTTTCAATTGAAGCTGCTTCCGCTTCTACTGTACTTTCAGTAGAATGGCCATCGTTTTGTTCACAAGTTGCAGTTGCAACTTGCGCATTGACTCGCTCAAAATTTGAGCGGGTCCCTCCCCCACTTAGATTTGGCGTACCGCCAAGTAAAGCTGGGGTTCGTGGATGCCTTAAGGCATTCACGTAGAACGGTGTATGCTTAGTTGAAGCATGCACCGAGTTGTTAATCGCAAATTCATTGAGTGACAGGTAGTCACTCCACTGTTCAAAGGCATGTGCGTATGATCGCAACATGTCTCCGAGAACGCGGTTAACCCGTTCCGTCTGCCCATCCGTTTCCGGATGGTCCGCCGTTGACATCTTCAACTGGGTTCCCAACAATGAGAACGTTTCTTGCCAGAAACGTCCTGTAAATCTCGGATCTAGATCCGAGACAATGTCTTCCGGCATTCCGTGCAAACGGAATACCGTATCAACGAATATCTGTGCTGTTTGAGCGGCGGTTACGTTCGCTGATACTGCACTAAGCTGTACCATCTTACTAAAACGGTCTACAAAGACCACTATTCCGGTCTTCCGACTATTGTCGGGTGGAAGACCGAATACGAAGTCCATTGAAATGGACTTCCAACACTTTGTCGGAACCGTCAGAGATTGCAGAGGAGCCTGTGCAGACTGCGCAGGCTTAACGCGCTGGCAAATCTCGCAAGCGCGTACGTATTTCCGTACCCACTAGTACTGGTTTCGCCAGTAAAAGTCACGTGCGAGAGAAGCGTATGTCTTCTCTCGACCTTGATGCCCCGAAATCGGTGCATCATGATACTCAAACATAATTTGATGTTTGAGATCATCGTCGTTTGGAACGACGATGCGACTTTCATCTTTTTGGTCTGTTCTGTAAAGCAGCAGACCATCGTGCAGTCGATATCGATGCACGCAAGCGCGGAGGAACTCTGGGAGTTCGTCGCGTTTCTCACTTGATTGATTACGTAAGTAATCAATCAACAGATGTGTCTCCTCGTCTGTTTTGTACGCCTCGCGTACTTGTCGTATAATTGACGACGACAAAGCAGTGCAACGGATTGTGTTTGCACTGGCACCTTTGGTTACGGACGGTTTCGTCTCGTAATCGGGCCTTCGTGATAGCGCATCCGCTATCCCGTTCAACTTTCCGGGTTTGTATTCAACCGTAAAGTTGTACTCAGCAAAGAATGACAGCCATCGAGCCATTCTTTGAGAAATGTGTGGTGAATTCACGGCCGTGCGTAGTGGCGCATGGTCCGTGTAAGCCACAAACGGTCTATCTCCCAATAGATAGATACGAAACTTGGCCAGTGCGTACTTCATGGCAAGTATTTCCTTGTCATGCACTGGATAGTTGCGCTCGGATGGGCGCAACTGACGCGATTGATAGAAGATTACGCGATCACGATCATCGTGATCACGCTGCATCAAAGCACAACCGATAGCGAAATCGCTCGCGTCGCAAACGACGTGGAACGGACGCTCGTTATCGGCTATAGCCAAGACAGGCTCTTCAGTCAAGCTTTGCTTGACTGCATCAAAAGCATCTTGGCATTGGGTATCCCAATGCCATTCAACAGCTTTCTTAAGTAATTGAGAAAGAGGTCGTATCAACCCAGCATAGTTGCACGAATACTTGTGCAAATATGTTGCCAACCCAAGGAACTTTCGAAGTTCCTTAACGTTGTTTGGAGTAGGCCATTCAACGATCACTCTGATCTTTTCTGGATCAGGACGCACCCCGTGCTTGCCCCAAATCATCCAAGAACGGGTATCTCAGGTGCACCAAAGGTGCACTTCTTTATATTTGCATAGAGCTTATGCTTACGCATAAGCTCTAACACTCGACGTAGATGCTCCCTATGGACATCTACACCGCTTTTATCGTGTTCACCCTTACTATGGATGAACACGTCATCGAAATAACTCGGTGCGAATTCTCTCACCGGGCGTAATAGATGCGTTACGCATCTGTTAAACGTAGCAGGGGCATTTCGAAGCCCCTGCGGCATAACAAGCCACTCCCAAGCATGCCGCTTGGGGTGCTTACCGCCGTGAGAGGGATATCCTTCTCACGCATTAGGATTTGATAAAATCCATCTCTTAGATCGAGAGCACTAAAGATGGTGCTCCCGCACATGCCATCAATGATGACATCATTCCGCGGTATCGGTGTCTGCGCCGGTACCGTCGCTGCGTTCAGCTTGTTGTAAGCGTGAACGATTCTCCACCCACTTGTGGACTTCTTCACACAAAAGGTGGGGGTAGAGTGCGGTGAGGTAGACTCCCGCACTTGGCCTGATTTACGACGAGCTTCGAAAAACTCGTCGATCGCTTTTACTTGATCACGCGGCAACGGCCATTGCCGCGTAACACAATACTTCGTGCCTGGCGCGAGGTCAATCTCATGACGAGTTCCCTTATTCTTAGAGAGCTCGCTAGGTACTTCTTCTGGGAATACATCAGCGTATTCTCGAAGTACCTCATAAAATGGGGAGCTCGCTTTAAGCGACTCCAGCTCTGCGCTTCAAAGCGCTGAACTTTGGTTTGATCATTGGGAACCTCTTTCCCAATGTTTTCCACTTGTAATATGGATATTCGTTCACGAATATCCACTACATCATCTGTTGCAACGATGATACAGATCTGTTCGATCTGACCATCGTGCAAGTTTCTCATAAACTTCTTCCAGCTTAGCGCTGGAAGAGCCATCACCTCCGAACCTTCTTTTGGAGGGTGTTCCATCAACAGAGACTGGGTAGCTAATCCGGTCTCCGTTTGCGTCAAGACGTTGATCGTCTCGACGGAACTGCCCATGCAATCAGACGCACTCGTCTGATTGACTGCTACACGGTGATTACGATTCACCGTGTGCGAATACTCGTCATCATGGTGGCCACTGTCTACCATGGAATTTTGGCGATCAGATGTGCTCGTCTTATCGGCCGCCTTTTCTGCGACACGGTGGTCTTTATCACCCGTCTGCATGGCTAACGCAACGTGGTGGGCACTGGCCACCACGGAGTTGTGCTCACGATTGCACTCGATGGTGAGTTCACTCTCATCAACACGGAATTCTTTCGTCGTGTTGGAACCTTCGGTCGGACAGTGGGTGTTTCCCACTGTGGATACTATTTTATTCTCACGGTGGGTGTTTCCCACTGTGAATACTATTTCATTCTCACGGTGGGTGTTTCCCACCGTGGATATAACTTCATTTTCACGGTGGTCTTTATCACCCGTGGAATGTTTCTCTCCAACACGCAACGACTCTTCTGTTGCGTGTGGTAGTCCCTCTAGACTCTCACCAGCGGATGTACATTCCGCTGATCGTGTCAGAACAGACCTGGTGGTGCCATCGCTATCCACCAGACTGTCTGACGCTTCGGTTGTATCTTCTGATACATCCAGATTACACACAGGGTGATCAGATCCTGTGGGCCCGCCGCAGTCGATCGATAGGTTAACCCAGTCGATCGAAGGTTTAAACTTGGACATCCATGGGATTCCAAGTATCACATCGAACTTGGCATCTAAATCGAGGACGATGAATTCATCCTCGAATGACAGTTGATTAAACTCGAGGCGTGTTTTAATCACACGCTTTGGAATAGTAACGGTTGCACCTGTTGCTAACCGGACTGACAACATACTTCGTGGGGTTTCTACCTCCACGAAGCTCAACAGCGTTAGACTCTGAGTTCTAACGAAATTGTTTGACGCTCCTGTGTCGAACAAAGCTCGCATGGGGACATCGCTCCCGTGCGGCTTAACCTCCAGGGTGATAAGAGGCTTATCATCACCCTGCACCTTTTGACAGGACATAGTCTAGTCTGGGTCTATTACCCTCACATGCCCTATGTCGGCATGTGGGATAACATTCCCAGTAGGGCGCCCCGCCCCTACTGGTGATTTACGTTTTTTGCACCAACAGGGTGATGTCCCTGTTGGTGTCGCCGTTCAACGGACGGTTCCGTCCGCTGACTGCCTGGCACCGGACGCGGTGCCATACACTCATGGGCAAAATGCCGCATCGATTGCAGCGAATGTTCTTCTTAAATTTCGATTGCTTCGAACACGAAGCAACCGCAACCGATAGGTCCATTGGCTCTGGACCTCCACCGCCCATGTGGCGCGGGTGGCTATTTCTTGAGACGAAGTGTGAGCTTCGTCTGCCCGACTGCTGCTTGTTGACATGCTGTTGCGGCATGTCAAAAGCGAAGGGCTGTTGAGCCCTTCAGCTGTACCCATCATGCGATGAAGCTGATAGCATGCTGAACTCTTCACGGATGCTCATATCAATGGCATCCCTTAGAGTCTCTGGCGGGTGCCGGTAAAGACTCTGTTTGAAGGGACCATAATTGAGTCCCTTCATGAAGCCAGTGACCTGCATATCAGGGGGAACCGGCTCATACAAAATATTTGACAGCAAATATTGCGTCTTCTGAGCGTAAGCTTGAAGGTCAAGCTTACCTTGCCGGAGTTCCATGAACTCCTGCCGACTACTTAGCTCCACTTCTGGAGCTTCAAAGTTGAGCTGTAGCTCAGCTTTTAATTCCTGATAAGTCAGGAACGCAGAGTCATCAGTGGCTCTGCGACTCATCGCCCATGCCCTGGCTCTGCCGCCCAGACATGTTGTGGCGAAGTACGCCTGTTGACGTTCGTCAACAATATTTTGCGCAGAGATGGCCTCTTCCACCTCTGCGAACCATCTACGAAGGGGCTCACCCCCTTCGACGGTAAAGGGCGGTACTCTCGCCTTTACCACTTCAACGCTATGCGTTGCAGGTGAAGATGCGGTCCGCGCTGCCTCTTGCGCGGGCCGTGCTGGCTTTTCTAGGTGGTTTCGCCTAAAGCGATTTACCACCTCTATCGCTTCCTCCGGGGTCTTACCCAGGAGGAAGGTAAGGATGTCGGTCCCCATGGACCGAACCATTTCTACCGTCGCGTCTTTACTACGCGACGAGAAGTGGGGGAAGTGTTTAGTCACCACTTCCAGCGTTCTCTCTCGCTCGGCAGGCGTCATGTCTCGCGACATGATGCCGGGCGGCTCTTAATCTTCGCTCCGCTAGTTGACTAGCGGAACGGAACTGTGGTCGTTAAGACGGACCACAAAGTGCTACCAGGTGTAACAGGACTGATCCTGTTACAGGCTTACACTGTAATTGCGAGGAAGAGCGCAATGCAATAGGGCAGGATTAGTTGATAACAACTAATCCTATACTAAAAGTAAATATAAATATTTACTTATCTATTAGAACGCAAAATTAAGAGTGTTTATTAAATGGGTGGTTAGCGGCTAATAGTATAGTAATTACCTAACTAGTATAATAATATCAAGTCTTAAACTAACTATGCTATTAGTTAACCTGCATGATTCGGTATTTATAACGAATCGACTTTTCCTTCGTAGATTATAATAACTAATAATCTATTATTTGAATTTCAGAAAACGCGTCTGAAATTCAACTGTGATATTCTAACTTGAATATCAATTATGTAATGGCACCCCATTACATATGTTGTGTGGCCGTCGTTGTCGGCACACCCCTGGGTACTACCGCCGTCACAGGTTCATGTTCTTCTTCCACTTCCATCGGCTCATTCATCTCCACGTCGTTGTCCATCGGTGCTGGACTGTGTACCACAACGTCTTCAACACCGTCATCGTCGTTGTCGTCGTCTTCCGGGATATGGAGATTCGACCACGGAACCTCCTGTCCTTCGTCATAGATGCCTTCGACCTCACGTTCGTCGAGTCGCACACTGCGACTCACCACCATCTTGCCGTTCTCCAGGTTGAGCATCCTGTATCCCTTTGTGTCGTCTGCATACCCAAGTATCATGCATTTGAAACACTTGGCGTCCAGCTTCTTCCGTTGCGACGAGTCGATGTGGGCGTATCCCATCGATCCAAACACACGCAGATGTGAAAGCTCCGGTCTCACACGAAACACAATCTCATGACTTCATGTCGGATCTAGTTCTCGTGCACGTGCGGTTGATCAAGTACGCTGCTGTCGGCATGGCTTCAGCCCACCACTTACGCGACACACCCTTGTAGTGCAGCAAGCACCTTGCCTTCTCGACCAACCACCGGTTCATACGTTCTGCTACACCGTTTTGCTGCGGGATGTATGGTACAGTCTTCGGGTGAACGATCCCAAGGCGTCGGCACAGGTCCTTAAATCGCTTACTCGTGTATTCGCCGCCGTTGTCTGAATGCAAGCAAAGCAGCCTTGTTCCACACTGGTTCTCCTTTTTTCTCTTGTAGTCGATAAAAGCTGTGTAAACCTCTGAATTCTCTTCAGAAAGTGCAGCTAAACATGACCCGAGTAGTCATCCACAAATGTCGCAACGTATCTCGACCCACCAGCAGATCGGGTACCCATCGGCCCAATCAAATCCGTGTGCACAAGCTCAAGTGGTTGAGTTGTTTTTGTCTTGGACTCTCTAGAAAACAGTGCGACGGTTATCTTGCCCTTCTCACACCCACCGCACAGGTGGTCGCTAGATTTCTTTATCTACGGAATCCCCGTGGTCGATAGTTGTGTGCGCACGTACGCGTCATGCCCAGAATGGCCTTGTCGTGCATGGTACAACTTCCACTTACTCTCAGCATCCTTGTAATCAACCAACATAGCACGCTCTTGATGTCCACGCAACACATAACTGTTGCCCACAAGCGGAGCACGTGCTACTACACGCCGTTCCTTCATGATCGTGCATTGATCCGACGTGAATTGAATCACCCATCCCTTCGCAGTCATCTTCGGTACCGACAAGAGACGTCGGTCAAGTCCTGATATATGCAGCACGTTGCTCACTGTAACCTTTCCACTTTCAAACACCATCCGGACGTCGCCATATACGATGGCTTTCACGATCTTGCCGTCGGCCACCTTCACTTCGATAGGCCGGCCGAGCTACTGGTAGGTGTTAAAGTCCTCACGGTAGGATGACAAGTGCGACGATTCACCACTGTCAATCAACCAACTACCGTCCTCCATAAGTTGATCACACGTCGCATGCGTCATGAACATGGCCTCGCCGTCATCGTCCTTCTTCTTGCACTGGGACTTCTTGTGGCCACGCTTGCCACACCCATAGCACGTCCCCATGAACTTCCTTGGTTTCCAGTGCCTTTTATTATTTGCGTCGTCCTGGTTCTTGCAACTGTTGTTGTTCCTGCCACGGCCGTTGCGTCCACCGCGCTGTCCAGCCCCAAACGCGCCTTCTCCAGACTCCTGTTGTTGGAACTTCTCGTACTGATTTAGTAATTTCTCCTTGACTTCATCCAGTGACATCTTGGTCAGGTCAGTATTCTCGATCACAGCGACAATCGTGTCGTATTCTGCTGGGAGACTGCCCAGCAGAATCACCGGATGGCGGTCCACGTCCATCTTGTCACCCACGGCCTCCATCGCCACCACCAACTCGCCAAATTTGTAGAGGTGGCTCGCCATGCTGGCGCCTTCCTCCATCCTGAACTCATGGACTCGTCGTGTGAGCGTGATCCGGTTCTGAATGTTGCTTCTGTTGTAGTAGTCGCGCAGCGTGAGCCATGCCTGCATCGCCGTCTTTGCTTACCGTATCCTAGACTGATGCTCCAACTCTATGCCCTGCGCGATTATCGCAAAATCATGCAAGTCGTTGGCTCTCCAAGTAGCATTCTTTATCTGCTCCTCCGTCCAGTTATCCTCCGCATACAATAGCAGGCCCTTCTTGGCAAGCTTCATTCGCATGTTGAACTCCCAATGAAAGAAGTTGTAGCTACCAAGGAGGTCTGACGGGTCTTCATCGTCGTGGTCGTGGTCTTCTTGTCGAGGTCAAGGTCTTCTATTGATTACAGATTCAGAGCTTTGGGCTCATAACCTGTTCGACACGAGTAAAATTTGAGAGTGAGATTAGATGGTTATCGTTTCTTACCTACGTTACTCCCTACAGTATCACAGTTAGAATGTTCTAGATCGTGGACGAACAGTCTATACGATTCGACGAACGTTCTAGAATATTCTCGATTTGGTCATGTTGTTAATACACGAATCAATTGTCATAGACAGTACACGGTCGTCAGTGCTCGCCAACAGGTATCATCCCATACCTTTGGCGGGAAGTCGCGGTATCGTGACTGACGGTATTCACCGATTCTGGGTGCAGCCGGTAATACAAACCGGTATACCTACCGATTTGTATCAATCTCGGTATTGACGGTAGAGTCTGTGGCTGCAAGTCGTCTACGTAAGCTGGCCAGGATGACGGCGGGTGGCGGTGCTGCTGGTGACGACAAGACAATCGATGACAGCAATAATAAAGGCCCCGCTTCTTCTTCTCATCATGATGAGAAGAGGAGGTTGGAGACGGCGGGCACCGACGAGGGAGGAGAAAAATATCTCCAGTGCGAAAAGGAAGATCATTCATCCTTCACAACAGAGTACGAGCGGAGGTATTTACGTAGTAGTAGTTGGTGACGATGGCGCTACTACAACTAGTCCCAGAAGCAACAACTTGAATGAATCTGCTGGATACTCGAAGCGAAAGAGGGGCTATAAACAATCAAGCTTTAGTGATTCGAAGTCACCTATCTGGAAATATTTCAAGTAGGACCGCGTTAATAAGGACCACTCAGTCTGCAAGCTCTGCTCCAAAGTACTCCCTACCCAGCAGGCGAGCAATCCTTTGTCCCATTTGATCTTTGCAAGGAGATCAGATAAGGAGCATGAAGAAGCTGCCGAGGACTGTCATTCAAAGCTAGAAGCAAAGCGAACTCGTCGCTCTTCCAATGCTAGGATCTTAAGTGGACACGCTGCTGAAGAAGACATAGCTTCCAAGACGAAGCAAGTTTCTTTGAAGCTGACGGATCATTTTTCTAAGAGGAAGAGGCTTACGACAGGCATGCTTGCTCGTGATATAGGTAAAGTTTACAATCAGTCGTGATTATGGAGCATTTTCTACAACTACGTGCGGGTTAAATAGTCCTTTCTTTTTCTAGCTTTGATGCTCACTCTGGACAACTTGCCTCTGACATTTGTAGCAAAAGCAGGATTTTCGCACCTTGTTAGAAAGTACATTTTGCCTCACAATGACCGCATGAAGCTACCAAGTAGGGAAAGGATACGGAAGGAGGTCCACTGCCTTCAGACAGACATTATGGAGAGGCTCAAGAAGCTCATGGCCGATACTAAGGCGGTGAGTATTATTAACAGACGTGTCTTATGTTCGTAGCAATGACTGATTTGTTCCTCTTATTCTTGCCTTCAGGTTAGTGTCACCTTAGACGGCAGGAAGACCAAAAATGCAAAAGCAGAGTATATTGGCATTACAGCTCATTTTAGCGTGAACTTCGTTCGCCAAGATATCCTTATCGGGTGCATTAAGTGCGAAGAGAGGCAAACCGCGAATAACATACTTAAAGTCGTATATGAGGTTCTCGAGGTTCGATTCGATGTTTTTTTAGCCTCATTATACATAACTCTAATAATCGGTATGATATTAAAGAGGATGGGTATTAGGGATAAGCTTATCGCTATGGTCACAGACGGCGGAAGCAACATGGTCCGCACTGGAAAGCTCTACAAAGCGTCACTTCAGTCGGCATCGGAAGGACTCGAGGAGGACATAACGGAGGATGAGGAACACATTAACGGGCATCAGACTAATCTGTTATTCTCGATGGGGGATCTCTCAGGGACAAGCAATGATTCAGAGGATGATGACGAGCTGCGCATGCGCATGACCGACGCTTGCTATGGATACTTCCAATTTGATCAGAAAGGACTCCGGAAAGTTGTTTTTCCGTGCTTTCCAGCTCTTCCTTGTGCGGTGCACAAGCTTCAGCTTTGTCTTAATGAGAAAGTCCTTGCTGCAAACTTTCCGCATATCAAGGATGTCAAGGACTTTGTGGAGCACTTCAATCGTAGCGGTACTTCTAGAGCGGCTCTAAGGAGGGAGTGTAAGATCAGCTTACTCACTTGACTCATTCCAACTGTACTCACGCCCTTATGTCATTGCTGTTTTTACAGGCACTGACGAAGAGCTAAAGGCGTCAGCGTTGCGCCAGGACCAAGCTACTCGTTGGAACAGCACCTTCTACATGCTCATTAGGGTCAATCAACTATTGGAACCGATTATGAGAGCATGTATTGCCTCTGACATTGAAGTTATCAGTCTGGAGGCAAGAAATGTTGTACGCACTTTGGTGAAGGAGCTGCAACCTTATTTCAGGTACTCAGAGGCGTTAGAAGGAGAGCTCAGAAAGGAGACGAAGAGCGACATGGAGCTCTTCAAGACTTCAATTTCAAGTGTCTCGCCCATAGCAACTAGCATGATGAAGCACACTACTCGTCGCCCTCACAAAGTATCAACTAGAAAGGATCCCTCTGCTCGGCGTCTTTCAGAGCCGGAACTCAAGCGATTGGCCGACTTCCTCCAAACTCTAGTGGAGTCGCTGTTTCGAAGGTTTTCCAGTCTTCCGGACATCTTTAACGCAGCATTACTGTTGGATCGTAGGTACAAGGACACGGAAGCACTTTACATCAACGGCCAAAGCGATACCACCAAAGGCAAATCCTTTCTAAGGATGATGATTGAGTCCTTCAACGTCCTTCAAGAGCCCGTTATTAATCACAATAAGGACAAGCAGAAGAAGTTGCTGGCGGAACTGCGGAGATGAATGGAGCGGTGCCGGATTCTACGACAACCACTTCTGCTGATGGCGAGGCTAGCAAGGAGGAAGATATAGTCAATACCGCCAACACTTACGATTTTTAGGAAGAAGAAAAAGGATGACGATGATGACTTCTCCCATGATTTGCTTGACGGTCTCTTCAAAGGTGCATCAACGTTGGGCACTGGCAAGCGGACAATGGCCTGCTGGGAAAAAGAATTAAAGTCATTTCTGGACGATCATGACCCAAGCGTCGCTCGCAACACGGATCCTTTGCTATGGTGGAAAAAGAATCAAGGTCGATTTCCCTTATAGCTCAGCTCGCTGAAATTATCTTGACAATTCCTGCATCTTCGGCACCAACAGAACGTATCTTTTCCCAGGCGAAGCTTGTTCTAAGCAACTTGCGGGCCCTTCTCGGGCAAGAAGTATTGAAACAACTCTCTTATTTCGAGTGAACAAGGATATAGTGAGCAACTCGTACGAACGGATAAGCAGCGACGGTGACGAAAAGAAGAAGAAGCAACTATTACTATTTCACGAGGACCTCTGATAATCTAGTAAGATGATCCAGAAATTTTTAAGACAAAATGTTAACTGGTTGTTGACCTCTAAAGTAAGCCTGACATGTAAATAAGGAGCATTCTACGAAACACAGTTTCAAGCTGCACCAGCAGCCCACATGATGATGATGATCATAATAGATGGCATCATCAATAATGAATGCTTTATAATTGTTGGTGCAACAGCAAGCAACATTGAACATCAACACTCAGCTCGTAAGTCCTGGATTAAACATCACGAACGCGTCGGGAGTGCCCAAATTCCCAATCTCGTGGTACAATCCGTTGACTAATTCTAACTTATTAAACTATTTGTCCTATTTCGTGTCCGTGGCCATCATATTGCGCCTTGGCAATGATGGGCACGTGATCTCCAATCAGCTTAATATCAAACTGTCGTCTGGGATAAAAACAGGATAGTTCGTCCCAGAGATAACGAGGCATCAGTGATTCCGCCCGCGCTCCAATCACATGAAGCGCCACTTTCTTCTCTCGATTGTCCCGCTTTTCGTATCGATTAATTCCGGTAGGAACACACAAAGCGTCAGGACGTACGAATAGGCCGACGACAGTAGCCTCAGAGCTCTAGAATCGTTCAGCCAACGATTCTCAGGACGGTAAAGTTTAAAGTATTCCGTCCACGACGTGATGGACTGGTCTCCATTCTATTCCCTGCTTTCTCGTCGATGAGACTGTAAGACTACGTTTCCAATACATTACGTCAAAAGTAAACACACACACACACACAAACAAACTACCGCCACCAAAAGACAAAAAAGCATTGGTTCACCTTTAGAAAAGAGGTAGGACGCTTCCGGCATGGTCGCGTACTCGGCATCTTCCATCAAACTCTTATACACCTCGAGTGTGTCCACTTTAGTCTCCTGGATCTCGTCTGCACATTCCTTCGAGCACGCAATAGGTAATCGTGTGTTCCTACAAATCACGCGCTTGTTCAGAAATAATAACGGACGCTAATACCGGTATTGATACCGGTATCCTACCGAATTTCGGTTTCCCGTCTACCCTACCGAACCGCCAGCAAATACCGGTATCATACCGATACCGATACCGCTGTGGACGAAGTCGGTATCGGTTTCAGTATACCGATACCGATGAGTTAAATGTCGGTATCACTACCATACCGATAGGGAGTATTTCGGTACCGGAGCCGAAGTACCGTACCAGTCACTACCAATGTCGGTGATGAACTCTTCCCTACCGTACCGACGGCCGGGACCAATACCGCACACCCCTGCTATTCAGCAAGGCGGAGGACAACCTCACGATGAGGTTATTCCGGAAAGCAAATTTCTGATTCGGTATCAGAAGGCTCGGAGTTGTCGGAACAATGTACCCATAGTTCAACCAATCATCTTCCGGAAAAGGAACCGATTCGGGAGAAGGGTGTTGCTCCCCTCAGAGATGGATGCTGGCCAAGTCTCGGCCACGCTAGAACACGGGCTTTGGAGGCGCAAGCACGACGGCCTTGGCTCCAAACATGGAAACATCTTATCCAGCAACTTTTCTTATGCATTTTCAACAAAAAACTAACCAAACAGAAACATTTTTCATTTGTGAGACCAGATCAGAAAAGATTACCGAAGGTGAACGCCAAGGAGACGGAAAAATTACTGGAATTGTATGAACTGATCATCATACAATTGAATTAGCCGTGGACGAGATGTAGTTCACGAGTGGTAAAGGCGGTGGAGCGGTCTTGGTCATCTAAGCAATCATTGACCACCTTACTACAGCGTGAAATTGGTCAAGCCCGTGTCCACATTGCGGAAAAATCAGATGAGCCACCACTACTACGATGGGTGGACAAGGTCCGGGGTCAACAGCAGAAGGAGGAGCATCACAAAAAGGAGCAGTTTCAACGCCCCTTCATGTTCTTAACGCATGTGTACTCCCCGGATACAATCAAGCGGTTGCGATTTCTTTGTGAACAACAGTTTCGTTGGTGCATGAAGGAATATCTACGTGATGGTACGGAAGATGAATGGTTGATCGTCAAAGGGCTTGCAGAAGGAACGATCATAGCACGTTCTCTGCCGCAGTTCCTACGGAAAATAATGACCATGGATGATAGGCTCCGGATAATGCAGACGATACGGGCCCAGGTGGAAGGCTGTCTCGTGATGGAGCTGCATGGAGAGAAAAGATTAAGGAGGAATTTATAAGCACTCGAAATTGCAGGAGAGTATTGTCACAGCAGCAACAGCAAGAGGTAACGGGTCAGCTCGTCTATGGGAGATGGTGGCACAGGTAACTACAATTAGTTATGACAAGCCGAACCATACAATCTATTTCTTCTTTCCGACCAGAGAGATAGCGATACGATATGTCGGGGTAGTTGTACCTTTCTTGAGGAGAGACCATCGCCTATCCAATATGCACAACGATGAGATTGATAACCCTGGTGATACGGAGGCCACATGGAGACGACAGTGTGAGGATGAAGGGTCGGACGTCATCTACCGTCTCAAGGCGTTTATACAATGATTATCCGGAATATCTCCAGGATGGTGGATACGACTAAGGTACATATGTTGCTTAAGCATCATATTCACTTACCATTTCATTTTGAAAACATGGACACTGGAGGACCCTTCTCCGAGACATCGACGGAATGGAGGGTGGTATGTGAATCAGCAGGATTTCCGGAAGGTATGCGCGGAAATCTGAGAATCGCCTGGGGCGAAACGCTATTCACTATCGAACATCCCACCATGCGGGGAAGAAAACAGTGCGCACGCTGCGGTCAACCGGACCACCAAATCAGAGCCTGCACTACAGAGTTGCAACAATTGCTACAAGAAATATGGATAGTCATCACAACGAAGGAGATTGGAGATCTCAAGGCCCCTGCACCGACTTTCACTAGTATGAAACAACTTCGGACTAAAGTAGCGGCGAATCGGATCCAGAGCATTCAGACAGACCGTATCAGCGTGAGTCAAACAGGACAGCAGGAAGTACCGGCTAAGAAAGAACCACCTCCCGAGTTATCGGTCGTACAGGAGATAAAGAACCCCGACACTGTCACTTTGGAGGAGCAGGGCGCGAGCGTTCAACACACGGAACCAATCAAGGCAACTTGGATCACAAAAGAACCATTACGGAGACGACAAAAGGACCATTTTTACAGGTCAATAAAGAAGGAGCCACCGAGACCATCCAAAAGAAAGGGGTGGACACACCAACAGATGAGACAGCCGGTCCAAGACTGCCTGTATTGAAGGACATTTCAGGACAAATGCTGCGGAAACCGACGAATTCGGAAGTGTTGGAGCTTGGAATGCGAGAACATACGGTCAAACAAGTGTTTTTGTAGACACCCACGCGTAGAAACGACGAGAGGTATCACCCGGAGAGTACGTGTCTGGAAAAGAAGTCGCTCTTCCTTGGTCCTTTGCCATAATCGTCGACACTCCGCAACTTTTCGCCGAAGTACCGCAGAAGTATCGGCGGGATCTGTTGGTCACATACCGCTAGAGACACAACATTGAGGTAGCCGATGAGCGCGCCTCCGACAGCGCCGTACGGAGATAGAGGCGCTTCAGCCGCTGTCTGTAGCTGCGTGTCAAACCTTGGCGGGCTGTCTTGGTAGTCGCCAAAAGCACTTTGCGTAACATGATCTTCCATCCATCCCGCCAGTCGGCGAATCGTCGGGCTGTACGAGCGTCTGACGTCGGAACAGAACTGGACTTGTCAACTTTAATATGTTCCACCTCAATTTCCGCAAGAATGGCGCTTGTCGCGCGATCGTTTGTGCACAGCCCGGGACTGAATATACTCGCCGTGGCTTACGTACGTGCACAACATGTCGTGGCGCCCCAATCCGTATACTGATTCCATTGTGGTCAGCTGCTGGGCCAGGTACCGACTGATTGACATCTCGAATCTAATCAGCATGAAGAGCGTTCACGTACCACCAATCAAGTCGAGAACTTGCTGATCTACCGCCAGGAAAGTTGTAGAAATAATTTTGCACCGCCGCATGTAAGGCTGATATGACCCTCTCTTCTTCCGCTCACTCCATGTCATCCTCGAGAACATAGCAAAGGTGTTCCCACTCAAGAATCTTTTGTTGCGCCACGGACGCATGTCTGCCGGGAGGTGAGACGTAGAAACGGTCAAGTCGACGCACCAACGAGCAGTTGAAATCCACACCCACGAACAGAGGTCCGTCGTGTTCCAGCAGATGATGTCAAAGAATCTCAAAAAGCGTCTACCGTTCAGCCTTACCACTCGGGGCATATACGTTGACAACGAAAACGTTTTCTCCTCGAATAGTAATACGAACAGCCATCCAGTGCGGTTTCCACTGTGCCTCATGCCACGGATCCATTTCAGTAATCGACAAGTACGGATTTAGTAAAATCTCAACCCTCCACGCGCTTCGTCTGACTTGGTCCATAATGTGCGTCTGGTTTTGTCCACGAAGCCCCATGTGGAGTTGTACAACTTGTTCAAGCTTGCTTTTTCACCAACAGAGACCCGCGTTTCTTGTAATAGGACCAAGTTGATGGACCCTGGCTATTCTCGCTGCCTAAAATGGCCAAAACATTCTGCACACCGGTCCGGATGTTTGGGGAATACTGCGACATTTTGCGAATGGATACCAATGCTGTTTTTGCTCCGCCTTTGAGAAGTCTTCAACGTGCTCCTACGACGACCGCGAGGTGAGAAAGTCTTTTTAGAGAGAACGGAAGGAAACTCAACCCTGGAAGGTGACCGAGGTTGCCCTAGAGGATTTGGAGAAGAGGGACTTGGATCCTCATCCCCTGTCGAAGCAGTCCCTTGCGCAACCGATATTCCCTTAGTACTGATGGTCCAGCATTTGACATCGCGGGCGATAAGGTCAAGTGTCGGCTTCCAGTCGTCAGGCTTGCATATAATGCCGCCGACAGCTGCGCGCACCTCTTCGGAGAAGTAGTATAGTACCGCTTTGGACTGTGGTATCGCCACCTTTGTATCATCTGCGACAGGAGCAAGATGTGGTAGCAACACACACACAGGACATTGAGGACGCTCCAATGATCTAAGTCCGACAGCGGTTTCGAAATGGTCGCGCACAGAAGCTCCCGCTGTAGTTTATTGAACTTTCTCCAGCGTTGTATGCTGTCCGTCGTCTTCCACCGGACTTGTCCAGACTGACCGTCTGCCGTTGCAGACCAGCCCATACACAGCTCTCACAGCTCTTTATCGAAGTGGGTGGTATGTTGGCGTATCACATCCAGTTGGGACTTGCTGTTGATCGAACTTCCAAAGGCTCGAAGGTTGTCCCCCGACATCGAGGCGAGGTAAGCCACCAGGTAAAGCAGCGCACTGACAAGCGTCTCCAGTTCCAACGCACACGCATTAATCCACGCTGATTCGCCCTTTGGGCCAACAGCCAATGTAGCAGGTACTTCCGTCCCCATTTTACGCTCGTACACCCACTTCCGAGTTGCAGCAGTGTTTTCCAAAATTCGTTTCTTGCTCTCCGGCACTGAGGCGGCTGCTACTGCAGCTGAGGCAGTTTCAGGAACCTTACGCACTCAGGTTGCCCGTAACGTCTGTTCGTGAGGATCTTTAGTGCGGATAAGATCCATCGGGGATCTTATTGCCTCCTGGATCCTTTTTGGCTCCTGAGCACCACTGGGTTGTGTCCAGCGATCGCAGGTGCCCATGGTTTGATCAGTATGGTTTGTGAAGAGGCCTTAAGCTCGTCTTCAATAGCCTTCGCTAGCTCCGCTGGAATAGGAAAACTAGAGGCACATGGGGGCGGAGTTACAGCCCCTCCACCAAGATGATTCATTCTCATAGTAGTCCCAAATATTAAAATGCTGTCCCGCCGTGTCACGTCGAGATCATGACAGGTCACTGTATCCTGGTCCCGAGAGTTTGCCGGTGGCATGTCTAATGGATCCGGAACAGATGGTCCCGCCCCAGATGACATTAAACTAGGTGTGGCATTTGATGGAACGCTACGCATACCCCGCTTGCGGCGCACATACGACGACAACAATCGATGAATCGTTGCGCGACTCCTCTCCCAAATTCTCTCTGCTGTCACAGCAGTCATCTTGAACGGCGGTGCGGCCATGCGTTTGACAACAGCCTCGAGATCGAGCGGCTCTTTTGTAGTAATCTTGTCCCAATGGCGAGTCAGCAGTTGTAATTTGTTCGTGGCATTCTCTGCTTCTGTCTTCGCTCGGTTAGCCGCAGCACCAGCGGTGCGATATGCGTACTCCACCTTAGGCAATTCTCCGTCCGAATCATCGAGAGCAGTATGCTGGCCAAGAACTGAAGCTTCATCAATAGCCAACTCCAGCGCACGACATGAGCCTTGAAAAATAAGGCCTTCTTGTTTTCGGCGTCGATCTTCTTCTCCGCGGCGGTGGAAGTCATTATTTCACCTCTACGTCACGGGTCCTCCACCTGAGATTTAGCAACCGCTAAAGACTTATCCTTGGATTGTAGCACAGTCTTTTCAGGAACTGCAGAAGTGTACGCTGTTTGCACTGCCGTGGATGTTGCGCGATAATATCCAATGAGGTGATCCAGTTCGGCAATCACTTGTGCACGCTGCTTATCCGCCTTGGCAGCAGCGGCTGATGTCACGGGAGTTTTGGCCGCGGGTTCATTTGTGTTCGTATGAATTGTTGCCTTATTCAAAGCTGCTGTGCTTGTAGAACTTTGCCTGAGTTCGTTGTGTTCTTCTTGGAGGAATTTGCCACCGCGCTGCTCGCTGCCTTTCTGGCTTTTCTAGTCAATTCAGCCGCTTTCGACTGCGGGCGTCGAGGCGGTGCATCAGTAGAAGGTGCCGCCTGAGTAGATGACGCTGCGCTGGGCCGCGCGTCCTGATTTTTCTTGTGCGCACCTGGGTCAAACCACCAGGAAGAGGAAGGACCAGCTGCGCGTGCGGCACCTCCTCTTATCACTGGCTGGTCACGGGAAGAAGAAGGGGATGCATCCTTCCTTGGCTCGTCTCTTGGAGAAGACTGGGTCTCCTTGGCCAACAGTGATGCCTTGCAAGAATCCGTCTTCAGCTTGGCCGTGGTCGCTGCTAGCGTCGCTTCCTGTCCAGCGACAAGCTGCAGGAGCCCAGACACATCAAGGTACTTGAAAGTCAAGACACTGACTTTATTTGCCACTTGGTGCGTCCCAGTGAACTTTCTCTGGTGTTAGGACAAGATAGAGTCCTTGAGAGACGCGCATTTCGCACTTGAATGGTACGGCGAATATCACTAAAAACACGGGACTCGTTGAAAATGTCGGTGATGATGCAGGATCAGCGTCGTGTCAGGCGTTTGAATTTGCGTCACCAACTTGATCTATTCTGGGCAAGAAGCTGAAGCAAACGTGGCGACGAAAAAATTGAAATCGTACGATTCTGATCCATTTAGGCTCCCTCGAACCAGCGACGTTACCGAGCTTGACACACACGACGATAAAATTGCTTGAATTGTCCTCGCCGGCACGCCATGAACCAAGATTCTCACTTGGTGCTGCAACATGGTGCGAGTAGACGTATCATTGGATGTAGATGACGTAGCAATGTCATCCTTCTCCAGTGGACACAAGATCTGAAGGCAAGTAACTCGAAAGGATACGAACTTTTCATTAAAACTCGCCGCAGTCGCCTGGTACGGCAGGACGAATGTGAGGCGTCTTGTGCTCTAATCGTAGCACTTTCGCTTCGCTCCCTTAACTAGCTCTAGACTCAATGGATCGGAATCCGTCTCCCGTGTGCGGTGTTCCAACAGTTGCAAGAGCAACGTTTTCTCCGCAATATGTTGAGGCATTCAGACGGAAGGTGGCACGACCGCTATGACCTTTCCTTCCAGGTATTCTTTGAAGAAATCTAGCATTGCAACCCGCGTGGCTCTTGAGTGCGTGCATACTAGAAATCCGGGAGGCGACGGGAATATAATTCCACCCACCATCCATGCTACAAGCGCCTCCTCGTCAAGTGGAATCATTGGGCGCAAATCGTCATCCGCCTTGTCGGTCCATCGTCTCATGGAAGTGCACACCAGTACAGAACGTCGGTCTTGTGGTCCCCCGACACCCGTCAGAGGTGAGGTGGTGCGGTCTGCGGGGTCGTTTCGGTCGCCGAAGTTGTTTTTCCTTCGGGTACGAGGGCTACATTAGGAACGAGAACACCGTCAGGTACACCGGGTCCATTAGGTACGCTGGAGCCATGGCGAAGGTCGAAGCCGTTAACCGCAGCTGCGAAGGAGACCCGCCAAGCTGGCGATGGTCCGGGACCATGCCAGTGCTTCCCCTGCATAAGTGCATCTTGTTGCACAGGAAATGGGGGGCATCGTCCAGCGGCACACCGCCGTCGCCAGTGTTCATCAGTAAAAAAAGCACCCTTCCACTTGTCAAAATTTTATTCGTTTGCGTACTTAGTCGCAAATCAGGACGTGATTACCAACGAGAGGATCCGACTTGCCAACTCGAGACAGCCGAGTTTCTGTAACTCAGGCTAGGGTGATCCAGACTCGGATCTGCACAACATCTCGACCTTATTTGGGATCAAGATAACGCGCGAGCAAAGCAAGCTAATGTAACCCATGATCTAGTAACAGCACGTAATCGATAACATCCTGCTCCAGAAAGATCAGGCATGAAACGAACCGATGATCAAAGAATTCGGGATCTACTGTGTGATCAAATCGACTTGATATCGTCGAATCTGAACGAAAGATCAGAGAACTTACCCAGAATCGAGATCAGATAACCGCAGAGGTACGTCTAGGTTCCAGAAGAGGGCAATACCACTAACCGGTTCATATTCAGCTCCGCAAGAAGATCGCCGAGCTGAAAACAAATTATAAACCATCTTAATTCGTTGCTGATCTTGTCGGGTCATTGCGTACTGCTTTGATCTTTGTAATACGATAAGGAGAAATAATACGATAGTTGGGATTTTTTTCCTCAATTATACATTGTTCAACATTAAATGTTTCCAGAGTGCCAGATCGACCAACTCCAAAAGGCTACGACATACGTCTTTCGCCGTTAAAGAACATAAAAGTATATCGTGAAGGTCCTCGAGGGCTCATCACCGATCGCACGAGCCTGGAAGAGAATTTTGCTCACTGTGGGGAGCTGATCAGACGCAGCTTGTCCGAGCGCACAGCGACCGTATAGTGATATGGGCTCAGGGAGTAGTTAAAAGGCTCCCAGCGAGCTCTGTTTGTATCCGTCTCAGTTGGAGAAACTCCAAGCAAAAAAACAGCATGGAACATGAGGGCCGTGAAGATCCATCTATTCAGTCAAAAAAGACAGTCAAAGAGCTAAGATAGAGCCCAAGTAAATGTGTTTTTCTACTTACAGCTTATCCAAACTGTCCGACAAATGAGATACTAGATCAAACCAGTTCGTTGTTCAAACTAGTCATTCCGATTAAAAAAACCGATCAGGTTCCTCTATCGCCCGATTGGTCCAGGTTGGATCTCCACGTGTTACCGATGCCCGGTTAGAAGAGAAGCAAAGGTCAGTCTGAAGTATCTGATATTACTTCTTCTATTCTCCACTTTCCAGTCGGACCACGACCAAAAAACACCAGTCGTCTCGTGAAGCGGATTCAGCCTAGGCACTGAGTTAGTTTGCCCTCGATCGGTTGGTCGTACAGGTTGGTCTTGATTCATCCCATTAGGGATCGAGTCTGGAATAACAGGGAATATCCAGAGCTAATCCAGGGTGGTCTAATCGCATCTTTCCTGTATTCGAAGGTTGGGAAAATACACCCTTTTCTCACACGCATCTTCTACTGTAGGAACCACGACAAGTGCGTAAGCAAGCATTTACACGCTTGCACGACTCATCAGCGTGTAAAACCTGCGCAATCTGCACTGGACTACTTAAATCTCTGTAGGTTACGGCATAGTGTTGGAATTCTATTTCCATTGACTTTGCACGAAATTCCCGATAACATTGTGATCCGAGATTCACAGGACGCTTCTGGAATATACTGTTGACACGCAGTTAACGATTTCAAGTGCGGACCATCCGAAAACGGATCGGGAGATAGAAAAGATTAACTGCGCTCTAGGCGACATACTGCGTTCAAACGAGCACCTAATGCAGGAGTTATATCTTGCCACGCACTGATCAATCGCTCAGTGTATTTTTTTCCAACTAAGCACACACTATTCTATGCGGTATCCATGCATCCCAATTTTACTTGTTGGTACACCAAATCTATGCGGTGGAGGAATCTGCTCAAATTTTAAGCGAGTAAGTGCAAATTATGCGCAAGTCGCAGTGTCATGGTATTATTTCTCACAGCTTCACGAACCCCAGGTACGGTGCCCACCTTAGACTGAGATTTCTGTATCACTTACGGTAGTTAATTTAACTATTTATATTGGTGCGTCGTTCCCACTGATTGACCACCAAAACCCGGATAAATCGATTTGACAAAAGTAGTTTGTCCACCCAGGGCAAAAAAATTATCCGCGAGGTTAAATTTGTTGAGACCAAACAAATTTATCATGGACAAATTTATTTTCACGCGGCATCCGCGCACTACCGGCGAAATGGACCCAAACGTGAGCGCAATGCCCACTTGACAGTTCAAGGCGAGGTCGTTGTAGAAGTAGGCACTCTCGGATCCTAGAATTGCACTTTTGAGAAGCACCATTGCGGTGCTATACAAGACACTGAACAGAATCACGATCGACTTGAGTTGGGGTTGTAATTCCGGCAAATAGATTTCCTGCCCTGCTTGGAAGGAGAAGAACGAGAGTGCCAATGCAGTCAAGTAGGTGGACAAGGCATCAACGAGGTTTTGCGTGATCAGGTTGGCGACGAAAGGGCCTGCGATGATACCGATGACGAGGTACCCCGTAATTAAGGGTAGCTTGAAGCAGTGGAGAAAGCATCGACCGAGCGGGTGAGCAGCTACAAGTAAGACGATGAACGCTAGCGCGTATCGTATTGTGTCAAGAGTGTTGAGCCACGAGGTGAAGGGAACGGTATCATCCTTGTAGTCTCCACCTGCATCACTTAATTGACGGATCAAGTGATCGTGCTTCTTGTCATCGTTTGTACGGAGTGCCCCGACACGACTTGCACCGAGACAGTAGCCACGAAAAGCAATACTTGCACGACCGCACGTGGGCGGGTGTGGTAGATTGAGTACAAACACGTGTAAGCATGACACGCACGGCTTGGGTGCATTGAATGGAAGCGAAATTGTAACAGGGTTACATTCTAGTTACATTTAGTATGTAGTGTACGTGGGTACACTACGTTTGGGGTCAGTATTGACCGGTCCGAAAGGTTTTGTACCATTGGTTATTTTAACCAATCAGGGCAGGGGCCCTTGGTGGAGGCGTGGCAGCCATCCACGTGTTGGTACACAGGTGGTGTATACTACATTTTAGCTAGGTACGAATTTAGTAAGTTCTACTTAGTATTACATATAGTTTAAATTAGTTTAAATTAGTTTAGTCTAATTTAATATTAAATATACATTCAGTTTACATTTACTCACATACTGCCAGACGCACGACCTCGACCTGTCGCGCGCGCAGTGAGTTAGTAGTTTAAGGGGAGTTCTTCCCTTAGCTACACCCTTGTTAAGGGAGTCTTGTGTTAAGGCGTTAGCTTGTGCTAACTAGGTAAACCAAAAGTGGAATCTTGGCCCCGAGTAAGAGAGTTCTCTTACTAAGCCCTTTTATAAGGGCGTATCGGCTAAGTAGCGGCACACCGCCGCTTTAGGAAAGTCTTCCTCTGCGCGCGAGCCGCACGTGCGTGTACGCACCTGGCTACACCTGTTGGCACTTGTAGTCAATCCAACACCTGAGTTGGTAGGCTAAGGCATCCTCTGCAAAGGATGAATCAGGAAGATTGGGATAGGTTAACCCTCGTCCATCAGGAAGCCTTTAACAGGCCGTTATCCTTATTGGGTGACGAAGGCATGCAGCCCCTAGTGGAGCAGGGCCTTGAAGCCGTGAAGGCAAGTGTTAACGCCCTTATCGCCCATGAGGCGAGTTTAGTTCGAGGTCGTTCCACGGGAGTGCGCCTCCCAATATCCTTTAAGATAAAGAAATTCACCGGTGAAAAGGGTGGTAACCTTTATGTGTGGTTACGAGAGGTCGAAACGGCCTTCGCCACGGCGAACTTGATCGCAGATCACTTGCAAGTGGGACTTGCATTGAACCATCTTACGGGTAAAGCCCGTGCATGGGCTTTCACATGCTCGGATTCGGTCATGGACGTGTTCCCGACATGGGAAGTCCTTAAGCAAAAGCTTATGGGCATGTATGCAACGCCTGATCTGGTTTTCCAGAATCAGCTGGCGTTCCTAAGGTGCTGTCAGGGCACCAGGGACTTGGAGACATACATCCAAGAACTGAAGACCCTGTTGGCAGGGATGTACGCGAAAGCGGTATTCGGACGATGTGTCCGTTCCCGTGTTCCTGAGAAATGGCCAGCACGTTCGGAGCTATTCCGAAGCCTACCCCAATCCCTTGGTGAGGCGTTTAAGATGGCGTTCAACGCCGAGAGGAACTTTCGTTCCTCAAAGGTGGGTCCCGAACCCATGGACCTGAGTCAGGTCAAAGCGGAGGAGAAACCTTTCGATAAGAGTCACGGTGACTCTACCTCGGAAGGTCAGGAAGCGGAGCTCCTGGAAATGATGCAGCGGAATGGATTGATGAGATGCTTCCTGTGTTGAAGTGCGGATCATCTGCGGAACAGATGTCCGCGGAGCCTCCAGCGAGATATTCGCTTTAAGGAGCCGAGGGTAGATAATAAGCCCTCGCTCAAGCCGCCGGCAAACGACGGCTCCCAGTAGGTGCGGGCGCCCTACTGTGGGATCCCTCAGTGCTGTTAAGACCCAAGGTAGGGGACGACAGCACAAAGGCCCGAGGGAAACGGTGCTTTCTAGCACCGAGTTGGTGTACCAGCCAGGTTGCTGGTAGTCCTTGCGGACGTGAAAGGCTTTGATAAGCCTTGGAGAGTCTTGATAGACTCTGGAGCGTCTGACAACTATGTCATACGGGATTCTGTAGAGAATACTCGGCTGTATGCCGAGGCCCTAGAGGCACGTTCTCGTGATTTTGGTACGGTCCGTCTAGCGACGGGCGTACAGGTTTTTGTACCCAAGGTCTCGATTGACCTGAAGCTGAAGTTTGCAGACTTCGATAGCTCAGAACGTTGCCTAGTCCTGGATTTGGACTCGAGGTATGACCTCATTCTGGGAATAAAGTGGCTGGAACGCCACGAGCCATGGATAGAAGGGAAGTCTAAGTCCATTGGCTCAACGCATCCGCGATCGGGTGAAGCGTTGGCGAGTCATGAACACACCTTTGCTCTATCGCAAAAGTGATTCTCGCGTGAGATGCCAGAGATTGGGGTGGCTGAGATGATCAGTCCCAATGAGGTCAAGGAAAAGCTCCTTGACAAGCGGGATTCTGCGGTTAATCCCCACGCCGATATAGGCGAGACTGGTTAGTCGCCAGTGGTAGAGGTGGATTCCTCTGAGGTTAAGCGCGAGGCGCTTCCTAGAGAAGAGATCCGAAGTTTATCTCTTCTGAAGGTCGGGGTTTCCGACCACGCCGTGTTCGGCGAACAAGTTGCAACTCCAGTGGTAGGGGTAGAGACCCCTGTGCTTAAGAGCGAGGCGCTTCCAAGCAAAGAGACCCGTAGTTCGTCTCTTTCGCACGTCGGAATTGATTCCGACCACGCCGTCGTAGGTGATACCAGCGAGTCACCGGTGGTAGAGGCAAATACCTCTGTGGATAGGCGTGATGTGCTTCCAATAGATGGGGCAATTGACTCCCCCCATCTGGGTCCCGGGACGAGTCCCGAGGCCAGTAATCAGCAGTCCTCTAGAATGTTGAATAGCGTGATATGTGTTGTCACGGAAGGCGTAAGCCTGGAACGGTTGCCTGGGGTAGGCGAACTGTTGTCGTTGGAGGAGATGTCCTTCAACGAGTTTGAGACTGCTGTAAAAGCAGGTGAACTCGACGAGATCGTCGTGTTGCGTCCGGAAGAGTAGTTGAACTCCCCATCCACGATGGACGAGTCAGTTTTGGTGCAAACCAAACAGGCATTGGATGCCCGAAGCGGCCTCAAGATCCTTGCGGATCCTGAGGACCCTTACCATTCTTTAATTAAGGAGTTCGGAGATGTCATTAGTGACAACCCGCCGATGCGATTACCACTGGATTGGGGAGTCCGACATGAAATTGATTTGGTTCCTGGAACCAAATACTGCGTCACTAGGCAGTGGCTTCTCCCCAAGGAGCATGCGACGTCATCGACGCATTCTTCAAGGGGAAAGAAGAGGCAGCGATGGGACGGGGGAGCAAGTCTCCCCACTCATCTACCACTTTTTGTGTTCGTAAACCGAACGGAAAGTGGCGCATTGTGCATGCGTACAACAAGCTGAATGCAGCTACTGTACCCATGAAGACTCCGATTCCTCGGAAGGATGTCCTCCAGAACAATATGGCGAGCTGTACTGTGTACAGTGCCTTAGATCTGGTGGACGGGTATTATCAGGTGCTCATGCGAGCATCCGATATTGCGCTTACAGCGGTCAGCACGCCTAGTGGCATGCTGTGGGAGTGGCTAGTTATGCCACAGGGGCTTTCGAATGCACCAGAGACTTTTAATCGCTTGGTGAATCAACTCTTCCGCCCTCATAGAAAGTACGATCAGACGTACTTCGACGATATATTCGTTTATAGTCGCGCGGAAGGCGACTCGTCTGATGTTCATACGCACCTGATACACCTTCGAGCTGTGCTCGAATGTATGCGAGAGCATAAACAATATGCAAACGCATCCAAATGTATTTTTGGTGCTGAGGGAATTCCTTTCCCCGGATGCTTCAACGGTAAGGATGGAGTGCGGGCGGATCCCGCGAAGGTGAAAGCCATTGTGGAGTGGACTTCGCCTGTAAATCTTATAGATTTACGGAAGTGTCTTGGATTAGCCAATTATCTCCACAAATACAGCGAGAACTACGCTGAAATGGAGAAGCCATTGACGGACCTTCTTAAGAAAGATGTTGACTGGTGCTGGGAAACCAAACACCAAAACGCTTTTGAAGCGGTTAAGGGTAGATTGTTAAAAGCTCCCGTTCTTGCTCTACAAGACGCTGGGAAACCTTTTTGCGTCGTCTGCGACGACTCCGATTTCGCAATAGGATGTGCTTTGTTACAAGCAGACGACGCGGGACAGGAACGCGTGATTGCGTTTGAGTCGAGGCAGCTTAAAGCTGTAGAACGGAATTATCCCGTTCATGATAAGGAGCTACTTGCTATGAAGTATGCCCTTGTCAAATTTAGGGTTCACTTACTCGGCTCAAAGCCGTTTGTGGTTTATACTGACCACGCGTCCTTACGGACAGCGACAAAGTCGCCTCATCTCTCCCAACGGATGGCCCGTTGGCTCTCCTTCTTTGCGGAGTATAACAATGAGGTTAAGTATAAACCTGGCAAACAGAATGTGCTTGCAGACGCGTTGTCACGTCGTCCCGATTACGAGCTCGCTCACGCGACATTCTTCACCTCGTCTGTGGTGGATCTCATACGCCAGTCGTATGAGAAAGACCCACAGTGTACGGCGCTTATCAGCGCGTTGGGTGGAAAGGGACTTGGCTAGTCTGAGCCTACCCTGTCCAGTCGAGCTAAAGTTTACACCGTTACAGGTACTGTGACGGTTTGCTATACTATAGCACGAGCGCGGAGGACACTCCGCGGGTGGTTATTCCTCATGATGGGGAACTGAAGTATAAAGTCCTCTTTGAGGCACATGACGCCCCTATCAGGGGTCATTTAGGTCGGGATAAGACCTACAGCGCTTTAAGCGCTTTGTATTGGTGTACCAAAATGTATAAGTGGGTCGGTGCATATATACGCACCTGTGAGACGTGTCAGAGGGTCAAACACTCTGCAAATTCCGCTGCGCCTTTGGAGATCTAATCCGTTCCGACGGAGTATTGGAAATCCATTAGTATGGATTTTATCTTTGGTTTCCCAAACGATAAGGCCGGCAGCACCGGCATTTTGGTCTTTGTAGACCGTTTGAGCAAGATGGATCACCAGGAGGCGGTTCCAGAGTCCATTGATGGACAAGGAACAGCAAAAGTGTTCCGAGACCTTCCTTTTTGACAGCATGGTCTACCGATTCCGTTGTATCGGATCGGGATCCCCGTTTTACGGGACAGTTTTGGGGAGCGTTGTTTAAGGTTCTGGGCACCAATCTCCTCATGTCCACTGTGGATCATCCGCAGACGGACGGTCAGACGCGTTAATCGCGTTGTTGAGGATATCATCCGGAGTTTATGTCCGGGTTATCCAAAGAGTTGGAGTGAGATGCTTCCGATGGCCGAATTTGCTATAAACAATTCGGTCCATGCATCTACGGGGTTTACCCCGTTTTACTTGAATGGGTTAGTGAATCCGAGAGTTTTATTGACGTCACGTGTGTGTGGCCCAGGGCTTGAGGGGGGACGATTCCCTGATGGCAGCCCTGTATCTGTGCAAAAGCACATCGATAAGTTCTTATCGACGCGCCTTAGTGTCTTACGACACGTCTGCGACGCCATGGCGGAAGGCCAAGACAAGCAGAAGGAGCAGGCTGACCGCAAGGGGCGGAGTAACGAAAAGGTGTACAAAGTAGTAGAAAGTGTTTTATTAAACGCTAAAAATCTTCCTACTCATGCAGTTTCCAACGTGTTGCGGAATAAACTGCGCCCCAGGTTTGTGGGGCCTTTTAATGTACTAGCCTGAAAGGGCTTGTAGTATACCTTGGACATCCCGAAGGCGATGCGTACGCATCCAACCTTCTATGTGGGTATGCTTAAGCCATACCAGGAACCGTAGGCGGGTCACCTCTTGGAGGGGGTTGGTAAGGCGAATAGCCATAAGAGCCGTAAGACACGGCAGGGCAGAGAAAGCCCGATAGGGCTAAAATGCGACCACGAAGTTGCGCAACGGTCATCTCGAGAGAGGCAAGCCGCCTCTCGAAGCGTTCAGTGGCATCCCACTCACCGCAGAGCCCCTCGTGGACTTCATAGATTTGATGGCTGTGTCGATCACAGCGCTCACGAATCTCATGTCGCAATTGCGCGTCCTCCTCCTCCAATTCTCGATGTGGAGGGTACTCCACACTATCATGTGGAGCGTCTGATGGCGCGACGCCATCATCGGGGTCAAACCCAGTATCTGGTGAAGTGGAAGGGGTATCCACACTTACAGAGTTCGTGGGAGTCCAAGACTCCCCTACGGCAGGATTGCCGTGACGTCGTTGACGCTTTTGAGCGGGAGAATCCCGCTGCGGGTCAACGACCAAAGGGGCGCGAGAATCCCCTTCACTCCCAGTAGTTGGGAGTTCGCCAGAGGCAGATGTGGCGCTCATACTTCCCTCTGGCACCGCGGTGGGAGCAGGGGCGCTGGCGTAGCGCGTGCGATAAGGGGCATGTAATATCCCCATCGCTTTAGCTCTGTCGAATGCGATGCGCAGCGCCCTCTCCACCCAAACGTCACGACGAGAATAGCTGTTGTGCAGCTCATCACAGCTGGGGAGGAGCTTCTCCCTCTTCCGCCCAAGCGCGGAATTTTTTTTCTGCATCTTCGGTATTTTCTCCCGGTGAGAGAATGATAGGAACCTCGCGCAGGTTTTCAACCGGGGCACCCAGTGCCTGCCTGTCACGCTAGTGAACTGCTTTTTCGTGAGAAGTTGTTAACGGAGTTTCTCCTGGCGTTCGCATTGATACGGCTGTTCAGCCGCAGGGCATGGGGTATAGAATGCTAAACCATTCCTTACTATACTCCTAGCCCACTTTGGAAGGTCACGAGGACCTTAAAAATTATATGCCGCCCATGGCGGGCGTTTGGGGGCGCGTAACGCAGCCCTTAGTGCCTGTGCGGCAAGTTGAGTTTCTTGAGCTGTGTCCATCTCATTGGTGATGATCGCCTTCGGCGATCCGGATGTATCATCCGACAGTGGCAGGGGCGACGCACTAGTTAGTACATTTTCCCCACGTGTGGTGAACGGATTAGGCTGCCGACATCGCCGTTCGGCGTTGTCGGAGCGGTCAGCCTTTGGGGAGATATCCCCAAGGGCATCCACCTCCGAGTTCTCGGAATAGTCTACCTCCTCTTCTTGAGGAGAATACATAGCACCACTAAAGGTGTTCATGGTTGGCCAGAGGTTCTGGCATTTGGAGTTCTCCAACTAAAATTGATTTATTGCGTAAGCAATAGTCCTGATGGGGAGGATGTAACAGGGTTACATTCTAGTTACATTTAGTATGTAGTGTACGTGGGTACACTACGGTTGGGGTCAGTATTAACCGGTCCGAAATGTTTTGGACCATTGGTTATTTTAACCAATCAGGGCAGGGGCCCTTGGTGGAGGCGTGGCAGCCATCCACGTGTTGGTACACAGGTGGTTTATACTACATTTTAGCTAGGTACGAATTTAGTAAGTTCTACTTAGTATTGCATATAGTTTAAATTAGTTTAAATTAACTTGGGCTAATTTAATATTAAATATACATTCAGTTTACATTTTACTCACATACTGCCAGACGCACGACCTCGACCGGTCGCGCGCGCAGTGAGCTAGTAGTTTAAGGGGAGTTCTTCCCTTAGCTACACCCTTGTTAAGGGAGCCTTGTGTTAAGGCGTTAGGTTGTGCTAACTAGGTAAACCAAAAGTGGAATCTTGGCCCCGAGTAAGAGAGTTCTCTTACTAAGCCCTTTTATAAGGGCGTATCGTCTAAGTAGCGGCACAGCGCCGCTTTAGGAAAGTCTTTCTCTGTGCGCTAGCCGCACCGTGCGTGTTCGCACCCGGCTACAGAAATTTCCCAGCGTGTTGTTAAAATGCGAATGCAGAGAGTTTTGCTATGATGTGTATGCTGTTTACCTTACGGCGTGTGGTCAGGAAACCTACGTATCGCATGGGGACGACGCTGGTAACCACCGCGGCGACGTGCATAGTTTCAGTTTCGTATGATACATTGTTACCACTATCGTACACGTATCACAATCAAGAGGAACCAATAAACTGTTCCAATTTAATGATACAACACCCCTCTGTCAGCAAGAGGGCGGGATAGTACGGCAGTTGAACACAATGGATGACAAGGTCGCGATCAAGTGCTTGAGTTTCATGATCAATAAGGTTTTGGTGGCCAACTGACTACTGATATTTTGCGGTGAAAACTGAGAGTACGCTTTCTCAACTTAAGGTTTTGGTGGTCAACCGACTTAATATTTATTTTTGTGGCGACAAATCAGATTTGTCAGGGGAGGACAAAAACTATTTGTTTTCCCGGGTTTTGGTAGTCATCCAAAAGCCGGGAAAACAAATAGTATTGTAAGCGACTACGAATCAAACATCTTTTTAAGAGCACAAAGTTTGGCATAGCTGAACATCGTGCAGGTCAAAATTCCACGAATCACGTACAGGATGATCAGTGGTTTTGCATCATCCTGTTTCTTGTTAACCTGCCAGGGGTTATCATTCTCGTATACCCGATGTCGGATGCGATTCAATCTTTAGACGACTGGCTGCTCTTGTTTTTTTCATCAACATTTCTTGTAGATAACATTTGCCTGTGGGTATTCCAATCTGCTTCTTGCGTGGAGCCAGCGTTTTTTACCAAGCATTCGTTGGTTGAGTGCCCATCCTCGCGCATTTATCACATAGAATGCTCTGCTTATTTTTGGTTACCTAGAATTCAAAGCAACTTGATCTGATATGCCCATCAGTTCTGGACCTCCGTCTCAGTCATGTCGACGCTGCGATATGATATGAATGCCCTTGCCTGTCTTTACTACCATGCGGCACCTATTGGAGAAGCTATCGCAAGAGTTGCTCTCGTTCGAGCCATGTCGTCTATGAAGGTTCGATGTGATATAAAACAGAGGCGGAAGCCGATGGAGCCAGCGCGGCTACATAATTTCTGCAAACCTGTCATTGATTTTGAATTTCTGCTCTGGAATTTTTCCCCCGAGCATTGTCTTTGCTTGAGGACCTATCTTCTTATCATCTGTATCAACGCGGTGATGACAAGTGGGTACACTTCTTTTGAGACCCCATAAAGGCGCTCGAATGAAGTCATCTCAACTAAGGACACTTAGTCGCCTTACAGTTTGTTAATACTTAGCATAACGTACAAGGGATCGTTCAGATGGACCAAAATTTTCTACCAGATGTATTAGGAGTGTTTTTACAAGTATACGGTGTATTTAGGGGGCGGCGCATTATAGAATTAAAACAAAATGTGTATCTTGTTTCAAAATTTAGATTTGTATTGAAAATTTTAGTACAACCATTTTTTATTTCTGTAACTATGTACCCTTCTTTTAGGCTTATTGGTTAGAAGTGTTAAAATGCAGCGCTGTATGAAGACGCCAAGGAATTTAAAGTTGGACATCTCCGCACAAGACCAAAAAATAGGTATATTCAATTTTTGTGTATTTGTGTCAGACTATAATTTAGTATAGTTAAATATATTACTTTTGCACTTTCTTCTCTTTGCGACAAGGCGCTTTTTCTTAACGTTTTTTTGGCATCACGCATCCTCGCGCATACACCATGCAACTTACCCGATTACCTAATATCGCATTAACATACAAGACTGTGGTTTTGACGACTGCTAAATTTCTTGTGGATATTATCGATTATATAGACTTTATCACGTAGAAGAACGATTGACTAAGTGGAAGTTTACGTTTGGAGTGAAAGGACGTCTAAATAAGGGGAAGGTTGCGTATCAAGTGGTCAATTATCGTTTATTGGTATGGTGAATCACTTTATTATTAAACAAACAGGTTGTGAGTCCAAGTGATGACAACGACTCTACGGAGGGGAAGGCTGCAATTATTAATGATAATTCAGGGTCGACCGAAATCTTAACGGTCATCCGGGGAATGGCAGAGCGCCTGCAAAAGCTGGAAGATTCTCGTGGAGAAGTATCTGATGGGGGTAACGTTTACCATACCCCCAAAGGAGATACAAAGATGAGCATGACCTCCCTGGATGGGAGCCATGAAGCCAGCTCGACTTTTAAAGTTAGAAGCCCTGGAATGTTAAGTTTCAAACACTTAAGTAAGGCTGGCGCGAGTATTTTCGACCGTGGGGCGGCAAATGCTGAGCGAGTCAGAGCGCAGCCGGGGTCACAAGTGCCCATGTACACACACACCAAGAGGTCAGGCAAGACCAGAATCAGGGAGAGGAAATGCCCATACTGATAACATCATCGCCGAAGTAGTGCAGACTACAGATACGTACGTTTGATGGCAATGAAGTTTATCGTGGATTGGGTTATGGATTTCAGTTTTGGGGAAAGAACTTTTTACGTCAAGTTGGAATAACTGAAGCAGCTTGCGGTTTCCCATGGACTGAGGATGTCAAAGTGGACCTACTTGGCCACTACCTCACGGGAACCGCGTAGAGCTATTACAATCGGCAAGTAGATACATGGAGGAGTGAGACTCCCGCGTTATGGTATGTCATGGACAAGCTACTATCGACCTTTCACACGCAGTTGAATTCATCTCAGTCAATGAAGTTGTTCTCGGACCGGAAGAGTCCCGCACGGACTAGGCCGGAACATTTTTTTCTTGCTGGCTGTGGATGAGGATGCGGGAGGACGTGCTGACCCCTTGGTGCTTGACACTGTTATTTATAACGCAGTGCCGGAGCTGAAGCACGTCATGAAGTCGAAGTATGACCACACGCGCGTGGACTATTTGAGACAAGCTGAAGATTTATGTCAGTTTTCGCAGGCGGTAGAACACGACGGATGAAATCCAAGGGCATCATCACATGGAGTCGTGAATTTGTGACCGACAGTAAGGCCAAGCCGCGAAAAATTTTCATATGTGGTGAAACAGGTCATTTTAAGTGGAAGTGTCCCAAGAAGGACAAGAAAAACGTGGATTTTACGCTTACGATTACTGAAGACTACTGTGGTGGAGTCAAGTTCGAAATCGAAAACATTAGCATCGATAACCTGACTACCACCATCGCGCCCAGCCTTCCAACTTTCGGAGGGGGTACTCCGCGGACCACCACTCGAGATCTGGTCCGATCGTCCTCTGCAAGAAGCCGACCGGTCGTCATCAGAACCCACTTGGTCCGATTGTTTAGTGTCCATATCACCGTGTACCCGATGGAATGGGCTAGTACCACACTCGGTGGATTGGGATCGCAGATTGGATCGAAGCGGTCTTGAATATAGAAGACCGATCTGAGTAGGTATCTCTGGGGAGGAACTCTTCATCCCAGACACAAACAGACCAAAAACACTCTCAAGAGATAACTTCCAATAGGTCGATCGTCCAAACGATCAAGACATGACCAATACGAACTAATAGAGGGTAGACTGACCGTTCCGGTCTAGCCCCTGACCAATACGAAATAAGACCAAAACCGGTCTAGTTTCCAACCAATATTAAAACAAGCCAATATGTCCGCGTAAAGACCCAATATGCTCGTGAAACTCCACAAACGATGTCTCCACGCCAAGACCAATCCAGTGAATAGCACGTTCCAAACGTACTTGAGTTGAGGTGTTGAGATCGCCAAATCTTACTCCCGTCGAGGGACTTCCGGTGGCCAAAGTGCGCGTGCGGCGCGTCCAGACCGGGTATAATGGGAGAGAGGGGATAATTCGACCTTCTGCCCCCAAACACTCCGCGGCGGGCGGAGGCGACTAGTGTACGAAAAGGGAAGAACGTCGACCCCTAGCTGTAGTGTGAACCAAGACCAGAAGAGGTTTCGGCCACTTATCCGAAAGCTAAAAGATTTCCTTACTTAAAGGTATAACCTCTGTCCTAAAAGGTAAAACCACAACTAAAATACTACTACCCTATAGTTCCTAAATGTACCCCCCACAAAAATATGTAAAATACCCAAAGTCGGGTGACTCACCAAAACTTGCGTTCTTGACACTTCTTGAGTCTGATAGGCTGAAAAGCCCCCCTTGTTTAAACCAATCCGAAATAAGACCAAATGCCTTGACAAAACTTGACCAGAAGTGTGCCAAATTTTGGGCACGCTTCTGCACAGCCGCCCCTGAGTCAGACGTGTCGCACAACGACAACGGTCTGACCTCGTCCATCAAGTTCAATTGAACCTTGGTCATTCAGACTTTTCCGACATGGAGCAACCATCTTCTTCATCCGTTCCAGGTACTTGCACTGGTGGACTTGACCTTCTTGTATTTCCTTAACGACCGTTCTTGTAGGCACCTCGCATACCACGTCATCGCATGTCACTTCGCCCGTCCGGTCGGTCCGGTCTGGCATCCCCCATCGTTCTACTGCACCTCAGACATCGGCAGGGCATCAGCCGGGACCGACGCGCAGTTGCAAGACGCACTTGAAGAGATCGCACGTCTCCAGGAGCAGATTGCTCAACAGACGACACAACGTAAGCATGCATGTCCGGTCTTCACTTTGGACCTGTTCTAACCTTCGTTTGTCTTCCGCCCGTATACCTCCAACCCGTATACCTCCTGGCATAAGCAAGGCGATCAATTCCCTGCTTGCCGCCGATCGGCAGTCGAACACGCATGACCTCCAGCTGCGTCAGATTTTGACCGGACTAATAAACGCGCGCAATATGTTGACCCGCTTGGAGGCTCATCAGCTTCATCTTCGGGAGCAGCTTGTGCTGGTCCAACATCAGCAAGCAGAAGACCGGCTTGACCAGTACACGTTGATCATTCAAAGCGAAGACCTCGAGAGGCGTCTCACTGAGCTCCGAATTTCGATTCAAGACCAGACCGAGGAGGTCCGGTCTTGTGAACGCAAGTCGAACGATTGGACGCAGGCAGCGAACGGTCGTCGGGCGGTATTAAAAGAATGTCATCAGCGCTTGTTTGACCTGTTGCATCCTCGTCGGAATCCGGTTGCTGCCTCCAGCGTAGACCTGTCGGCGTCGGCCGCCTTGGTGGACCTACACCGGGACCAAGACCAAGGCCATTCATTGGCCGAAATTCCCCAGCCCAAAATTCGTCAAAAGTCTAAGAAGCGCGCGGACGCGCCGCGTCCCTCGAGGGCGCGGGGCACTGCGCGCGACCCTGAACTCGAAGGGAAGCTTGCGGTGCCTCGTAAGAGAGCCAAGATACAGGCGCCCCTCGTGATCTCAAGCTTGGACGAGGATGACGACAGTAACATCTCCAAAAATCAAGCGCCCTCGACCGCCGGTGCTGACCAGGCCAAGTATTCAGAGGTCTCGTCCTGGGATGACTCCGGCGAAGACTCCGGTGATTCGGAGTTTTGCTGTCACCATCCCAACCAAGTCGCGAACAAGTCCACATGAAAGTTTTGTTCAAGTTGCATCGACTTCGGAGCAGATCAAGAAGACCAGTCCGCATGGTGTCGTTTCACCACCTCATGCGTCGACAAAGTCAACACCTACGGTCTTGCCTGGGACGTCCAAGCTCCACAAAGATGCTTTGTTGGCCAACGTGGCAATCGACAGTTCTTCCCTTCCGCCACGAACGGGTGAGGATACTTTGCCGTGGTCGCCAGGGCAGATCGGTTGTTTACGCCGGTCTACCCTGAACAAGAAGCTCTTGGCCCAGTCTTGGGTGCACTACACCGGGCTTGGACCTCAAGGATTCTTTGATCCAACTAGACCAACAAGAACCTTGGCGTAACCAGTACCAGGACCAAGTTGAAAAGCATCCGTCGTTGACCGTCGGCAGTCTGTGGGGTGATGGCGAGTGAGGTCGTAAGTAGTCGACCAGATAACACTTAATATATATCATCGTTCTTTTTCACATGTTCGGTCATCAAATCACTTGAGCTAATTCCACCACTTTCTCCAGAGTTGCACTAGACACGTTATCACCAACCTTTACACTTACATCGCGAAAAAACAATCCACGTTCGTCACTCCACTATTCCAATTCGTCACATATTCACAATACACAATACACAAGACATAAGACCTTCCACCTCTTCACACCGGTTGGGAAGACCGATGCTACTGCATGTCTTGGTCTTGGTCTTCATGGGTCTGCATCACTGCAAAACGGTTCCGACTGACTCGATCCCGTTCGAATTCTCGTAGTAGTGCTCCACAGTTCAGGTCGGACTCATTGATCCAAGTTGTTTCATCATGGTCCTTCCATCGGACCAGATATTCTCGGTAGGTCCGGCCGAACCTGGTCTTCTTGACCGATCGGACATCTAAGACCTTTTCCACTTCAAATTCGTCTTTTTCCAGCGGTCGTTCCCAACTGTCCTCCGGCAGTAATGCTTCATCTAAATCAAACCGTTCTGCCTCGTCTACTAGACAGGGCATTTTGGGACGATCAGGAAATTCTCGGACCAGTTTTAACTTGGACACATGTACGATCGGGAAGACCTTGTAGTCCGTGCCGGTTGTTACTAGACGGGCAGCGTGTTCACCAATCATCTCGGCAACATGGAAAGGACCGTGCCACATGTGAGCCAGCTTCTTCGCATAGCCATCCTTCACTCGGTCTAGGTACAACCATACCCTCGCCCCTGGTTCTATACCGTGGGGTTGGACCTGGTCGTTGTTCCGGTCTGCCCGGTCTTGTGCAGCTTGACGTAACTTTTCGTTGAAAATTTCTCTTGCATGCTGGTAATGTTTCTGGACCTGCATGCGCCAACGTTGAGCATCACGATCGCGGGTCCGAGTGCAGCCAATAGGTATTGCGGCTTCAAGAGTGTACCGGGGGTCCCATCCATACGCAAGATAAAAAGGCGTTTCTCCTCGGACCCGATCGGTCGACGAGTTGAGTGCAAACACCAGCATTTCTGCGTATTCGTCCCAATCGCGCTGGTCTGGATCGGCAACGTACATCTTGATTGCTCTTGTAATAGTTTGTACCATACGTTCTGCCGATCCCTTCGCTTGCGGAAGATATGCCATCGTCGCGCTCTGTTTCTGGCCCAGCATATTGTGAAACGACCGGAACACCTCGGCCATTAAACCGGGTTCTCGGTTGTGTCTGATGACCTCGCTGGCGCCGAACCTTCGGAACACGCATTCTTCGTAACTTTTGACGATCTGCTCGGCAGACCGGGACGCAATTGCCTTCGCAATAACTAGACCAGTGAACAGGTCTACCCAGATCAACAACTCAGTATTGCCATATGTTTATTTAGGCAGCGACGGTATGTGGTCCATAGCTATGACCTGGAAAGGGTAGGTAGCTTCGATATTTCCGGGCGATCGCCCCTTGATTACCGGTCTACCCTTTCCGGTCTCGCAATCCGTACAACAACCCACATATTTCTGTACCCTTCGGAAAAGACCTCTCCAGTGAAATTGGGATCTGATCTGTGATACGATCTGCCTATGCCCTGATGTCCCCCTTCTAGACTCACATGGTAGTGATGGAGGACATCCGGCTGCAGCAACTCAGGTATCACCAATTTCGCCAATCGGTCCCGGTATGCACTGTCTTGGTCGGCATCGTGGCAGTAATATAGTAAACCATCATTATCCACTTCGTAACTGTCTGCGAACTTGGCACATTCTTTCGCTTGACCATTCTTCAACTTAAACAATTCACCGCGCAGATAGGTCTTCAAATTCACAATCCATTCTTCTTCGTCCTGCGCCTTGAGGATCCGTTCTGCCCTTAGTCGTTGCACAACAGATTCACTCGACCGTTCCTTTGGGAACGGTCGGTAGGACTTCCGATCTTTCGGTCTAGTCGCAACCATCACATGCACCTGGTCCGGAGCGTTCTTGGGTCCGATCACCTCGGGGAGCCTGTTTATATTCATCAATTCATCCAGAACGGCCTCCTCGATGATCGTAGCCCCGGTCTGGTCTCGCATGTCCTTGGTCGCGAGGTAGTCGGCGCTTCTGTTCCAGTCCCGTATCACGTGCAACAGCTCGTGGTTGGGATGGTCTTTCAATGCCTTCATTACCCGATCATTTAACGACCTCAGCCGTGGAGCCTTGCAGTCGATCTCTCCGGTGATCTGCCTGATCACTAGGTTGGAGTCACCACATATGATGACTCGCCCCTTCTCTTGCGACGACAGCAGATCCAGACATAGAAGTAGACCTCGGTACTCCGCCTCGTTAACAGTAATATCCGTCGTGAAATCGGCAGCGGCTGCAACTATAGACCATTTTGGCAACTTCCACAATATGGCACTATAGGCGCCGACCTTCTTCTTCACGCTTGCTGATCCGTCAAAACTTAAGACCAAGAGCTCTTTATCATGGTCGACGGTCGGTGGCGGTCTCGAAACTGACTGCCGAGGTTGCTTCCTCAGGGAAATCGCTATCAATGCCTCGTCCACTTCAGACCGAGGGGTGATACTGGCAGCTAATGTGCCCAATATCTCTTCCTCGCCCCTGGTGCACTTAACGACCTCGAGGGTCCACTGCGACAAGACCGCCGACCATCTGCCTAGACGTCCGTCCATCCCATTGGCTGATAATAGCCAGGCCAAAGTAGACCGCCTTGACGGGACCTTTATAGGTCGACCGACCAGCAGGTTGTAACACAACCAATAAAAAAACGTATCAGTTTGATCTCGCTGCTTACAGAAGATTTATACGCACAATATTGCAACATCCAGAATTCGTAGCAACGCCAGAACTACTTTCTCGACAATTCCATAGTTCACTTCATTTGGCTTCAGCGATCTGCTCGTGAACGTGACCGGATGGTACACACCATCATGATCTTGTGCTAGAGTGGCCGAAATGTCCCACTGACTAGCATATACAATAATGGTCGGGACCTTTTCGGGATCGAAATGCTTCAAAATCGGTGCCGTCACCATCTTAGCCTTCAACATACCAAAAGCAAACTTTGCACGCTTCATATGGTCTTCGGCCTTCACTTGCGGACAATCTGCAGCAAGACCAGAGTCGGCGCCCCCATGTAAAGTTGCCCGGTCTTCTTCGCGCAACATATGGTAGTCCACTTCCCGGAGCTCATACAACACAGCCGCGTAGATAGCAAAATCTTCGATGAAGCGGCTGTAGTAGTTTAAACTTCCTAGGAAGTACTTCATTGCCTTCAGAGACTTGGGAAACGGGGGGTTGCTTAACGAATCCAGGTCCTTAGGATTAGCCTCTAGACCATTGTTCGAGACCATATGACCTAAATAGGCGACCTTGGACATACCCCAAAAACTTTTTATGGCGCTGATAGGTATGTTCCAGCGGTCGCATGTCTCCAACAATCGTTCAACCTTCTCGCACAGATCGTTCTATGACGAGGCAGGTATCAGAATGTCATCGATGTACGACCGCCTCCCTAGAACGGACGGTCTTCTTTCCCGATCGGATTCACCCTCTGTAAACACATCATAACTTTCGGCAGGGTCCCGATCGGTCTTGATTTTGAAGTGTCCGTACAGTGCGTTGTCTATCAACCTTTGATAGATCTGGGGTGCGTTCTTCAGACCGAAAGGCATACGGTTCCACTCGAAAAGACCAAACGGTGTCACAAATGCGGAAATCTCACGGGCTCGATCAGTCATCGAGACCACCCGAAAATCCCTTTGCCATGTCCAGAGAACAATACCACAAGGTCTTGTCCAGGTCTTCCAACAAATCATTAATCAGCGGCATCGGGTACACCATAAGTTTAGTTAGCCGATTTACCATCCGATAGTCGAAGCACAACCTAATGTCGACGCCGTTCTTCTTGATAACAATTACGATCGGCGAGGCCCATGGCGAGGTCGAAGGTCTAATAATCTTGGTATCCAACAGTCCTTTGATAAGATCAGAAAGCTTTTCCCGGTACTGTGGCGCCACGCGTCGACATCGCTGAGCAATCGACTTGGCATCTCCAACGTCAATATGGCAAATCGCACCACGGGTTGCAGGTGGTAAGGCGTTGCCGTTTCCGATCAGCAGATGTCTTTTCTTCCATATGATATTCTTCAACTGCTCGATCTGGTCTGGACTGTTAAGGTCTTGATCACCCACTTGTAAATCATCCATTGTAACTTCGGGAGAGTCGTCAGACACTTCAGAGTGTACTGCCATTTTGCTTACCAGCTCTTAATGTACTGTTACCCTCCTTCATGTATACAGACTTGTTCATCTTCTGGGGTGATATCACCTAGACCATCTGGACCGGCTGAACGCCCCTGGTCTTGATCGACGGGCTGTCCTTCACTGATATCGGTATGATTAGGAATACCGTCATGGTAATACCTAGCAACTTCATGTCCCCCTTCTTCCGTTTCTTGCTCCGCTGTCGCCTGGTCTTGTGCTGACACCACGTTGACTAGCCTCGGCTCGTCTACTTGATGGTCCACCGTTCCTGGTGACTGCGGCGCCTTTCTTCGGACCAACATCTTTTTTGGGGTGACATAACTTGGTCTTTCCACTAAAGGTGAGGTATCCTCTTCCACCGACCCATCATCGCTGATAAGATCGGTGGTCGATTGGTACGCCACGTTTTGCCACTCGACATACCGCCTCGACCCAATCGAGACGAACCCCATCTTCCTTGGTACCTTGCCTTCTGCTAACCACATGCCGAAAATAGTTTTATTGTACAGTGTCAGCGGCTTGTCACCGATATTGGTAACACGGACAAAATCACGTCGACCAGCACTCCTTACGAAGGTCGATACCCACCGATCGCCCCTGGTAAACCATAACTTCCTCGAACGAAAACCTTTCTCGACCGGGGTATCGGCAGACCGATCGACTGGGATAGTGAGGTCTTGGTCCCACCGGACCGGATCGTTATACGAACCATACAGAGGTCTTCGACTATCCAACTGGACCTGGACCTCATCCGGGAGCATAAGCACTCCATGTGACAGGTCTAGGCGAATACCAAATGGGAACATGAAATCCATTCCTAGTAAAGCGTCTTGACCAGCCAACTTGCCAACCCAAGCGCTGAAAAAGTAGACCAGCGATCCCGACAAAGTAATTTTCACACGCGTTCTTCCTTCGGTCATATAAGAGTTTTCGCCGATCCCGACGCATTCTTGTCTCTGGGTATCGTCTATACGCCATCCGACCTTACGAGCAAAGGCGGAGTCGATTATCGATACTTCATCTCCAGAGTCGAACAACATCGTCGCCTTCTGGTTATTAATCTTGCCACAGTCTTTCACCTGCTTGAACCATTTATCAGGCGCGTGATACTTCCAGTATCCGCGGGATTCTCCAGGCAGCAAGTCCAACTACATAACCACCTTAGTCCGGTAGTACTCATCGGTCTTCAGACTGTAGACCGGATGGTCTCGGTCGACGCAATTTGGAATAGAACGTGTATTGTCGGTCTTATCCTCCTTGCCGACATATGCATAGATGTGAACCGTAGAACGCTCGGCTAGATCCAGATTCCAACCTGGCGAGCGTTATAGTTTAACATCTTTTCTTCGTCCGGCGGCAGCATCCCCGCGTGCTTGTCGGGCACGTACCGCATCATGTTAAAAAATTCTTCAATCTTGCAGTGGCCGGCCTCGTGGATCTCTCCACATAACTTGCATACAAAGAGGCAGTGGTCCGTCGGGTGGCCGCGTCTCTCGCAATTCTTGCACACCATCTTCTTCCAGCAGTTTGGACCATCATGTTTGCTCGACCCACGGTGGGAGAACTTCTGACGAGGTCGGTCTGGATCGGACTTACTTCAGTTCCTTCCCTTCCGGTCCACCTGGTCGGACTTCGACTTGGTCTTCGGGGCAGGTCCCGCAACATAGACGTAACGATACGGGTCTTCATCCGATGACTCCAGGTTGGATGGACTTCCACTTTCCCCTACTGACACCGTGCTGTCATCAGCTACAATTGCCTTGACCGCTCGGGTCGGTCTGGTCCAAGGTCTCTTGACCGGATCGGTCTGGGTCTTGGAACGATAGCGACCTGATCCACCAGCGGTCTTCGCTCTCTTACTACGCGACTGTTGTAACGTCTGCAGGGTCTGTTTGACTTCGCCCGCATCCTTAAGACGCAGTAGAGTAAGCTGGTCCGCCAGTTCTTGATCGTCAAGGGTACTAATATAGTGACCCACATGTTCTAAGGCGGCACCGTTCGGCGGGTTATCCTCTTTGATTGTTATGCCGGCGCGAAGTGCAGCCACGTTCAACCGATGCAAATACTCGATCGGTGTTTCGTCGGCCCGCTTCTGCATATGGTGGTACTTACGGGCGCTTGAAAATCCGGAGTTACAATATTGACCTTCAAACTCCGCACATAACAGGTCCCAGTCAGACCGGACGCCCCGACCCAACTGTTGAATCCAGTTCGCAGCCGGTCCTTTAAAAAAATCCCGGAAGATTAAACAACGTTCGCTTTTTGGTGTCTAGTCTCGCAGGAACGCAGACTTGACCAGACTGAACCAAGACCGGGCCTGGTCTTCACCAGAATCCTTGCGGGTGAAGTCCTTGAGGTCGGTCGTCGTGGCCATACGGATGCGCGTAATCGCAGCAGATCCAAAGTCGTAGGCAGTAGTGGAGGCTAGGTTAGCCTTGCGCACCTTGCCTGCGCCTGTACCATCTGACACACCATGGTCGTCAAGACCGCCGACCGATTCCATATCACAGTAACTTGTATTGCTTGGTCTACGCGGTCTTGCCGGTTGCGGCTTGCGCCTTCCCTTGCCGGTTGGTTTATCACTTCTAATATGCTTATCCATAGATGTTACCGATTCAATATCTACATCTTTGCAAACATTGACACCTTGACAGGTAGACCGGTCTTGGACATGTGGGCGCATAGGTGGTCTAACCCGTTCTTCCATGAAACGTTGCATCATCGTCTCAAACATGGCTTGGACGTTGACTGGCGTCATGGGCAACGTGTTGATACCCTCCTTTTGCGGAGCTGAGGCCTGTGGGTCTTGCATGAGCCCCGACTGGCAAACAGCCCCTTGCTTCCTCATGTCCCTTTTTTGTTCATACCGGGCATGGTCCACCCCCATGGTCATCCGCTCGACACCGGTCTCCAACTCTGATGAGCTGTTAGAAGCCGGTGGATACTGGTAGATCGATTCATCATCGGAACCAATGTCAACAAGCTCTGTGGAGGCTTCGGCGACCCTCATTGCCGTGGTGGGAGTTGGGCGGCGAACCGCCCCCACCAGTGGCACCAAACGGTCGTGGAGGTCCGACATCGACGCCTCCAGTAACCAAGCATCAAATTCAAACAATTTATTGACACCGGCGGGGTTCTGCATTTTAATGCCAACCTCCGCCAACATCGCCATCAAATTCTTGACGAGCAGTAATGGTCGATCACTCTGGATCGGCTCGGTAGTGGGACCGAGAAGACGGTCGGGGATATGGAGGTCCAACACCCGAAAGACCTGGTTTTGGCGAACAAATCGCTTCAATTCAAAACCATAATACATCTTGTCCATGTCTGGTTCAGTGATAGCCTCATCCCCGACCTTCGACTTTTCTTCGAAGTCGTCTTCCTTGGGTGGCATTCCGAGCCCTTTTCTGGGCACCTTGGGTACCTTGGGGACATTAGGGAGGTAGACCGGATAGTTCCAGTCAGCCTCCAAGTAATTTTGATCTTTTAGTTTTCCATCAATTTACTCATTCATACACATAGGGTCAGGACCAAGGTCCTGATCCTTTCCGGAACTATAGCAATACCTGCTATAGTCCCGATCGGCTCCGGTGGGAGCCTTTTGGGGAGGAAAAAAACTTATTAATCCCGATCTGGTCCTCCGCCAGGCCAGATCAGACATCGCCAACTTTATCAACAACGAGAACGTAAGGCGATAGACTTTCCTTACGTCCTCTCCAGAACGACTCCATATTCAAATCATTCAAATCTTCGAATCCAATTTTTGATGGAATATCAGCACGGTGATATCCACGATCACCAAGTGATCCGGGCACGCGCACCATTGTGGTGGAGTCAAGTTCAAAATCGAAAACATTAGCATCGATAACCTGACTACCACCATCGCGCCCAGCCTTCCAACTTTTGGAGGGGGTACTCCGCGGACCACCACTCGAGATCTGGTCCGATCGTCCGCTGCAAGCAGACGACCGGTCGTCATCAGAACCCACTTGTTCCGATTGTTTAGTGTCCATATCACCTTGTGTACCCGATGGAATGGGCTAGTTACACACTCGGTGCATCGTGATCGCAGATTGGATCGAACGGGTCTTGAATATAGAAGACCGGTCTGGGTAGGTATCTCTGGGGCGGAACTCTTCACCCCAGACACAAACAGACCAAAAACACTTCCAAGAGATAACTTCCAATAGGTCGATCGTCCAAACGATCAAGACCTGACCAATACGAAATAACAGAGGGTAGACCGACCGTTCCGGTCTAGCCCCTCACCAATACGAAATAAGACCAAAACCGGTCTAGTTTCCAACCAATATTAAAACAAGCCAATATGTCCGCGTAAAGACCCAATATGCTCGTGAAACTCCACAAACGATGTCTCCACGCCAAGACCAATCCAGTGAATAGCACGTTCCAAACGTACTTGAGTTGAGGTGTTGAGATCGCCAAATCTTACTCCCGTCGAGGGACGTCCGGTGGGCCAAAGTGCGCGTTCCGAGCGTCCAGACCGGGTATAATGGGAGAGAGGGGATAATTCGACCTTCTTCCCCCAAACACTCCGCGGCGGGCGGAGGCGACTAGTGTACGAAAAGGGAAGAGCGGCGACCCCTAGCTGTGGTGTGAACCAAGACCAGAAGAGGTTTCAGCCACTTATCCGAAAGCTAAAAGATTTCCTTACTTAAAGGTATAACCTCTGTCCTAAAAGGTAAAACCACAACTAAAATAATACTACCCTATAGTCCCTAAATGTACCCCCACAAAAATATGTAAAATACCCAAAGTCGGGTGACTCACCAAAACTTGCGTTCTTGACACTTCTTGAGTCTGAAAGGCTGAAAAGCCCCCCTTGTTTAAACCAATCCGAAATAAGACCAAATGCCTTGACAAAACTTGACCAGAAGTGTGCCAAATTTTGGGAACGCTTCTCCACACTACAGAAGCGTGTCGAAAGAAAAATGGATACTCGACAGTGGGGCGAGTATGAACCTCACGAATGATGCGAGATTCCGGCGAAACACTGAGCGAGTATCGGGTGTATTCTTCCAAGCCAATGGTAAGCAGTTGGAAATCAAAATGAAGGGAGATTTGCAGTTTTACATCAAGTGTGGATACACTGAACGTTTGATTAAAGTGGAGAATGTGTATTACGTTGAAAACCTGTCACGAAATATATTATCATATGGTCTACTAGAAGAAAAAGGATGTGGATTGTCGTATGAAGGTGAAAGAAGAGTCATCAAACACCAGGCAAGTGGTGAAAGCATTTTCGACGTGGAAAAGATAAACAAGGTATTGACCGTGAGCTTACGGGCGGACATACCAAGAAAAAACTTTGGAGATACCGTTATGGCGGTGATTAATGATAATGAAAAGGAATTGGAGAAAAAAACGCGATGTCCTGCGTGGATCACTAATGCATTTTAACGCGCGCATGGGACATCTAAACTTTGATCCTATCGAGAAGTTAGCCAAGGACTCAGGCTTTGGGATAGAACTAACAGACACGCAAAAAATGAACTGCCTTACCGTCGCACAGGGTAAGCAGTCCAAGTGTAAAAAATCCAAGAAAGATAGCGGCGAGCATTCGCCAATCGATAGGATTGGGGGAGCAATATTATCGGATCTGAAGGGACCAATTGCGCCCAGGAACATACTGGGGAACCGTTACATAATAAATTTTGTGGGCCATAAAACGAATTACTTTCGTGTTTTTTTGGCGAAAACGAAGGATATGGCAGCGAAAAAGTTTGAACACTTTATTGCCTTTTTGAGTTTTAATGTAAGGTACACATCTTGCGGACTGATGGCGGCGCGAATACAAGACCTGGATGTTTTTTGTCGAAGCACAGGGATAGGTCGGCAAATTAGTGAGCCCGGGAATCAAGCGAGTAATGGGAAAGGCGTAAAGGATGCACCGCACCATTATGAATATGTCACGGTACATGCTGTTCGCGTGGGGACTTAATCTTTCTTTTTGGGGTGACGCGGTCGATTATGCGACCTACATTTTCAACAGAAGTCCTACAAGCGCGAACCCCAAACGAATTACGCCGTTAGAGATGCTCACTGAAAAAAACTCATTTGGGTGAAATTGTCGCGTTTGGGTCTTCGTGTACAGTGTACCGGAACCCTGGAAAATATTGTTCGGCTCACCTAGCACATATTATACTGATAATTGGAAAAAGTGACGAAGTAAAAGGTTACAAGGTTTTTATACAAAAGGAGAGAAAAGTTGTGGTTACACAGCACATCAAAAACGTCGAAACGTTGGACCAGACACAGAACCAGCAACTATGCAAGTTTTTTGGATGGAAGCAGTCCAGATCCAGAAGGAGTCGAAGAACTTAGTGATCGCGCTGCAGAAGGAGGGACTAATCATCGCGCTAAAAAAATGGACTGGCAAAAAAGAAGAACTAGAAGGCGTGGACGAGAAAGCGTCAAGGCACGCGGAATTACGTGAAGAAAAACGTGAAGAAGACCGAAGAACCCGAACATAGTAATGAACAAGGAGATGAAGACAATGGCATTGTTAACATGGTAACGGGACTGGATCCAAGAAATTGTAGCGAAGCGATGAAGAGCAAAAATAAGGACGACTGGATGAAAGCTATAAGAAGTTAATTATCGGCACTTGAATTGAATGAAGTGTGGAATGTGGAGAGAGTGCAGGATTGCTTCAGACCGTTACACACCAAGTGGGTGTTCAAGACGAAAACCGATGCAAATAGCAACATCGAGAGGTATAAAGCGCGTTTAGTGGCGTGTAGAAATGAACAGCGTTTCGTTTTTGACTATCGATTGACCTTCGCCGCCGTTGATATGAGTACGGTGAAAATTATTCTAGCGCCAGCTAGGAAGTGGAAGGTGAAGGCCAGGCACGGCGACATAACGAACGCGTATGTTAAAGCGTTGGAGGAGGAACATGAAATATTTTTGTTCATACCCAAGGGAATGAAGATTAGTGGTGAAAATCTGAAAAGCACGAAGTTAAGAGTATTGACGAATTGGTGCTGAAACTTAAGAAGACATTGTATGGATTGAAGCAGTCAGGACGCCTATGGAACCGTTTACTGCACAACAAGCTACTGGAATTAAAATTCACGCAAAGTTGCATTGACATGTGTTTATATTTTAAGAGACACAATGAGGACATTGTCGTAGTTGAATTATATGTGGACGACTTGTTGGTGACGGGTACAAACGAACGTCTTGTGAAAAAAAAAATTCAAGACATGGAAGTTGTCGAAATCAAGGACCTAGGCGAAGGCATGCGAGTGATATGTGATGATGAATGTGGTTATTATCTGGACCAGGAAGTGATGATACGAAGTTTGCTGGACGATTATGGATTGATGGAAGCTAATTGTGTGAAGACACCTATCGGGACTGATTATGAAGCACTTACGATAGATGAACAGCTGGACCTGCTGATACGGCCTAGTGACGGAACGCCCGCAGATAGGGATTTCCAATCACTTGTTGGATCCCTCCTGTGGATAGAGAGGTGAACTAGGTCAGAAATCGTGTTTGCAGTGAATAGGAAGACGGGGCAGTCGCATGAACCGAAGATATTAGAATGGAATTTGGCGAAAACGACGCTACGATATCTAAGAGAACGATTATGTTAAGGCTGAAGATGGAGTTTCCGAAAGATTACGACATGGAAAACGTTTTGTTATGGAGGGATATAGTGATGCAGACTACGCTGGATGCAAACAAGATAGAAAATCAGTGACTGGTGGATTGGTTTCGCTTAATGGTATATTTCTTTACTGGATATGCAAGCGACAAGGGAGTGTGGCACTTTCGACTATGGAAGCCGAGTTTTTATGCAGCTATGCAAGTGGAATGTGATCTTATTGGAGCTATCGAACTTTTTACTTAAATTGGTTTGCAAGTGAAGCTGTCTATGAGGCTAAATTCAGATAATCAAGAAGCGATCAAGTATCTGGAAGGTGAAAACAATTCGCGAAAAGTGAAGCATGTGGATGTACGTATCAAGTTTTGTCGTATCCAAGCACAAGGAGGAGATGATTACAGTGCAGTACAAAGGAACGCAGAATATGTTGACTGATATGTTTACCAAAGGCGTTGTGAGGGAAAAAAATCAAAGACATGCGATCAAGAATTGGCTTAACGAAAAATTGAGTGGATATACTTTTTGGACGTGCACGACGATGACAAGGAGTGTTAAAATGCAGCGCTGTATGAAGACGCCAAGGCATTAAAGTTGGACATCTTCGCACAAGACCAAAAATAGGAATACTCATTTTTTGTGTATTTGTGTTAGACTATAATTTAGTTATAGTCAAATATATTACTTATTGATTTTCTTTCTCTTTGCGACAAGGCGCTTTCTCTTACCGTTGTTCTTGGCACCACGCATCCTCGCGCATACATTCTGCAACATACCCGATTAATATCGCATTAACGTACAAGACTGTAGTTGTGACGACTGCTAAATTTCTTGTGGATATTATCGATTATATCGACTTTATCACGTAGAAGAACGATTGACTAAGTGGAAGTTTACGTTTGGAGTGAAAGGACGTCTAACTAAGTGGAAGTTTACGTTTGGAGTGAAAGGAAGTCTAACTAAGTGGAAGGTTGCGTATCAAGTGGTCAATTATCGTTTATTGGTATGGTAAAGCACATCAGAGAACAACAGTAGGTGCGTTGAGTTGTGTGTGATCAACTGATGATCAGTTGAAGTGATCGCAGCCGTCGAACAATACCAATCCAACCGGTGATGTGATGCCATCAACTGGTTATACATCGATGTCTTCATACACCAGAGCTAATTTTTATTTAGTAAGATCTTTAAAAGAGAGAATCTTCTTAATATTGGCAAACCAGGAGGCTACTTCCAATAAAAAGGATAGAAATGAAGAAACCACTTGTACAATTGATGCAAAATAATACTTATTCTCTATACTACTCCTACCCACTAAACAATTTCCAACTCCAGTATTCTTGCGACATCCAATTCGTAAGATCCGATATCTGATCTAATATTCTCTCCCTACCTCTGACAAGGTAATCAGGTAACAACCGTAATCAACTGACGCGTTTATCACAACAAATTCCAGATCTCTTGATCACACAATAAAGCAGTGTCGATTGTACGAGATGTCAATATTACGGGAATTTACCCGAAATGAATATTGTTAGCAGTGTTAGAAATGTGATGAGCATAATCCTAGACATGTCCGACCGTGATCGATTCGAGTGGGTAAGTGTTACCCCAGAAATGCCCGAGAGGCACCAGCATGCCGCTTTGTCGGCATCCGTGATGTTTTTGAGTTTTTAATATCGCCAAATGCTACATAAATTGTAATGAAAAAAGGTATTAAGCTTGAGAACCTATTGTGCATATAATAACAAAGAAGATTAGACTATATTGTTTACGTGCAGATAATCTGGAGTTTTTGGGAGTGCGATTCGCGGGAAATTGTACTGATAGGTGCTTCGACACGCACTCAAAGCTCATGTGAGTTAGATTTCATGTCAATGGTAACGAAGCTTCTTACCCCTGGATTGAAACCACCAATGTTTTTCCTAGGAGTACGGTTCACTTTGTTCTTTCGAATTACCAGTTCATTTTTCCGTGAACCGGAGTGCCACTCGGCCCATGTGGTACGTATTGCATCAATTTTGATGGTTTAAGAAATATAATGTGAAGTTTTTTTAACAGGAAAGGATAAGTACTTACCCTTAATTCTAACCGGGACGCATAATGAGGGAAAATAATGTTTTTTGAAATGTTTACAAAAATTTGAGGGATTGTGGTCAGTTAAAATCTATTAGATTTTGGAAAAAGAAACTACTCTTTTTAGACAAAGTTGTGACGAAAATAAAACATTGAGCAGAATATTTTAAAGTTTGGCGAACATACGGAGTTATTCATATTCGAACTGACATGGAGCTTTCCCTGAGTTGATCGACGCATCTGCGCTTGGAACAGCTTTGGACAAACGTGCCAGTAGGTAATTGTTTCGGGGAAAAGTTGGCGCCCGACTGCTCGTATGACTTAAATCTCAGTAGATACATGTTTGTACATGTACCTGTAGTAAGTAACGTTTTCTTGAACGTGTGCAAGAAGATTGATGAGCAAATTTGTAGTACAATGAAATTTAATTTTACCAAAACCTCACTAAACCTGGAGTGAGACATGATCGGAAAAGCTTAAGTTGCAAAATTGTAGGTAAACCTTGTACATCAGTTATGTCAAAATTGGGTGTCTTGTCTTTTTTATACGTTTTCTAATGTCGCGACAAATTCTGTTACTCTTTGTACACATAGATTTCAGTTATCCGTGATAAGTAAAAACTACACAACAAACGCCCACCAAAATCTGGTGGCCGACCACCTTCCAAGGATCGGTTATAGAACTGTACAGTACTGGAATATATAAATTAACTCTTAATTTTTATTCATTCGTATACATTTCACTGTACCGGTCCCAACTTTTGAAGGGGCTACTCTTTTTCATCATCATCACCCGAACTTGTATTGGAACAATCGTAGTGATTGATCCCATCCTGTGATCCTAATCGACTTCGGGATCAAGAGAGACTTGAACAGCTGTGTTCTCTTCCGACTCGCCTTATTTAAACATTGGATCTGGTGGTTACAATCCGGGATGATGAATATTCTTGCCTATCGGGTCGGAGTTGAACGAAGGGTGTTCCCCGGCGAAAAACGCTCACCTGGAACAGCTTAGGGTCGGTATTCAAATCCAATACAGGAAACGACTCCGATAGAGAGTTAGATCAATTGATCGGTTCTAACCAAAATAAAAGAAACTCCACTAATAGCCTCGATATTCCACAGAAAACACAATTATTATCCCCACACAACCTTTCCAATAGATCCGTATTCGAAATACGCGCGATCTGCACTTGCGTTATCCCGGAGAACAAATCTCAACGGGGGGGCTTCAAGCGAGACAAAATGCAGTTATGCGCATTTCTTCCAGATAGCTTGGAGAAGAAAGGACTGAGGTAACCATCCGTTCTCATAAAAAATGCTATCTGTCGCAACTCTTTTGTTCGTGGAGGAGAGTACAAACCTAACGGAATAAGATCTACTTGCAATGTGCACTACCCATAATAGCGTGAAATGCCTAAGACAGAATAATTTCATCTTCCGTCACGTGATTGGTCGAAATCACCTTGCTTACCACCGCTACGTCTCGTACAGGCTACCCCACCTGGCTTATTGATAACCAAGTCCGGAACCGGGGCGAAGCGGATTAAGTGTTTCGACTATTGTAGCGGGGTTACATTCGGGTAACACTGAGTGTTGGTGTACATTGGTACACCACGGTTGAGGCCAGTATTGGCCGGGTTGAAAGGTTTCGAACCTTTGGTTATTTTAACCAATCAGGGCATGGGCCCTTGGTGTGGTGGTGTCAGCCATCCACGTGTCAGTACACAGGTGTGTACACTACATTTTAGCTAGGTATGAATTAGGAATATTCTACTTAGTGTTACATATAGTTTGTATTAGTTTAAATAATTACATATTAAATATATATTCAGTTTACTTTCCACTCCGTAGTACAGACGCACGACCTCGACCGGTCGTGCGTGTAGTGAGTGCCGTAGCGTAAGGGGAGCCCTCCCCTTGGCTACACCCTTTGTAAGGGAGCCTTGCCGTTAAGGCACTAGTACAGGCTAGAGTAAACTAACCCGGGAATCTTGGCCCCGACTAGGAGAGCTCTCTCCTACTAAGCCCTTAATAAGGGCGTATCGGCTAAGTAGCGGCAAACGCCGCTTTAAGGAAAACCTTTCTCTGTGCGCTAGCCGCACCGTGCGTATACGCACCGGCTACATCTGGTAGCACTTGTAGTCAATCCAACGCCTGTGTTGGTAGACTAGGCATCCTCTGCAAAGGATGAATCAGGACGATTGGGATAGTTTGACCCTCGTCCAACAGGAAGCCTTTAAAAGGCTGTTACCCTTACTGGGTGAGAAGGGTATGCAGCTCCTAGTGGAGCAGGGCCTTGAGGCCGTAAAGGCAAGGGTAAATGCCCTCATCGCTCATGAGGCGAGTTGTAGTGGAGGTTGTTCCACGGGGGTGCGTCCACCATTGTCCTTTAAGATAAAGGAGTTCACGGGGGAAAAATGTGATAACCTTTATGTGTGGTTACAAGAGGTCAAAACGGCCTTCGCCACAGCGAATGTGATCACTGATCACTTGCAAGTGGGACTTACGCTGACCCATCTTACGGGTAAAGCCCGTGCATGGGCGTTTACGTGTTCGGACTCGGTCACGAACGTGTTCCCTACCTGGGAGGTCCTTAAGCAGAAGCTTATGGACATGTACGCAACGCCTGATCTGGTTTTCCAGAATCAGCTGGCGTTTCTGAGGTGCCGTCAGGGCACTAGGGACTTGGAAACATATATCCAAGAACTTAAGACCCTGTTTGCAGGGATGTACGCGAAAGCGTATTCGGACGATGTGTCCATCCCCGTCTTCATGGGAGGCCGGAGAGAAGGGCCAGCACGTTCGGAGATCTTCCGATGCCGACCCCAATCCCTGGGGGAGGCGTTCAAGATGGTGTTCAACGCCGAGAGGAACTTACGTTCCTCTAAGGTGGGTCCCGAACCCATGGACCTGAGTCAGGTCGAAGCGGAGGAGAAACCTCCCGCTAAGAGTCATTCTGACTCTTTTTCACAGAGCTTCGAGACAGAGCTCTTGGCTATGTTGCAGCGGCGTTGGCCGCTGAGATGCTTCCTGTGTGGGAGCATGGATCATCTGAGGAACAGATGTCCGAAAAATCCCCAGCGAGACACTCGCTACAAGGGACCAAAGGTGGGGAAAAGCCCTTGTCCAAGCCGTCGGGAAACGACGGCTCCCAGTAGGTGCGGGGCGCCCTACTTGGGGACCCCTCAGTGCTGTTAAGCCCCAGGGTAGGGGACGACAGCACAAAGCCCGAGGGAAGCGGTGCTTTCTAGCACCGAGTTGGTGTACCAGCCAGGTTTGCTGGTAGTCCTTGCGGACTTGAAAGGCTTTGATACGCCTTGGAGAGTCTTGATAGACTCTGGAGCGTCTGACAATTATGTCAGACGGGCTTCTGTTGTGAAGAGTCGGCTGTATGCCAAGGCCCTAGAGGCACGTTCTCGTGACGTTGTCACGGTCCGTCTAGCGACGGGCGTACAGGTTTCTGTACCCAAGGTCTCGATTGACCTTAAGCTGAAGTTTGCAGACTTTGACAGCTTAGAAAGTTGCCTAGTCCTGGATTTGGACTCGAGGTATGACCTCATTCTGGGCATGAAGTGGCTGGACGCCACGAGCCATGGATAGAATGGAAGTCTAAGCCCATTGGCTCAACGCACCCGCGGTCGGGTGAAGCATTGGCGAGTCATGAACCCACCTTTGCTCGATCGCAAAAGCGATTCTGGCGTGAGATGCCAGAGATTGGGATGTCTGAAATGATCAGTACCAATGAGGTCAAGGAAGTGTTCCTTGACGAGGGGGACTCGGCGGTTAATCCCCACGCCGTTATAGGCGAGACAGGTGAGTCGCCAGTGGTAGAGGTGGATTCCTCTGAGGTTAAGCGCGAGACGCTTCCTAGGGAAGAGACACGAGGTTTGTATCTTCCGCTGGTAGGGGTTTCCGACCAAGCCTTGTTAGGCGAAGATGATGCGACTCCAGTGGTAGGGGTAGAGACCCCTGTGGTTAAGCGCGAGGCGCATCCAAGCGAAGAGACCCGGAGTTCGTCTCTTTCTCACGTCGGAAATGATTCCGATTACGCCGTTATAGGTGAGACCAGCGAGTCACCGGTGGTAGAGGTAGATACCTCTGTGGATAGGCGCGTGGCGCTTCCAGTAGATGGGGCAATTTACTCCCCCCATCTGGGTCTCGGGATGAGTCCCGAGGCCAGTATTCAGCAGTCCTACAGGATGCTGAATAGTGTGACAGGTGTTGTCACAGAAGGCGTAAGCCTGGAACGGTTGCCTGGGGTAGGCGAACTGTTGTCGTTGGAGGAGATGTCCTTCAACGAGTTTGAGACTGCTGTGAAAGCAGGTGAAATCGACGAGGTTGTCGTGTTGCGTCCGGAACAGGAGTTGAACTCGACATCCACGATGGACGAGTCAGTTTTGGTGAAAACCAAACAGGCATTAAATGCCCGAAGTGGCCTCAAGATCCTCGCGGATCCTGAGGACCCTTACCATTCCTTATTAAAGGAATTCGGAGATGTCATTAGTGACAACCGGCCGATGGGGTTACCACCGGATCGGGGAGTCCGACATGAAATTGATTTGGTTCCCGGAACCAAATACTGCGTCACTAGGCAGTGGCCTCTCCCCAAGGAACAATGCGACGTCATCGACGCATTCTTCAAGGGGAAAGAAGAGGCAGGGATGTAAGGGAGAGTAAGTCTCCCCACTCATCTCCCACTTTTTGTGTTCGTAAATCGAACGGAAAGTGGCGCATTGTGCATGCGTACAATAAGCTAAATGCAGATACTGTACCAATGAAAACTCCGATTCCTCGGAAGGATTTCCTCCAGAACAATATGGCTTGCTGTAATGTTTACAGCGCCTTAGATCTGGTGGACGGGTACTATCAGGTGCTCATGCGAGCATCCGATATTCCGCTTACAGCGGTCGGCACGCCTAGTGGCATGCTGCGGGAGTGGTTTATTATGTCACAGGGGCTTTCAAATGCACCAGCGACTTTTAATCGCTTGGTGACTCAACTCTTCCGCCCTCATAGAAAGTACGCTCAGACGTACTTCGACGATATATTCGTTCATAGTCGCGCGGAAGGCGACTCGTCTGATGTTCAGACGCATCTGATACACCTTCGAGCAGTGCTCGAATGTATGCGAGAGCATAAGTTGTATGCAAACGCATCCAAGTGTATCTTTGGTGCTGAGGAAATTCCTTTCACTCAAAGTCGTGAACTGGTCTTGGTTGAACGTAAACCAGGCAGCTGCTTGGCCCTTCAAATTCGACGCCACCATAGCAACGAGTCGTCCTTGGTTTGTACTGTCTTGGACATCAATGTTTTTTGCGCTGAAGTACTTGACTTGTTGTAGGAAAACTTGCAGCGGCTCACCCACGCGACCGTGGTATGTTGTCATGGAAATACCCTCCACGCGCTTCTCAACGATCGATCGACCGGAGCTTAATTTATCAAGCACCACACGCTGGTGCTGCAAAAACTGCGCCATCTGATTATGTTGTTGCGTTGCCATCATCTCGGCCCTCCTGGCGAGGGTCGTCATGGCATTTACTTCGGGTGGCACAGAAACGCCTGTACCTGCCAAATCATCGTGTTTCATCTCCATAGAATTTCTTACACGAACCGCCTGCGACTTACAAATTTATTGCTTCCTCCCAGACGACTAGTGTGGCCACCACTGCCGCTGAATTCGATCTCTTCTTCCGGCGCGCGGGTCCTGTAGACCAACAAGTGCTACCAAATGTCGACGTCTGTTTATCGACTTGGTAAAACGCAGAAATAGAGAAGGCGTTGAAACAGTATAGAGTAATTGCAGAAAGAATTAGTTTGGTCACCTCTTCTTGCTGCTTCTCTTCTACGCCTAGTGTCTCGCCCTAGACTACAACACTTAAAATGCAATAAGCAACACCCATGATAAGATGGCGACATCCATACCACCAGTGTACTTACTCATGCGTGCGATGAAGATGCGCGAAAGATGCTGGCTTCATCTGGACGGCAGAGCGCCTCGTCATCTGGTGTCCATCATGCTTAATAACTGGAAATTGCCCTTTTATGCTTGCTTCCCCAGCCTGCCTAGCCACCCCAGATGCTTGGTCGCCGGTTGGCCTCGGCCTTGACCATCTGCTGCTTGTAGCTGACAGCAAACGTCTCTACATGCGCACAGCCACCATAGCTGTTACGGGTCTGCTACGGGATCAAATGCTTATTGAGCGGGCGTTACGTACCAAGATCAGGGCGAACAACAGCGCGCTGTCGTTCACGTCCCTGGGTGCAAAGTTGGATGAATGGCTTAAGCAGGGATCTTTGACTCCAAGGTTCCGGTAGCACCGGATGGGATCGCTGTTGCCGAGCCGTGGAAGTTCTCGCATTTGTATATCACCGATAACAGCATGGCACATGGTGGCCGCGTGAATGTGTTTCCTCATCTCGATTGGCGCATCATGGGGTAACTTCAAGCAATGCTTAATGAGGAGGGTACAAACGCAATCGCGACGGGGGTCTTGAACAGGCTCGACGTGAATGGATGGCCGCCGCATAGACTAGCACTGTAGGTTGGCTCTCCAATAATGTTCCTGAGGAATCTGAATGCATCCGACGGGCTTTCCAGCCTCACGCGGATCATTGTCTGCCGGTGTGATTGAGGGTGAAGTCTTGGCGGGTGATCATGTAGGGTACATTTGCTTTATCCGGCGCATTGCATTAACAACTTAGCAATCCGGCCTGCCATACACAGTCTGTCAGAAGCGGCTTCCTGTGCGCTTGGTCTATGCGATGCCGATAAACAAATCACAGGTACAGACGCTACACAAGGTTTTCATATATCTCACAACGGACGTGTTCTCGCATGGCCAGTTGTACGTCGCTCGAAAGCACCGGAGAACATATCCGTCCTTTTTAAAGCTGGGCCTACGAATAATGCGCAAGGTTATTTATGACGAAGCACTACGATGAATTAGGTTGCAAAATCTCGCAATGATGGGAGCAGTCAATGTCCAAGATTGCACACGCGATCGTTGACAGCAACAAAAAAATCTTTTTGTTTCAAAGAAAATGTAGATATACTGTAGTTTGAATGAAATTTCAAAGAAACGGTTCGTCGGAAGGACGTACCATCCCCTGGTATTATATAATTAAAAGAATTTAAGCCTATAATAACTACTTAAGTCTACTAAGCGTTATAAGCTTGAAATCTTCCAACAAAATGTATCCATGCACTTACAGCCAATCCGTTTCCACCATGACAGATTACTTGAAGCCAAACATGGCTACATCCAAATTCGACACGATAAAGAAGGAAAAAGCAGATCTGATGATGACAACAAGAAGGATACCCAAGAGATAATTGATCTTTGCTTTAAACAATGGTTTCATTCTGTAACAGGGTTACATTTAGTTATGTTGTGTACGTAAGTACACTACGGTTGGGGTCAGTATTGACCGGTCCGAAAGGTTTGGACCTATTGGTTATTTTAACCAATCAGGGCGGGAGCCCTTGGTGGAGGCGTGGCAACCTGCCACGTGTTGGTACACAGGTGTTTACATTACATTTTGGCTAGGTACGAATGGAGTGAGTTCTACTTAGCATTACAGATAGTTTACATTAGTTTAAATTAGTTTAGGCTAATTATATATTAAATATATTCAGTTTACAAAACACATTAATCTAGCTAGACGAACGACCTCGACCGGTCGCGCGTGCTGTGAGTGTTTGTAACCAAAGGGAATACCTCCCTTAGCTACTCCCTTTCTAAGGGAAACCTTGTTTCAAGGCGTTAGTTAACTCTAACTGGTAAACCAAGGGAAATCTTGGCCCCGAGTAAGAGAGAACTCTCTTACTATGCCCTTTTATAAGGGCGTATCGGCTAAGTAGCGTCACATCGCCGCTTTAGGAAAGTCTTCCTCTGTGCGCTAGCCGCACCGTGCGCATACGCACCTGCTACACATTCCCTCTTTATATTAACTATGAGTTAGAGTGTCCCGAGAATCTAGCCTTCGGCAATTTAGACTTCTAGAAATTCTAGATCAGAGCACGAAAATCTCGAATTGGTCTCGGCCTGAGTATATGTAATAGAAAAATGAAATGTACATCATATTCGGCAAAGAAAGACGAGTAAGCCAGTATCGAGTAAGCCAGTATAGACGAGTAAGGCAGTAGAGACGAGAAAGCCAGTAATTTAGCAGGTTCGTACACGCACGGTGCGCTGCGTTGGACAAAAACAACGACAACCTGTGAGCTCAGACACATGAAGCCACACTTGGCTACTTACCGTTTCTTCTTCTTTCATCCGACTGATGTTATTGCGTCAAAACACAGAGTAAAGTAAGCGACAAGTCTTGACACCTTCGTAGCAAAACCTCAAGACGGACGTACAAGCTCGCGCTTTGGCGTTTCAGTTCGTTGATCTGCGACGGAATGTACATGAGTTGGAGCTGCTGCTCTTGCAGTACGCTGATGATCTGCTTTAGATCGTTCTGTTGTCGGATTAGCTAGGCTATGGTTTGCTCCTGCTGTAGAAACTGAGCTGCCGAGATTGACAGGGACGATGTTCGCATGAGACTTCTACAACGGCTGTTCGCCTCATACTCTGCTTTAAGCCGAGAAGACGACGCGACAGGCCGAGCAGCCGACGCACTGACCTGAGCAGTATTTTCACTCTCGGAGAAGGTTATAGAAGTTCTCGATAATGGTACATAGCTGCTCCCAAAGTAAGACTTTCTTTAAGTGGCGATACTCTACTTATCCGATACGCCTTTATATAAGGTCTTAGTGAGAGATCGCTCTTTCACTCGGCGCCAAGATTCCCTGAGTTTACAGTTAGTAAACACTAACGCCTTATTCCAAGGATTTCTCTAGAAAGGGGGTAGATAAGGGAGGTGCTCCATTTTACTACAACACTCACTGCGCGCGACCGGTCTGGGTCGTGCGCCCAGCAGTATTCAATGTATTTTATAAACTTATTTTATATTTAATATGTAATTAGCCTAAATTAATAAACTAATGTAAACTATATGTAATACTAACAAGAACTTACTCAATTCGTACCTAGCCGAAATTAATGTACACCACCCGTGTACCAACACGTGGCAGGCTGCCACGCCTTCACCAAGGGCTCCTGCCCTGATTGGTTAAAACAACCAATAAGTCCGAACCTTTCGAACTGGTCAATACTTGACCTTAACCGTTGTGTACTTACGTACACCAACGTAACCAAATGTAACCCCGTTACATCCTCCCCCATCAAGACTATTGCCACGAAATAATCGATTATAGTTGGAGACCCAACTGCCAGAACTCTGGCCTTGAATGAGCACCTTTAGTGGTGACGATAACTCTACCCGAGAAGGGGATTTCATCTACCCGGACTCCGATATCTCGGAAAAGGGGGCCCTTGGGGATAGCTCCCCTAAGGATGACCGCTCTGACGACGCCGAACGGAGATGTCGGCAGCCTAATCCTTTCCCAACACGTGGGGAAAATGCGCTCACTCGCGCGCCACCATTGCCTACTTCGGATGACAAATCCGAGTCGCCGAAGGCAACCATCACCAACGAGTTGGATGCGGATCAGGAAGCTCAACTTGCCGCACAGGCACGAAAGGCTGCTTTACGCACCCCCAAACGCCCGCCACGGGCGGCATATAATTTTGAGAATCCTCGTGACCCCCAAAAGTGGGCTAGGAATGAGGTAAAGAATGGTTTAGCCTTCTATATCCCTGTCCCTACGGCTGAACAGCCGTATCAATACGAACGCAGGAAACAACTCCGGGAAAAACTGCTCACGCAGAAGCAGTTCACTGGCGCCTCATACCGAGAGCGCCTCGATAAATAGGCACAGGGTGCCCCTGTTGAGAACCTCCGCGGGGTTCCCGTCGTTCTCGTACAAGGAGAGAATGCCGAAGAGGCAGAACAAAAGTTCCGCGCTTGGGCGGAAGGGGAAAAAAGCCTCCCTAGCTTTACTGAGCTGCATAACAGATATTTCCACCGTGACGTTCGTGTGGAGAGGGCGTTGCGCTTGGCGTTTGCCAGAGCGAAAGCTATGGGGCTATTACGTTCCCCTTATCGCACGCGCTATGCCAGCGCCCCTTCCCCCAACGCGGTGCCAGAGAACCATGCGAGCGCCACATCTTCCCCCGGCGAACTCCCAACAACTGGGAGTGAAAGGGATTCTCTCGTCCCTTTGGTCGTCGACTCGCAGCTGGATTCTCCCGCTCGAAAGCGTCAACGACGTCACGGAAATCCTGCCGCAGGGGAGTCTCGGACTCCCACGAACTCTGTGAATGTGGATAACCCTTCCACTTCATCAGATACTGGGTTTCATCCCGATGATGGCGTTGTGCCATCAGACGCTCCACATGGTAATGTGGAATACCCTCCGTATCGATAATTGGAGGAGGTCGCGCAATTGAGACGTGAGTTTCGCGAGCACTGTGATGATACAGCCATCGCATCCAGGACGTCCAGGAGTTTCTCCGCGACGAGGGGAGTGCGATTGACCTTATCGAGAAGCGGCTTGACTCTCTCGAGTCGACCGTTGCGGAGTTTTGTGGTCGCATTTTGACCCTGTCGGACTTACTCCGCCCAGCCGCGTCTTACGGATCTTACGGCTATCCGCCTTTCCAACCCCCTCCAAGAAGGTACCCGCCTCCGGGTTATGGTATGGTTTAAGCATACCCACATAAAAGGTTGGATGCGTACGCATCGCCTTCGGAATATCCAAGGTGTACGCCAAGCCCTTTCGGGCTGGCACCTTGAAAGTCCCCACAAACCTGGGGCGCAGTTTGTTTCTTAACACATTAGAAACTGCATGTGTAGGAAGGTTTTTAGCGTTTAATAAAACACTTTCTCCTACTATGTACGCCCTTTTGTTACACCGACCCTTGCGGTCGGCCTGTTCCTTTTTCTTGTCTTGGCCTTCCGCCATGGCGTCGCAAACGTGTCGTAAGACACTAAGGCGCGTCGATAAAAACTTATCGATGTGCTTTCGCACAGATACAGGGATGACATCGGGGAATCCTCCCCCCTCAAGCCCTGGGCCACGTACACGTGGCGTCAACGGAACCCTCGGATCCACTAATCCGCTCACGTAAAACGGGGTAAACCCCGTAGATGCATGGACCGAATTGTTTATAGCAAATTCGGCCATAGGAAGCATCTCACTCCAACTCTTTGGAGAATCCGGACATAAACGCCGGATAATGTTCTCGACAACGCGATTAACGCGTTACGTTTGTTCGTCCGTCTGCGTATGATCCGCAGTGGACATGAGAAGCTTGGTGCCTAGCACCTTAAACAACGCTCCCCAGAATTGCCCCGTAAAACGGGGATCCCGATCCGACACAACGGAATCGGGTAGACCATGCTGTCGAAATACACGGTCTAGGAACACTTTCGCCGTTCCTTGTCCATCAATGGACTCTGTCACCGCCGCCAGGTGAGCCATCTTGCTCAAACGGTCTACAAAGACCAATATGCCGGTGTTCCCGGCCTTATCCTTCGGAAAACCGAAGATAAAATCCATGCTAATGGATTTACAACACTCGGTTGGAACCGATAATCTCTCCAAAGGCGCAGCTAAACTTGCAGAGGGTTTAACCCTCTGACACGTCTCACAGGTGCGTATATACGCACCGACCCAATTATACATGTTGGGCCACCAATACAAAGCGCTTAAAGCGCTGTAGGTCTTATCCCGACCTAAATGACCCCTGGTAGGGGCGTCATGTGCCTCAAATAGGACTCTATACTTTAGTTCCTCATCATGAGGAACTACCACCCGCGGAGTGTCCTCCGCGCTCGTACTATAATATAGCAAACCGTCACAGTATCTGTAACGGTGTAAACGAGCTTTATCTCGACTTGACAGGGTAGGCTCAGACGAGCCAAGTCCCTTTCCACCCAACGCGCTGATAAGCGCCGTACATTGTGGGTCTTTCTCATACGCCTTGCGTATGAGATCGACCACAGAAGAGGTGATGAATGTCGCGTGAGCGAGCTCGTAATCGGGACGACGCGACAGCGCGTCTGCAAGTACATTCTGTTTACCAAGTTTGTACTTTACCTCAAAGTTGTACTCCGCAAAAAAGGAGAGCCAACGGCCCATCCGTTGGGAGAGATGAGGCGACTTTGTCGCTGTCCGTAAGGACGCGTGGTCAGTATAAACCACGAACGGCTTTGAGCCGAGTAGGTGAACACTAAATTTGACAAGGGTATACTTCATAGCAAGTAGCTCCTTATCATGAACGGGATAATTCCGTTCCGCAGCTTTAAGCTGCCTCGACTCAAACGCAATCACGCGTTCCCGTCCCGCATCGTCTGCTTGTAACAAAGCACATCCGATTGCGAAATCGGAGGCGTCACAGACGACGCAAAAAGGTTTCCCGGAATCTGGGAGAGCAAGAAGGGGGACTTTCAATAAGCTCGCCTTAACCGCTTCGAAGGCGGTTTGGTGTTTGGTTTCCCAACACCAATCAACGTCCTTCTTAAGAAGGTCAGTTAATGGCTTCGCCATCTCAGCGTAGTTCTCGATTTATTTGTGGAGATAATTGGCTAATCCAAGCCACTTCCGTAAATCTCTAAGATTTACAGGCGAAGGCCACTCCACAATGGCTTTCACCTTCGCGGGATCCGCCCGCACTCCATCCTTACCGATGAAGCACCCGAGGAAAGGAATTTTCTCAGCACCAAAAATACATTTGGATGCGTTTTCATATAATTTATGCTCTCGAATACATTCGAGCACTGCTCGAAGATGTATTAGATGCGTCTGAACATCAGCCGAGTCGCCTTCCGCGCGACTATGAACGAATATATCGTCGAAGTACGTCTGAGCGTACTTTCTATGAGGGCGGAAGAGTTGAGTCACCAAGCGATTAAAAGTCGCTGGTGCATTTGAAAGCCCCTGTAACATAATAAACCACTCCCGCAGCATGCCACTAGGCGTGCCGACCGCTGTAAGCGGAATATCGGATGCTCGCATGAGCACCTGATAGTACCCGTCCACCAGATCTAAGGCGCTGTAAACATTACAGCAAGCCATATTGTTCTGGAGGACATCCTTCCGAGGAATCGGAGTTTGCATTGGTACAGTATCTGCATTTAGCTTATTGTACGCATGCACAATGCGCCACTTTCCGTTCGATTTACGAACACAAAAAGTGGGAGATGAGTGGGGAGACTTGCTCTCCCGTACCATCCCTGCCTCTTCTTTCTCTTTGAAGAATGCGTCGATGACGTCGCATTACTCCTTGGGGAGAGGCCACTGCCTAGTGATGCAGTATTTGGTTCCAGAAACCAAGTCGATTTCATGGACACTGTCTAGTGACGCAGTATTTGGTTCCAGGAACCAAGTCAATTTCATCCGGTGGTAACCCCATCGGTGGGTCGTCACTAATGACATCTCCGAATTCCTTCAGTAAGGAATGGTAAGGGCCCTCAGGATCCGCAAGGATCTTGTGACCGCTTCGGGAATTCAATGCCAGTTTGGTTTGCACCAAAACGGACTCGTCCATCGTGGATGTCGAGTTCAACTCCTGTTCCGGACGCAACACGACAACCTCGTCGATTTCACCTGCTTTCACAGCAGTTTCAAACTCGTTGAAGGACATCTCCTCCAACGACAACAGTTCGCCTACCCCAGTCAACCGTTCTAGGCTTACGCCTTCTGTGGCAGCACCTTTCACACTATTCAGCATCCGATAGAACTGCTGACTACTGGCCTCGGGACTCATCCCTCGACCCAGATGGGGGGAGTCAATTTACCCATCTATTGGAAGCGCATCGCGCCTATCCACAGAGTTCTTTACCTCTACCACCGGTGACTCGCCGGTCTAACCTAATACGGCGTGGTCGGAATCAATTCCGACATGCGAAAGAGACGAGCTACGGGTATCTTCGCTTGGATGCGCCTCTCGCTTAACCACAGGGGTCTCTACCCCTACCACTGGAGTCGCATCATCTTCGCATAACAAGGCTTGGTCGGGAACCCCTACCTGCGGAAGATACAAACCTCGTGTCTCTTCCCTAATAAGCGCCTCGCGATTAACCTCATAAGAATCCACCTCTACCACTGGCGACTCACCAGTCTCGCCTATAACGGCCTGGGATTAACCGCCGAATCCCCCTCGTCAAGGAACACTTCCTTAACCTCATTGGGACTGATCATTTCAAACATCCCAATCTCTGGCATCTCTCGCCAGAATCGCTTTTGCGATCGAGCAAAAGTGGGTTCATGACTTGCCAATGCTTCACCCGATCGCGGGTGCGTTGATCCAATGGACTTAGACTTCCAGTCTATCCATGGCTCCTGGCGTTCCAGCCACTTCATGCCAAGAATAAGGTCATACCTCGGGTGCAAATGCAGGACTAGGCAACGTTCTAAGCTGTCAAAGTCTGCAAACTTCAGCTTAAGGTCAATTGAGACCTTGGGTACAGAAACCTGTACGCCCGTCGCTAGACGGGCCGTGACAACGTCACGACAAAGTGCCTCTAGATCCTCGGCATACAGCCGACTCTTCTCAACAGAAGCCCGTCTGACATAATTGTCATACGCTCCAGAGTCTATCAAGACTCTCCTAGGCTTATCAAAGCCTTTCACGTCCGCAAGGACAACCAGCAAACCTGGCTGGTACACCAACTCAGTGCTAGAAATCACATTTTTCCTCGGGGCTTTGCGCTGTCGGCCCCTACCTTGGGGTTTAACAGCACTGAGGGATCCGCCATCAGGTCGCCCGCACCTAGTGGGAGCCGTCGTTTCCCGACGGCTTGGGCGAGGGCTTCTTACCCGCCCTCGTCCCCTTATAGCGAGTGTCTCGATGAGGATTTTTCGGACATCTGTTCCGCAGATGATCCGTGCTTCCACACAGGAAGCACTCAGCATCCCATGCCGCTGCAGCATTGCAAAGAGCTCCGACTCGAAGGTCTGCTAGGTAGAGTCAGAGTGACTCTTAGCGGAAGGTTTCTCTTCCGCTTCGACCTGGCTAAGGTCCATGGGTTCAGGGCCCACCTTGGAGGAACGAAAGTTCCTTTCGGTGTTAAACGCCATTTTAAACGCCTCCCCCAGGGATTGGGGTAGGCATCGGAAGAGCTCCGAACGTGCTGGCCCTTCTTTCAGGTCACCCATGAACACGGGAATAGACACATCGTTCGAATACGCTTTCGCGTACATCCCTGCCAACAGGGTCTTAAGTTCTTGGATGTATGTCTCCAAGTCCCTAGTGCCCTGAAGGCACCTCAAAAACACCAGCTGATTCTGGAAAGCCAGATCAGGCGTTGCATACATGTCCATAAGCTTTTTGTTAAGGACTCCCCAGGTCGGGAACACGTTCGTGACCGAATCCGGACACGTAGACGCCCATGCACGGGATTTACCGGTAAGATGGGTTAGTGCAAGTCCCACTTGCAAGTGATCCTCGATCACATTCGCTGTGGCGAAGGCCGTTTCGACCTCGCGAAGCCACACATAAAGGTTATCGCTTTTTTCACCGGTGAGTTCCTTTATCTTAAAGGACAACGGAGGGCGCACCCCCGTAGACGTGGAGGGACTCCCACAAAAATTCGCCTCATGGGCGATGAGGGCGTTAACCTTCTCTCGCACGGCATCAAGGCCCTTCTCCACAAGGAGCTTCATCCCATCCTCACCCAGGATGGATAACAGCCTTTTAAAAGCTTCTTGTTGGACGGGGGTTAGCTTACCCCAATCGTACTGGTTCCTCCTTTGCAGAGAATTTTATCTACCAACACAGGTGTTGGATTGACTATAAGTGCTACCAGATGTAGCAGGTGCGTACACGCACGGTGCGGCTATCGCACAGAGGAAGACTTTCCTTAAGCGGCGATACGCCGCTACTTAGCCGATGCGCCCTTATATAAGGGCTTAGTGAGAGATCGCTCTCTCACCCGGGGCCAAGATTCCCTGAGTTTACTGTTAGTAAGCACTAACGCCTTATGCCAAGGCTTCCCTTAGAAAGAGGGTAGCTAAGGGAGGTGCTCCCTTTTACTACAACACTCACTGCGCGCGTGACCGGTCTGGGTCGTGCACTTAGCAGTATTCGGTGTATTTTGTAAACTGATTTATATTTAATATGTAAGGGTTTTGCTAACGTACATACCGTATGTACGTACATACCCCCGGTATGCACGATACATACCCAATAAGGGATATTATACTGGTTTGGGTTTAGGGTTTAGGGTTTAGGCTTTAGGGTTTAGGGCTTAGGGATATTGGAAACCTTATAGAGTCAACTTCTCAGAAGGTCAGTCAGCGGTGGAGCAATCACTAAAGAAAAAGAAGCCATGGACATGCAAAATATGTAAAGAAATTGGGCATGATTCGCGGAATTGCCCAACTAAGTCATGGACTGTCTCAGAGACGAAGTTGTAAATATATCTAGTTGTAAACTCAAAGTCTTTTACCTTATTGGGTATGTACGTTAACAAAACCCAATATGTAATTAGCCTAAATTAATAAACTAATGTAAACTATATGGGACGGGATAAACGGCAGCAAGTGAAAGACTAACTAGCAGCAAGTGAGGCAGCGACTAGAAAAAAAACAAAAAAAAGGACCAAAAATGTACAGTCCATATATTTTTTTCCCATTTCTCCAAAAAAAGTTATGGCTAAAGTCGAGGCACGACGTGCTGGCTCCACGAGTCATGTATGTGACTACGTAATTGTATTAATGGCAGCGATGGGCTTTATCTCGTGCATGTAAATGCTACAGTTATTCTGTTAGAGCGCCGTACTTACAGCCAGAAAAAAACGAATGAGAATCACAATGATTCTCATTCGTTTTTTTCTGGCTGTAGGTACGTTATGATTTCTCCAAGCTGCTGCTACTACTCCCAGAGACCAATCGAGCGGCACATAGCGGACCAATTCTTTCCGTTTCGGAACCATCCAATGAAGGCTCGAGGCTCTTGCTCGCTTTGGAACGAGACGTGTATTACTGTTACTTGGTACCGCTTACGATCCCCGTAAACATCTTGGCCTGTTACGCCAATTGGGTTTGTCTCAAATTCTTTCGCCACAAATAAATTACTTGGGAAAATATATAGTTTGCGTACTCATGTTTCTGCTGTAGCGGTCTTCTCTTTCTGCTCGCGCACTTTCCGTACCAGGAGTTTTAGAAATGCCTCTTGTTTTGGGTTGGCACGCACACTGGCAAGCGTCCATCCACCTTCGTGCCGTGGACTGGACAACCGCTCCGTCTGCTTCACGGCAGCCTGCGAGAGCTTGACGTAGCGATTAAACGCACGGCTATGCTCGGGAAATTTGGCTACACACGCGCCAATCCCGCTCGGGAACAAATTCAAGCCCACGACCACGCGTTTCAGTGGAAGATCAGACGCAGACGCGCCAGGCACGAGTGAACGCACGCGACTACTCAAGTGCGGAAACTCGCCATCACACAAAATGCCACGACGAAAGTTGTACGAGACGCGAAGTTGGTAGTATCATGAACGCAACAACCTCCAGCAAGCGTGCTCTGGACGACGCGGAGACGCAACTCCAGCCGATACAGATCCAAGTTCCAGTGTGCTGTGGTTGTGGCAAGAGCAATGTCAAGTATCGATGTCCTCGCTGCGAGCGCATCACGTGCTCGTTGCATTGCTGCGTGGAACACAAGAAGCAGGTGACTGAAGTAACAGATAAAAAGCCTAGGTCGTCAATACCGTACCGCGGTAATGGTCCGTCGACTACCTCGAACTCCTTCGCACACTGTATGTGCGAGGATGCGTTGCGCCAAGATCAACGGTCAGAGAAAACGTCTCGTCGCAAAGAAAGAAAATGCAAAAGTAATATATTTGACTATAACTAAATTATAGTCTGACACAAATACACAAACATTGAGTATACCTTTTTTGGTCTTGTACGATTATGTCCAGCTTTAAATGCCTTGATCCGCGCATAAAAGTCCCAAAAGGGTAAAAAAGTATATCCTTTTTGGTACTTTTTTTGTTTTTTCCTAGACGCTGCCTCACTTGCTGCTAGTTAGTCTTTCACTTGCTGCCGTTGTTTAGCCCGTCCCAAACTATATGTAATACTAAGTAGAACTTACTCAATTCGTACCTAGCCGAAATGTGATGTACACCACCCGTGTACCAACACGTGGCAGGCTGCCACGCCTTGACCAAGGGCTCCTGCCCTGATTGGTTAAAACAACCAATAAGTCCGAAACCTTTCGGACTGGTCAATATTTGACCTTAACCGTTGTGTACTTACGTACACTACCGTAACCAAATGTAACCCCGTTACATGTAACGACGAGAAAGCCAGTAAAGACGAGTAAACGAGTAAGCCAGTAAAGACGAGTAAGCCAGTGAAGACAAGTAAGGCAGTAAAGACGTGTTGGAATACGAAGATGAGCCGAAGCGATTCAATATTCTAAGTATGATGCACTACCGCGCAAGTGCAGAAAATAGGTGTACATAATTTTATAATTGTGATGGACTATAGTTTAGTCTAGTCAAAATATATCACTTATACATTTTCTTCTTTAACTACATAACTGACGTTTCTTTCGCGCAGGCTACTTTTGCGCGCACTATTACTTTGGACCAACAAGTGATCGTGTGATAGGACAGTAGGTTTCACGTTAGGCATAAGGTATTAGTGGAGTGGATACAAGTGGACTTCTCGATTAATTTGGTTTAGATACTGACTGTTTGATCACGCATGATCACGTGGAGACTTTACACTAAGGGCAAGTGGATTACATATAGCTGTATTACGATTACAACATGGCGAAAGGTAAGAATGCGCAACAAAACGAGTAAGCCAGTAAAGACGAGTAAGGCAGTAAAGACGAGTAGGCTAATAAAGACGAGTAAGCTAGTCCCGCTCTTTCACTCTGTTAGACAGTGGTCTTTAATGGATAGGTGCGGTCTCGTCTCCTTATTTGTATACGTACAAAGAGGATCCTGCATTAACATTTTTCTTAATTGAATTTCATTGATTCCATATGTGCGGTATCACATCTTTGTATACGTACAAAGAAATGAGGATCATCTATCTATCTGGCTGTACACGGTTCCATCCTACATATCCCGTTTCCATCATAAGTGGCACCCTGTAATAGATACAAAAAAACAAATGAGAGGCATGTTCTCAATAGCCTTTCATTCTCTATGTGCCCTACCAAAGTAATTCCAGGTTTCCATGCCTAGCATATTTTCCTTTTGACTAGAAATGAATATTTTAGGATTACCGTATAACATGTGCTGGGACTGCATCGCATAACGGCGGGACGAAGTGTAGGTGGACTGTAGAATGAACATTTGTGCAAATTTTCTGGAAGATTTGTCGTGGAATATTCAACTGAGAGCAATAGCGCGAAAAACTCTCCGTCGCCTTTTTACTATGGTAATTAAAAACATTTGGTCTGGGATATTAATTAGATTACACTTTGCCAGATGGAGTGATGAACGAACGACGGTATCAACAAAAACGAGCCTCCCGACGCAATCGGGGTCTCCCGACAGCCGCCCCTAAAACACAAGAAAGAAACAGAAAGCGCATCAGATCGAGATGGGGTGTCAGCTCTACTGTACGCGCCAAAATTTTGATTGCGGCATTAGAGTGGGCGCTTCAAATCCATACTGACCGATCGTACCCGTTTTACGGGGGTTTGGCCACAATGCGACTCGCGGACTACATAATTGTTTTTACCATCGCGTGTCACAAGCCACTGGCCGACGCACGGTCTAACGAATCTCCCCCCATGCACTTGTGGAAGCTACTTTCCATCCTCTTCATCGCGCGTGCTGGCGTTCGTGCGTCCGTACCAAGCTCGAAAGCTCGCGCGCACGACGATTCGGCCTTCATTTGTTGCAGTCCTGCGACACCGAGTCATGTCGACAGGCTCTTGAGAGCAAGGAGTGCCAACGATTCGGACACGGAAGCGCGAGCCATTCTGGAAGAACTCAACGAACAAAATCTTGGATATAAATTGAGCAAGGCGTTTCACGACTTTAATCTGCATCAGGATAAAACAAATCTCTTCCAATATCCTCGATTCAAGTCATGGCTCAACTATGCACAAGGGTTGCAAAAAGCGTTTCCTCACGAGGGTGTCTCTGTCATTCCGAAATTGACAGAACACATGGGCGATGCTCCACTGTACAAGATGGTCGATCAAGCCATGCGCGATCCACAGTTTGAGTCTCTCGCCCGTAAACTAAAAGAAGAGCAAGTGCAGTATTGGCTAGACACTAACAAACAACCCGAAGACGTCTTTGACGTGTATGAGATTGGCAAAGACCGGAGCAATCCGTTCAGGAACCCGAAATTCGCGGAATGGATGACATACGTGGACAAGTGGAGCGCAAAGCATCCTGAAAGGGTTCAACAGAAAACGATCGTTCAAATGTTAAGGAACAAAGGATTCCTTGTTCATGATCAGTTTAAACTGCTTACTGAAGCGAAGACGGCGGAGAGACATGAAATCAAAAGCGTTGCCCAAGCCTTTGAAAAGCTGTTTGTGGACTTCTTGGTGGGAGATCAAGTAGAGAAGTTGCGTGAAGCCTTAGCTTGGCTTCGTCTTGATCATTTCAAGCTTCCTGATAGTTCTTCTACCGCAATGTGTGTGAAGTTATTGGATGCTTCCATGAAAAAATTTCCAGAGGAGAAAGACAAGCCCTTGAAAATGGTAATCACGAGATTTGGGCTTAAGAATGTGGCACTAATGCTTCACACTGCCGAATCAAATCCTGAAACGAGAACGATTGCCCAAGCCTTGGAGATCGAGCAGAAAATAGTGTGGCTTCGGCGTAGATATACACCTGACAAAGTCTATGAAGCACTAGCGTTGCAAGAGGACGGTTCCCCAAAGCATCTTCTCGCAACGTGGGTCTCCTACGTGTCGTATTACTACAAGAATAGGTCCAAAAGCACGCAGTCAAGCCCTGCTCGAATTTCACAAGAGATTTGGGAAAAGCTACGTGACCATGGCATTGAATCACCAGTCACTCTTCTTAAGATCATGGGTCTTGACGAAACGAGCGAACTGACTCTTGTCAGTCCGCAATTTCTTGAGTGGAAACAGTATCTAGACGATTTTAACCATCACAACCCTGACCAATCCATCAGCCTGATTGATGTTCTTCTGAAGGCCTACAATGAAGTCGTCGTGGCAAATATGCTGCAAGTTGCGAGGACAGATGGCAAGATTGAAGATGTGTTCACACAATTGAAAACGGACTTGAATGTCAAGCTGCGAGAGAAAGGAGAAAGCTTGGAAGAGCTGAAAGCTAGGTACGATTTCAAGTTCTAAGTCTTGAATGAACGCCACACAAGTTAGTTGGATCTCTTTTTGACGATGCCACGAAATGGGTGGGCGGGCGGTCGGAGCAGGACGAAGGAAAGTTGTGCATGTAGGGGAGAAAATCGACCAAAAGGTATGGTTAAGAAAAAATACTTGCCTACTGTTCAGTGCTGTCTAGCCCCATACTCTGCATGGCTCCAGTTGTTGTAGACACCTTTATACTCTCTTCTCACACACTCCGTTTCGTACGTCGGACAGTTGCACTCAGCAGCGACTCGACATATATGTGTCGAATTTGTTTGGTGGAAACGGATTGGCTATATATATACATGGATACGTGTTGGAAGATTTCAAGCTTATATCGGATAGTGGACTTAGGTGGATCTTATAGGCTGAACTTCTTTTATTTTTTTTATAATATGCTTTTTTCCTTTCGATTTAACTAACACGTCGCTTCAAGCAGCGGACCGAGCAGCGGTCCCTCCACGCTTATGCAGCGTCTACTGTTGAGCTCAAGTATACGTCTTCATTGAAAACGGGACTATACGTGAGTATACAAGCGTACTGTGGACCATGTTTTATGCTTTATTTGGTGTATATATTGTTTTTTTCGACCAATCAGATGCAAGTGCGACGGCCATCTTGCGACTGTGAAGTTGTATATCAGGAGACTCTTAAGTTGCGTATCAGTGGGACTGAACACTTAGGTAACTTTACATAATACACTTTTACCTTCACTATGCAAGTGACACGCACCTTAGCGGCGGGACAGTTTCCTGGCAATAGCGCGCCAGGAAACAGTACATAAGCAGGACTCTAGCTGGTCCATAAGCTGCGCATTTACACTACAAGACGAAGGACACCACAACCTGCGTCTTCCTTCATCGACTACCTGACTAAAATTGTCGTGTCAGGTGGTAAACTCTCTGTTACGTCTAACGCAGCATTATTTGCAACAAAATTGAAGTTGTTGATGTTCTTGCTTCAATCGACAATTTGGTTTCAAATCATCCCCAGCTTGTCGCGCCAATGCTCCAGACTGGATACCTCCCAACTTATCTCATCCTTCAAGGCGCCACTCTCCAAGAGATCAGCACTTTTCTCCACTCGATCTCTATGCACTAAAAGTTGTCGTCAGGACGATCAAGGATTTAGGCCATTGCTTGGTCTTCAAAACGTGTAGCGTAGCCACCTTGCACTCGGTCTCGCCCCGCATCTGTAGGATGGCCAAGCTGGAGTCACCGTAGATGATGCTTCGAACTCGTATAAGGCCATTACACTTGATAAATTCACGCGGACTGCGTGGAGACGGCGGCTTACCAAACACTCGTTAGTTAAGTACCCCAACTTCGCGCATTTATCGCAACGACGGCTCTTCTTATTGTTGGATATCTACTGTAGATGTCGAAGCAACTTGAGCTGATATGCCCATCAGTTCTCGACCTCCTCCTCCGTCATGTCGTCGCTGCGATATGATATGAATACCCTTGCCAGCCTCTACTACCATGCGGCACCTGTTGGAGAAGTTATCGCAAGAGTGGCTCCTCGTTCGAGCCATGTCGGCTTGGAAGGTTCGATGTGTGATAACACAGAGGCAGAAGCCGATGGCGCCGGCGCGGGTACCTAATTCCTGCAAACCTGTCAATGCTTTTGCATTGCTCGTATGGAATTTTAGCCTCGAGCATTGCCTTTGGCTGAGGACCTATCTTCCTCATCATCTGCATCAACACGGTGATAACAGGTGGGTACACTTGACAGGTGAGTACACTTGACAGATGGGTACACTCGACAGGTGAGTACACTTGACAGGTGGGTACACTTGACAGGTGGGTACACTTTTTTTGAGACCCCATAGAGGTGGTCGACTGTGTTCATCTCAGTTAAGGACACTTAGTCGCCTTACTGTTTGTTAAATACATAGCAGAGCGTACCCGTGAACAGATCAAAGGTGCTACCAGATGCATTTGAAGTGATGTTACAAGCTTACGGTGTAGTTAGGGGCGGTGCATTATAGAATTGAAACAAAATGTGTATTTTCTTTCAAAATTCAGATTTCTATTGAAAATTTTAGTACAACTATTTCATTTCTGAAACTATGCACCCTTCTTTATGGCTTATGCGTTAGAAGGTTTGTGGCTGATTTAATCTGTGTGATTTAATTCCGTTTCAATTTGGTTTAGCGTATCAAATCGAATTGTCAATACTGCTCAAGTAAAGAGTACTCCTTGTTCTACGTTAGTGATCTTGTCCCCGTAACTTTTTCAGTACAAGAAGTTCTTCTCACATGCTCACTCTTAGCTTCGTCAAGCACTTCAAAAAGTCTTGATGCATTTTTCACCAACATTTTTCGATCATCTTTTTTGAGAAGCCTCTCATCTCTTCACTTTTTTGCTTTTTCCGATATCTGCTCTGCATGAGCGAATTTTTCAATTTGCATGCATATTAGGACCGCATATTCCAGCTAATTTTCTTCACCCCAACTGCCTTTGGGACTTGGTCTTTGAAAACTGAGAACGAACAATGGTCGCGCAACGGCAGCGACCCTCGTCTGATGCGTCAATCCCAACGGGGCTAGTTCATTAGTGCCATATTAACTACGTTTTTCTCTGTAGTACATTGCGGCCCTACTTTGTGTCCTTGGATTCCATCCAATTCATCTTCACAAACTTCTTCCATGGCACTACAATCGAGGGGTTAGACAGATTCGGGCCCATGTGTGTTTCGTGACCGACTACACGCTGAGCATGCTACTTAATAATGCACTTGCAACGAACGAGTAAAAAGTATCGTGTGCGACTGTCGGGACGTAGTATCATATCAGTACGACTACATTAAGTGCGTACTTGAAGACTCAAGCAAGACATATGAAGGACTCTATTACCAACGTGAGGACCCGACTTGCGGGCTCGAGACAGCCGAGTTTCTGTAACTCAGGCTAGGGTGATCCGGACTCGGATCTGCTTAACATCTCGACCGTATTTGGGATCAAGATAACGCGCGAGCAAAGCAAGCTAATGTGACTCATAATCTGGATACAGCACGTAATCGAGAACATCCTGCTCCATGAAGCTCGGCGTGAAACGGATCGATGAGCACGAATTCGCCATTAAAGGAGTGATCATTCGACTTTCTATCATCGAATCTGAACTCAAGATCAGAGAATTCACGCAGAATCATGATCAGCTGACCACTGAAGTAGGTCTCAGGTTGCTGAGGAGGCTAATACCACGAACTGTTTCATATTCAGCGGCGCAAGAAGATCGCCGAGCTGAAGGTAGACTCGAAACCAGCCTACTTCGTACCTGATCTTGTCTGCTCATTGCGTATCCGCCGTGATCTTGTAATACGATGAAGAGAAATAGTACGTTGGTCAGGATATTTATTTCCCTGAACTATAGATTGTTCAACATGAAATATTTCCAAAGTACCATATCGACCAACTCCATAAGGCTATGACAGACGTCTTTCGCCGTTTCGAGAACATCAAAGGCCATCGTAAAGGTCTTGGCAAGCTCATCATCGATCACACACCCCGTCTGGAAAAGAGTTCGGCTCGCTGTGGGGAGCAGATCAGACGCAGCTTGTTCGAGCGCAGAGCGATCGGATGGGAAAACAGAAAACATTCACTGCGTTCTAGGCGACATGCTGCGTTCCCACGAGGTGACATCTTGTACTGATAAACTCTCGGTGTAAATTTTTCCAACTAAGCACACTGTTGTAAAGCGAAGTTAAGGCGCGGGATTGCGGCTTTCCAAGGATTTAGTAGCATCGACGCACAAAAGTCGAAAAGGGTGTACACAAATTGCTTTTTTTATGACGGACTATAATTTAGTCCAGTCGAAATGTATCACCTGTACATTTTCTTCTTACAGTTGACTAACGTTAAGTACGCGCCCGTTTTCTTTGCGCGCATAGTTACTTTGGTATTATAGGTAGTTGTAGAGGGGGGCACGCGTCGTCACGTGGAGTATCAAGTCTTGTTCTAGTGGATACGTGTGATTACAGTTCGATTATTGTGGCAGAAGTGCTGGACTGGCCCATCATGCATATACAAGTGGGGATATACTTTGATTAGGTGATTTTTAACGCATTTGCACTACAGCTACGCTATGGATAAGAGTAAAGGCGCACAACAACACACATTAGTTTGTACGGCATCCAGGCACCCCAATTTTACTTGTTGATACGCCAAATCTAAGCGGTGGAGGAATCTGCTCTAATTTCAAGCGATTCAGTGCAAACGAAGTGCAAGCCGCAGTTGTAACAGGGTTACATTCTGGTTACATTTAGTATGTGGTGTACGTGAGTACACTACGGTTGGGGTAAGTATTGACCGGTCCGAAAGGTTTGTACCTATTGGTTATTTTAACCAATCAGGGCAGGATCCCTTGGTGGAGGTGTGGCATCCAGCCACGTGTTAGTACACAGGTGTTGTACACTACATTTCAGATAGGTACGACTTGAATAAGCTCTACTTAGTATTACATATAGTTTACATTAGTTTAATTAATTTAGGCTAATTACATATATTAAATATAAATCAGTTTACAAAAATACTTAAGACTGCTAGGCGCGCGACCACGCCCGGTCGCGCGCGCAGTGAGTATTGTAGAGTAAGGGAGTTCTCCCTTACGCTACCTCCCTTTATAAGGGAAGCCTTGTTACAAGGGAACGAAAGCTAACTGTAAACCACCCCGGGAATCTTGGCCCCGAGCAAGAGAGTGATCTCTTGCTAAGACCTTATACAGGGGCATATCGGCTAAGTAGCGGCGAACGCCGCTTAAAGGAAAGTCTTCCTCTGTGCGCTAACCTCACCGTGCGTTTACGCACCGCTACATCTGGTAGCACTTGTAGTCAATCCAACACCTGTGTTGGTGACAACAGGATAAGCTAACCCCCGTCCAACAGGAAGCCTTTAAAAGGCTGTTACCCATATTGAGTGAGGATAGCATGCGCCATTTAGTGGATCAGGACCTCGATGTCGTGCGCAAAAGGGTGAATGCCCTTATTGTCCATGAGGCAAGTCTTCGCGGGAGTTATCCCGCGTCTACGGGGGTGCGCCCCCCCCCAGATGCCCTTTTAGATAAAGGAATCACCGGCGAGAAAGGTGAAAACCTTTATTTGTGGCTTCGAGAGATTGAAACGGCATTCGCCACCGCGAAAGTGATATAGGATCACCTGCAAGTGGGACTTGCATTGACCCATCTTACGGGCAAAGCCCGTACATGGGCGTTTACGTGTCCGGATTCGGTCACGAGCGTGTTCCCAACCTGGGAAGTCCTTAAGAAAAAGCTTATGGACATGTTCGTCACTCCTGATCTGGTTTTCCAGAATCAGCTGGCTTTTTTGAGATGCCTTCAGGGCAATAGGGACTTGGAAACATATGTCCAAGAGCTGAAGACCCTGTTGGCAGGGATGTACGCGAAAGCGTATTCGGATGATGTGTCCATCCCCGTCTTCATGGGAGGACTTAAAGAAGGACCAGCACGTTCGGAACTGTTCCGATGCCGACCCCAATCCCTGGAGGAGGCGTTTAAGATGGCGTTTAACGCCGAGAGGAACTTCCGTTCCTCTAAGGTGGGTCCCGAACCCATGGACATGAGTCAGGTCGAAGCGGAGGAGAAACCTTCCGCTAAGAGTCACTCTGACTCCTTCCCGCAGGGCTTCGTAGCGGAGCTCCTTACAATGCTGCTGCGGCATGGGCCGCTGAGATGCTTCCTGTGTGGAAGCACGGATCATCTGCGGAACAGATGTTCGAAAAAACCCTGCCGAGATAGTCGCTGGAAGGGGTCAAGGGTTGGGATAAAGCCCTTTCCCAAGCCGTCGGGAAACTACGGATCCCAGTAGGTGTGGGGCGCCCTACTGGGGGATCCCTCAGTGCAGTTAAGCCCCAGGGTATGGGACGACAGCAAAAAAAACCGAGGGAAGTGGTGCTTTCTAGCACCGAGTTGGTGTACCAGCCAGGGTTGCTGGTAGTCCTTGCGGACGTGAAAGGCTTTGATAAGCCTAGGAGAGTCTTGATAGACTCTGGAGCGTCTGACAATTATTTCAGACGGAATTATGTTTAGAAGAGTTGGCTGTATGCCGAGGCCCTAGAGGCACGTTCTGGTGACGTTGTCACGGTCCGTCTAGCGAAGGGCGTAGAGGTTTCTGTACCCAAGGTCTCGATTGGCCTTAAGCTGAATTTTGCAGACTTCGACGGCTTAGAACGTTGCCTAGTCCTGGATTTGGACTCATTCTGGGCATGAAGTGGCTGGAACGCCACGATCCATGGATAGACTGGATGTAATGGGGTGGCATTACATAATTGATATTCAAGTTAGAATATCACGCTTTAATTTCAGACGCGTTGTCTTAAATTTAAATAAGAGATTATAAGTTATTATAATCTAAGAAGGAAAAGTCGATTCGGTATAAATACCGAATCTTGCAGGTTAACTAATAGTACAGTTAGTTAAAGACTTGATATTATTATATTTATTAGTTAGTTACGATACTATTAGCCTCTAAACCACCCATTAAATAAACACTCTTAATTTTGCGTTCTAACTCATAAGTAAATATTTATATATTTACTTTTAGTATAGGATTAGTTGTTATCAACTAATTCTGCCCTATTGCATTGCGCTCTTCCTTGCAATTACAGTGTAAGCCTGTAACAGGATCAGTCCTGTTACACCTGGTAGCACTTTGTGGTCCGTCTTAACGACCGCAGTTCCGTTCTGCTAGCTAACTAGCGGAGCGAAGATTAAGAGCCGCTCAGCATCATGTCGCGAGACATGACTCCTGCCGAGCGAGAAATAACGCTGGAAGAGGTGAATAAACACTTTCCTCACTTCTCGTCGCGTAGTAAAGACGCGACGGTGGAAATGGTTTGGTCTATGGGGACTGACATCATTACCTTCCTCCAGAGTAAGTCCCCGGAGGAAGTGATACAGGTGGTGAATCGCTTTAGGCGAAACCACCTAGAAAAGCTAGAAAGGCCCGCTTCAGAGGCAGAGCGGACCGCAACTGCACCTACAACGCATAGCGTTGAAGTGGTAAAGGCGCGAGTATCGCCCTTTACCTGCAAAGGGGGCGAGCCCCTTCGTAGATGGTTCGCAGAGGTGGAAGATGCCATCTCTGCGCAAAATATTGTTGACGAACGTCAACAGGCGTACTTCGTCACAACATGTCTGGGCGGGAGAGACAAGGCATGGGCGATGAGTCGCAGAGCCACTGATGACTCTGCGTTCCTGACTTATCAGGAATTAAAATCTGAGCTAAAGCTCAACTTTGAAGCTCCAGAAATGGAGCTAAGTAGTCGGCAGGAGTTCATGGAACTCCGGCAAGGTAAGCTTGACCTTCAAGCTTACGCTCAGAAGACGCAATATTTGCTGTCAAATATTTTGTATGAGCCGGTGCCCCCTGCTATGCAGGTCACTGGCTTCATGAAGGGACTCAATGATGGTACCGTCAAACAGAGTCTCTACTGGCACCCGCCAGAGACTCTAAGGGATGCCATTGATATGAGCATCCGTGAGGATTTCAGCATGCGATCAACGTCATCGCATGCTGGGTACAGCCGGAGGGCTCAACAGCCCTTCGCTTTTGACATTCCGCAGTCAGGCAGACGAAGTTCACACTTCGTCTCAAGAAACAGCCACCCGCGCCAGAGCATGGGCGGTGGAGGTACAGAGCCGATGGACCTATCAGTTGCGGTTGCTTCGAACACGAAGCAACCGAAATTTAAGAAGAATATTTGCTGCAATCGATGCGCGAAAATGGGGCATTTTGCCCATGAGTGTATGGCACCGCGTCCGGTGCCACGCAGTCAGCGGACGGAGCCGTCCGCTGCACGGCGACACCAACAGGGACATCACCCTGTTGGTGCAAAAAACGAGAATCGCCAGTAGGGGCGGGGCGCCCTACTGGGAATTTTATCCCACATGCCGACATAGGGCATGTGAGGGTAATAGCCCCAGACGGGACTATGTCCTGTCAAAAGGTGCAGGGTGATGGGAAGCCTCTTATCACCCTGGAGGTTAAGCCGCACGGGAGCGATGTCCCCATGCGAGCTTTGTTTTACGCAGGAGCGTCAAACAATTTCGTTAGAGCTCAGAGTCTAACGCTGTTGAGCTTCGTGGAGGTAGAGACCCCACGAAGTATGTTGTCAGTCCGGTTAGCAACAGGTGCAACCGTGACTATTCCAAAGCGTGTGATTAAAACACGCTTCGAGTTGAATGAACTGTCATTCGAGGATGAATTCATCGTCCTCGATTTAGATGAAAAGTTCGATGTGATACTTGGATTCCCATGGATGTCCAAGTTTAAACCTTCGATCGACTGGGTAAACTTATCGATCGACTGCGGCGGACACACAGGATCTGATCACCCTGTGTGTAATCCGGCTGTATCAGAGGATACAACCGCAGCGTCAGACAGTCTGGTGGATAGAGATGGCACCACCAGGTCTTCTCTGACGCGATCAGCGGAAGGTACCTCCGCTGGTGAGAGTCCAGAGGGACTAACACACGCAACAGAAGAGTCGTTGCGTGTTGGAGAGAAACATTCCACGGGTGATAAAGACCACCGTGAGAATGAAGTGATATCCACGGTGGGAAACACCCACCGTGAGAATGAAATAGTATCCACAGTGGGAAACACCCACTGTGCGACCGAAGGTTCCAATACGATGAAAGAATTCCGTGTTGATGAGAGTGAACTCACGATCAAGTGCAATCGTGAGCACAACTCCGTGGTGGCCAGTGCCCACCACGTTGCGTTAGCCATGCACACGGGTGATAGAGAACACCGTGTCGCAGAAAAGGCGGCCGATAAGACGAGCACATCTGATCGCCAAAATTCCATGGTAGGCAGTGTCCACCATGATGATGAGTATTCGCACACGGTGAATCCTAATCACCGTGTAGCAGTCAATCAGACGAGTGCGTCTGATTGCATGGGCAGTTACGTCGAGATGATCAACGTCTTGAAGCAAATGGATACCGGATTATCTACCCAGTCTCTGTTGATGGAACACCCACCGAAAGAAGGTTCGGAGGTGATGGCTCTTCCAGCGCTAAGCTGGAAGAAGTTTATGAGAAAATTGCACGATGGTCAGATCGAACAGATCTGTATTATCGTAGCAACAGATGATGTAGTGGATATTCGTGAACGAATATCCACATTACAAGTGGAAAACATTGGGAAAGAGGTTCCCAATGATCAAACCAAAGTTCAGCGCTTTGAAGCGCAGAGCTGGGAGTCGCTTAAAGCGAACTCCCCATTTTATGAGGTACTTCGGGAATACGCTGACGTATTCCCATAAAAAGTACCTAGCGATCTCCCTAAGGATAAGGGAACTCGTCATGAGATTGACCTCGTGCCAGGCACGAAGTATTGTGTTACGCGGCAATGGCCACTGCCGCGTGATCAGGTAAAAGCGATCGACGAGTTCTTAGAAGCTCGTCGTAGATCAGGCCAAGTTCGGGAGTCTACCTCACCGCACTCTACCCCCACCTTTTGTGTGAAGAAGTCCACAGGTGGGTGGAGAAATGTTCACGCTTACAACAAGCTGAATGCAGCGACGGTACCGGCGCAGACACCGATACCGCGAAAAGATGCCATCATTGATGGCATGTGCGGGAGCACCATCTTTAGTGCTCTCGATCTAAGAGATGGATTTTATCAAATCCTAATGCGTGAGAAGGATATCCCTCACGGCGGTAAGCACCCCAACCGGCATGCTTTGGGAGTGGCTTGTTATGCCGCAGGGTCTTCGAAATGCCCCTGCTACGTTTAACAGATGCGTAACGCATCTATTACGCCCGGTGCGAGAATTCGCACCGAGTTATTTCGATGACGTGTTCATCCATAGTAAGGTTGAACACGATAAAAGCGATGTAGATGTCCATAGGGAGCATCTACGTCGAGTGGTAGAGCTTATGCTTACGCATAAGCTCTATGCAAATCTGAAGAAGTGCACCTTTGGTGCACCTGAGATAACCGTTCTTGGATGCTTTGTGGGCAAGAACGGGGTGCGTCCTGATCCAGAAAAGATCAGGGTGATCGTTGAATGGCCTAAGCCGAACAACGTTAAGGAACTTCGAAAGTTCCTTGGGTTGGCAACATATTTGCACAAGTATTCGTGCAACTATGCTGGGTTAATACGACATCTTTCTCAATTACTTAAGAAAGATGTCGAATGGCATTGGGATACCCAATGCCAAGATGCTTTTGATGCAGTCAAGCAAAGCTTGACTGAAGCGCCTGTCTTGGCTATAGCCGGTAACGAGCGTCCGTTCCACGTCGTTTGCGACGCGAGCGATTTCGCTATCGGCTGTGCTTTGATGCAGCGTGATCACGATGATCGCGATCGCGTAATCTGCTATCAATAGCGTCAGTTGCGCCCGTCCGAGCGCAACTATCCAGTGCATGACAAGGAACTCCTTGCCATGAAATATGCACTGGCTAAGTTTCGTATCTATCTATTGGGAGATAGACCGTTTGTGGTTTACACGGATCATGAGTCGCTACGCACGGCCGTGAATTCACCACATATTTCTCAAAGAATGGCTCGATGGCTGTCATTCTTTGCTGAGTACAACTTTACGGTTGAATACAAACCCGGAAAGTTGAACGTGATAGCAGATGCGCTATCATGAAGGCCGATTACGAGACGAAACCGTCCGTAACCGAAGGTGCCAGTGCAAACGCGATCCGTTGCACTGCTTTGTCGTCGTCCATTATACGACAAGTACGCGATGCGTACAAAAAAGACGAGGAGACACGTCTGTTGATTGATTACTTAAGTAATCAATCAAGTGAGAAGCACGACGAACTACCAGAGTTCCTCCGCGCTTGCGTGCATCGATATCGACTGCACGATGGTCTGCTGCTTTACAGCACAGACCAAAAAGATGAAAGTCGCATCGTCGTTCCAAACGACGATGATCTCAAACATCAAATTATGTTTGAGTATCATGATTCACCGATTTCGGGGCATCAAGGTCGAGAGAAGACATACGCTTCTCTCGCACGTGACTTTTACTGGCGAAACCAGTACAAGTGGGTACGGAAATACGTACGATCTTGTGAGATTTGCCAGCGCGTTAAGCCTGCGCAGTCTGCACAGGCTCCGCTGCAATCTCTGCCGGTTCCGACAGAGTGTTGGAAGTCCATTTCAATGGACTTCGTATTCGGTATTCCACCCGAAAATAGTCGGAAGACCGGAATAGTGGTCTTTGTAGACCGTTTCAGTAAGATGGTACATCTTACTGCAGTATCAGCGAACGTAACCGCCGCTCAAACAGCGCAGATATTCGTTGATACGGTATTCCGTTTTCACGGAATGCCGGAAGACATTGTCTCGGATCGAGATCCGAGATTTACAGGACGTTTCTGGCAAGAAACGTTCTCATTGTTGGGAACCCAGTTGAAGATGTCAACTGCGGACCATCCGGAAACGGATGGGCAGACGGAACGGGTTAACCGCGTTCTCGGAGACATGTTGCGATCATACGCACATGACTTTGAACAGTGGAGTGACTACCTGTCACTAGCTGAATTTGCGATTAACAATTCGGTGCATGCTTCAACTAAGCATACACCGTTCTACGTGAATGCCTTAAGGCATCCACGAGCCCCAGCTTTACTTGGCGGTACGCCAAATCTAAGTGGGGGAGGGACCCGCTCAAATTTTGAGCGAGTCAATGCGCAAGTTGCGACTGCAACTTGTGAACAAAAAGATGGCCCTTCTACTGAAAATACAGTAGAAGCGGAAGCAGCTTCAATTAAAACTGAAGCTGGATACGCTGAATATGTGTCTGCAGCAATGGCCGCAGACAACGAGGACAATGCACCTACTGATGATAAAGCAGTAGATGAATTCGTATTACAGCGCCAAGATGTAATACGCTATATAAAAGATGCACTTTCCTCTGCTTTTGATAAGCAGAAGCAAAATGCAGACAAACAAGGAAGGAAGAACAAAAACTTCTTTCTGAAAGGTTAATTGGTATTATTAAGTACTACCAATTTGCCTACACATGCAATAAGCAACTTCCCTACACGGAAGTTGCTTCCTATGTACATTGGACCTTTCAAGGTCCAAGAGATTCGGGGGAATGCCTATACCTTAGACATTCCCACAGCAATGCGGATTCACCCAACATTCTATGTTGGGCGGCTTAAGACGTATCACTCGTCTTCGTCTTACGACGAGACGCAGAACCACGGAAGATACCGTGCTTTTCCAAGTCTCCCAAGATAGACTTGTAATCGGCTTCCAGCCGTTGATGAGCAGAGCGGGGAGTCGTTACCTCCGCCTTCGACTGCTCAAGATCAGACGTGCGCCGATCGAGCTCTCCATTATAGCGGGAAATCTCAATGTACAGAAGATCATTCTTCTGCTGGAGGGCACTGTGCGCCCCGAGGATGTCGCGGACATCCTCGCGAAGAGACCGATATGTCTTCACACAGTGAGACATATCGCTGCTCAAGAAGGAATGACCCTCCTCGAGCTTGCGGAGCAAAGAACCATGCTCCGCAACAACAACGGCGAGGGAATTCTCAACCTCCGCCGCCCCTGATTGATAATCAGGGGAACAAGCGATATATCCTCGAGCGCTTGATCTCCAAGCGCTCGGTGCCTTCGAAGAAGGGGCAGCGTACCGAGTACTTAGTACGCTGGCTGGGCTACCCCCAAGAGTTCGACTCTTGGGAGCCGATTGCGTTTCTGAGGGCCGACGCCCCAGACCTTTTGACTGAGTTTGAGAAGAAGTCTCAAACTCATAATGCGAAGTAGAATCAACAGTAGGTGTTGATGCATTCAGGGTATCAATTAAACCCTGAATTTCGGCGGGTACGGAAAAACCACCGTACCCCCGCAACTCCTCCTCTGACAGACGAGGAGTGCCCTGCGTACACCGCGGGCAAACGAGGTGAGAAGGGACACCACACTTTAACCCTTCTTTGATGCAAGCAAAATGGATGTATTCCATTTTGCCTGTTCGTGAGTGCTTTAAAATGCGCTCGCGCATTACGTGAACTTTATTCACGTAATCATCTGGGATTTTGTTGTAGTTGTCAACAAAAGCATTCCAACTCTGAGTCAGGGCGTCTTTATCGTCCCTGTTCTTGCTTGACCCTTTCCAGCTCGAATAATATCGAACTTGGAAAAAGAGGTCAATAAAGTACAGACGTCTATCGTCTGTACTTCGATCGAATCGACGTGACTGGATGTCTTCGCAGTCGTCCAGCACGTTGATATCGAACAACGCATACTGGCAGTTCCGTTAACGGTGACCGCCACTGTTGGGGGCAATAGCCCAGCCAGGGGCCCAAAACCCCACTCTATACGGAACATGTGGTTCCGTACGATGATACGCTTTAGAAGCGGCAGGCGCCGCTTCTGTTCGAGCCCTTTTAGCAGGCGGAGCACCGCCTGCTTCAACACCACGCGCCGGGGTTAAATCACCCCGACGTGGAGAAGTACTTGGTCCAGGTGTGGCTCTGCGTTCCCGCAACCACCTGTGATAATCATTGTCGCTGTCATAGCTGACAGCGACACCAGATTCGTCATCGCTGTTAGGCGATGAGCACCTAGCGAGTTTCGACGCGCTAGATCCTTTAGTGGGGACAGCTGTATCCCCATCACTTTGTTCGGAGTCAGAACTCCCGAACATGGCCCTCTTGGCAACACGCCATTCGGAAGTTGCCATCGTGCGAGATGTTGCATTAGCAACATCTCCCTGTTCCTTGCCAGATGCCGCGTTAGAAGCATCTGTGGTCGAAAACGGTACGTCCTCCGACCTTTGCGTAGTTGACGCTGCTAATGCAGCGTCACCGTTGCCACTCGACACCTCAGCACCTAGTGCTGAGGCGGAGGAAGAAGCTCCTTAATTGTTTTCAGCAGCGCTCTTTAGAGCGCCGCCGTGTGCTTTGGCCATCGAGTCGATGGTCAATAAGTTGGTGAATGAGAAATTCCGACCAACACGTGCCACCCATGATTGGCCAAAATAAGAATTATTATTGGCCAACCACCTTAAGTGGAGGGTGATGTAATGGGGTGGCATTATATAATTGATATTCAAGTTAGAATATCACAGTTAAATTTCAGACGCGTTGTCTGAAATTTAAATAAGAGATTATAAGTTATTACAATCTAAGAAGGAGAAGTCGATTCGGTATAAATACCGAATCTTGCAGGTTAACTAATAGTACAGTTAGTTAAAGACTTGATATTATTATATTAATTAGTTAGTTACTATACTATTAGCCTCTAAACCACCCATTAAATAAACACTCTTAATTTTGCGTTCTAACCCATAAGTACATATTTATACATTTACGTTTAGTATAGGATTAGTTGTTATCAACTAATCCTGCCCTATTGCATTGCGCGCTTCCTCGCAATTACAGTGTAAGCCTGTAACAGGATCAGTCCTGTTACACTGGAGGTCTAAGTCTATTGGCTCAACGCACCCGCGATCAGGTGAAGCATTGGTGAGTCATGAATCCACCTTTTCTCGATCGCAAAAGCGAGGCTGGCGTGAGATGCCAGAGATTGGGATGTCTGAAATGATCATTCCCAATGACGTTAAGGAAGAGTTCCTTGACGAGGGGGATTCGGCGGTTAATCCCCACGCCGTTATAGGCGAGACAGGTGAGTCGCCAGTGGTAGAGGTGGATTCCTCTGAGGTTAAGCGCGAGACGCTTCCTAGGGAAGAGACACGAGGTTTGTCTCTTCCGCAGGTCGGGGTTCCCGACCAAGCCTTTTTAGGCAAAGATGTTGCGACTCCAGTGGTAGGGGTAGAGACCCCTGTGGTTAAGCTCGAGGCTCTTCCAAGCGAAGAGACCCGAAGTTCGTCTCTTTCGCATGTCGGAATTTATTCCGACCACGCCTATTAGGTGACACCAGCGAGACACCGGTGGTAGAGGTAAAGACCTCTGTGGATAGGCGCAATGCGCTTCCAATAGATGGGGAAATTGACTCCCCCATCTGGGTCCCGGGATGAGTCCCGAGGCCAGTAACCAGCAGTCCTATCGGATGCTGAATAGTGTGAAAGTCGTTTCCACAGAAGGCGTAAGACTAGAACGGTTGCCTGGGGTAGGCGAACTGTTGTCGTTGGAGGAGATGTCCTTCAACGAGTTTGGAACTTCTTTGAGAGCAGGTGAAATCGACGAGGTCGTCGTGTTGCGTCCGGAAGAGGAGTTGAACTCCTCATCCACGATGGACGAGTCAGTTTTGGTGAAAAACAAACAGGCATTGAATGCCCGAAGCGTTCACAAGATCCTTGCGGATCCTGAGGACCCTTACCATTCCTTACTGAAGGAATTCGGAGATGTCATTAGTGACAACCCACCGATGGGGTTACCACCGGATCGGGGAGTCCGACATGAAATTGACTTGGTTCCTGGAACCAAATACTGCGTCACTAGGCAGTGACCTCTCCCCAAGGAGCAATGCGACGTTATCGACGCATTCTTCAAGGGGAAAGAAGAGGCAGGGATGGTACGGAAGAGAAAGTCTACCTATTCTTCTCCCACTTTTGTGTTCGTAAACCGAACGGAAAGTGGCTCATTATGCATGCGTACAATAAGCTTAATGCATCTACTTCACCCATGCAGACTCCGATTCCTCGGAAGGATGTCCTCCAGAACAATATGGCGGGCTGTACGGTGTACAAGGCCTTAGATCTGGTGGACGGGTATTATCAGGTGCTCATGAGAGCGTCCGATATTGCACTTACAGCGGTTAGCACGTCTAGTGACATGCTGTGGGAGTGGGTGGCTTGCTATGCCACAGGGGCTTTCGAATGCGACAGCGACTTTTAATCGCTTGGTGACTCAACTCTTCCGCCCTCATAGAAAGTATGCTCAGACGTACTTCGACGAAATATTCGTTCATAGTCGCGCGGAAGGCGACTCGTCTGATGTTCAGACGCACCTAATACACCTTCTAGCTGTGCTCGAATGTATGCGAGAGTATAAACTCTATGCAAACGCATCCAAATGTATTTTTGGTGCTGAGGAAATTCCTTTCCTCGGATTCTTCATCGGTAAGGATGGAGTGCGGGCGGATCCCGCGAAGGTGAAAGCCATTGTGGAGTGTCCTTCGTCTGTAAATCTTAGAGATTTACGGAAGTGGCTTGGATTAGCCAACTATCTCCACAAGTACAGCGAGAACTACGCTGAAATGGCGAAGCCATTCACCGACCTTCTTAAGAAGGACGTTGATTGGTGTTGGGAAACCGAACACCAAAACGCTTTTGAAGCGGTTAAGGGGAGCTTGTTAAAAGCTCCCGTTCTTGCTCTCCCAGATTCTGGGAAACCTTTTAGCGTCGTCTGCGACGCCTCCGATTTCGCAATCGGATGTGCTTTGTTACAAGCATATGATGCAGGAAGGGAACGCGTGATCGCGTTTGAGTCGAGGCAGATTATAGCTGCGGAACGGAATTATCCCTTTCATGAAAAGGAGCTTCTTGCAATGAAGTATGCTCTTGTCAAATTTAGGGCTCACCTACTCGGCTCAATCCGTTCGTGGTTTATACTGACCACGCGTCCTTACGGACAGCGACAAAGTCGCCTCATCTCTCGCAACGGATGGCCCATTGGCTCTCCTTCTTTGCGGAGTACAACTTTAGGTTAAGTATAAACCTGGCAAGCAGAACGTGCTTGCAGACGCGTTGTCGTGTCGTCCCGATTACGAGCTCGCTCCCGCGACATTCGTCACCTCGTCTGTGGTGGATCTCGTACGCCAGGCGTATGAGAAAGACCCACAGTGTACGGCTCTTATCAGCGCGTTGGGTGGAAAGGGACTTGGCTCGTCTGAGCCTACCCTGTAAAGTCTAGCTAAAGCTCGTTTACACCGTTACAGGTACTGTGACGGTTTGATATATTATAGCACGAGCACGAAGGACACTCCGCGGGTGGTTGTGTTCTCATGATGAGGAACTAAAGTATAGAGTCCTCTTTGAGGCACATGACGCCCCTACCGGGGGTCATTTAGGTCGGGATAAGACCTACAGCGCTTTAAGCGCTTTGTATTGGCGGCCCGACATGTATAAGTGGGTCGGTGCGTATATACGCACCTCTGAGAAGTGTCAGAGGGTCAAACCCTCTGCAAGTTCAGCTGCGCCTTTGGCGAGCTTGTCGTTCCAACAGAGTGTTGGAAATCCATTATTATGGATTTATCTTCGGTTTTTCCGAAGGCCGGGAACACCGGCGTTTTGGTCTTTGTAGACCGATTGAGCAAGATGGATCACCTGGCGGTGGTGCCAGAGTCCATTGATGGACAAGGAACAGCGAAAGTGTTCCTAGACCGTGTCTTTAGACAGCATGGTCTACCCGATTCCGTTGTGTCGGATCGGGATCCCCGTTTTACGGGACAGTTCTGGGGAGCGTTGTATAAGGTGCTGGGCATCAAGCTCCTCATGTACACTGCGGATCACCCGCAGACGGATGGTCAGACGGAACGCGTTAATCGCGTTGTTGAGGATATTCTACGGAGTTTATGTCCTGATTCTCCAAAGGATTGGAGTGAGATGCTTCCGATGGTCGAATTTGCTATAAACTATTCGGTCCATGCATCTACGGGGTTTACCCCGTTTTTTCGTGAACTGATTAGCGAATCCGAGGGTTCCGTTGACGCCACCTGTGTGTGGCCCAGGGCTTGAGGGGTCAGGATTCCTCCATGTCATCCCTGTATCTGTGTGAAAGCACATCGATAAGTTTTTATCAACTCGCCTTAGTGTCTTCCGACACGTCTGCGACGCCATGGTGGAAAGCCAAGAAAAGCAAAAGGTGGTTAGCCGTAAGGTACGGCAGGACGGGGTGGAGCGTCCGATGGCGCGACGCCATCATCGGGGTCAAACCCAGTATTTGGTGAAGTGGAAGGGTTATCCCATTCACAGAGTTCGTGGGAGTTCGAGACTCCCCTGCGGCAGGATTGCCATGACGTCGTTGACGCTTTCGAGCAGGAGAATCCCGCTGTGAGTCAACGACCAAAGGGGCGGGGTAACCCCCTTCACTCCCAGTAGTTGGGAGTTCTCCGGAGGCAGATGTGGAACCCGCACTGTGCTCCGGTACCACAGTGAGGGCACGGGCGCTAGCATAGCGCATGCGATAAGGGGCACGTAATTGCCCCATGGCTTTGGATCTGGCAAACGCCAAGCGCAATGCCCTCTCTATCCGAACGTCACGTTCGGAATAACTGTTGTACAGCTTTAAAACTCGGGGAGACGTTTCTCCCCTCCGCCCAAGCACGGAACTTCTGCTCTGCCTCTTTGGCATCTTCTCCTTTCAAGAGAACGAAGGGAACCTCGCGGAGGTTCCCAACAACGGCACCCTGTGCCTGTTTCTCGAGACGCTCTCGATAGGAGGTAGCAGTGAACTGCTTCTGCGTGAGCAGTTTTTCCCGGAGTTGATTCCGGCGTGTGATGTGTTGCGGATGTACAGCCACGAGGCCAGGGTATAGAAGACTAAACCCTTCTTTACCTCATTCTTGGCCCACTTTGGAAGGTCACGAGGACCTCCAAAACGATATGCCGCCCGTGGAGGGCGCATGGGGGCGTGCAAGGCATCCTGTAATGCCTGTGCGGCATTTTCAGCCTCTTGAGCTGCGTCCAGCTTAATATTGGTGATCGACTTCGGCGATCCGGATGTATCATCCGCAGTTGATAGTAGTTGCGCTCGAAGTAGCGCATTTTCCCCACGAGTGGGGAAACGATTTGGCTTCCGACATCGCCGTTCGGCGTTGTCGGAGCGGTCGGCCTTTGGGGAACTATCCCCAAGGACATCGTCCTCTGAGTCATTATCCCCCGAGTAGAGGACTTGCTCCTCTTCCCGGGGAGAATGACCAACACCACTGAAGGTGTTCATTGTAGGCCAGAAGTTCTGGCAGTTGGAGTTCTCCAACTAAAAATCGGTTATTGCGTGGCAATAGTCTTGATGGGGGAGGATGTAACAGGGTTACATTCTGGTTACATTTAGTATGTGGTGTACGTGAGTACACTACGGTTGGGGTCAGTATTGACCGGTCCGAAAGGTTTGGACCTATTGGTTATTTTGACCAATCAGGGCAGGATCCCTTGGTGGAGGTGTGGCATCCAGCCACGTGTTAGTAAACAGGTGGTGTACACTACATTTCAGATAGGTAAGACTTGAATAAGCTCTACTTAGTATTACATATAGTTTACATTAGTTTAATTAATTTAGGCTAATTACATATATTAAATATAAATCAGTTTAAAAAAATACTTAAGACTGCTAGGCGCGCGACCACGCCCGGTCGCTCGCGCAGTGAGTATTGTAGCGTAAGGGAGTTCTCCCTTACGCTACCTCCATTTATAAGGGAAGCCTTGTTACAAGGGGTAACTGTAAACCACCCCGGGAATCTTGGCCCCGAGCAAGAGAGTGATCTCTTGCTAAACCCTTATACAAGGGCGTATCGGCTAAGTAGCGGCGAACGCCGCTTAAAGGAAAGTCTTCCTCTGTGCGCTAGCCGCACCGTGCGCTTACGCACCGGCTACAGCAGTGGCATGGTATTATTTCCCACAGCTTCATGTACTTCAGGTACGGTGTCCACCTTTTGAGTGAAAATTCTGTACCACTTACGGTAATGAATTTAACTGTTTAGATTGGTGCGTCGTTCCCACTGTCCAATTAATTTCTTCTAGTTTTTAATCACGTTATGAAAGGCTCAAAACCCTTCTTGGTGAAAGTAATTTGTACTGGCTCCGGTAGAAGCACGCTTTATATTCAAGATGCACTGTGAATCACACACTTTCTGTTTGGCTGAACATAACCATCAGATACTTGCAAATCCTATCATTGTGGACACGGTTGAAACGTGGCTGTTCCTTCCCAGACTAATAGAAGCTGGGACGCAGCAACCGTTCTAAGATGTATGCAGAGCCTCAAAAGCAAAGAAACTTGTCATCACGTTCGAGGACACTATAGCCATCCCGGTAGGACTGTTCATTCAACTTAAATCGTATGCGTACTACACACTATAGAACTCTCACAGTTGCACCTGTTCTAACCTACCGATGACGTGATTCTTGGGATTTCGACTTTCGAGATGTTTAGTGATACTTAATTTTTCCTCTCACAAAGATTTTTGATCCGTAGTCGTTTAAGATCCAAGTAGAGGAGCGCTTTTGCATCATCATGTTTCTTGTTGACCTGCCAGTGGTTATCATTCTCATATGCTCGATCTCGGATTCGAGTAAATCCTTAGGCACGCTGTAGCCGGTGCGTAAGCGCACGGTGCGGCTAGCGCACAGAGGAAGACTTTCCTTTAAGCGGCGTTCGCCGCTACTTAGCCGATACGCCCTTGTATAAGGGTTTAGCAAGAGATCACTCTCTTGCTCGGGGCCAAGATTCCCGGGGTGGTTTACAGTTACCCCTTGTAACAAGGCTTCCCTTATAAATGGAGGTAGCGTAAGGGAGAACTCCCTTACGCTACAATACTCACTGCGCGAGAGACCGGGCGTGGTCGCGCGCCTAGAAGTCTTAAGTATTTTTTTAAACTGATTTATATTTAATATATGTAATTAGCCTAAATTAATTAAACTAATGTAAACTATATGTAATACTAAGTAGAGCTTATTCAAGTCGTACCTATCTGAAATGTAGTGTACACCACCTGTGTACTAACACGTGGCTGGATGCCACACCTCCACCAAGGGATCCTGCCCTGATTGGTCAAAATAACCAATAGGTCCAAACCTTTCGGACCGGTCAATACTGACCCCAACCGTAGTGTACTCACGTACACCACATACTAAATGTAACCAGAATGTAACCCTGTTACATCCTCCCCCATCAAGACTATTGCCACGCAATAACCGATTTTTAGTTGGAGAACTCCAACTGCCAGAACTTCTGGCCTACAATGAACACCTTCAGTGGTGTTGGTCATTCTCCCCGGGAAGAGGAGCAAGTCCTCTACTCGGGGGATAATGACTCAGAGGACGATGTCCTTGGGGATAGTTCCCCAAAGGCCGACCGCTCCGACAACGCCGAACGGCGATGTCGGAAGCCAAATCGTTTCCCCACTCGTGGGGAAAATGCGCTACTTCGAGCGCAACTACTATCAACTGCGGATGATACATCCGGATCGCCGAAGTCGATCACCAATATTAAGCTGGACGCAGCTCAAGAGGCTGAAAATGCCGCACAGGCATTACAGGATGCCTTGCACGCCCCCATGCGCCCTCCACGGGCGGCATATCGTTTTGGAGGTCCTCGTGACCTTCCAAAGTGGGCCAAGAATGAGGTAAAGAAGGGTTTAGTCTTCTATACCCTGGCCTCGCGGCTGTACATCCGCAACACATCACACGCCGGAATCAACTCCGGGAAAAACTGCTCACGCAGAAGCAGTTCACTGCTACCTCCTATCGAGAGCGTCTCGAGAAACAGGCACAGGGTGCCGTTGTTGGGAACCTCCGCGAGGTTCCCTTCGTTCTCTTGAAAGGAGAAGATGCCAAAGAGGCAGAGCAGAAGTTCCGTGCTTGGGCGGAGGGGAGAAACGTCTCCCCGAGTTTTAAAGCTGTACAACAGTTATTCCGAACGTGACGTTCGGATAGAGAGGGCATTGCGCTTGGCGTTTGCCAGATCCAAAGCCATGGGGCAATTACGTGCCCCTTATCGCATGCGCTATGCTAGCGCCCGTGCCCTCACTGTGGTACCGGAGCACAGTGCGGGTTCCGCATCTGCCTCCGGAGAACTCCCAACTACTGGGAGTGAAGGGGGTTACCCCGCCCCTTTGGTCGTTGACTCACAGCGGGATTCTCCTGCTCGAAAGCGTCAACGACGTCATGGCAATCCTGCCGCAGGGGAGTCTCGAACTCCCACGAACTCTGTGAATGGGATAACCCTTCCACTTCACCAAATACTGGGTTTGACCCCGATGATGGCGTCGCGCCATCGGACGCTCCACCCCGTCCTGCCGTACCTTACGGCTAACCACCTTTTGCTTTTCTTGGCTTTCCACCATGGCGTCGCAGACGTGTCGGAAGACACTAAGGCGAGTTGATAAAAACTTATCGATGTGCTTTCACACAGATACAGGGATGACATGGAGGAATCCTGACCCCTCAAGCCCTGGGCCACACACAGGTGGCGTCAACGGAACCCTCGGATTCGCTAATCAGTTCACGAAAAACGGGGTAAACCCCGTAGATGCATGGACCGAATAGTTTATAGCAAATTCGACCATCGGAAGCATCTCACTCCAATCCTTTGGAGAATCAGGACATAAACTCCGTAGAATATCCTCAACAACGCGATTAACGCGTTCCGTCTGACCATCCGTCTGCGGGTGATCCGCAGTGTACATGAGGAGCTTGATGCCCAGCACCTTATACAACGCTCCCCAGAACTGTCCCGTAAAACGGGGATCCCGATCCGACACAACGGAATCGGGTAGACCATGCTGTCTAAAGACACGGTCTAGGAACACTTTCGCTGTTCCTTGTCCATCAATGGACTCTGGCACCACCGCCAGGTGATCCATCTTGCTCAATCGGTCTACAAAGACCAAAACGCCGGTGTTCCCGGCCTTCGGAAAAACCGAAGATAAATCCATAATAATGGATTTCCAACACTCTGTTGGAACGACAAGCTCGCCAAAGGCGCAGCTGAACTTGCAGAGGGTTTGACCCTCTGACACTTCTCAGAGGTGCGTATATACGCACCGACCCACTTATACATGTCGGGCCGCCAATACAAAGCGCTTAAAGCGCTGTAGGTCTTATCCCGACCTAAATGACCCCCGGTAGGGGCGTCATGTGCCTCAAAGAGGACTCTATACTTTAGTTCCTCATCATGAGAACACAACCACCCGCGGAGTGTCCTTCGTGCTCGTGCTATAATATATCAAACCGTCACAGTACCTGTAACGGTGTAAACGAGCTTTAGCTAGACTTTACAGGGTAGGCTCAGACGAGCCAAGTCCCTTTCCACCCAACGCGCTGATAAGAGCCGTACACTGTGGGTCTTTCTCATACGCCTGGCGTACGAGATCCACCACAGACGAGGTGACGAATGTCGCGGGAGCGAGCTCGTAATCGGGACGACACGACAACGCGTCTGCAAGCACGTTCTGCTTGCCAGGTTTATACTTAACCTAAAGTTGTACTCCGCAAAGAAGGAGAGCCAATGGGCCATCCGTTGCGAGAGATGAGGCGACTTTGTCGCTGTCCGTAAGGACGCGTGGTCAGTATAAACCACGAACGGATTGAGCCGAGTAGGTGAGCCCTAAATTTGACAAGAGCATACTTCATTGCAAGAAGCTCCTTTTCATGAAAGGGATAATTCCGTTCCGCAGCTATAATCTGCCTCGACTCAAACGCGATCACGCGTTCCCTTCCTGCATCATATGCTTGTAACAAAGCACATCCGATTGCGAAATCGGAGGCGTCGCAGACGACGCTAAAAGGTTTCCCAGAATCTGGGAGAGCAAGAACGGGAGCTTTTAACAAGCTCCCCTTAACCGCTTCAAAAGCGTTTTGGTGTTCGGTTTCCCAACACCAATCAACGTCCTTCTTAAGAAGGTCGGTGAATGGCTTCGCCATTTCAGCGTAGTTCTCGCTGTACTTGTGGAGATAGTTGGCTAATCCAAGCCACTTCCGTAAATCTCTAAGATTTACAGACGAAGGACACTCCACAATGGCTTTCACCTTCGCGGGATCCGCCCGCACTCCATCCTTACCGATGAAGAATCCGAGGAAAGGAATTTCCTCAGCACCAAAAATACATTTGGATGCGTTTGCATAGAGTTTATACTCTCGCATACATTCGAGCACAGCTAGAAGGTGTATTAGGTGCGTCTGAACATCAGACGAGTCGCCTTCCGCGCGACTATGAACGAATATTTCGTCGAAGTACGTCTGAGCATACTTTCTATGAGGGCGGAAGAGTTGAGTCACCAAGCGATTAAAAGTCGCTGTCGCATTCGAAAGCCCCTGTGGCATAGCAAGCCACCCACTCCCACAGCATGTCACTAGACGTGCTAACCGCTGTAAGTGCAATATCGGACGCTCTCATGAGCACCTGATAATACCCGTCCACCAGATCTAAGGCCTTGTACACCGTACAGCCCGCCATATTGTTCTGGAGGACATCCTTCCGAGGAATCGGAGTCTGCATGGGTGAAGTAGATGCATTAAGCTTATTGTACGCATGCATAATGAGCCACTTTCCGTTCGGTTTACGAACACAAAAGTGGGAGAAGAATAGGTAGACTTTCTCTTCCGTACCATCCCTGCCTCTTCTTTCCCCTTGAAGAATGCGTCGATAACGTCGCATTGCTCCTTGGGGAGAGGTCACTGCCTAGTGACGCAGTATTTGGTTCCAGGAACCAAGTCAATTTCATGTCGGACTCCCCGATCCGGTGGTAACCCCATCGGTGGGTTGTCACTAATGACATCTCCGAATTCCTTCAGTAAGGAATGGTAAGGGTCCTCAGGATCCGCAAGGATCTTGTGAACGCTTCGGGCATTCAATGCCTGTTTGTTTTTCACCAAAACTGACTCGTCCATCGTGGATGAGGAGTTCAACTCCTCTTCCGGACGCAACACGACGACCTCGTCGATTTCACCTGCTCTCAAAGAAGTTCCAAACTCGTTGAAGGACATCTCCTCCAACGACAACAGTTCGCCTACCCCAGGCAACCGTTCTAGTCTTACGCCTTCTGTGGAAACGACTTTCACACTATTCAGCATCCGATAGGACTGCTGGTTACTGGCCTCGGGACTCATCCCGGGACCCAGATGGGGGAGTCAATTTCCCCATCTATTGGAAGCGCATTGCGCCTATCCACAGAGGTCTTTACCTCTACCACCGGTGTCTCGCTGGTGTCACCTAATAGGCGTGGTCGGAATAAATTCCGACATGCGAAAGAGACGAACTTCGGGTCTCTTCGCTTGGAAGAGCCTCGAGCTTAACCACAGGGGTCTCTACCCCTACCACTGGAGTCGCAACATCTTTGCCTAAAAAGGCTTGGTCGGGAACCCCGACCTGCGGAAGAGACAAACCTCGTGTCTCTTCCCTAGGAAGCGTCTCGCGCTTAACCTCAGAGGAATCCACCTCTACCACTGGCGACTCACCTGTCTCGCCTATAACGGCGTGGGGATTAACCGCCGAATCCCCCTCGTCAAGGAACTCTTCCTTAACGTCATTGGGAATGATCATTTCAGACATCCCAATCTCTGGCATCTCACGCCAGCCTCGCTTTTGCGATCGAGAAAAGGTGGATTCATGACTCGCCAATGCTTCACCTGATCGCGGGTGCGTTGAGCCAATAGACTTAGACTTCCAGTCTATCCATGGTTCGTGGCGTTCCAGCCACTTCATGCCCAGAATGAGTCCAAATCCAGGACTAGGCAACGTTCTAAGCCGTCGAAGTCTGCAAACTTCAGCTTAAGGTCAATCGAGACCTTGGGTACAGAAACCTGTACGCCCGTCGCAAGACGGACCGTGACAACGTCACCAGAACGTGCCTCTAGGTCCTCGGCATACAGCCGACTCTTCTCTAAAGAAGCCCGTCTGACATAATTGTCAGACGCTCCAGAGTCTATCGAGACTCTCCAAGCTTATCAAAGCCTTTCACGTCCGCAAGGACTACCAGCAACCCTGGCTGGTACACCAACTCGGTGCTAGAAAGCACCACTTCCCTAGGGGTTTTGCGCTGTCGTCCCCTACCCTGGGGCTTAACAGCACTGAGGGATCCCCCAGTAGGGCGCCCCGCACCTACTGGGATCCGTAGTTTCCCGACGGCTTGGGAAAGGGCTTTCTCCCAACCCTTGACCCCTTCCAGCGACTATCTCGCTGGGGATTTTTCGGACATCTGTTCCGCATATGATCCGTGATTCCACACAGGAAGCATCTCAGCGGCCCATGCCGCAGCAGCATTGTAAGGAGCTCCGCTACGAAGCCCTGCGGGAAGGAGTAAGAGTGACTCTTAGCGGAAGGTTTCTCCTCCGCTTCGACCTGGCTAAGGTCCGTGGGTTCGGGACCCACCTTAGAGGAACGGAAGTTCCTCTCGGCGTTAAACGCCATCTTAAACGCCTCCTCCAGGGATTGGGGTCGGCATCGGAACAGTTCCGAACGTGCTGGTCCTTCTTTAAGTCCTCCCATGAAGACGGGGATGGACACATCATCCGAATACGCTTTCGCGTACATCCCTGCCAACAGGGTCTTCAGCTCTTGGACATATGTTTCCAAGTCCTTATTGCCCTGACGGCTCCTCAAAAAAGCCAGCTGATTCTGGAAAACCAAATCAGGAGTGGCGAACATGTCCATAAGTTTTTTCTTAAGGACTTCACAGGTTGGGAACACGCTCGCGACCGAATCCGGACACGTAAACGCCCATGTATGGGCTTTGCCCGTAAGATGGGTCGATGCAAGTTCCACTTGAAAGTGATCAGCGATCACATTCGCTGTGGCGAAGGCCGTTTCGACCTCTCGCAACCACACGTAAAAGTTGTCACCCTTCTCCCCGGTGAACTCCTTTATCTTAAATGATAATGGGGGACGCACCCCCGTGGAACGACTTCCACCTAAACTCGCCTCATGGGCGATGAGGGAATTGACCCTTGCCTTTACGGCCTCAAGGCCCTGCTCCACTAGGAGCTGCATACCCTCGTCACCCAGTAAGGATAACAGCCTGTTAAAGGCTTCCTGCTGGACGAGGGTCAACCTATCCCAATCGTCCTGATTCATCCCTTGCAGAGGATGCCTTATTATACCAACACAGGTGTTGGATTGACTACTAGTGCTACCAGATGTAGCCGGTGCGTATACGCACGGTGCGGCTAGCGCAAAGGGGAAGACTTTCCTTTAAGCGGCGTTCGCCGCTACTTAGCCGATACTCCCTTATAAAAGGACTTAGTAGGATAAAGCTCTCCTACTCGGGGCCAAGATTCCCACTTTGGTTTACATTTAACTTTCGCTAATGCCTTAACGTAAGGCTCCCTTACTAAGGGTGTAGCTAAAGGGAGGGCTCCCTTTAGGCTACTACACTCACTACACGCGCGAACGGTCGAGGTAGTGCGTCTGTAGTCGTTGAGTAAAAATGTAAACTGAATGTATATTTAATATATAATTAGCCTAAATTAATTTAAGCTAATGTAAACTATATGTAATAATAAGTAGAATTTACCAAATTCGTACCTAGCTAAAATGTAGTGTACACCACCTGTGTGTGTACCAACACGTGGATGGATGACACGCCACCCCCAAGGGATCTGCCCTGATTGGTTAAAATAACCAATGGTTCAAAACCTTTCGAACTGGTCAACACTGACCCCAACCGTAGTGTACTCACGTACACCACCTACTAAATGTGACTCGAATGCAACCCTGTTACACACGCCAACCCTTCTAGCTACTCTTGTTTTCTTTCCATTAACATCCTTGAAGGTAACGTTTGTCTGTTGGTATTCTGATCCGCACACTCGGCCTCGTCCACAGACCATATGCGTATTCAGCAACTGTGGTTAAAACTTTCATTAAAACTTTCCACTTAGACAGCCTCCAAATAATGGCGCTTGCCCACCCCTTTTTACACTAGCCGATCCATTCAAACTGATTACGATCCCTAGGCTGAAAATGGGTGTAGCCATTGTGAAGTACCTAGGTTACATCTCAGGAGAGACTCAGGTGAGGGTTTCATCCACTTCATCACCTCAAGTCGTTCATCAAGCACATCCAGGTCAAGTTTAACCTATGTTGATTGCTTTTTTACACCGTTTCATCAGCATGCAGTGAACAAACAATGGTGGAGCACCCACCCGTGCGGCGAGACGGTGATACGAGATGTAGCTATGGAATTGGTCCGGTCAGGGTCGAAATTTCGTTTATCAATGTGACGGATCGCTGTCACGTCTAAAGCCTGATTTCTTATGTGATCAAGTCCCCGATCGAGACTAATGTTGGGCAAATGCTAAAAAACCTGCGTGCAATTGGTTTCAACAACCAAAGAAAAATTGGAAATTACCTAGGATGTTCTGTGTTATGGTCGTGGAATGTCGGCAGCCCGACAAAATTATCACGCGCGGTAGAGATCAGAAAAAACGTCTTTGGAATACTTACATTTACTGGATATGCACTATAACTCCGATAAAGACGGGTCACTAGCGTGAAGACGCGTTTCTGTCGCATATTTCAACGAAACGCAGGATGATGTGACTTGGTTTATCAGACGTGCTAAGTGATAGAGGGGACTCTTCGCCATGGCAGAGCAATAAGAAGTGAGATAGCAGATACAGAAAGAAACCGGTACAACCTTACCCGCCAACGTTTCTAAACAACCGTGGTCAGTCTAATCAGACAGCAGTAAGGATTCTGATTACGATAAACAGACGGCGGAGCCCCGAACGGTGATCAGCGTCATGCCAAATCAAGTCGATCATTTTCGCCAGAACAAATGATGTTTGCACTATGGTTCCGGTAAGTGCGACAATCAAGGCTGGTGAGAACGTTTCACCCGACGAAGTGAAAGATAATAGTTCACCCTGGAGATCACTATCTTTTCACAGGTTGAGCTTGCGGTAAGGACCACGAGTCTGCAAATTCCAGATAAAGAATTTTTTTAACTTGATATGCCAGTGGTATAAGGTGCCGGAATTTTTCAGCGGACGCTGAGAAGATGTTAACTAGAACGCTCACCAGGTAAGAATCTGGATCGATCTGATCGTCCTCGGATATTGGTCCGGAAGCTGGTAAGATCCTCAACAAAAATATGTGTGATTAAAAATAATAATGATCACAAGTGTTTGTATTGATGAGTTTGATTGATCAGAAGTGATCATAGAGTTGGACGTTTTACTCGTAGTGTAGCGTGTATTTTTTTAAATACAATGTGTTTCAGCAAACGAAGGCGAGAGGGAAAAATAAATCATGAAAAGCGAATATATTTTTCGGCTCGGGTGCCAAAGTATCGACCATCGACTCAACCTTAATCCATAAGGTTGGATGTCGCGTTTATTCGAGCCAAATGCAGTATTGTGAGGGTATAAGAAAGAGCATGCACCTCACCAAGTGTCGCATCCATTTACACTACTTTCATATGTGGTTTGGGAAACACCGTTCACCATGATGCTATATCAAGGATGAATTTCAGGGTACTACGGGAATATGTCATGAAGGAACTTAAAACTCGGTGTTTCCAATCAAATTACAACACAAGAAGGCATTAATCTATCCTTCCTGCTTAAACTTCCCAGGTTCTTAGTACCAACGTCCGAACCAAATAGTCACCAAACAATTTGTTCAACGCTTCCCAAAGAGTCTCAGGCTGCTCCCAACTCTTGTGGCCCCAGATAACTGTTGCCTCTCTCACCTAGATGCTCACTTAAAAGACCTTCTTGTATTAAACTTGCTTTCAGTATAGAACGTTAAGGAAGGATTGCTGGAAGGTTGCAAACGACTGTTGGGCTAAAGAAGAAATTAGAATCGATTAAGTTTTAATAATTCCTATATCTAATTCAGCCACCTTTTTTATCTGCTACTTCTAGGTTACTTCAGTGCTGACTTCAATCCTCGCCAGTTACTTCTTAGCCGACCGGAACACTTTATACCCGTTCGATACATGACTCGCGTCCGTCTTTTCATAACTGAAAAATCACTTCACCACAGTAGTGCGCATTGCGATGACTTTCGAACGTAAACGTACCTTCGTCTCCTATGGACGTCCTCTCAAATGTGTTGAGGACGCAGGTTCGTTTGTCATTCTGTTACTTGACGTCCACGAGCAATTATAAATGCGGGCGTGTCTAATCGTTAGGAAGTGCACAAGCTAAGTTAAAGTGAGCACGAGATTACGAAATTGTAAACTCTCGAGCCTCCTTGCGATAGTGAAAGCCAAGAACGTAGCGGTCGTGGTGACTCGATGGGAAATTGGTCCAGATCATTTTTTGCACTGTTGAAAGTTGTTCGAATCCATACTTGCGCTTGTAGACGAAAACTGAGTCGTAGATGCTCGATAATAGCACCAATATAACGAAAAGTCACTTTAAAAAATCGATATCTCTACAGTCAAACACATGTAAAACAGCGAAAAATATACCAGAAGACAGCTCGGAACGAGAAGAAGAAACAATCCAAACCAGGGACTAAATCAACGGAATGTGTAGGGAGAAGTGTTAAGCTTTCCTAACATGAAATTTGTACCGCATGTTGACATAATGGTAAACTTCCATCTGTTGTGTGGTATATATTTCGTATGCGTAGCAAAAAATAGGTGTCCTCAGAACCGAGTACGAATACCCTCATTATGCTACTAAGACAAACGAAATGCAAATTGCTCCCTAAACATAGTCCTACCCAGTAATTCATAAAGACCAAAAATAGACCGACTATTGTAACAAGCCCAATAAAGTCCATATGCGCGACCACAAGTCGAGCAGTCGCTCGGCTCGTTTAAAGCATGCTAATTAACGAGCAGGCTTGGCTCCTTTGGACGGGTATGGCTTGAGCTTGATCATCTGATCACAGTCGCACCTGATCCGTTTCCTGCCTTGCACTGTATTAAGCAAGTACCACCCTCCACGCCATCAAAAAGCCCCCCCCCCGTTCGGTCAACTGCCTTACATGTCTCTCTATACGTCACCGAAAGTGCCCCGATTATGACTAGCCTTCCCCTCGTACGTCGCGTGTGTTCACACTTACATAGTTGTCACCGACTGGGACAACGTCCCAACCGTAGTGAGTCAGTGCGAGAAAGACAGCACGATGAGCTTATGGGACGACGACAAAGCGCGTGGAGAAGACAAGGAATGCAAACTTTTAAGTGGCAACTTTGCCACCTTGTTGCAAATCTTATTAGGCTGCATTGCGCTCTCTGTTTTGGTGATCAAGCGCGTGCGTGAAGTCCCTCGACGTCCGCTGCTCGTGTGGGCATTCGATGCGTCGAAACAAATGATTGGTGCCACGGTTGCCCATGTCGCGAATCTGGTCATTGCAATCGTTCTCTACTCGTACGAACACGCGATTCGTGGCAGTGGACACGAGACGGTGGATCAATGTGCGCTCTATTTTGTGAATTTTACGCTCGACACCACCTTTGGCGTCGTGCTTAACTACGTCTTCCTGTCCGTGGTCGTGCTCTTGGCGCATCGATTTCATTGGTCGGCACTGAAAACGCCTGGAGATTATGGCACACCCGTTCGTGTCACGACGTGGGGTTTGCAAGTCTTGTCATGGATTCTCGTGATTTACGTATCCAAGATCCTCATTGCCGTTCTCATCATGGCATTTCAGAAACCCATGGGAGCGTTTGCCCGACTCCTTTTCAAGCCGCTACGCGATTATCCAGACATAGAGTTAGCGCTCGTGATGGTTGTCTGTCCTTGTCTCATGAATGCACTCCAGTTTTGGATCCAAGATAGTTTCTTAAAGAAGGATATACGGGACGAGAGTTTTATTATCGCCCAAGTGACGCAGTCGCCGGGCCATGTGAATCCTGAGGATAAAGTGCCGATATTAGGAACACCCACGGACGAAGAGAGCAGTGAGTCTGGTCAAGACGATACGAACGGTACGGTTGGCCACGACCAAGAAGAGACTCCACACGTAGAAACAAAGACCAATGTACCACTCGATGTCTCCATTGCGTAAACCTGAGTACCCCACCCCACCCTCTGTTGAATCCCTTCCAGTCTCTCTATCCATTTTCACACTCCCTATCTTCATTTCTAGACATTTTCCGTCTTCCTACCACCTGTTTCTACTTGTTTGCGACATAGAAACCAAAACCAATGATGTTCCACTTAATGTCTCCATTGCGTACACCTGACGAATCCCACCCCACCCCACTCTATTGAATCCCTGCCAGTCTCTCTCTATCCATTTTCACAACCCCTATCTTCATTTCTAGGCACTTTCCATACTCCTACCACGTGTTTTTTTCTACTTACTTGCGTCGCAAGAGCATAAGAGCCACGGCCCCGAGCCCGACCAAGGCGGCGGCACCACTGGCAAGAACGTTTGTCGGGAGCGGGAAGCTCAGGTACTCGCTCAGGTACTCGCCTTGATAGAGCTTCCGTCGCGCCTTTTTACTCTTTCTTCGCTTCCGTTCATGGTCCGAGCTGCTCGCGTCGCTCGCCGACGACGACAGTTCGCTCACTTTCGTGAGCAACCGATTGCGTGGCTTGCGACCAGGTGCATGGGATGCACTTGCTCCCGCCGAGCTTGCGACCGACACGACACTCCCAGTGCCCTCCTCGTGCTTCACGACATCCACGACCACGACCAAGCGCTTCCATCCCGCGCGTCGCGCCATCTGGACCGCTTCGACTAGACTCTCGTCCGACGTCAGGAGCGCGAGATCCCCGTCATCGTCTTCATACTTGAGTCGAATCGCCTCGTGTCCCTCGAGGCCCATCTTGAACCGAAGTTGCTCGAGCAAGGGACTCAGGGAATCAAATCGACACACAATGCGATGAAAGTGCCCTTGCGCGCCGTCGCTCACTTTAAACACAAACGTACTGTCATCCGTCACGCGCTGCATGAGGACGCTCGTGGTCGTGGTATTCGCGCCACTCACGACCGAGACACTTTCCCCCAGTTCGGCATACGCGCCGAGCGAGTTGGACGACCGACCCGCACCATTAAAGCCCACGGCACTCGCGACGCTCCCGGCATTGTACTCGTCGCGCTCGAATTCCTCAATCGTGCCCACCGATCGCACATCATCGTTCGGACCACCGTACGCGCCGCCAGCGACTTGTTCCTGGAGATTCATGGCCGTCTGCCAAAACTGCTTCCAGTCACCTTTTGACGCGCCACCCGACGTTGTTTGGAACTGCCCGTAGCTCAAACAAATGACGTCGGCCATGCCGAGAATCTCGCCATCGGGAGCCAAGACTGGCATAAAGAGCTGCCCGGCATCGTGGAGCGACCGCAAGCCGTCGACAATGCTCACGTTCGGTCCCATTAAATCCGGATCGACCGTCATGACTTCTTCCACCGTCGTCGTCTCGGCGTACAATCCCTTGGCCACGAGCTTCCGGAGGAGATCCTTGGTCGTCACCATGCCACATAATTCCTGCTCATCACTCAGCACAATCGCCGCCTTTTTCGTATTGGCCATCAACTTGGCTGCCCGTGCGACCGACGTGTGGATATTCACGACTGGCGGCATGATCTCGCCGTCCAGCGCATCGCCAACCGTCGGTCGCACCATTCGCTCCATCATGGGACCCAAGAGTCGCTGCAAATTCGATCCCGCGGCAAGATCGCGCGAGAATTCCGATGCCGCAGCTTCCGTTGACTGTTGCACCTTTTCCATACACGTAATCGCGTCGTACAAACACTTGGAAATGTCCAGCATGCCTTGCGGCGTGCCATCGACGCCAAGCACAGGCAAGTGTTTAAAGCGACCTTCGAGCATCTTTGTAATGGCCTCAATCGCCGGATCCTCCATATAGACACACGAAGGTTTCGTCGTCATCACGGACGCTACGGAACAACTCTCGGGATCCACGTCTTCTGCTAATACACGCCGCACAATGTCCGTGTCGGTCAAGATGCCACGAAGCTCGCCTTCCTCTGTCGTGACGACCACGGCTTCCACACGAGCTTGTCGCATGCGTTTCGCCGCCTCGGCCACTGTAATAAACTCGTTGATGCGTGTTACTTCTTGAGGCCGGAGCAAGGAAACAGGTCGCAAGGCGCCCTCTGGTTCCGGCACATGATCCCTCATTGACGAATGATGACTCTCCGTGTACTTACCCGGACGCCGCCGCGAGATCCGTGAGCCTGTCATGCTGGCCAGCTCACTGAAATCGTCATCGTCGTGTCCGAGCGCGAGCGAGACGTCCCAGAACGCGCGCCAGTCGGAATCGCCATCGATGCCATTGCCACTTTCAGCGACGGCCCCGCTAGCAAACGTTCCATAACACAAGGACAAGACATCCAACATGCCAACAATCGTCGCGGTCTCATCGTTCACGACCGGCAAGTGCAGGAAATTGTGTTCATACATAATATGGAGCGCATCAACGAGTTTCGTGCTCGGGGGTGCCGTTTCCGGCTCGGGCGTCATGACTTGCCCCACCGTCGTCTCGGCCGCATCGAGGCCTGCCCCCGTCACGCGTAACAGCAAATCTTTGGGCGTAAAGAGCCCCAAGACTTTTCGCGTCAGGGCCGACATGCCATTATCGTAGCCAACTAGCGACGACCGGTGGCCGCCACTCACCGACGAGCTGTTATCATTGTTGGGATCCTCGACAACTAGTGCAGCTTTCCGTGACGCCGCCATTTGACGCGCAACTTCCATCACGGTATCGTGCTCACTCACAAGAGGCGGGAGCGTCTCATCCTCTAGAATCGCGTCCACGGTCGGCGACAGCAGCTTCTCGACCATGGGACCCACCAGTTGCTTCAATGCACCCTGTCCCTTGCCAATCCCAGTTGCCTGTAACTGTTTCTCTAAGCGCTGACGAAGCGAGCCGCTTGACGACTGCTGCACCTTTTCGATCCGCGTAATGGCATCGTACAGACACTTTTGAATCCGGAGCATCCCTGCTACCATTCCTGTTTCGTCGACGACAGGCAAGTGACGGAATTTTCCTTCGAGCATGATAAACATGGCATCCATTGCACTATCGCGCTCGTCCACAAACTTTGGATTCGGGGTCATGACATCCAAGACGCTCACGTAGAAAGGATCGTTCCCTAACGCCACGACACGTCGCGTGACATCCGTATCCGTCAGAATACCAAGCAGTCCGCCATCCCGACCAACGATCAACGCTGCGTCGGTCTGCGCGACACTCATCTCCTTGGCAGCGTCTGCGACAGACACGGCTTCAGAGATGGTAATTGCCTTTGATGGCCGCAATTTCGATACCGGCCGCACGTTCCCCGTTGCCAACGTCGCTTGTCGGCTCTTGTGGCTCATGCCACTTGTACTGGGTGCGAGATTATGCGAAATGCCGCTTCGGAAACTATGTTGCGACGACACGTCATCGTCATCATTCGCTTCAAATGACGCGTTCCAGAAGGATTTCCACTCACTTGGTTTGCCCTTGGCAAACGACCCGTAGCTGAGCGACAAGACGTCAATCAAGCCGATCGGCTGTTTATTCGTCTCGGATTTCACCACGGCGAGATACAGCGTCTTGGTGTCGTGCATTGTATGCATTGCATCAATCACGGACGTGGCCCCAGTAATTGTTACATCCTTTTCCAACATCACTTCGCACACAGGGGTTGTGTGCACGGGTAAGCCACGCGCCAGGACCTTTTCCAACATTTCTTTCGGCGTGAAAATACCACAATAGAGGCCACGATTATCAATCACCACTGCTCCTTTTCTTGTCACGGCCATTTGTTTCGACACGTCATACACGGACGTGTATCGCTGTACACGAGGAGGATCGATCCCTTCTTCGTCAATCACCGTCTTAATGTCGGGCGAAAACATTTTGTTCACCATTGAGCCAAGCAGTTGCGAAACGCCCCCTGCAGTGCGCGCGCCATGATTCATTCGATTCTTCATCTCTTTTTCGAGCGTTTGTCGCAACGCGGCCGACGACTGCTCCGACCTTTCCATCTTTCGGATCGCATCGTAAAGACACTTTGCAATGCTCAAGATACCCACCACAGGGCCATGGCGTTCAACGACCGGAAGATGCCGGAATTTGCCTTCCAGCATGGAAATCAAGGCATCGATTGCAGGATCGTCCATTGAGACAAACACAGGATTGCGCGTCATCACATCTGCCACGAGCGTTGACTCGAGTGGACGGTTTTCCGCGACAATCCGCCGCGTCAGATCCGTGTCGGTGATAATACCACTCAGTACACCCGTTTCCGATACCACAAGCACGCAATCCATCCTATTCCGTCCCATCGTGCGTGATAGCTCGGCAATCGTGGTTGTCTCCAGAACGGTCAAGACTTTGCTCGGTCGCAACTGCGCGACCGTGCGGCTCTTTTCTTCTTGCTCGAGCCTCGACGACAGCGTCATGTGTTCTCGATTATTACCGACCTCGGACGGTAACGACGGCTGCTCCAGCTGCAATGCAGTGTTCCAGAACTCTTGCATCTGTTCGCGATTTTCTCCATAGATGGCATCAATGGTACCATAGCTGAGATCAAGCACGTCTACCATCCCCACGAGCTCGTTCGACGTATCCTTCAGTACAGGAAGATTCAGGATGCGCGAGTCGTGCATGATATGCAATCCATCTAGCACAGACGTCCCAGGCGTCGCAATCTCGGGATCATTTAGCATCACTTCGTCCACATACGTCGTGGAAGCTTTGAGACCTTTAGCAATCACGTTAAGTACCAATTCACTCGGCGTAAACACTCCGAGCAGTTTATCGAAATTCATGTCATCCACAATCAATGCCGCCTTCTTGGTCGATGCCATGGCTTTGACGACATCACTCACAAGAGACGATTTCGGTAGACGTGGGGCTTGTACATCCCCATGCTGCATCTGTTTGTCGATAATGGAACCCAAAGTAGGAGCCGACAGCTTTTCGAGCATGGGAGCAAGCAATTGCTGTAGTGTTGCTGACGAGCTGCTTTTTTCCAGCGACTCTTTCAGCTGATCCGTGGATTGCATCGCGTGTTCGAGACGCTTTGAGACGTCATGAATGCACTTGCCAATGTTTAAGACACCTGCTATACTGCCTTTATCAACAACGGGCAGATGACGAAAGTGACCTTCTTGCATCGAAAGCAGCGCATCAATGGCACTGTCATTGGGCGAAACATACTTAATATCTCGCGTCATGACGTTACACACAGGCACTTCTTCGGGAATTAAATTCAATGCTAAGACCCGACGGCAGATATCCGTGTCTGTGAGAATCCCATTCAAGCTGCCACTTTCATCCACAGCTAGCAGCGCATCTGTTCGTTTCTGCTTCATGAGCAAGGCCGCTTCAAACACAGACGCGACCTCGTCAATAGTGATCGCTGGAAGCGGTCGGAGACTTGATACCGGGCGAATGTTTACGCCTTTATCCCGATCCTTTTGCTGACGCACTTTGCTCGCTACAGACATAGTCGACGTGGACATGCCGGACGTCATAGACGTCGTTTCGTCATCGTTGCAATCGAACGCTGCATTGAAAAACTTTCCGATGTCGCCAAACGAAGCCAAACTAATGGATAGCACATTAGCAACGCCAAAAATCTCACTTGATTCAGGTGCCACCACCGGCAGATTCAAAAACTTTCCATCGTGCATCATGTGGAAAGCATCGAGCACGGACGTCTGTGGCGCTGCCGACTCTGGATTCGGAGTCATGACGTCACTAATTAACGTTGTACTCACATCCAAATCATCAGCAATCACTCGAAACAGCACGTCTTTTGACGTAAAGATGCCAATCAGATCTTGTGAGTGAGGGTTTGAAGACACGACTAACACGGGTCTTCTTGTCTCTGCCATGTACGTCGTTGCTTCTGCGACCGTCATGTTGCCGTACACAATGGGTGGCATAATCTCGCCTCGTGTCGACAGCACATCACGGAGCGATGGTGACAAGAGCTTCTCCAGCATGCCACGTAACATGGCATTGCCTTCATTTGCACCCAACTCTTGCTGGAGCGACGCTGACATGTTTTCGACACGTCGAATGGCATCGTGCAAGCATTTGGCAACGTTCAGCGTACCAACGATATTGCCGCTGAGCGAACTGACAACGGGCAAGTGACGAAATCTTCCACTAAGCATCGTGTCCATGGCATCCACAGCGCTATCTTCGAGGTTCACACACGTAGGATTGGGCGTCATGACGGAACCCACAGTCACTCGCGAGGGATTCAGATTCCTCGATACTACCCGCCGCGCTGCATCCGTCGCCGAGAAAATGCCAGTCAAGGCGCCATCCCAATTTGTCACTAGGATAGCTGCCGCACGATGGTTTTTCATCATTCTCGCCGCTTCTAACACACTCGCCTCCTCGCTTACAGTGATCGCCTTGGCTGGACGAAGCCGAGCAACCGTTCGTGACGGATCGGCCGATCCCACTGACTTTTTCGTTTTCGAGGATGACGACATGGCCGATGACTGGGACCTTGCAAAAGATTGTCCTGACGTGGCTGAGCAGCTGGATCCGGATCGTGCTCGACGCTCGAACGGTTGCTGTTTAATTGGAGGAATCAGAGGGATCATGGTCTTGGATTCTCGACGATGAGCGGGAGACGGACCATTATAAATCGTCGGCGGTCGTTTCGGCATTGCATTCGGGGTCGCCACCACTTCTTTAAAAGCAGAGGGGTGATTCAGTGGTGCAGCCGTGACATCTTCGAACGATTGCGCCATAGGTTTCGTCGGTGGTGAAGCGTATGGAGCCGGTGCTGCTGGTTGCGCCGGAGGAGCTTGCAGCGATGGTGGTTCCTGAGTAAAAGGCTCGGGTGACAACTCCTTTTTACCAGGCAAAACAGCAGGTGAAGAGCTTGGCGCCAGCAAAGGAGACTCATGGGCTACAGAGATCCCACCACGATCAATATCTGACGGAGGAGTGGGCGAATTAGTCTGTGGTTCGGGCTCTTCGGGTATAGGCGTCTCCTCTTTCGCAGAAGGCTCTGGAATAACTGGTGGTTCTGGATTCTTTGGAGATGGCGGCGGAGTCACAGGCTTTAAAGCAGCTGGAAACTTGGCTCGCTTCCTCTTTACGACATCAATATCTTTCTGAAGCTGTGCACATTTGTCAAACTGCTTTTCCTGCATGAGCTGATCCAGTTCTGCATTCAGCTTCTCGATCTCCGCGTCCAGTTCTTCAGGGGTCTGCTTTTTCTTCCTCGCAGATACCAAAGCGTCCAAGCTGATTTGTAAATCGCTACATTTGCCAAAGTCACGAGCAGCCATGGCCTCGGCAATGGTAGCTTCCATGGCACCAATTCGTTCATCCAGTTCTTCGGGTTCCAACTCATTCAGATCTTCTTTTACATTTTTACGAGCCTCTTGCAGCTCCTCCAGTTGTTTCTGCAGTTCCGCACACAAACCAAATTTCTTGGACTGCGCAGCGGCCTCCATCTCTTTGTTTACTTTCTTGATCTCGGCATCAAGTTCTTTCGCCGTGCGGACCTTCTTGCGAGCTTCTACGACATTTTCAAGTTCCAGCTGTAAATTCGCACACAACTCGAACTGCTTGTTGGTCAGTGCAGCTTTAATGTCCTTTTCCAACTCTGCAATTTTAAGGTCCAGCTCCTTGGGATCTATTTCAACACTTGTATGCAGCAACTTTTGCTTGCGCACCAAATATCCACGCGCAAATTTCTGGATAACCACTGCGTTTCTGCTTCTTCTCCGTTGCTCCGCACGCAGACGCTGGTATTTGCTCATCGCTACACGCATTTTCAGTACAGACACGAGACAATATGCACAGCGACGGAGCCGACGCAACTGCCGCTTGGCAACAAACTGACGAATTTTGCTTTGAATCTTGATCGCAGCTTCCGCTCTCGCGATATTGCGAACCCATTTTTGAATTACACGGGCCGCAGATTTGCACCGCAGCATTTCCAGCTTTCGCAACTTAAACGCCAAATCTCGCTTGAGAAAGACCTTTGTTTTTCCCAATTGCCACTCCTCTTTACAAGCGCCAAACATGGACGACAGTGTTTGAACAAGTTCCTTTATATTTTCAGCGTCCGGCGCAAGCGATTGAAAATCGTAAAAGAAGACATCATGATCTTCCCGCATCGCAAACCCACGCTGACGAATCTGAATTGCTTCCATCATACCAGAATATTTCAGTTGACGTGCACAATCGACATCGTTTAGTTCATTCGGGTGCTTGAGCTCGTTTGGTTTAATGCACCGCACATAGCGAGGGTTGGCTAGCGATATTTTGTTCATGAGCTCTTGCAGCTGATAGCGAAACTGCGCACTAACTGATATCTCTCGAATATTCCGCGATTTATTTCCTTGTGGATTCCCTTTGCCTTTCATTTCACTTGGGCGACGAGAGATATTATGCTGCAACTGTGGCTTGTTCCCAGGAATCGCCTCAATCGTCTGTATATTCAGATCAAAGATCTCACGCAACCAATTGCTCTTGGATTGTCGAACAAGCTCTTTCATGTCATCATTCAACGTCTCGTTGTTCTTATCGTTGAATCCACTGGCGTCGTAAATCACTTCGCCAGCGTAGTGCTTGATCCCAAAGTGCAAATCCGCGTCCATCTTGGGATGCACGTAGAATTTGTGCTTACTGCTCGCAGGACCACTGGAGGTGCGACCAAAGGAATTGTGTAGATACGACACAAACTTTTTGTTCGCTTCTTCTCCTTTGAGGCGCCAATTGTCGTCGAGCGAGATGAAAATCCCTGGTTTGCCGTTCACCTTACTCTCAATCAGATCGAGACACTCTTGGTTGTCCTCAAAATCAATGTGTTTCCAATCGATCCCTTCTTTCGCGTAATCATTCTGCTCGACTTCGAGCATATGCTGATTAAAGTGTCGCTGCAGTTTCTCGTTTGCATAGTTAATACAGAGCTGCTCAAACGTATTCCACTCAAATTTTTCAAATCCGTAGATATCCAGCACGCCAATAAAGCCCCATTTGTCCTGATTCCGCGAGATCGTACGGTTTAGCTCGGATACGAGCCATAGAAAGAGTGACGAGTAGATTGCCTTGGCGAGCGCATCTCGCTTGTCCCGCACCTGCTCTGAGTTTTGCTGTTGTACAATCACTTTACCTCCAACATAGAGCTGACGAGTAAGGAGTGCATTTAAGAGCGCGTCCTCACTCACTTTTAGTAACGACGCAATGATCTTCATGCCGTTGGCGACATCATAGCCTACAATCACGCACGTGTCGTTCTCCATGGCAAATTGCAAATTACCGAGATGCAGGACGGCTGCCAGCAGTTCAAAGACCATCTCTTGGCGGTCTTCTGTAATACCAATGGTCTCCATACACTTTTTCGTCGTGGCAAACTCTTTCGCGTCATCACACGATTGAATACTAAAACACTCGCTCTTGCGCAGATACTCGTAATCATAAGGCGTGCGCAACTGCAATCGTTCCCGGAGCGCATTATCCGCACCCGCTAAGAGCTGATAAAAGATATGATAGTTCCTTTCCCCTAAACTCTGCGAGACAATGCGCGTCTTTTCAAGCAAAAAGTTTAAAATCTGGGCGCCCACAATCTTGCCATGATGATTAAATTGAATCTCAATAAACTTGCCAAAGCGACTCGAGTTGTCATTCCGGAGCGTCTTGGCATTGCCAAAGGATTCGAGCAACGGATTCGTTTCCAAGACACGCTCTTCGAGTTTTCCAAGAGCTCCCGACATGCCACTCGTGGCTGTATCGACGACCGAGGGCGCTGCGTTTTCGCCGTCGGTGGTTTTTTGATAACTCGTGGCCCGAGCCAAGTACTGCATAATGATCTTGGTCGTCTCGGTCTTGCCGGACCCACTTTCCCCACTAATGATGATACTCTGATTCGCTGGATCGAGTGCACCCCCTTGAATCAATTGTGTATACGCATGATCCGCTAACGCAAACACGTGTGGCGGGAGCGCACCCATGGCTTTGCCATAGTACTCGGTCATCTTGCGCTCACTATAAGCCGCTTCCAGCTGTTTATACGGGTTAATCGCAATCAAAATGGACCCCACGTACGTGTAAATGAGCTCCTGCTCGTAACGTCTGCGTAGATTCTCGAGCAACGACTGCTCCGAGAGCTCGGACATTTGTAAAATGTCTTCAAACGTCGCGGCACCGTTGGACCCGGTGCCATCATTTTTCTTCATCTTTGCACGCAAGAGCCGCTCCTTACGGGTCCCTCCGCCGCGGCGCTGCATGCTCCGGTCCAAGGGATGAGATGCGCGTCTCAGTGCGGTATTCGTGTGCACAATGTGACGCTGAGAGGGCAAGGGAATAAAACCTCGGGGTCGTCCGAAATCGGGAGCCTCGGGTTAGTGACACAGCACCGCTTTGTGAGGCGACGATACCTTGTCGTGATTGGCCCACTTGTACGTCTCGCTCGCCTCTCTGCCTGAGTTGGGAGGGTCGACAAGGTCACTAGTTTAAGGGGAAACGACGAGCACCGCGAGGTTTTTTTTAGTGCATTCATCCTACTGTACCGAAAAGAGTGCAACCATCATCAGTGTAGCCATTTGCCCAACCAACAAGGTGCAAGTTCCCGGCTCTAGTCGACCTTAATGGACGCATAGATTTTACGCGTGAACCACAGGGACGCGCCAAAACCCACGGCGCCCGTGAGCAGAGACAAGGCGCCCGAGATGACCGCCATGTAGCCAAAGTAGAGCATGGCCCCAATGACATTCGTCACGTCCAAGCGCGTCCCGTAATAGTACGTCGAGTAGAGAAACACGTAGCCACCACAGGCGCCCGAGACAAAGAACGAGCGCCACCACCTGGATACAAAAACACACGTCCGTCATTCAAGGCTGCACGTTGCTGCTCCCGCTTTGAAAACGTACCAGTTGTAGTCCTCCGCGCAGAGCTGGAAGTACGTGAGCACGATTGTGATTTCAGCGCATGTGTTGATCAGGATAAGGAAAGCGAGTAAGAGGAACCCAAAGACATAGTAGTACTTGTCCGTCCATAGCGATGAAAGCACGAAGAAGAGCTCGACAAAGATTGCGCCGAACGGCAGCACCCCACCAACCGCTGCTGCCGCCATGTGCGTCATGTACCACGGCTGGGGAGGCACAGGGCGCGGAATGTTGCTCGTTGCAACGGGAAACGAAATCGGCGCTTTCCTGTATCAACAAAACGCACCATATCTATTGGCATCAACGTCGACAAAATCCCAAAGCATATACACCTACATACCTGAAGGCAAAGTAGGCTCCCGCAAATACTAGCGGCACAGAAATACCAGTCCAAAGGAAAAAGACCAGCAAGATAGAGCCAAATGGTACCGCAGCGTCCGAACCAGCGCCCCAGACGAACAGATTGAGGAAAAAGAAGAGCGAAAACATGATACCTGGGAAGAGCAAGGCCGTAAGGATCGTGCACATTTGCCAGCGCTTGCCCTTGAACATTTTGTACGTGCGAGCGGAGGTATACCCGGCTACCACACCAAGCAGCACGAAACACACGAGCAGCGCGATCACGAGCTTGCCACGATTAGAGGGTGCTAAAACACCCACCGCAGCAAAGAAGAGCGTCACGAGGGTCATGCCAAGGAGTTGGCAACCCGTACCCACCATAACACAAAAGAGCATGGGGTTCTTTGATGGTGGACGAAAGACATCAGCGTGAACCAGTTTCCAGCCAGACTCTTCACGCTCTTCAGCGCGATCCTCCTCTGTGGACACGCGGTTATAACGACTAATGTCACGATGGAGGCTGCGCATGAGGATCATACCCACCATTCCACTGAGGAAAAGTACGATCACGAGGGCATTAATGATTGAGAACCAGTGCACCTCATCGCCTCCCGAACCGGCGTCAAAGTACACATCCCACCGCGTCCGCCAATCGTGATCATTGTCGAGTACCCACTCCACACTGTACGTCCAGTACACAGGCATCTTTCCGTCTTTGTTCTTGCGCACGTACAATGGACGCTTTATTCCAATCGAGTGCTCGCAAGTATCCATGCGATTCTCTTTCTCCATGAAACTATTGGTCGAGTACTCAATGCTGTATGGGATCACCTTGAAATCTACGATACGTCCTTCGTCCTCGGACGATTCCGCAGTGCCCAATGGATTATTATTATATCCAATGAGGATCTTCACGTGGTTATTGAGCTGCGGCACCACTTCGACTTCGGCGTTAAAGCTTCCCAATGGAAACCCAACGATCATCCCGCCCTCGAGCGACACAGACATGGCCGGGAGGTTGTCGAGAATCCAATTCACACGGTACGACTCCTTAATCTTATCTTCCCACAACGCAATCTCCTTCTCGTCGTACTCTTGTTTGCACAGCACGGCACATTCTTGCCTCTCCAAGAACTTAATCGCGTACGGCGAGTTCTCGATGCGGTTCGCTGTCAAGTATTCACCTAAATTTTCCGATTTATACTCGATTTTGTCCGGCTAGATAGAGACAAAGTTTTAGTGACTCGATAACTCGGCCAATTCGTACGATGCGTATGTTACCTGACAAAAGGGCAGCTTGTAATAGTCGAGAGGCAGCAACGTCTCCGTCGACTTTAGGCTGTTGACAAAGATTGGGAGCGTCTCGCCCTTCTTATACGTCGTCATCTGTACGCCCGGCAGTAGAAACCCCTCGATGTGGACCGAGAGCGTCGCGAGCGCCAGCGCCACGCACAGCGACGTGCTTGGTCTACGCATACTTAAGAACATTCGTCGCCCTATAGCTCCTCTGGCCTCTCTCTAAATCCGTATATTTCCGATTGGTACCATTTTAAAATGTAGCCATCTCATACCCCAACCTACAACTCGTCGCCTTCCCACTCATCGCTGTCGATTTGTTTGAGACGCTGCGAGTCCACGTCCACGCCTTGCCAACCTTCCCCTTCGTATACATCCTTGTCGATTACATAATTCCCTGCGAGTTCGCACCCGGTATGCACGGCGGTACCAGCTTCCAGATATTGCACGCCTTCAGGTGAGATGCCGTTGATGAGCACGTCGCCAATCTTCGTCGCTCGTACGGGATATGTGGAAGCGCAGGAACAACCGTCCACGTCACAATTGTGGATCTCATCCTCGTCCATGATTTCATCATTGAAGAGTGCGACTTGAAGCCGCACTTGACCCACGATCGTGTCGTCCGCTTCGATGGGGTAGCTCGTATCTTCGAACGCGCGACCGATGAGCATTTCTACTTTGAAGCATAGCTCCCCAATCAACGTGCTGCACACAAAGGACGGCGTCAGCGACATTTGGACTGCAACGACGTCTTCAAGCGACCTACTCTAGCACTGTGTTGTCATTCATGACGCGAATGACAAGGAAGTCATGCTCTATGCATCGCACATTAATTATAATTCCTTCTATCCACCGTGGATTCTTGCCTGGTACATTCAAAACCAGCTTAGCCCTCGACGCTGACCGAGCCAATCTTTACCACTGCTTACCTCCATTATCATGGGTTTTCGACTTGTACACCAAATCCTTGGCGGAAGGTGTGCGACTCCGTGTAAGATACACTTCGCAGTACGGATCTTGAGTGCCAAATGATTGAATATCACGCAGCTTGCTACCGGAAATAAGTCCCAGGTATACTTTTGTGATGCCAGGAATAAAGTGTTGCGGATACTCGCCATACTTGACTCGCGGTTGGGACGACGGGTTTTCTGACCATTTCCAGCGCGAGATGAGAACAGTTGGCACGCTCCATGCATTCTCTGCCACGCAACGAACGTACCATGACCCAATGAAAGATACATTAACACCTTCAAATAGCCTTGGGGCGTCAACGCAAACTCCTTTTCCATGGACCGCCCGCGTGATAAGTCTCGCATAGCTAACGCAATTTCTCCAATCACTGTACTACACAATCACAGCATCGTCATCACTTTCACTCTCTCTCGCCCACCAGCAGCTACACAGACCCACGTACTTTTTCCCCCAATTATTATTTTTCACTCGAAAACGAACGAGATCGGACGAGATGTCGGGAATCAGAATGTGGCCCTTTGCATTCCACATTGGCTGTGTGCCTTTGCAGCAAAACCTCGATGCAGTAAGCTCCCTGTTTACGAAAAGCAGTGTTCAATCTCGTTTCTCACCTCCATTTTCGTGCGTATCCGTCTTGAATGCCGCCTTCTCGTGCTCTCTTCCTCCCGTGGTTAAATATACACTACAATAAGGGTCCTGCTCGCCCAGCAGCTGCACGTTCTTCAAATCACGTCCCGAGAGGATCGTCAAGTACAGGATTGCGTCGTTGCGCAGTGCCGTTGGCGCTGCCTTGACACTGCTACTGACGGACAAGCGGCTTGTGGACGACCTCGAGAAACTCATGCTGACCGTCGTGCCCTTTGTCCAACGAGTCGGGAAATGACATACAGAGTCCTATCGTTCAAGACAGGATAGGTATAATCTCTACCAGTCTGAGCAAAGAATTTAGGTCTTGATATTATCATAGAAATGGGATCACCGATTTCTATAGAGAGCTCGAATATATTCTGGCTGTCTAAATTGTTTAGGGGGATCACTAGCAATGAAATGTATTTCCGAGTAAGAGTGATGTTTTTCTTTCCTTCCTTTAAGCAAGCAACAGTGTGCTTCACGTTACTGCAATGCAGGGACCGAAAACACATCAATTTAGTTGAAAATTGATGCTACCACGAAGGCCGAGACGAGAACGGCGATCGACGTGGCCATCGAGGCCGTACCACTGGAGGATGGAGAGCTACTACTCTTCTTCTTGTCACTGCCACTGCTTTCCACTTTGCGAGTACATTGATCCCCAGTGTACCCGCTCTCACACTTGCACACGTTGCCGCTAGCACCATCGGAGGACGAAGCCATGCCTACCGCCTCCATTAGGAATCGTGTTGCCGAGCTGTCGGACTTTTCAACGTCAGATTGATCACCACTCAGTGAGCCTGTTGGGCTTGTGGTAGACGAACTACGAGCAACCGTGTGTCCTATTGAGGTTGAATTTTTCGCCCCTGCTGACGTTGAATGGGTCGCCCCTGCTGACGTTAAATCGGTCGACCCTGCTGACGTTGAATGGGTCGACCCTGTTGATGATGAATTAGTCGACCCAGCAGTCGTTAAAAGGGTCGACCCTGTTGACGATGAATTAGTCGACCCAGTAGACGTTGAACTTGAGTTGCTGGTGGACTGATCCGTCGCTGTTGGCGCAGGAATGCACGTGCCGTGGCCGTTACAGGCCTTGGACGAGGTGGGGTCACAATACGCGCATTGGTCACCAGTGGTTCCTGGTTCACACTCACACTCCTGAGTTTTGAGATTGCACGTTCCAGCCTGGCACTGTGATTTAAGTGTACATTTGTTGGACACGATCTGCTCGCAGTACGTGCCGTTGTAGCCCACGTTGCACACGCAGCGGTAATCCATGCTACCCGACGAAGAGGGCGCACACGTGCCACGACCAGAGCATACGACATCCGAGTTGGTTCCGTTGTTTCGATTCACGCAGCCTTCATTAATGATAGCCGTGTAGTTCATCTGCGACGAAAGTTCCATGTTGTCCGAGTCCTTCTCGAATAAAAGATTCGTGCCATCAAAGTCAACACACCCGTAGATCACGCCAACACTCTTGGCCTTGGAACCTTTGCCCTTGGTAATGTCCATGCACGACACGTAGCCCTTCTTGTCCGAGTCGGCAGACGTGCTATTCAGACACTTGTCCGTGCCGGAAGGCAGTTGATACGCGCACACACTGCTGATGGACTGGAAAGCCGTGTTCCACGTCGAGAAAGACGGACACAGACCCGGGAACGTGCCGGAGCACACGTCACCTTCGGCCTTGTAGGGCAGACACTGCTTGACATCTTCAATCCCTGATCGAGTCGTCTGCACACTGATACACACATAACTACTTTCGCATGACTTGTCGTTCTTGCAGTAACCAGGCTCGCTGGCGCCGGAACTAGCCTGGACGGCCGCGACCAAGGACGCAACAACTGCGACGGATGCCACCGATTGCATTCTAAGACGCTGTAACGGACGGCAGGAAAAAGACGGAATGACCCACCGGCCCCCCATGGCACCAAGTGGGAGAGGGCGCAGTTGGTTTTTGACTGGCATTTTGTATGGGGAAGAGACAAAACAACCAATCCTTGTTCATAAAACAGATGGTGATCAGGAGCGATGGACAGCCAATGGTCCGTGGCCTTGGTTCCCTTTTCAGCCAATCGTCGCGACGGACAGGCGGAAACAACGCGTGTCGCAGGAAGTTTCTGAGCATAAGTAAGAGCCAATCCCTGTCATAAGAGATTGGCGATTTGCCTCGCCGCTGATGCGAAGATAGAGTTGTTTTGGAAAAATAAACCCATGGACTCGGGAGGGTTGCCGGCTTGAGGAGCAGACGCAATGGTTTGTGTATGTGTGTGCACCAACTTGGCTCTTTTCGCCTATGAAGTGATGCTGTTCCCTTTATCTATGTGTGTTCTTTTGGCCACTACGTAGTTACATGTACATAAGTCTAGCAGATGCTTCATACATACCGTTTCATGCTTTACTTTGCAAAGGTATCGCGCCATCTGGTGTGACAAAGAGCGCGACATGTGCGTTACACACGTAGGCAGCAAATTTACAAAACGAATCTTTTTGGGTGCGTTAGCGTGTAGAATCACTTAGACCATACTCTCGACTAAGCAACATAACCCTGTGTTTTTCATTAGCGCATACCTGAGCTGCATAATCAGCTTGGCCCTCGCACTGCACGTTGCCGAGGGTGGTCTGTGAGACGTCACGCGACTGCGCGTTGCGAGAAGAGGGTGGTGTGTAGACGGACAGACTTCGGAAATCTATTAATTTGAAGTAGAGATGTAGCGACCGAGCGTTTTTAATAGCACTTTGCGCCGTGTTGACCATCATGAACGCGTTCCATCCCCATGTTTGGGTTGTTTCTATATTGAATTTTAAGCTGAACCTTGTACATATATCGGACGTCGGTACTACAATGGTACCTACACTTGTATGCCAATCTTAAGTTGAAAATATATTGGTATACCGGTTTGTACGAAAAACCAGGTGTATATGTATATTTTCATTTAGGGCGAGAGAAAAATCACCCCAGCTTTTTCGCAAAATCACCCCAGCTTTTTCGCAAAATCACCCCAACCGTGGGCTTTTCACCCCAACTTCCCGACCGGCGCTCGTTACTGACCAATCGATTGGGCGAAACTGTTTTTTTTCTCTCGTCAAGCGCACTATACATTGTACCTATAACTACCTACCGGTACATTACTCAGTGATCGATCGGGGCGGTGCGTCCCGGGGACAGACAAAACGACGGCACACACTGCCGAATGACGATAGAGAAGCAGCGACAGAGTATCGAAGTCTTTCGTTTACGATTGCGGGAGACTGTGAACGAAGGTGACGATGGCGAGAGCAGTAGCAGTCCAAAGAATACGCCCGAGGATGGCGTGGGCCAGAGTGAGCTCGTCGTGCCGCTTTCAAGCCCAAACGAGAACGGAAGCGATGAAAAAGTGGAAGGAGAGAAAGAAACAGAGCATTGTCGACCTGATGATCGTGACTGCTCGCGTTCTGGGATGAAAATTGGTATCGAGGACGATCGCGAGCGGGATCAAGTGGCTAGCAAGTTTGTCCATGGTGATCGGCACGAGAAACATAGTTGTAAACGTTTGCTCTTGACATCGTCGTCTTGTGGGGATAATTGCAGCTCACGAACGATTAGTTGCAGTCTTGATGCCGCGGATTTTCCTCTCCTCTGTCCATTAAAGAACTCTCGAGCGTCGAAGCGGAATCCGACCAAATGATGGAATCGCTCGAGGAGAATAAAGTCGTGACAGGAGACGAGGCTGAACCTGGCGAAGCCACGAGGGGAGAGAGCGTCTCGCGTTCTCACTCGTCATCGGTAGCTCTAGCGAAGCAGGAGATGGGTCAATCGAGACGTGTTGTGCTCGTTACGCGTCCAAGTCAACGGTAAGTTGACTATATCTGATTGATGGAGGCAAGAAAGTGTCAATGCTCATTTTTTAATCATATTCGTCATGTGACGTAGGGATCTGGAATTTTGGTCGGAGCGGGCGACAAGCACCATGATCAAGTCTACGGACAGGCTGGCGCGATCCCCAGCAGATGTTTTTTCATCCAAATTATTCTCTTGAGCTGGTTAATCTGCTCGGGGGTGTTGACATCTCGATCGCCTACTTGCAGGTCGTCCAAGGTTACTTCAGGCGGACTAGTCGACACTTAGGGTAGAACCTCCATCTGACTCTCTAACTCTTCGGCCTACTGTTCTCCACCCTAGTGTATGCATTCCTGATCATCCTCCGGGGTAACTTCATTCGGTCCGCTCCTTTCTAATGGGCAATGCTGCCCCCTATCGGCGGGCTGTCCCTCCGAGTCTTTAGTAGAAGCGCCATTACTTTCGTTTTCGTCAATATTATGATTATACCCATCTATCACTGGTTCCACTATCATTTGATTCCGTAACGTAACGTTGAAGACCTTCGTCCCATCTGCTTGCACATCCACTGTATCAACTTGGGACCCCCTTTTAATCAGCATCTTCTTGGGCGTTGCATACTCTGGATTTTCCACTAAAGGTGAGGTGTCCTCTTCCGCCGATCCATCATCGCTGACCAGATCGGTGGTAGCTCCATATGCCAAGTTTTACCATTCAACATATCGCCTCGACCCGATCGAAATAAACCTCATCATCCTTGTAATCTTACGTTCGGCCATTCACATACCAACAATCGTATAGCCGTCTAACATCAGTGGTTTGTCACCAATGTTAGTGATCCTTGTGTAATCCTTTCGGCCTCCACTTTTCACAAACGTCGATACCCTCTGATCGCCCCTGGTCCCCCACAACTTCCTTGTCCGGTAGCCCTTATCCACCGGGATGTGCCGATCGACCCACAGGAATAGTGATATCTTGGTTCCACCTTACCAGATCTGTAACAGGACAGGACTGATCCTGTTACAGGCTTACACTGTAATTGCGAGGAAGCGCGCAATGTAATAGGGCAGGATTAGTTGATAACAACTAATCTTATACTAAAAGTAAATATATAAATATTTACTTATGGGTTAGAACGCCAAATTAAGAGTGTTTATTTAATGGGTGGTTTAGAGGCTAATAGTATAGTAACTACCTAATTAATATAATAATATCAAGTATTCAACTAACTGTACTATTAGTTAACCTGCAAGATTCGATATTTATACCGAATCGACTTCTCCTTCGTAGATTATAATAACTTATAATCTCTTATTTAAATTTCAGACAACGCGTCTGAAATTTAACTGTGATATTTTAACTTGAATATCAATTATGTAATGGCACCCCATTACATCACCCCCACTTAAGGTGGTTGGCCAATAATAATTCTTATTTCTGGACAATCATAGGTGGCACTTGTTGGTCAGAATTTCTCATTCACCAACTGATTGACCATCGAATCGATAGTCAAAGCACGCGGCGGCGCTCTAAAGAGCGCTGCTGAAAACATTGAAGGAACTTCTTCCTCCGCCTCAGCACTAGGGGCTGAGGTGTTGAGTGACAACGGTGACGCTGCATTAGCAGCGTCAACTACGCAAAGGTCGGAAGACGTACCGTCTTCGACCACAGATGCTGCTAAGGCGGCATCTGGCAAGAAACAGGGAGACGTTGGTAATGCAACATCTCGCACGATGGCAACTTCCGAATGGCATGTTGCCAAGAGGGCCATGTTCGGAAGTTCTGACTCCGAACAAAGTGATGGGGGTACATCTGTCCCCACGAAAGGATCTAGCGAGTCGAAACTCGCTAGGTGCTCATCGCCTAACAGCGATGATGACTCTGGTGTCGCTGTCAGCTATGACAGAGACAATGATTATCACAGGTGGTTGCGGGAACGCAGCTCCCCACCTGGACCAAGTACTTCTCCACGTCGGGGTGATTTAACCCCGGCGCGTGGTGTTGAAGCAGGCGGTGCTCCGCCTGCTAAAAGAGCTCGAACAGAAGCGGCGCCTGCCGCTTCTGAAGCGTATCATCGTACGGAACCACATGTTCCGTACAGAGTGGGATTTTGGACCCCTGGATGGGCTATTGCCCCCAAATGTGGCGTTCACCGTAAGCGGTACTTCCAATATGCGTTGTTCGATATCAACGTGCTGGATGACTGCGAAGACATCCAGTCACGTCGATTCGATCGAAGTACAGACGATAGACGTCTGTACTTTATTGACCTCTTTTTCCAAGTTCGATATTTTTCGAGCCGGAAAGGGTCAAGGAGGAACAGGGACGATAAAGACGCCCTGAATCAGAGTTGGAATGCTTTTGTTGACAACTACAACAAAAGCCCAGATGATTACGTGAATAAAGTTCACGTAATGCGCGAGCGCTTTTTAAAGCACTCACGAGCAGGCAAAATGGAAGACATCCATTTTGATTGCATCAAAGAAGGGTTAAAGTGTGGTGTCCCTTCTCATCTCGTTTGCCCGCGGTGTACGCAGGGCGCTCCTCGTCTGTCAGAGGAGGAGTTGCGGGGGTACGATGGCTTTTCCGTACCCGCCGAAATTCAGGGTTTAATTGATACCCTGAATGCATCAACACCTAGTGTTGATTCTACTTCGCATTATGAGTTTGAGACTTCTTCTCAAACTCAGTCAAAAGGTCTGGGGCGTCGGCCCTCAGAAACGCAATCGGCTCCCAAGAGTCGAACTCTTGGGGGTAGCCCAGCCAGCGTACTAAGTACTCGGTACGCTGCCCCTTCTTCGAAGGCACCGAGCGCTTGGAGATCAAGCGCTCGAGGATATATCGCTTGTTCCCCTGATTATAAATCAGGGGCTGCGGAGGTTGAGAATTCCCTCGCCGTTGTTGTTGCGGAGCATGGTTCTTTGGTCCGCAAGCTCGAGGAGGGTTATTCCTCCTTGAACAGCGATATGTCTCACTGTGTGAAGACATATCGGTCTCTTCGCGAGGATGTCCGCGACATCCTCGGGGCGCACACTGCCCTCCAGCAGAAGAATGATCTTCTGTACATTGAGCTTTACCGCTGTAAGGTAGAGCTCGATCGGCGCACGGCTGATCTTGAGCAGTCGAAGGCGGAGGTAACGACTCTCTGCTCTGCTCATCAACGTCTGGAAGCCGATTACAAGTCTTTCTTGGGAGACTTGGAGAAGCAAGGTATCTTCCGTGGTTCTGCGTCTCGTCGTAAGACGAAGACGAGTGATACGGCTTGAGCCGCCCAACATAGAATGTTGGGTGAAGCCGCATTGCTGTGGGAATGTCTAAGGTATAGGCATTCTCCCGAATCTGTTGGACCTTGAAAGGTCCAATGTACTTAGGAAGCAACTTCCGTGTAGGGAAGTTGCTTATTGCATGTGTAGGCAAATTGGTAGTACTTAATAATACCAATTCACCTTTCAGAAAGGAGTTTTTGTTCTTCCTTCCTTTTTTGTCTGCATTTTGCTTCTGATTATCAAAAGCAGAGGCAAGTGCATCTTTTATATAGCGTATTACAGCTTGGTGCTGTAATACGAATTCATCTACTGCTTTATGAGCAGTAGGTGCGTAGTCCTCATTGTCCGCAGCCATTGCTGCAGACACATACTCATCGTATGCAGCTTCAGTTTCAATTGAAGCTGCTTCCGCTTCTACTGTACTTTCAGTAGAAGGTCCATCGTTTTGTTCACAAGTTACAGTCGCAACTTGCGCATTGACTCGCTCAAAATTTGAGCGGGTCCCTCCCCCACTTAGATTTGGCGTACCGCCAAGTAAAGCTGGGGTTCGTGGATGCCTTAAGGCATTCACGTAGAACGGTGTATGCTTAGTTGAAGCATGCACCGAATTGTTAATCGCAAATTCAGTGAGTGACAGGTAGTCAATCCACTGTTCAAAGTCATGTGCGTATGATCGCAACATGTCTCCGAGAACGCGGTTAACCCGTTCCGTCTGCCCATCCGTTTCCGGATGGTCCGCAGTTGACATCTTCAACTGGGTTCCCAACAATGAGAACGTTTCTTGCAAGAAACGTCCTGTAAATCTCGGATCTCTATCCGAGACAATGTCTTCCGGCATTCCGTGCAAACGGAATACCGTATCAACGAATATCCGCGCTGTTTGAGCGGCGGTTACGTTCGCTGATACTGCAGTAAGATGTACCATTTACTGAAAGTTCTACAAAGACCACTATTCCGGTCTTCCGACTATTGTCGGGTGGAAGACCGAATACGAAGTCCATTGAAATGGACTTCCAACACTCTGTCGGAACCGGCAGAGATTGCAGCGGAGCCTGTGCAGACTGCGCAGGCTTAACGCGCTGGCAAATCTCGCAAGCTCGTACGTATTTCCGTACCCACTTGTACTGGTTTCGCCAGTAAAAGTCACGTGCGAGAGAAGCGTATGTCTTCTCTCGACCTTGATGCCCCGAGATCGGTGCATCATGATACTCAAACATAATTTGATGTTTGAGATCATCGTCGTTTGGAAAGACGATGCGACTTTCATGTTTTTGGTCTGTTCTGTAAAGCAGAAAACCATCGTGCAGTCGATATCGATGCACGCAAGAGCGGAGGAACTCTGGGAGTTCGTCTTGCTTCTCACTTGATTGATTACTTAAGTAATCAATCAACAGACGTGTCTCCTCGTCTGTTTTGTACGCCTCGCGTACTTGTCGTATAATTGACGACGACAAAGCAGTGCAAAGGATCGCGTTTGCACTGGCCCCTTCGGTTACGGACGGTCTCGTCTCGTAATCGGGCCTTCGTGATAGCGCATCCTCTATCACGTTCAACTTTCCGGGTTTGTATTCAACCGTAAAGTTGTATTCAGCAAAGAATGACAGCCATCGAGCCATTCTTTGAGAGATGTGTGGTGAATTCACGGCCGTTCGTAGCGACGCATGGTCTGTGCAAACCACAAACGGTCTATCTACCAAGAGATAGATCCGAAACTTGGCCAGTGCATACTTCATGGCAAGGAGTTCCTTGTCATGCACTGGATAGTTGCACTCGGCTGGGCGCAACTGACGCGATTGATAGCCGATTACGCGATCACGATCATCGTGATCACGCTGCATCAAAGCACAGCCGATAGCGAAATCGCTCGCGTCGCAAACGACGTGGAACGGACGCTCGTTATCGGCTATAGCCAAGACAGGCGCTTCAGTCAAGCTTTGCTTGACTGCATCAAAAGCATCTTGGCATTGGGTATCCCAATTCCATTCGACATCTTTCTTAAGTCATTGAGAAAGAGGTCGTATTAACCCAGCATAGTTGCACGAATACTTGTGCAAATATGTTGCGAACCTAAGGAACTTTCGAAGTTCCTTAACTTTGTTTGGCGTAGGCCATTCAACGATCACCCTGATCATTTCTGGATCAGGACGCACCCCGTTCTTGCCCACAAAACATCCAAGAACGGGTATCTCAGGCGCATCAAAGGTGCACTTCTTTAGATTTTCATAGAGCTTATGCTTACGCATAAGCTCTAACACTCGACGTAGATGCTCCCTATGGACATCTACATCGCTTTTATCGTGTTCACCCTTACTATGGATGAACACGTCATCGAAATAACTCGGTGCGAATTCTCGCACCGGGCGTAATAGATGCGTTACGCATCTGTTAAACGTAGCAGGGGCATTTTGAAGTCCCTTTGGCATAACAAGCCACTCCCAAAGCATGCCGCTTGGGGTGCTTACCGCCTTGAGAGGGATATCCTTCTCACGCATTAGGATTTGATAAAATCCATCTCTTAGATCGAGAGCACTAAAGATGGTGCTCCCGCATATGCCATCAATGATGAAATCTTTTCGAGGTATCGGCGTCTGCGCCGGTACCGTCGCTGCGTTCAGCTTATTGTAAACGTGAACGATTCTCCACCCACCTGTGGACTTTTTCACACAAAAGGTGGGGTAGAGTGCGGTGAGATAGACTCCCGCACTTGGCCTGCTTTACGACGAGCTTCGAAAAACTCGTCGATCGCTTTTACTTGATCACGCGGCAACGGCCATTGCCGCGTAACACAATACTTCGTAGCTGGCACGAGGTCAATCTCATGACGAGTTCCCTTATCCTTAGGGAGATCGCTAGGTACTTCTTCTGGGAATACGTCAGCGTATTCCCGAAGTACCTCATAAAATGGGGAGCTCGCTTTAAGTGACTCCCAGCTCTGCGCTTCAAAGCGCTAAACTTTGGTTTGATCATTGGGAACCTCTTTCCCAATGTTTTCCACTTGTAATGTGGATATTCGTTCACGAATATCCACTACATCATCTGTTGCTACGATAATACATATCTGTTCGATCTGATCACCGTGCAAGTTTCTCATAAACTTCTTCCAGCTTAGCACTGGAAGATCCATCACCTCCGAACCTTCTTTCGGAGGGTGTTCCATCAACAGAGACTGGGTAGCTAATCCGGTCTCCGTTTGCGTCAAGACGTTGATCGTCTCGACAGAACTGTCCATGCAATCAGAAGCACTAGTCTGATTGGCTGCTACACGGTGATTACGATTCACCGTGTGCGAATACTCATCCTCATGGTGGCCACTGCCTACCATGGAGTTTTGGCGATCAGATGTGCTCGTCTGATCGGCCGCCTTTTCTGCGACACGGTGGTCTTTATCACCCGTGTGCATGGCTAACGCAACGTGGTGGGCACTGGCCACCACGGAGTTGTGCTCACGATTGCACTTGATCGTGAGTTCACTCTCATCAACACGGAATTCTTTCATCGTGTTGGAACCTTCGGTCGCACAGTGGGTGTTTCCCACTGTGGATACTATTTCATTCTCACGGTGGGTGTTTCCCATCGTGGATATCACTTCATTCTCACGGTGGTCTTTATCACCCGTGGAATGTTTCTCTCCAACACGCAACGACTATTCTGTTGCGTGTGGTAGTCCCTCTGGACTCTCACCAGCGGAGGTACCTTCCGCTGATCGTGTCAGAACAGACCTGGTGGTGCCATCGCTATCCACCACTGTCTGACGCTGCGGTTGTATCTTCTGATACAGCCGGATTACACACAGGGTGATCAGATCCTGTGGGTCCGCCGCAGTCGATCGATAGGTTAACCCAGTCGATCGAAGGTTTAAACTTGGACATCCATGGGATTCCAAGTATCACATCGAACTTGTCATCTAAATCGAGGACGATGAATTCATCCTCGAATGACAGTTCATTCAACTCGAAGCGTGTTTTAATCACACGCTTTGGAATAGTCACGGTTGCACCTGTTGCTAACCGGACTTACAACATACTTCGTGGGGTTTCTACCTCCACGAAGCTCAACAGCGTTAGACTCTGAGTTCTAACGAAATTGTTTGACGCTCCTGTGTCAAACAAAGCTCGCATGGGGACATCGCTCCCGTGCGGCTTAATCTCCAGGGTGATAAGAGGCTTATCATCACCCTGCACCTTTTGACAGGACATAGTCCCGTCTGGGGCTATTACCCTCACATGCCCTATGTCGGCATGTGGGATAACATTCCCAGTAGGGCGCCCCGCCCCTACTGGCGATTCTCGTTTTTTGCACCAACAGGGTGATGTCCCTGTTGGTGTCGCCGTGCAGCGGACGGTTCCGTCCGCTGACTGCGTGGCACCGGACGTGGTGCCATACACTCATGGGCAAAATGCCCCATTTTCGCGCATCTATTGCAGCGAATATTCTTCTTAAATTTCGGTTGCTTCGTGTTCGAGGCAACCGCAACCGATAGGTCCATCGGCTCTGGACCTCCACCGCCCATGTGGCGCGGGTGGCTGTTTCTTGAGACGAAGTGTGAGCTTTGTCTGCCTGACTGCTGATTGTTGACATGCTGTTGCGGCATGGCAAAAGCGAAGGGCTGTTGAGCTCTTCGGCTGTACCCCAGCATGCGATGACGCTGATCGCATGCTGAACTCTTCACGGATGCTCATATCAATGGCATCCCTTAGAGTTTTTGGCGGGTGCCGGTAAATACTCTGTTTGACGGGACCATCATTGAGTCCCTTCATGAAGCCAGTGACCTGCATAGCAGGGGGCACCGGCTCATACACAATATTTGACAGCAAATATTGCGTCTTCTGAGCGTAAGCTTGAAGGTCAAGCTTACCTTGCCGGAGTTCCATGAACTCCTGCCGACTACTTAGCTCCATTTCTGGAGCTTCAAAGTTGAGCTTTAGCTCAGCTTTTAATTCCTGGTAAGTCAGGAACGCATAGTCATCAGTGGCTATTCGACTCATCGTCCATGCCCTGGCTCTGCCGCCCAGACATGTTGTGGCAAAGTACGCCTGTTGACGTTCGTTAACAATATTTTGCGCAGAGATGGCATCTTCCACATCTGCGAACCATCTACGAAGGGGCTCGCCCCCTTCACCGGTAAAGGGCGGTACTCGCGCCTTTACCACTTCAACGCTATGCGTTGCAGGTGCAGATGCGGTCCGCACTGCCTCTTGCGCGGGCCGTGCTGGCTTTTCTAGGTGGTTTCGCCTAAAGCGATTCACCACCTCTATCACTTCCTCCGGGGACTTAGCCTGGAGGAAGGTAATGATGTCGGTCCCCATGGACCGAACCATTTCTACCGTCACGTCTTTACTACGCGACGAGAAGTGGGAGAAGTGTTTCGTCACCACTTCCAGCGTTCTCTCTCGCTCGGCAGGCGTCATGTCTCGCGACATGATGCCGAGCGGCTCTTAATCTTCGCTCCGCTAGTTGACCAGCGGAACGGAATTGTGGTCGTTAAGACGGACCACAAAGTGCTACCAGGTGTAACAGGACTGATCCTGTTACAGGCTTACACTGTGTTGTGCGAGGAAGCGCGCAATACAAGAGGGGTAGGATTAGTTGATGACAACTAATCCTATACTAAAATTAAATATAAATATCTACTTATCTATTAGAACGCAAAAATTAAGAGTGTTTATTTAATGGGTGGTTAGCGGCTAATAGTATAGTAATTACCTAACTAATATAATAATATCAAGTATTCAACTAACTGTATTATTAGTTAACCTGCAAGATTCGGTATTTATACCGAATCGACTTTTCCTTCGTAGATTATAATAACTTATAATCTCTTATTTAAATTTCAGACAACGCGTCTGAAATTTAGCTGTGATATTCTAACTTGAATATCAATTATGTAATGGCACCCCATTTCAAGTTCAGTGAGTGATCCGTGTAAAGGTCTTCGACCAGCCAGCTGGATCTGGACTTCGTCTTAAAGCGTAAGTACTCCATGCGACAGATCGAGGCGTATGCCTGCCGGCACCGTAAAATCCATGCCAAGGAGCGCGTCTTTATCGGCCAGCTTACCGACCCAAGCTTTAAGAAATAAACCAACGAAACAGATAGAGTGATCTTCACACGCGTCCTCCCTTCGGTCATGTAGGAATTTTCACCAATTGCGACGCATTCCTGCCTCTATGCATAGTCAATCTGACATCCGACCTTACGAGCAAAGGTGGAGTCGATAATCGAGACTTCTGCTCCAGAGTCAAACAACATCGTCGCCCTTTCATTGTTGATCTTTCCCGCAGGCTTTTGCCTGTTTGAAACATTTATAGCGAGTGTGATATTTGCAGTAACCGCGTGACTCGCCAGGCAACAGGTCCAACTGCATAACGACCTTCGATCGGGAATATTCATCAAGTCGCAAGACTGTAGGATGATTCCCGTCTCCTGTCTTTTTTTGCCGTTGAGTTGTTACCCCTTCCGACATATCCATAGATGCTAAACGTAGATCGCTCGGCTCGATCCAGATTCAAACCTGGCGAGCGACCTAGTTTAACATCTTTTCCACATCAGGCGGCAACAGTCCCGCATGCTTGTCTGGAACATACCATTTGTTCATCCGGTTAAAAAATTGCTCCATCTTGCACTGTCTATCTTCGTGGAGTTCTCCACATGCCTTGCATCCAACCAAACAAAGATCGGTGGGGTGACCGTGTCTTTCACATTTCTTACAGGTAGTTCTTCGCCAGCAGCCTCTATCACCTTGTTTAGTCGACCCACAGTGTGTATACTTCTTGTATGGCGAATCCGGGTCTGACATGTTGCCGTTTCATGCCTTCCGTTCGGCACGGCTTGACTCTGGTCGGTATCTTGGTGCAGACTGGGCAACGAAAATTTGACGGTACTGTTCCTTGTCTGACTCCAGGCTGGACCAACCACTGCTCTCCTCTTCTGACCCGGTGCTTACATCAGCCACGATCGCTCTAATCGCTCGAGCCGTCCTGGTTGCAGGTCTCTTCACAGGATCATCTTGCATCTTCGATCGGGATCGGTTCGATCCGACAGCAACCTTGGTCCTCATACTGCGGGAGTGGAGCAACATAGCTCCACTTCTCCCACGTCCTTGAGACGCAGTAAGGTCAACTGATCGTCAAACACCTCATCTTCCAGCGTGCTGATAAGGGACCCACATGTTCTTGGGCAGCGCTGGTCGGTGGAACGGTCTCCTCGAACGGGACCTGTTATGTGCGGGATTCGAAGGGAATTATTGCCACTCCGGCTTTTCTACCACCAGGAAGTACCATCACATGAGGAAAAGGGGCGATGAAACGCCGGTCGAGTACCTTCATCGACTTAATGTGGCAGCAATGCGTGCAGGGATCCCGTTCAAGGAGACCGTTCCACCGACCGGCGCTGCCCAAGAACATGTGGGTCCCTTCAGGGCACTAGGGACTTGGAGACATATGTCCAAGAACTGAAGACCCTGTTGGCATGGATGTACGCGAAAGAGTATTCGGACGATATGTCCATCCCCGTCTTCATGGGATGCCTGAAAGAAGGGCCAGCACGTTCGGAACTGTTCCGATGCCGACCCCAATCCCAGGGGGAGGATCAGACCGGACATCCCGACTTAACTGTCGGATCCAATTGCAGCCGGTCCCTTCATCAGATCTCGGAAGATCAGACACCGTTATTTGTTCGGCGTCTGATAAGGAAGGTGGACTTCGTTCGGCTGAACCACGATCGGGCTTGCTCTTCATCATCATCTTTGCCCGTAAAATCCTTCAACTCAGTGTTTGCAGCCATGCGAATCCTTGGTATGCCGTCAAATTAAAATGAAACGCCGTTGTCGAGGCTAAGTTCGCCTTAAGCGTCCTGCCTATGCCCGTACTACCGTATTCACCGTCAATTTTGCTAGTCGACTCCATGTCGAAGTCGCTGCTACTTGTCGATCGGCGAGGGCGGGCTGGATACTTGCGTTTTTCGCCTTATTCACCACTCCATCACCTCCAAATGCCTTATCTGCCGATGTTACCGACTCCCTATATCAGCGTCCGCATAAACAGCGTCGTTTTTCTGGACCGATCGGCCTTGATTTTCGATATAACGCTTCATCATGGCTTCAAACATGGCTTGCATGCTTCCTTCCGTCGCGGGAGAGGTGACTGGATCGCTCTTGGGGGGTGACGATACCCGTGGGCGCCCCTGGGGACCCGACTGGCATGCCGCCCCACGCTGCCGCACGTCCTTTTTTGTTCCGTGCGATTGGTACCATGATCCATGGCATCCGCTCCACACCGACCTCCAACTCGGACGAGCACCTAGAGGAAGGTGGTGACACATACAGCGAGCTGTTATCGGAAAGTGACTATTAAGTAAGTGATGGCACGAGTTATGGGGCTTCCAGCGCAATTGTGGGAGTTGGGCGGCGTACCGCCCCCACCAATGGCGTTAAATGGTCATGTAGAGTTGACATAGCTAGTTTTAGCCTCCACGTATTAATCTCAAACAACTTGCCAACACCATTAACGTTATTCACCTTCATACCAACCTCGGCTAGCATCGCCAGAAAATTATTCACCAGCTCCAGCGGTCGATCCGAGTCGATAGGTTCGGTTGTAGGTCCATTCAGACGATCCGGAGTTAGGGGGTTTGAAAATTCGCGTGACCTCGTTTTCGCGAATGAATCTCTTCAACTCATAGATGTAATGCATCCTGGTCACCTCCTTGTCATCCACAACCCCATCACCGATCGACGACTTTTCTTCCAAGTCGTCATCGTCTGAGAGCATCGCGAGTCTTTGCTTGGGTTTCTTCATGGGTAATTCGGGCGGATCAGGGTAATCCTCCCCCATAGTGTTTTTCACATCATGCAATTTTACATCGAAATAGATAGGATCAGGAACAGAGTCCTTATCATTTCCGGAACTATAGCAGGACTTGCTATAGTCCCGATCGGCTCCGATCGGAGCCTTATGAGGAGGAATAAACTTGTTAATCTCGATCTGGTCACCCACGTGGCCATATCGATCATTGCCATCTTTTTCCACGACCACGACACAAGGCGATAAGCGCTCCTTGTGTCGATCGGCTCCGCCAGGAGCGGTATGGGCAGTCGTAAATTCATTAATTTCTATCTGATCCTCCCCTTTGACCAGATCGAACATCGTCATCCATTCCAACCAATAGCACCAAGGCGATAAGCGTTCCTTGCGTCCTCTCCAGAGGGAATACATATTGAAACTTGTAAAATCCAAACTTTGCGAGAGATCACGGTGATACCCACGGTCATCAAGTGATCCGGGCACGCGCACCATTGTGGTGGAGTCCACTTCGAAATCGAACACCGAAGTGTCCGGAACTTGACCACCATCGCGCCCAGCCGACCAACTTACGGGGTGGGGTACCCCGCGAACCTTCGCCTGGGTGCCGATCGGGCGACCGATCAGCACTACAGGACGCCGATTCCGATTTGTCTTCAATCATCTCACCTTGTGTACCATTGGTATGGGTGGTTACACACTCGATGGACCGTCGCTTAGTAGGGACCTTGACAGGTACCGATATGGGTGTACCGCTTCTGGGGTACTTGAACCGAAAAACCAACGAAAAGATAATCCAACGTATCCGACCTGCAAATGGAGCGGAAATCGTCACTCCAAATGCGGGTAAAATCTGGGGCTTGATTGCACACATCAGTGAGTAACCCAGCCAATAGAGATTCTGGGGCTTGACAGCAGAGATCACAGTGAGTAACCCAGTCAATACGAAAAAGAATAACACGTTACAAACGCGTGAGGCTTGACGGCTGAGTGAACGTAATGAGTGCTTCCCGTCGTGGGACTTCCGGTGGAGCTCTATCCTGGCCGGGAATTAATGAGCAAGAGGGGACCGTGTTAGCCCTCTGCTCCCAATAACTCCTGCGGAGCGGACTCATGCAACCCAATGTAAAACGAACACTATATTTAACATTCAATTAAAATCCAATATGTAAACTACATGTAAAACCGTGTGCCCCACCAAAAATATGCCTACCTTACACTCCAAGCACACGATTGGCCCAAACCACTCCGTCCTTTTAGCCAACCCGATCGCCCCGTGGTACACTGGTACATGCTAGTCAAAAAATTTTAATAGCACTTCACCACAATCGGGACGTGGAAAATGGTACCTGGAATACACCACTTCACACTAGTGGGTTTACAAAACCAATCTTAAATCCGATGCGACGATTGAGCGCTATAGGGCTTGCATGGTTGAAAGAGGTGACAATCATGAATGGAAAAAAAATTTCTTCATTATTGTTATGAAAACTCAAATTTGAAACATATACCTGCAATTGGCACAGATGTGGGGCGTTCCCTGCCGGCACGGTGATGTGCCTACTGCCTATCTAAAAGCAAAAACGGAGGCAAGGTATGAAATACATTTGCGAATCTCACAGTATATGGAAATTCCTGATAAATGATGATAATATTCGAAGTGGAGTCAAAATATTAGCTCGTGCTGACGCTGGAGCAGAACATATACGGTTTACAGCAAACGGGCAGATTATGGCACGAGCTTTTGAGTGAATTACTTCTCGAAATGGATTCTCGAAGTGTACGACAGATCTGTGTATGCTTGTAAAGGAATGTGCCAGTCAAATACACTCATTGGAGCGTACGTCGTCGATCTGGGCACTTTAGATGAAAATGTGATAAATGTTTTGACGATATTCAAGTTCTGGATTTGAAGATGTGGAGAAGATTAATCGGAAAGACTTAAGGGACGGTTACATTTTGGACAGGAAGTGCGCTAACGATGAAGTTAAAGACGCATAAATTGGAAAGACGAATCCGGCAAGAACACATGTATTAGACGGGGAGATGGGGAAAGATTTAACGAATTACTGTCGATAATATCACGTAATGACGCACCTAACGTAAAATTTCTCAATCTATATTGGCAGTTTGCTTAGAATTAGAGATGCACGTCCCCCGTAGTTTTGATACAGTGTAGGAAAATAATGAAATGCCATGGAAGCGTTTCAGTGAAAAATATAATTCCATATTGAGAAATTACAATGGCTAAAAATCCTTGTGGATATCCACGAAAAACTCATTAGTTAACTTTTTCTCCTTAGCAAATTTAAGTTCTAGATTACAATTTTATGTAATACACTTCCTTTTACATTTTTAATAGAAAATTCTTTGTGCCACGCTACGGATCAAGCTCAATTACTTGCATAACCACCAGACACATGAGAGGGCGCAAGGTAGTGAATCAAGAGCGCACCAATTTAGTATTCTTTGTAGTGTTGCCATATTCATGTGGTGAAGTGCTATTGAAAATTTTTGACCAGCATGTACCAGTGTACCAGTTACCAAGTTGGAGGGATCGGGTTGGATAAAAGGATGGAGTGTTTTATGCCAATCGTGTGCTTGGAAGGTAAGGTACGCATATTTTAGGTGAGACACACGGTTTTGCATGTAGTTTACATATTGGATTTTAATTGGATATTAAATATAGTGTTCGTTTTACTTTGGGTTGCATAAGTTGCCGCTACGCAACAGGGTCCCCTCTTGCTCATTTTTCCCGGCCAGGACAGAGCTCCACCGAAGTCACACTACGGGAAGCATCTCACTTCGTTCACTCACCCTTCAAGCCCCATACGTTTGGAACGTGTTATTCTTTTTCGTATTGGCTGGGTCCCCACATCGTGATCCGAGATCGTCCCCAGATATTGGTTGGGTCAACGCGCCGTTCCGCCGGTCCGCCCCAAATTTCTATTGGCTGGGTTACTCACTGCTGTGTTCAGTCAAGCCCCAGATTTTCCCCGCATTTGGAGTGACGATTTCCGCTCCATTTGCAGATCGGATACGTTGGATTATCTTTTCGTTGGTTTTTCGGTTCAAGTACCCCAGAAGCGGTACACCCATATCGGTACCTGTCAAGGTCCCTACTAAGCGACGGTTCATCGAGTGTGTAACCACCCACACCAATGGGTACACAAGGTGAGATGATTGAAGACAAATCGTACTCGGCGTCCTTCAGTGCCGATCGGTCGCCCGATCGGCACCCAGGCGAAGGTTGGCGGGGTACCCCACCCCGTAAGTTGGTCGGCTGGGCGCGATGGTGGTCAAGTTTTGGACACTTCGGTGTTCGATTTCGAGCTGGACTCCACCACACGATTTCTCCAGTTCTGATGCCACGGCCAAACTCCACATATCTGATATTGACCTTTATAGGACTGCTTTTTTTTGGTTCCGGTACAGCTCATTCTGGTTTAGGTCGCCCTACGAAATGCGTATGTAAACTAAGTCTCATTTCAGTGTGGGGCATTTCCACTTCCTTTCTATTTTTGAGACGTCACTTGAAATTTTTTCCAAAGTTTTTTCTTTTCTTTCCACGTTTTTTGTTTCATCGATAACTGCTGCCTTTTTATTTCTTGCGACTTTAGTTTTGGATTTTCTTCTCAATTTCTCGATTTTTGTATCTTTTGCTTTTCTATGGTTGTTTGTCTGGAGTTATTCTCTTGCTTGCGTCTCTTTCAGTCTATCAGCTCCCTGCATTTGCATTTTTAATGCTAATTTTATTACTGGGAATTGCATTCGCACTGATATTCTATGTTGGTGACATACCGCGCTGTAGTATCCAGTCTGTTCTAAAGAGCAAAACTTTATACGTTTTATATTCATTATTCCAAGTATTAGAGCATGTTCAGCATGATTTGAAAATGATTTCTTTTTCGGATCACTCCAAACCATTCATGAAGATTCAAAAACGATATTATTCGTCTCTTTGGTTTTTCTCCGGTTAAGTAATCTATCGAAGTAAATCTCCCAGGTGTCGAACGCGTTAGAAAAAGGTTTAGTATAGAAATCACATATTCAGCAACTTCATATCATTACACTATGGGTAAAAAAAGTCATGCATCCGACCATGTTAGAATGGTCCTATTCGTCCATTCAGACTTTCAATTGGATGCGGGATTTCCAATATCTGTAATTTGTCGTCTTACTCCCACGCAGGTCGACAATTTTTTTCTGTACTCTATGCCTCATGCGTTCAAAGTACACGGATTCAACAACAGAAACCATGTTAAAAAATACTCGAGCATTTCGCGGCGCGTACTAAAACAGAGCGGCGGATCTCGAACATAATTAAAAAAAAAGTCCACAATACAACCAAAAATTGATTCCCTTGTCTGTCACGCGGTGTGGTTGTACCTTTAAGGTCGCTACGGTTCACACCACCAGCACGCTCTATAGGTTCATTTATTCCAGAGTCCTTGTTAGGATGCATTCGTTGTCGCTTTTCCATGAGGCAATTCGCTCCTTTTTGTTATCGGTCAATAGGGGGAGTCAACATGACAAAACCCCGAAAAATTATCACCCCTGATAAACCCGGATCAGATCCCATCCATCACCCCTTCCAACATATGACAAACCGTCTGATTTCACCTAGTTGACGTGGGGGATTTCACAATTTTTACTCGCCAAGAATCCGCAGCTCCCCTTGCTCACTCCTTGCACCAGCGCTTACCCGCTACCAACACCCCAGTCCCCACGTGTCCTGTGTGACCCGTCCCCCAGTGGCTTAGCCCTTTAGGAGTAGTGCTGTCCACCGTTGTTTACAACATCATCATCACCACCGCGCGTCTGGCGCGTGTCATGCATCACGCTTTTCGGGGGATTTGGGATACCCGGACTGGAGGAAAGGGGATAACGTTTTCACCCAGCTCCTCGGGTACCCGATAACTTTATCCCCCCCCGGGTAAATCTGAATCCCCCATCAGTTATCCCCCCTCAAAAACATCATGTTGACTCCCCCTAATGTCATGACTAACATGGGGTCCCTGGATAGCTTTTTGACTGTGTCGTAAGCCTGGTGACCAGCTTTGACATGGAAATGATACAAAATTGCATTTTGAGAATCAGTTTGATGTCTTTAGCCGCTGCGCCTAATATCATTTTCTAAAACTTATGTCTCTTACCTTTTAGCATATTCAGCATCGAACTTTCTACGACCATAGACTCATAACTTTCGATATTGAAAAAAAGTTTAACCCCTTATGGAAACTTTCAGCTGTTTTTACTTTTACTAAAGCGTACCTTTCCCTTGAAAGTGTCCGAGCGATATAATTTTTTGGCAGTCTAGGAGAAAAATAAATCTCTGACAGCACAATGATTAACGGCACATTATGAGAGTGAGTAATTTGTTACAGTTAGGACTCACCAACAGGCAGTCTCAAAAATTCACTAAGTTACTTCTTTAGCCGTTCTTCATTAGCCACAAGGTGCTGAATGCAACTGTCATCACCAGGAATTTTCTTCCACTGTTTTTATCTTCGAAAAAGGTTGCAAATATTCTTACGCGCATTTCAGTCCACGAAAAGAAAGATCTTGGTCCGATTTCATTACACTCGTTCTTCCTATTCTTTTCTCCATTGCGGCTCCTTCGTCTTCTTTTGTTGAGGACAACTCCGTCGAAATTGTCCTCAACAGTACAGTCTTAGCAAATCCGTTTTTCCTTCGGTTTGCTCACCGAATTGTCACAAAGATGAGATGGACTTTGCTTTGGAAATGTTACCTGAATCTATTCCCCCCGTAAAACTTTTGACATCCAGATTGGGTGATTTACTACCCCAAACAGACAAAAACGTGTATATTGTCTTTTCCAGTCCGTGATTGTTTTTTTGTGCTTCTCGTTGAATTAGTACCGCATTTGCCGATGCACACCACCATTTTCAATGCCACAATCTCAATTCAAATCATTAAAGGTCTTTTGTTGACCGAAGGCCCATAAGGTTTGAGCGTTTCATTAAAAATGCTGTTGTCTCCGCCGACTTTGGTGTTTTTCCTCACCCAGGCGCCTTCTCAGCACAGAGTTACGCAACTGCGCCTCTTCTATTTTTTAACCGCGCTTGAATTTCTTCATGCCTTTCAAATCGCATTTAACGTACCCACTTCTTCCTCCATGTCGTCATCCAGAAATATAGCACTCACAAGAGAAAAACGACAAATACCACTAACTCTCCTAAGAAGGGTACTTTCCATGTGACGTAACGAAAGAGAAAAAAAAATAATCAAAATGAAGAAACAAAAAGAGAAAACAAGATATAGCCCGTGTTTCATTAGGCACATAACTTGAAGGTAGAGTTGGCGTGCATACACTACCTGGTGGTGATGCAGATAATTGAGTGACGTCCCGGTCGCTCTACTAGAAATCTAAAAGGAAAACGAATTATATAAAATTGAAAATCTAAAACTTGAAGTCCGAAAACTAACTAGGAAAAAACAACCCAATGAATTTTTCGTCAATATCGACATGTTTTCGGCCACTATAATTTCGCCATAAGGAATTAGAATTTTTCCTGGAAATTATTTTAATACATCTCGTAATCCAACGAAAGTAAGTACTTAAGCGATCATCTTTCTGTACCTTCCATTGGAGAACGTCTGTAAAATGTATACTGGCTTACACTATGTTGCATGAAGAAGCGTGCAATAAGTAAGAAACAAATAGATTTGCTTCCAATAGTAAACATTATATTAAATAAGGTCAACCATTCCTGATTATCTATTCTTGTAAAGACGTGCGTGATAGATGGAAAATTAAAGAGTAATATATTGTAGATGCTTTCGATTTTTTTGGCTTTGTATTAACTCATTAACATAACCTTATAAATTTTTGGCTATGACTAAGTTTCTACAAGCTACTTGCTGAATGATTTTCTTTCTTCAGTCCTTTTCGGATTAGCTGTTGCGGCAGTATTGGTTTCGTCCGTCGTATTGCTTTTGCCATGTCATTTTGTTCAGGAGGTCTTTCGCTCCATACTACCGGGGTCCCGTTTGGTAGTATGGAAACCTGAACTTTGGTGGGTATCGAACCCGTGACCTATCGCTTGTAGATCGGGTGCTTAACCAGTGCACCAGGGGGGGACACCTGATGCTTTCAATTTAATAGGTATAACAAAATCTAAAATAAATCTATTTGGATTCGGTTAAAGTGTATCGAATCAAATTACCAATTTATTACAATAATTCGCAATCCAAAAGTTCCGTTTGGAAAAACCTAAATATTCCAGTTCAATTAATGGTATTTAAACTTCAAAATTATTGGTTCATATGTAACGGAGTTAACCTGGTTGGCCGAGCGTTTTGTTGGCCAATAGGAGGTGGTATCTGTTGGTCATGAAAATTTCCCCAAAATAAATATAGGAAAAGTCTAATGCGCCCCCCATTTTGGCTAACGCGCCCCCCCCAAATGAGAATTTTGAATATTTTTTCACAAAAGTTATCCTTTTTTCGAGGAATGATAAACCCACTGGCAAATAGATATGTATACAGATGCATACACGGAATCCAAACTAGTTAGTGCTGTTTTTCGTGCGATTTCCCTTACTTTGAGCTGGAATTTTCTCTCCAGAGAAATGAATTTCTATACCGTATCATGTCATTTCTATACCGGCTTGACGCAATGACGGACAACGCAAAGATCGAGTGGCACATCCTCAAGTTCCAGCCATGGAACAGCGCACTCGACGTTTGTTTCTGGCAAAAGCTTTCGTCACTCAAGCTCGACAAGTTCCAGATCGACGACCAGGCGCAGGTACGTGAACGAGAAGTAGTATTTGCAACCCACACCCCACAACGAGCACCGTAATGCTCTCTCTCAAAAGCGTTTCTATCTAACGCCAGTGTATGTGTCCCTCTATCACCAGCACCTAACGGTCTACTTCACGCCCGGACTATACACGGATGTTCCTGCACGTTTCACGGTCGATGACAGTGCGTTTGCTCCATCCTGGATCGTCGACGCCAGGGGCTCGCGCCGATGGCCGCGGCCACGGCCGTGGAACCGCTCGGGGCGCTCTTGCACGCACCCGAGGGCAAGTGTGTGCGTGCAACGAAGCCCGAAAACGCGTCCGCTACTCTCCAGTTTGTCCCGCATCAAGTGCGCGGGTTCCTGAATGCGTTCGAGAAGGGCGTGGTCGCGGGCCCTGCGTTTGAAAAGTGCATTGCGTGCAGTCCGAAAGTGTTGAGCGCGTATGTTGCGGACGGGTTTGACTTGCTCGCGCGTGCGTGTAATTGCACGACGTACTTGGATGAGCTCACGGGATTAAGTGAGTTGGTGGACGACGCGGACGCGCGCATGGTGGACGTGGAGGATAGTGACGAAGACGGCACGTTGTTGTGAGCGTGCGTGGCTACTTAATTAAGGCAGTGAGAGACGAGGAGGGCTAGAGTTGCAATTTTTCGCTTTTTTTCTCATTGGACTGGAGGGTGAGTGTATGCATCTGTACATATCTATTTGCCAGTGGATTTATCATTATTTGCCAGTGGATTTATCATTCCTCGAAAAAAGGATAACTTTTTGTGAAAAATATTCCAAATTCTCATTTGGGGGGCGCGTTAGCCAAAATGGGGGGGGGGCGCATTAGATTTTTTCCTAAATATAACACATCAGAATGAGCAGCAAGACGGCGGTGCCTCTAAGGGTTCTGCTGACATCAACTTCTTACCTTCGCGTTTAACGCCAAGGCGCAAGATGAAAACTTGAATGCAAGTTTCGACACTGCTAAATCGTACCAGTTGTTAAGGCAGGGGACAATGCAACCCTGTTACAGATATCGCTAAGGCATAATATTTCATGTCTGAGTCTACTATAAATAATGCCTATGATATCTGCACAATAGAGCCTGTTGCTTTCATTAACAGGACCATTGAACCTCGATGTTGAGTCCGAGGAAGACGGACTGAATAAGCAGAGCCGACACAAAGGCTCTGCGGACTCGATTCGTGCGCGGAGTCCAAGCCAGGACTGAGCCGAGAATTTTTTCAGCTAGCGCTCGTTTCTGTAAGAAAAAACGCCTAGAAGAGATATCAGCTATTATGCAGCATATAAACAGGCGGAACGACAAGTTCCGCAAAAGATGGTTTATTGAACCCCTGCGTGAAGCCTTGAACCAGGAAGTGGAGATTTTAATCGCCACCCCAACTATCGACATACTTTGCTTGATGTTGATGGCCTGAAGTTCTGCTAAAATTTCCTCGATCACCCATTTGATCTATGTACCGATAATGGACATCGGTAATTTATTGATTTGTTTTCCAGGCTCGCTACTTTGTGGGCCGGAAAATAATCAGGTAAGAAAATAAGATAAAGTTATTTTTCCTACGTCAGGTATGAAATGCTTTTCTTCATAAATACAACAGATGCTCAGAAAATTACTGGTGCAAGATACAAACAAAATACGGGCGCAAGCGCTTCCTCAAACACAGATTGGTAGGCAAAATAAAATACCGGCTAATAATACCGAAGCAGCTGTAGGTGCTTCAACATGAGCTTCTGGTAACCAAATATGAAATGGTAACATTGGAACTTTAACAGCAAATGCTAAAAAAGCTAAAAACAATAAAAATTTTCATATCAAAAATTAATACATTTCATTTTTTCAGCTCTTTTTTTACATTGTTTAGGTAACTTTAATTTATGGTAATAAAATTGATAATTAATATATTTTTCGGTAAATAAGGTAATTTTGAAATTTATTTAATAATTTGTTATAATAAAATAAGGATAGCGCTATTTGACCCCCCATTTTGGCTATTTGTTCCCCAAAACCCGTGGGTTTCGTTTGGGTCAGGATCTGAAAACCCGGACCGAGTTACAGTATCTACGGTACATGTGAGGAATATATATATAGGAAAGCGCTATGCATTAGAAAATATTCTGGGCACTTTTCAGTGGAAAGTGGAAAGTGCAACGAAGGTAAACGCAGACTTGCTACAACGACAGACTCGATCATGAAGCGGCATGAGAACATCCAATGCGAGAACAACAAACTACCCTTGCACATGCCAATATTCGATGCAAATCTAGACTTGGTGAGCAAAGCGCCGTTAGATTTGGATAGGACAGTTGGACAAACAAGCTCAAGCAATCCAAAAATTGTCGCTGGAATCCATGGGAAAGGGATCAGCAAAAATTACAAAGAAATACGGGAGGAGAATGTAGTTTTATCAAAATGGACGATGGCGAAGAATCCGTGGCTTGTTGTTCCCGTGCTTCTCTTAGCAATAGGTATCGTGGCAAGTAGAATTCTCATTTGGCAGATGTATTTGCTGTCCACTGTAGCCTTGTCGACCCGAGTAAATACTGAAAAAGTGATGAAGGATCTGAAGTCGCTCCAAGCTAACCTCTGGAATAAGTTGGACTTTTTACAAAGCTTTTGTGTCAAGTGTTATGTGTTATGTGGATAGCGCTGTTAAAGAGCAAGATGCTCGAAAACTCAGCGCGTGCTATTAAATTGAAAGGCTTTTCGATTAAGTCAATACATTCAGATATCATGGGTCAGCGTATACTGACCCCCCATTTCCGTAAACTGACCCCCCGTGCATAGCCATGAAAGTTTGTAACAAATTCAACACAGTTTTAACCGTTTTAATAAGGGTCGCCCTACCGGCACGCCGGCTGTCAATGGGTCGGTTTGGGTCGGGTCGACGGGGTTTCCTACCCGACCCGGCCTTTTCTGGGTCGGGAAATTGTGGCCCGACCCGACCCAAAAAAATAAATCTTTGACCCTGCACGACCCGACCCATTTGTCATCTATTCCTGACCCGGCACGACCCGACACATTTGTCATCTATTACTGACCCGGCCCGACCTGACCCATTTGGCATCTATTCCTAGCCCGGCCCGACACCTGCTGGGTGTGGAGGCACTCAGTGACCGAAGCTTTTCAAGTTATATTAATTGATTTCAGGATTTTTGGGTCATTTTGGGTTTGGGCCGGGTCGGAAATGCTGACCCAATCCCGACCCATAACGACCCAAAACCCATGACCCACCGGTTCGGCCTGGCCCATTGACACCCCTACCCTCCACCCTACCGGCACACCCCATGTCACTTTCGACCAATAGAATTCGAGAAACTGGTAAGAAAAACATGTTATCAAAATGCCGAGTTCATCTATCCTCTATCCATCCATCTCCCCACGTCTATCTATCCACCTAGATAGTGTTAGCCAGTGCTTCCCCATTCGTTTTTCTATTTTAAAGACGAACCCCATCGATCATCGCTATGGATGGGCTTCGGCTTGTGGCTCGCGTAGACGCGATTGCCCTGATACGGACGATTGGAAGTACGTCTCCAGCTCTCCTTGGAACTATTCGAACCAGAAGTGGCCTCCGAAAGCAACGCAATGCTCGACGTGGACGATAAGGGCGAGCGGGGGGAGCTTAGGTTGGAATACTTGGACTCACCCATGACGGGCACGTATTTCTCCTTTCGAATGGATCGTTTGTCGTGCGACTTGGTCGACAAAAGCATGGAACCCGTCGACTGTGTCTTTCGTGTCGGTGTAGAAACGACGAAATAGCGCAAAGGCGGAGGTGCCGGTGGGAGAGCTGCTCCTCTTGACGAGCGAGTGGCGGGCAAGCGAGCCGTATGGGCACCCACGCTACCCGATCGATACGCTTCTTCTTGTAATTGTTTCATCTGTTTATTCGTTCTTTGCCACCAAATCAAGACACTGACACACGCAAGCACGACCAAGAGCCTAAAAATGACTACAAACATCCACCATTGCCAGAAAAACATCCCGTGCCCCATGGAACGTACAAACTCCATAACTCTTGGTTTTTAACGTGCTCGAGAAGCACGAGCACCAGTTGTCGGGGTTCTTGGAGGCGTAGACCTTTTTGCTGGATTTCACGCTATTGGGACACTTGTCTGCTACGGCTAATCCAATTTTTCCCTCTGCACGATCATGATACGAGTACAAGCCGTCCATAAAGACATCACCGAGGACAGTGGACGTTCCATCCGAGATCCCAATGGCACGACAAGGGGTCGAGGAGTTTGCACCATTCATTTTAGGCCGCCAGTAATACTCGGGTGGAATCTCCACAGTCAAATGCTTTGTCGTGTATCCACCGCTTGCCTCCATTCCAATCGTAAACTAAATTGACGGTAGTTTTAGTAACGCAGCGTCGGACGACGTTGGATCGCAATAGACTTTGTCACAGCACGAGGTCGAGTCATCAAAGTAACTGGGATCAAAGTCCGGGATCGCTTGTATCGTTGCCGCTTTGATTCGATCCATTAATGTGTTGTAGACTGCTGGTGTAAAAGCCAAATTACTCGTACCCGAGTCCATAATCGCTTGCGGATCATTGTACTTATCGCACACAAACCCAAGACTTGCGCCATTGTAGCCAATGTATGACACTGTCACAACATACCATGCTTCCTACACAAATCACACAAAAGTACAAGAAGAATCTTCCTCGTCAGTGCTCACAGCTCCACAAACGCCAAAGCTAGTCTCACCCGCGTGATTGGCGTATACAGCATCTCGACCTTGTAATACATTTCTATGTTTGTGCCTTCCGTGTCACCAATCACTAACTACCCGGAATGACGCGTAAACTCGGTTCCTCTCGTCTCCAGCATGGGTTGCATCGTGTCACATAAGAGCATGCCAAGCGCATCCGTCGTCGTGCCCCTTCTCACGAGTTCATTATATAACGACAACATGGTTTCACCCGTCGAGGCTGCGAGTGCCTCGTAGGCTAAGCCTGTGATTCCATAGTACGTGGAACGATAGAACGTATCTTATTTTTCAATGACTAGAAACGTCTTGGAAAGATTGCCAATTTCGCGAGACGACCACGTGTCCGTCATAAATTGTCCTCTGCCCCATAGCAATACCAATCGGGTAGTATACTATTTTATTAGTCCCAGGAAGGGAACGAAACACTCGAACGGCCGAGCGTGGATTTGCCACTGTCACGTCTTTCATTCTATTTGAGGAATGTAAGGACGACGGGCCTTACAATGTTCACTTTACAAAATTCAATTTCCTATTGGTCGAAAGTGACATGGGGTATTCCGGTAGGTGTGCTGGAAGGGTGACCCTTTTTAAAACGGTTAAAACTGTGTTGAATTTGTTACAAAATTTCATGGCTATGCACGGGGGGGTCAGTTTACGGAAATGGGGGGGGGCAGTATACGCTGACCCGATATCATGGAGCTAATAGTCAATATTAAACTTCTTGAGCAAGTGCGAGTTATCCTGCTTGTAAGTGTCTTACCTTATGTAGAAATGGTGAGGCTTAATGCAAAACGGGTAATCTCCGGTGTGACTCAACTTTTCAAGTGGCTAGTAGTGAAGATGAACACACAAAGTGTGAATTTGGTCAGTCGACAACTTGTTGCTCCGTTAATGACACAACAAGCTGCAGTTCAGAGTATAGGCAAAACGCTCACAGTTCACGATACCCAAGCTTTGCGTGACGTGAAGTGATTTGAAGAAGGACGGACTGCAATTGCATCTGCCACCGACTCGTTACTAGAATACCCGATCAGTGGCACTTAATAGAATCCTGAAAATGAAAATGGCTGCTATGGACTTTATCCATGAGCGTACAAGGTACTTAGCTGATGAATATGTTGAAGTCTTGGAGCAAGCGATTAAAGACTATGAGCTAATGTTATGCCAAATCAAAGTCGAAGTTGGTGCTAAAATTCTGGAAGAAATGATATCGGAGAGCAAGGAGCATATTGATGCGCCGTAAAATTTAAACGAGATCTCTCGATGCATGGACAGACTGAAATTGACTTCGCCTTCGAGAAAGAATTGCAGAACAAACTCGCGACTGAGATTTATCACGTAGATGTTAAGCTTGTCGAAGAGTCCACATTTTATGAATGTGTCACTGAAGTCTCCAGACTGGAAGAGAAAATTTTGGCTGACAGCATGAAGAGCCCCATATATGTGGTGAAGTGCAAGTGAAAATTGTTGACCAGTTTGTACCAGTGTACCAGTTTTCAAGGCAAATCGATCTAGTTGGCTGAAAGGACGGAGTATTGTGGGCCAATCGTGTGCTTGGAGTGTCAAGAACACAGATTTTGGTAAGTCACATGATATTGCGTGTACTTACATATTTCATGTTTGTACATATTGGGGACCGTAGGGAGATAGGATTGGTTAGTTGTTATTTTTTGGCTTTTAACTCACAACAAGGAAGTCGTTAGCATCTTTGCTAAGTACGTTGGTCGCCTCTGCACGCCGCGGAGTGTTTGGGAGCAGAGGGTCGAGTAATCCCCTCTAGCTCATTATACCCGGCCGGGACGCGTTACAGACGCACTTGGCCCGCCGGAAGTCCCTCGACGGGAGTACGCATTGGTCGGCTTCGCAAGCTCAAGTTACACACGTTTGGAACGTGTAATCAAGTTTTTGGATTGTTATGTGGGGATATCGTTCGTGGAGTTTGTTACGTTCTCGTTGGATCTCCCTATTGGAATATTGGTATTTTATTCTCGCATTGGTTGGGCTCTACGATCGGTTAAGCAATCTTCCCTTTGGAGTATACATACTCTGAGTATAATTGGTCTGCCCGTACACAGGGTGAAGAGTTCCACCCAGGGTACACTACCCAGCACGGTCTCACATTTTAAGACCCGAATCAATTTACAGCGACGATCCACAAAGTGTGTAACCAGCCCATTCCATCGGGTACACAAGGTGAGATGGATACGAAAAAATCGGACCAGGCGTCCTATGCTGATGATCGGTCGTCTGCTAGCAGCGGACGATCAGATCGGATCGTAGGCGAAGGTTCGAGGGGTACCCCCCCCGTCAGTTGGAAGGCTGGGTACGATGATGGTCAGGTTCTCGACACTACGGTGTTCGATTTTGAACTTGACTCCACCACAATAGTGCACGTGCCCGGATCATTTGGTGACCGTGGATATCACCGCGATATCCAGCAAAGTGTGGATTTTACGAATTTTAATATGGATACTCTCTGGAGAGCACGAAAGGAACGCATATCGCTTTGTGTACTAATTGTTGGAAAGGATGGCGATGTTCGATCTGATCAAGGGGAGGATAAGATCGAATTTACGACTCCCCATACCGCTCCTGGCGGAGCAGATCGGCACGAGGAACGCTTATCGCCTCGTGTTGTGGTCGCGGAAGAGGATGGCGATGATAGATCTGGCCAGGTGGAGGACCAGATCGATACTAAACAAGTTTATTCCTCCCCACAAGGCTCATATCGGAGCCGATCGGACTATAGCAAGTTTTTCTATAGTCCCAGTAGGGATCAGGACCCTGTTCCTGATCCCATGTATATCGAGAAAAAAATTGTATGTGAAGAATACTATGGGGGCGGATAACTCTGATCCGCTCAAATTACCAATTTAAAAGACCAAGCAGAGACTCGCAATTCTTTCGGACGATGACGACTTGGAGGAAAAGTCGCCGATCGATGGAGGGACTGTGGACGAGGAGGAGGTGACCAATATGTACTACATGTACGAACTGAAGAGATTCGTTCGCGAGAACGAGGTCATCCGAGTCATCAAGCCCCTAATTCCGGATCGTCTACACGGATCGACTACCGAACCTATCGACTCCGATAGGCCACTGCAACTGGTCAAGAATCATTTGGCGATGATAGCAGAGGTTGGGATAAAGGTCAAGAATTCTAATGGCGTTGGCAATCTATTTGAAATGGATACGTGGAAGTTGAAACAAGCGATGTCAATGCTAAATGACCATCTGACGCCATTGGTAGGGGCGGTGCGCCACCCAACTCCTACAATCGCGTTAGAAACCCCAAACCTCGTGCGATCACTTGTCGAGAAGTCATATCCGAGGATAGCTCGCTATATGGGTCACCACCTTCCTCCAAGTGCTCGTCCGAGTTGGAGGTCGGCGTGGAGCGGATGACCATGGATCGCTGTACCATTCACGGTACCAGTCGCACGGAACAAAAAAGGGACGTGCGGAAACGAGGGGCGGCATGCCAGTAGGGTCCCCAGGGGCGCCCACAGGTATCGGCGCCCCCCAAGACCGATCCAGTCACCTTGACCTCGATAGAAGCAAGCGTGCAAGCCATACTTGAGGCTATGATGAAGCGTTACGCCGCTGATCGAGGCATATCACCTCTGCGCCCTCGTGCACCAAGCCGATCTGCCCAGGAAAACGAGTCAATTTGTGTGGACGTCGAAATGCAGTCAATAACATCAACAGAAAAGCTGTCCGAAGGTGTTAGACCTGTTTTCAAGACAAAACGCAGGTCTCGCCAAATCCGCCCCCGCCGATCGTTAAGTAGCAGCAACTTCGACATGGAGTCGATCAGCGAAATTGACGATGACTACGGTGGTACGGGAAGAGTCGGGACAATTATGGCGAACTTAGCCTCGACAATGGCGTTTGATTTCAATTTGACGGTGATACCAAGGATCCGCATGGCCGCAAGCACCGATTTGAAGGACTTTACGGGCAAGGATGCTGATGAGGTTTAATCCCGGTCATGGAGTTGAAAAGAAGTACTGTCACTTCGGCTTCTCTACTACGCGAAGGTACCACCACATGAGGAAGAGGGGCGATGAAACACCAATCGAGTACCTTCACCGGCTAAATTTGGCTGCGATTCGTGCGGGGATCCCGATCAAGGAGACAGATCCGCCGATCGGCGCTGCCCAAGAACACGTGGGACACTTTATCAGTACGCTGGACGATCAGGAGTTGGCCGATCAGCTGACCTTATTGCGCCTCAGGGACGTGGAAGAAGTTGAACAGACGTTACGTATGCTGCGCCACTCCCACAGTATGAGGACGAAGGTTGCTGTCGGATCGAACCGATCCCGATCGAAAGGGCAGGATAATCATGTGAAGAGACCTGCGACCAGACCGGCCAGAGCGATCAGAGCGATCGTGGCTGATATGATCTACGGATCATAAAGGGAGAGCAGTGGCGGGTCCAGTCTGGGGACAGACGAGGAACAGTACCGTCACATTTTCGTCGACCAGTCTGCACCCAGGGATCGATCAGCGTCACGCCGTGCCGAATGGAAGGTAGTATGTCAGATCTACTATGCACAGAAGCAAGAATGCATTGGAATCGGCGAGAATTCCTACATGACCGAAGGGAGGACGCGTGTGAAGATCAATTTATCTGCTTCGTTTATCTACTTCTTCAGCGACTGGGTTAGTAAGCTGGCCGGCCAAGACACATTACTTGGTATGGATTTTATGGTGCCGGCAGGCATACGCCTCGATCTGTCGCATAGAGTGCTTACACTTCCAGACGAAGTCCAGATCCAACTGTCTGGTCGACGCCCCCTATACGGATCATGTACTGATCTGGTGAGGTGGGACCAAGATATCACTATTCCTGTGGGTCAATAGGCAGATATCTCGGTTGCAAAGGACTATCGGACAAAGAAGTTGTGGGTGACCAGGGGCGATCACTAGGTACCGACGTTTGTGGACGGTGGAGATCGAAGCGATCGGGTACGAGTCACTAACATCGGTAATAAACCGCTGGTGTTAGGCGACGGTACGATCGTCGGTATGTGGCTCGCTGAAGGAAAGGTTCCATGGAGGATGGGATTCATTTCGATCGAATCAAGTTGTTATATGAAGTGGCAAAGCTTTGCGCGGAAGGCCACCATCGATCGGATCGGCGACAAGTCAGCCGAAGAGGACCTCCCACCTCGGACGGAAAGGCCAGATCACGTAGCGATCAAGATGTGCCAGAGGTCGCCAACACCGTCACCCGATACAGTCGACTTGAAGGCAAATGTACCGAGAGTTGTTAACGCATTTGTATCGCAAGATCGGGTGACAGTGAAATCGACGGCAGATGGGAACGATCGCGATATCGCTGGAGACGAGTATAGTGACATATCCACTCAAGTCGGTACTACAGGAGGACAGCACGTCGACGAGGATCAGCATTGCCCGTTTGAAAGGGGTGGACCGAGTGAATTCACCTCACCGGATGACCTGGTGTGTATGCACAGGGGCGGGGAGAAGTGTATTGATAGATCGACGAATCCGATCCGGAATGTGGCTACCCCACCTGTGTTAACCGATCCGCTCGAGGCGACTATGGACAATCTGCAAGCCGCCAACACCCCCTATCGGACCGATCAGCTAAAGGAATTAACGTGGAAGAAATTTTTTTTGCTGATCGGGAACGGTGGGTAGTTCTGATATCGACAGTGATGACGCCAATCCAACCACCCGTTGGATGTAAGATCGACTCAGAGGAAGTGTTGCGGTCAAACATATCGAGAACACCCGATCCTTTTGGAGGCTCGCAAAGGAACAATTGGGATCGTTGAATCCGACCTTGATTATGGCTATCTGACTAAGAATTCCGAACGAAATCGACCGAATAAGAATTTTTATGGGGCGACACGGACTTACGAAGTGGGAAAACAATATTTGCAATAGTGCCGATCGGGTGACACCGATCGGCTACCGATCTGCAATACAGACAGGTGTGAATTTGTGATGTTTATTGTGATTACAACTACGGGTGTGTGGAGAACTATGATGAATGGATCATATTTCGGTGATTACAAAGTGGCTTAAGGTTGTGGATGAATTTTCTCGGTGGAAACGATAACGAATCTTTCGATGTGAATACAGTTCGATGTGGTAAGAGTGGACTGTAATGGGGTGCCATTACATAATTGACATTCAAGTTAGAATATCACAGCTAAATTTCAGACGCGTTGTCTGAAATTTAAATAAGAGATTATAAGTTATTATAATCTACGAAGGAAAAGTCGATTCGGTATAAATACCGAATCTTGCAGGTTAACTAATAATACAGTTAGTTGAATACTTGATATTATTATATTAGTTAGGTAATAACTATACTATTAGCCGCTAACCACCCATTAAATAAACACTCTTAATTTTGCGTTCTAATAGATAAGTAGATATTTATATTTAATTTTAGTATAGGATTAGTTGTCATCAACTAATCCTACCCCTCTTGTATTGCGCGCTTCCTCGCACAACACAGTGTAAGCCTGTAACAGGATCAGTCCTGTTACACCTGGTAGCACTTTGTGGTCCGTCTTAACGACCACAGTTCCGTTCCGCTGGTCAACTAGCGGAGCGAAGATTAAGAGCCGCTCGGCATCATGTCGCGAGACATGACGCCTGCCGAGCGAGAGAGAACGCTGGAAGTGGTGACGAAACACTTCTCCCACTTCTCGTCGCGTAGTAAAGACGCGACGGTAGAAATGGTTCGGTCCATGGGGACCGACATCATTACCTTCCTCCAGGCTAAGTCCCCGGAGGAAGTGATAGAGGTGGTGAATCGCTTTAGGCGAAACCACCTAGAAAAGCCAGCACGGCCCGCGCAAGAGGCAGCGCGGACCGCATCTGCACCTGCAACGCATAGCGTTGAAGTGGTAAAGGCGCGAGTACCGCCCATTACCGGTGAAGGGGGCGAGCCCCTTCGTAGAATGTTCGCAGAGGTGGAAGATTCCATCTCTGCGCAAAATATTGTTGACGAACGTCAACAGGCGTACTTAGCCACAACATGTCTGGACGGCAGAGCCAGGGTATGGGCTATGAGTCGCAGAGCCACTGATGACTCTGCGTTCCTTACTTATAAGGAATTAAAAGCTGAGCTAAAGCTCAACTTTGAAGCTCCAGAAATGGAGCTAAGTAGTCGGCAGGAGCTCATGGAACTCTGGCAAGGTAAGCTTGACCTTCAAGCTTACGCTCAGAAGACGCAATATTTGCTGTCAAATATTGTGTATGAGCCGGTGCCCCCTGCTATGCAGGTCACTTACTTCATGAAGGGACTCAATGATGGTCCCGTCAAACAGAGTCTTTACCGGCACCCGCCAGATACTCTGAGGGATGCCATTGATATGAGCATCCGTGAAGAGTTCAGCATGCGATCAGCGTCATCGCATGCTGGGTACAGCCGAAGGGCTCAACTGCCCTTCGCTTTTGCCATGCCGCAACAGCATGTCAACAATCATCAGTCAGGCAGACGAAGCTCACACTTCGTCTCAAGAAACAGCCACCCGCGCCACATGGGCGGTGGAGGTCCAGAGCCGATGGACCTATCGGTTGCGGTTGCCTCGAACACGAAGCAACCGAAATTTAAGAAGAATATTCGCTGCAATAGATGCGCGAAAATGGGGCATTTTGCCCATGAGTGTATGGCACCACGTCCGTTGCCACGCAGTCAGCGGACGGAACCGTCCGCTGCACGGCGACACCAACAGGGACATCACCCTGTTGGTGCAAAAAATGAGAATCGCCAGTAGGGGCGGGGCGCCCTACTGGGAATGTTATCCCACATGCCGACATAGGGCATGTGAGGGTAATAGCCCCAGACGGGACTATGTCCTGTCAAAAGGTGCAGGGTGATGATAAGCCTCTTATCACCCTGGAGGTTAAGCCGCACGGGAGCGATGTCCCCATGCAAGCTTTGTTTGACACAGGAGCGTCAAACAATTTCGTTAGAACTCAGAGTCTAACGCTGTTGAGCTTCGTGGAGGTAGAAACCCCACGAAGTATGTTGTCAGTCCGGTTAGCAACAGGTGCAACCGTGACTATTCCAAAGCGTGTGATTAAAACACGCTTCGAGTTGAATGAACTGTCATTCGAGGATGAATTCATCGTCCTAGATTTAGATGACAAGTTCGATGTGATACTTGGAATCCCATGGATGTCCAAGTTTAGACCTTCGATCGACTGGGTTAACCTATCGATCGACTGCGGCGGACCCACAGGATCTGATCACCCTGTGTGTAATCCGGCTGTATCAGAAGATACAACCGCAGCGTCAGACAGTGGTGGATAGCGATGGCACCACCAGGTCTGTTCTGACACGATCAGCGGAAGGTACCTCCGCTGGTGAGAGTCCAGAGGGACTACCACACGCAACAGAATAGTCGTTGCGTGTTGGAGAGAAACATTCCACGGGTGATAAAGACCACCGTGAGAATGAAATAGTATCCACAGTGGGAAACACCCACTGTGCGACCGAAGGTTCCAACACGATGAAAGAATTCCGTGTTGATGAGAGTGAACTCACGATCAAGTGCAATCTTGAGCACAACTCCGTGGTGGCCAGTGCCCACCACGTTGCGTTAGCCATGCACACGGGTGATAAAGACCACCGTGTCGCAGAAAAGGCGGCCGATCAGACGAGCACATCTGATCGCCAAAACTCCATGGTAGGCAGTGGCCACCATGAGGATGAGTATTCGCACACGGTGAATCGTAATCACCGTGTAGCAGTCAATCAGACGAGTGCGTCTGATTGCATGGGCAGTTCCGTCGAGACGATCAACGTCTAGAAGCAAACGGAGACCGGATTAGCTACCCAGTCTCTGTTGATGGAACACCCTCCGAAAGAAGGTTTGGAGGTGATGGATCTTCCAGCGCTAATCTGGAAGAAGTTTATGAGAAACTTGCACGATGATCAGATCGCACAGATCTGTATTATCGTAGCAACAGATGATGTAGTGGATATTCGTGAACGAATATCCATATTAGAAGTGGAAAACATTGGGAAAGAGGTTCCCAATGATCAAACCAAAGTTCAGCGCTTTGAAGCGCAGAGCTGGGAGTCGCTTAAAGCGAGCTCCCCATTTTATGAGGTACTTCGGGAATACGCTGACGTATTCCCATAAAAAGTACCTAGCGATCTCCCTAAGGATAAGGGAACTCGTCATGAGATTGACCTCGTGCCAGGCACGAAGTATTGTGTCACGTGGCAATGGCCGTTGCCGTGTGATCAAGTAAAAGCGATCGACAAGTTTTTCGAAGCTCGTCGTAAAGCAGGCCAAGTTCGGGAGTCTATATCACCGCACTCTACCCCCACCTTTTGTGTGAAAAAGTCCACAGGTGGGTGGAGAATCGTTCACGCTTACAACAAGCTGAACGCAGCGACGGTACCGGCGCAGACGCCGATACCGCGAAAAGATTTCATCATTGATGGCATGTGCGGGAGCAGCATCTTTAGTGCTCTCGATCTAAGAGATGGATTTTATCAAATCCTAATGCGTGAGAAGGATATCCCTCTCACGGCGGTAAGCACCCCAAGCGGCATGCTTTGGGAGTGGCTTGTTATGCCACAGGGTCTTCGAAATGCCCCTGCTACGTTTAACAGATGTGTAACGCATCTATTACACCCGGTGCGAGAACTCGAACCGAGTTATTTCGATGACGTGTTCATCCATAGTAAGGGTGAACACGATAAAAGCAATGTAGATGTCCATAGGGAGCATCTACGTCGAGTGTTAGAGCTTATGCTTACGCATAAGCTCTATGCAAATCTAAAGAAGTGCACCTTTGGTGCGCCTGAGATACCCGTTCTTGGATGTTTTGTGGGCAAGAACGGGGTGCGTCCTGATCCAGAAAAGATCAGGGTGATCGTTGAATGGCCTACGCCAAACAAAGTTAAGGAACTTCGAAAGTTCCTTGGGTTCGCAACATATTTGCACAAGTATTCGTGCAACTATGCTGGGTTGATACGACCTCTTTCTCAATTACTTAAGAAAGATGTCGAATGGCATTGGGATACCCAATGCCAAGATGCTTTTGATGCAGTCAAGCAAAGCTTGACTGAAGCGCCTGTCTTGGCTATAGCCGATAACGAGCGTCCGTTCCACGTCGTTTGCGACGCGAGCGATTTCGCTATCGGCTGTGCTTTGATGCAGCGTGATCACGATGATCGTGATCGCGTAATCTGCTATCAATTGCGTCAGTTGCGCCGAGCCGAGCGCAACTATCCCGTGCATGACAAGGAACTCCTTGCCATGAAGTATGCACTGGCCAAGTTTCGGATCTATCTATTGGGAGATAGACCGTTTGTGGTTTACACGGACCATGCGTCGCTACGCACGGCCGTGAATTCACCACACATCTCTCAAAGAATGGCTCGATGGCTGTCATTCTTTGCTGAATACAACTTTACGGTTGAATACAAACCCGGAAAGTTGAACGTGATAGAGGATGCGCTATCACGAAGGCCCGATTACGAGACGAAACAGTCCGTAACCGAAAGTGCCAGTGCAAACGTGATCCGTTGCACTGCTTTATCGTCGTCAACTATACGATAAGTACGCGAGGCGTACAAAACAGACGAGGAGACACGTCTGTTGATTGATTACTTAAGTAATCAATCAAGTGAGATGCGCGACGAACTCCCAGAGTTCCTCCGCGCTTGCGTGTATCGATATCGACTGCACGATGGTTTGCTGCTTTAAAGCACATACCAAAAACATGAAAGTCGCATCGTCGTTCCAAACGACGATGATCTCAAACATCAAATTATGTTTGAGTATCATGATGCACCGATCTCGGGGCATCAAGGTCAATAGAAGACATACGCTTCTCTCGCACGTGACTTTTACTGGCGAAACCAGTACAAGTGGGTACGGAAATACGTACGAGCTTGCGAGATTTGCCAGCGCGTTAAGCCTGCGCAGTCTGCACAGGCTCCGCTGCAATCTCTGCCGGTTCCGACAGAGTGTTGGAAGTCCATTTCAATGGACTTCGTATTCGGTATTCCACCCGACAATAGTCGGAAGACCGGAATAGTGGTCTTTGTAGAACTTTCAGTAAATGGTACATCTTACTGCAGTATCAGCGAACGTAACCGCCGCTCAAACAGCGCGGATATTCGTTGATACGGTATTCCGTTTGCACGGAATGCCGGAAGACATTGTCTCGGATAGAGATTCGAGATTTACAGGACGTTTCTTGCAAGAAACGTTCTCATTGTTGGGAACCCAGTTGAAGATGTCAACTGCGGACCATTCGGAAACGGATGGGCAGACGGAACGGGTTAACCTCGTTCTCGGAGACATGTTGCAATCATACGCACATGCCTTTGAACAGTGGAGTGACTACCTGTCACTCACTGAATTTGCGATTAACAATTCGGTGCATGCTTCAACTAAGCATACACCGTTCTACGTGAATGCCTTAAGGCATCCACGAACCCCATCTTTACTTGGCGGTACGCCAAATCTAAGTGGGGGAGGGACCCGCTCCAATTTTGAGTGAGTCAGTGCGCAAGTTGCAACTGCAACTTGTGAACAAAACGATGGCCCTTCTACTGAAAATACAGTAGAAGCGGAAACATCTTCAAATGAAACTGAAGCTGCATATGATGAGTATGTGTCTGCAGCAATGGCTGCGGACAATGAGGACTACGCACCTACTGCTGATAAAGCAGTAGATGAATTCGTATTACAGCGCCAAGCTGTAATACGCTATATAAAAGATGCACTTGTCTCTGCTTTTGATAAGAAGAAGTAAAATGCAGACAAGAAAGGAAGGAAGAACAAAAACTCCTTTCTGAAAGGTGAATTGGTATTATTAAGTACTACCAATTTGCCTATACATGCAATAAGCAACTTCCCTACACGGAAGTTGCTTCCTAAGTACATTGGACCTTTCAAGGTCCAAGAGATTCGGGGGAATGACTATACCTTAGACATTCCCACAGCAATGCGGCTCCACCCAACATTCTATGTTGGGCGGCTCAAGCCGTATCATTCGTCTTCGTCTTACGACGAGACGCAGAACCACGGAAGATACCGTGCTTCTCCAAGTCTCCCAAGAGAGACTTGGAATCGGCTTCCAGCTGTTGATGAGCAGAGCGTAGAGTCATTACTTCCGCCTTCGACTGCTCAAGATCAGCCTTGTGCCGATCGAGCTCTCCCTTATAACGGGAAAGCTCAATGTACAGAAGATCATTCTTCTTCTGAAGGGAAGTATGCGCCCCGAAAATGTCGTGGACATCTTCGCGAAGAGACCGATATCTCTTCACAGAGTGAGACATATCGCTGCTCAAGGAGGAATAACCCTCCTCGAGCTTGCGGAGCGAAGAACCATGCTCCGCAACAACAACGGCGAGGGAATTCTCAACCTACGCCGCCCCTGATCGATAATCAGGGGAATAAGCGATACATTCTCGAGTGCTTGATCTCCAAGCGCTCGGTGCCTTCGAAGAAGGGGCAGCGTACCGAGTACTTAGTACGCTGGCTGGGCTACCCCCAAGAGTTCGACTCTTGGGAGCCGATTGCGGTTCTGAGGGCCGACGCCCCAGACCTTTTGACTGAGTTTGAGAAGAAGTCTCAAACTCATAATGCGAAGTGGAATCAACACTAGGTGTTGATGCATTCAGGGTATCAATTAAACCCTGAATTTCGGCGGGTACGGAAAAGCCACCGTACCCCCGCAACTCCTCCTCTTACAGACGAGGAGCGCCCTGCGTACACCGCGGGCAAACGAGATGAGAAGGGACACCACACTTTAACCCTTCTTTGATGCAATCAAAATGGATGTCTTCCATTTTGCCTGCTCGTGAGTGCTTTAAAAAGCGCTCGCGTATTACGTGAACTTTATTCACGTAATCATCTGGGCTTTTGTTGTAGTTGTCAACAAAAGCATTCCAACTCTGATTCAGGGCGTCTTTATCGTCCCTGTTCCTCCTTGACCCTTTCCGGCTCGAAAAATATCGAACTTGGAAAAAGAGGTCAATAAAGTACAGACGTCTATCGTCTGTACTTCGATCGAATCGACGTGACTGGATGTCTTCGCAGTCATCCAGCACGTTGATATCGAACAACGTATATTGGCAGTCCCGTTTACGGTGACCGCCACATTTGGGGGCAATAGCCCATCCAGGGGTCCAAAATCCCACTCTGTACGGAACATGTGGTTCCGTACGATGATACGCTTCAGAAGCGGCAGGCGCCGCTTCTGTTCGAGCTCTTTTAGCAGGCGGAGCACCGCCTGCTTCAACACCACGCGCCGGGGTTAAATCACCCCGACGTGGAGAAGTACTTGGTCCAGGTGGGGAGCTGCGTTCCCGCAACCACCTGTGATAATCATTGTCTCTGTCATACCTGACAGCGACACCAGAGTCATCATCGCTGTTAGGCGATGAGCACCTAGCGAGTTTCGACTCGCTAGATCCTTTCGTGGGGACAGATGTACCCCCATCACTTTGTTCGGAGTCAGAACTTCCGAACATGGCCCTCCTGGCAACATGCCATTCGGAAGTTGCCATCGTGCGAGATGTTGCATTACCAACATCTCCCTGTTTCTTGCCAGATGCCGCCTTAGCAGCATCTGTGGTCGAAGACGGTACGTCTTCCGACCTTTGCGTAGTTGACGCTGCTAATGCAGCGTCACCGTTGTCACTCAACACCTCAGCCCCTAGTGCTGAGGCGGAGGAAGAAGTTCCTTCAATGTTTTCAGCAGCGCTCTTTAGAGCGCCGCCGCGTGCTTTGACTATCGATTCGATGGTCAATCAGTTGGTGAATGAGAAATTCTGACCAACAAGTGCCACCTATGATTGGCCAGAAATAAGAATTATTATTGGCCAACCACCTTAAGTGGGGGTGATGTAATGGGGTGCTATTACATAATTGATATTCAAGTTAGAATATCACAGTTAAATTTCAGACGCGTTGTCTGAAATTTAAATAAGAGATTATAAGTTATTATAATCTACGAAGGAAAAGTCGATTCGGTATAAATACCGAATCTTGCAGGTTAGCTAATAGTACAGTTAGTTGAATACTTGGTATTATTATATTAGTTAGGTAATTACTATACTATTAGCCGCTAACCACCCATTAAATAAACACTCTTAATTTTGCGTTCTAGAACATAAGTGAATATTTATATTTACTTTTATTATAGGATTAGTTGTTATAAACTAATCCTACCCCTCTTGTATTGCGCGCTTCCTCGCACAACACAGTGTAAGCTTGTAAGAGGATCAGTCCTGTTACATGGACCGTGACCAATGTGGATAAAGGCTATGTCAAATAGGACGATAGGATGATCTGAAATGGAGTTTATTATTAATGAAATATGAACCAAGATTATCCGATCGGCTCCTTCGATCTGCTCCGGAGACCAAGGGTCGGCAGCAGCCAGACCTGAAGGAGGGAGAGGCACGTCAACCTTCAATTCCCTCGAACGAATCAAGACGATATAGACGAGAAGTTCCGGGCAGAAGAGTTGGTTTGAGAAACTCGACAGCTGGTTTCGACGATTCTTTAGCGCTGTCGCCCTCCAGGTGCACCACTTGGTCTGCTCGTAACGTCGGCTCTTCAACTGCGGCAGCAGATCGACGACGCTGGGTGGATTGGGATTGCGATAATGCGAGAAGTAGCTCATCTGAACCCACCGATCCACGCTCCGATTCCGCCCCAGGCGAAGCTGATGCCGACTTGGACCGAACAGTGTGGCGGGTCGAGGGCGCGCGATTTTTCGAAGCCTTCCTCTCCATAACTGGATCCTCCGCCGCACTTGGAAGTTGCGCCCGTGTCTTGGCTATCAATTGAATCTCTTTCAGCTTCTTTTCACGCTCCAGGTCAGCCGCTAGCTCCTGCGCCCCCGCGCCTCTTGATGCACCCTTGCGCTTCTTGTTGTGTGCGCAAATTTTGGGGGCGGAATTTCAGCCAATGAATGGCGAGAATTTCCGCCCGAATTTTGTTGGGAAATCGCACCACCTGAATGCACCTGTGGGTCCGCGAGGGAGCTCAATGTTACTCCTCGAGGAATGAGATCGGCGACCAGCGAGTTGGATAGGCACGTAGCCAACTCATCACGGCACCCGCAGACGATTCCCCAGAGTCGATTCAACTCTTGGGTCCAAATGACGAGATGATCTTGGGAGGCACTAATTCTGCCGGAATAGTCGTCGATCGTGAGCTTTAGATCAGAGATCTGCCGATCCATCTCGAGTCGTTGGGAGTATATGACCGACCGATCACCCTGAGGCTCTGGGCACGGTCGAACGACCACTGCTTGCAGCTCCTGAAGACACGATCGGTTGATCTCGAGACGACGCAAGTCTTGAAGAGTGCCGATCAGCCCTTCCAACATCGTTTGGAGCAGATCGAAGTGACCGTACACCTGTTGAACGGTGTCGACAAGTGTCTGCACAGTCGGGAAGACATCGATAACCAGTGGATCTACATACAGCAAGAAGTGAGGATCGATCTAACGTGGAGTCATCAGTGGAATTGCGTACCTGGTATGTTCTGTTGCGGGACCAAGGCCTTGAGACGCTTATTCTCGGCCATCAAGTCTGAACAATCCGTTTGTATAGCGTCGATCAGCTTGGAAAGTCGTTTGGAATCTCGGCGCACCTTTTTGAACGCGGCGTCGGTCACGATCCGCTTTTTGCGCGTCACCTCCAACACCTTTCGGATCACATCAATGGTTTGTTGGGACCGATCGGCCTCGACTAGAGACTCATCTTGTTCTTCGACAATCTGAGTGTCACCCGAGCCATCCGAATGGTCAGATCGGTCAGGAGTTTGCAGATGCGGAGAGTGGGAGCGCCGATCACCTATGAAGATAAATGTTAGTGGAAAATGTGGCGATCGGAAGTCAAGTGGATTTACCTGGTACACTGGATTCGGAAGATTGCATGGAATTGAAGACTGTTTGTGAGATCGGGCCGCCACCGTTGTGCGGCTGCGACCAGACTCAGTGGAGGCTGTGGTGAAGTGCAAGTGAAAATATTTGACCAGTTTGTACCAGTGTACCAGTTTCAAGGCGGATCGATCTGGTTGGATGAAAGAACGGGGTATTTTGGGCCAATCGTGTGCTTGGAGTGTTTTGTACGCGGATTTGAGGTAAGGCACACGGTTTACATATAGTTTACATATTGGATTTTTTATTGGCTAAATAATATAGTGTTCTTATTACATTGGGTTGCGTAAGTCGCCAATGGCTCCGATCTGAGTCATTGGGAGCGGGAGGCTGACAGAGTCCCCTCACGCTTATAGGCCCGGCCAGGACAGAGCTCCGCCGGAAGCCACACGACAGGGAGCACTCGTTACGTTCACTCACCACTCAAGTTCGGACCCGCTCAAGGGAGGCGGGTTATTTTTTGGCTGGGTTACTCATCGCGATCTGCTGCGATCAAGTCCCAGGAATGGCTGGATTACTCATCGCGATCTGCGGTCAAGTTCCAGAAACATTTATTGGCTGATTACTCATTGCTCTGCAATCAAGTGGCAGGATTTACTATTGGCTGGAATATTCACTGCCTCGGGCGGTCAAGTGCCAGATTTAATCGCATTCGGAGTGAAGATTTCCGCTTCGTTTGCAGATCGGCTAGTTCGCATTATCTTTCGTTGGAATTTTGGATCAGTACCCCAGAAGTGGTACATCCATATCGATCTTCTCTAAAGTCTCCACCAAGCAGCGGTCCACCAAGTGTGTAACCAGACCATTCCATCGGGTACACAAGGTGAGATGGATACGAAAAAATCGGACCAGGCGTCCTATGCTGATGATCGATCGTCTGCTAGCAGCGGACGATCCGATCCGATCGTAGGCGAAGGTTCGCGGGGTACCCCCCCCCGTCAGCTGGAAGGCTGGGAACGATGGTGGTCAGGTTCTCGACACTACGGTGTTAGATTTTGAACTTGTCTCCACCACATATACGATTTCAGTTTGCCAGCAAAAGAGTCGAACAAACAGAAAATGAAGCAAGGGATAAGAGTATCCTTGGTGAGACAGTTGAAGGCGTGTACGTCAACACGCTGCCACGTCGCTCGCTCTCACGCTCATAGATCTCACGATCCTAGCTATCACGCTCCTCGCTCTCACGTTGCCACGCAGTCCAACATCGCCACACACGTTCCTCTCATTACGTCTATGCGTTTGGAGATCTGATGCTCCAGGACAGTGCTACTGTATGTCCATACCTGTCAGAACAATAAAATCAAAGCAATTAAAGGAAATATTCGAAGGCACCATCCTTGGGAACCTACCAGACAGAGTAGTCTTGTTCTAGTTTAGAGCATTCGCATTTTCCGTCTTTCAATCCCATGCTGTTGATTGCGCATCCACTGCTTTTGGGCAGTTGCGTTTCTAAGGAGGGGAAGGTGGGAGGTGGAGGGAAATACGTCACCGCAGCGAGACAACCGGGCAGGATGTAAGCGACCAGTAAAACGCTATCTGACATACTGGTCATAATCGTCCATGGAGTAGGATATGATGATCAGGAGGAACTTCACCCAATATCGTCAGAAGCGAAAATAGTATGAAGCATCACTGTATTGCTGAAAGACCCCGTTGCCAAAAGCTACAAATCGTCTCGATTTTACTGGAGGTGATGGCCGACTAGTGATCTCCATTCCGGCGACAGTTTCTCCCCTATTAATACATGAGAATGTCCATCCCGGAATTTTAAGATCGCAGAGGCACAGTGGAGTACTTACAGTGCCACCTTGTGAGGCGTGCGAGAGGCATGGAGTGCTGGGGCGAGTGCAGTGCGCATATAGGTAATTTAGACAACGGATTATAGACTAGTCTACTACAGTACAGGATGTGCGCAGGTGGTTGTATGGAGATTGGTGAATTTGATGAACTTGACGACAGTCGATTCTCCGCGCAAATTTGCAGTAACATCACTCCCTTATTTGTAAATATTTTTGAATCACTCCCTTATTTTTAAATTCCCGTATATATAGAACCTGATGTTGTTTGTGTTGTTTTTTCAGTAACGATAGGGAGATTCAAGAAGGTAATTTTGTAAAAAGAACAGTTCAATTGTTAGTGTACCTGTTGGACCTAAAATTTTTGGTCGAGTGGTTGATGCTATAGGACAACCAATTGATGATTAAGGTCAAATTAAAACTAAAATTGAAAGTGGAGTTGAAGTTAAAGCTCCTGGTATTATAGTAATTTTAATTTATCATATGATAAATTTTATTTATAGAAAAAAATTAAAATATAAGAAGTATTAATGAAAATATAAAATAATAAACAGATTAAAATAGCAATAAATGAAATTTTTGGAACAATAGCAAAAAAAACTAGAAATATTGTTAGGGGCAATGGGTAGCGAACGGGATTAGAGACCCCGGTAGTCCATGCTGTAAACGATGAGTGGTAATATTTAGAATTTTTAGATATAACAGCTAACGCGTTAAGCACTTCGCCTGAAAAGCTGATATAAGCCTACTTGGTGAAATTGATAAACACGATAGATTTAAATTATTAATCGTTTTTCATTTAAAATATCTATAAAGATAGATTTTATTAAGAGATTAATTTTATTTACATTTTAAATATAGTTTTACCATTTTTTATGATTAATTATTTGCCTTGCTTGTAAAATTGTTTTTGCAAATCTTAATCTTACTAAATTAATATCTAGACGAATTTCTAAAAGTATAACAAATTTTTGGTTACCTGATGTATATGAAGGTGCTCCTAACAATATTTCTAGTTTTTTTTGCTATTGTTCCAAAAATTTCTTGAATTAAAGCTACTGAAATTTCTAATCCAATTAATAAACTATAATAATTAACGGTATAAAATGCATAAAAAATAACGCTATTCACATTCTGAAGGTTGATCACATATTGGACAATATAATGGATGATTGATTAATAGTTGCATTTTGACTGTGTTGAATCTGGAACCTCCGTAGCACATCATAAAGGCATCTCTTATCAAAACGGTCACCGATTTTTGGAAGCAAAAGTATTAAGTATTTGCAGTACCGGTTTATGTTGCACTTTGGATTGACATGCTTATATATAAACACTTACTCTGACTTTGAAAAACTGCCGCTCAAACTCTTCCAAAAGGTTTGGATCATCAACCCTATGTACCTTGAAGGGATCCCAAGTGTTAAAATCTTGGGGTTATCCAAGCCAGCGTATATTTACTCGGTACGTTCGTCCCGGTGGATTGGTTTAGCGCTTGTAATCAGAGCTGAAGAAATATAACGCGTATTCCTAAGATTTTAAAGAGCAGGCGGAGACGGAAACGTACTCTGCCGTCTGTGTTGAGAAGCTAGAGAACCGGATTCTCGAGCTTGACACGGGTCAAGATGATCTTCGAAAGATGCTTGCTTTTCTCGATGCTGACTATCTCGATGGATTAGACTTTACGTCTCTTTCTAGATGAACATGATATGGCGAACACTCTTCACTAGATACTAGCCTTGGGGTAGCCAATTTTTCCGGAGTCTCACAACAAACCTGCCCTGTAGAGGAGTCCCACGAATTATCCGATACGTTCCTTCCCTCACGGAAAACCTCGCCCTTGTAGGTGCGTTTGTGGAGAATCAGGGTCTGATCCCAGCTGACATGTACGTCGCCGTGGGCCAATATACTTCCCGTCGGTTTCAGATTCCGTACTCAACACACCAGAACTGGTGTTTTAACGTCTAGTCCTTAGTTTTAACTTCCTTATATCGATCAATGATATACTAAATAATCAATAAACTCAGTGAAAAGAAAAAACACTTATCCAATTCAGTGCAAATCAATAACAGAACACCTGAACTACTATTAGCCACTAATGTTAACCAATGTATCTCCGCCACACCAACATTACTTCATTCCTGTCAGGTCTAATACTTAGAGTGATCAAATACAATATGTCAGTTGTTGAAGACAAACCTTGCCCTTCAACAGTAAGTCATCGGTAGCAGACAGGCGATGAACGTTTGCAGGGTTCTCAATTCAAGATAAAGTCGGATTATGGGGCACTCTGTCCGGCAAGATTGCCGCAACATTCGTCGCGGTGTCGACGCAGTTAACCAATACCTAAGTTTTGAGGCTCCCGGCAAAGAGTATTTGGTACAGCCGCATTGGTGCGGGTATGTTTAAGGTATAAGCACGTCTGACCGAGATCGTCATACGTAAGCAGCCTAAGAGTCAAAAACCCTACCCGATCCGGTCAAAATCAGATCGTGTTCAGTAAAGAAAAGGGTCGCATCGTATAGCGTCATATTGTGGAAGTTACCGGAGTGGAAACTGCGTCGAATTATACTACTGAGATCACGGTGAGCGAGGTCAAATATCGTGCGCTGCGGCTTTTCTTGGAATTGCCCCGAATCAAGAAGAAGAGTCGAACATCATCTGCGGAGATTTAAATCTGGTTGTCAGGCGGTATCACCTTGACCCAAGTTGATGAACGCTCGGGTTATGAAAACTACCCCGATCATGATCTTTTTTTACGTGAAACGAGACTGGAATAGAAGCGCCAATCAACTGTCGAATCCTGTTTTTGGAGCATCCATCCGCAAGCGTGCTCATTTCCATGCTACTCCAAGTTGCGCACCCGGTCACGGAAATTAATCCCATACTGATTTACGGTGGTCTGATCGTCCTTCCTTCTGTCTGGTATAAATCCCCCCGTACAATCCCAGCTATGCGCTTGGTTGATCCGAAAGGATGCCAAACGCTGTCGTTGGTATGATGACCAACAAATTATTTACAGCTATCATGTTAACTACAATTTCGGTACGGTTTATGGACAATGCAGGATGTCCCAGCGTTTGTGGATAGTTTGTTTACATCGATACGGCATTATAGAATCTAACTTCGCCATCTTATGGCGTCCCATGGCCGGATCTACCCGATGAAAATCTTTCCGTTGAACGTGCGTGTCATTGAAAAGGCACTCGCCACAGCTGAAAACTGGGCGATTGGTGCTGGAATGACAGAGGTCGTCAAACTTTCCCCCACCGGTGTCTTTTCCGTATTTGCTGGTCTGTGCTGTATTTACTGCACGTTCGTTAATTTTCTCTATTTTGAGTCACAAACATTTTTCCTTAAGGATATTGAACCTTTTTTTGACAGGAACAGAGTTAGTTCACCCCCATTAAGTTGATCTCAAGTAATAATCGACAACGACAATCTTTTTAGGTGATTAAACATTTTCGTTACCATAAAAACATATTCAAAGAGCGGTCTAATACAGATAAATGTTAGTTTGGCCATCTGTGATCTTACCGTTGCAGTAACGGACTAGCTTCTTGTCTTTACTGATAGATTCATCCAACGGTGCTTTCAAATGACAAGTCGGTTGATTACGAAATTGTCATCTTTACTATGATTAAGAGGGGATACAGGTGTGTCCTTTGCAAAAATCGAAATTTTGATTAAGGTTTTATTTTGTAATGAAGAAAGACACACCAAGTACCAACACTGAGGCCATCCTTAACTTTTCGTATCATAAATTTAGGAACCTACACAAGGAGAAAGTGGTTTCCATGTTTAGTTAAAGACTCGTGACGGGAACACTGAGAACAAAGAAAAACTCATATGAAAATTGTCAAGCGGTAACCGGCCCATCAGCACCATCCACATGAATAATAACGGACTCGTGGAGTTATCGGGACAGGAGGCACGTTTTGTTAGTTCATGAGATTTATTGACAATACCACATCTTGTCGCTAAAGAAAGAGGCAAACAAGAAATTAATATTGTTGTTTTTTAACTCGAAAGAGAAATAAAGACACACAATCCGTCGCATCATGTTCAACGCGGGGACAGAGCTAATTAAAAAGTCTTAGAGACGGGGATTTGCCTTTTGAACATCCAAACAGTACTGCCAAGAGAGGAGCGGAGATGAAGAGCACGGTAATCACAGCAAACCCAGCAAATTGTTATGCACACTGTGAGACGCGGATATGCCAACGCGAAATTGTAAAACACGTTACAAAATGTGTATAGAACTTCACATCTGGAGCTGATGCTTGGGTACGTATCAGAAGACATCGGATTCTTTAAGGAATCCCACAAGCAAAGCTTAATCAGATAGTCGTATCATAAAACTGAATCGAAGCTTCATCTTCAACCGTGGTCTTAAGTCAATTCGTATTTTCAAGAGCAGACTACACCTTTTCTCGTCCCAAAATGAAAAGTTTGTGACCAATGTGAAATGGGAATCGAAGTAAATGTAAATTTCATAACTTTGTAAGCAAATGTGAAAAGCATTTAAACCAATGTGAAATGACACAATTAAACAAAAAAATGTATTCAAAGTATTTACATTCTATACTGCATGTCGTCGAAGCGTACAGCGGCGATGAATGCATTAATACAGTTTATTGCGATCGAGTTAACGCGGTCGTTATCGTATCGATAACGCTGATAGCTTGAGCTGCGGCTCCCTCGAGCAAGGATATACGCTCGATGCTTTGTAAGCAGAAGCGCTAAGTGTCATGAACATTCGACTTTCACACACAAAAAAGGTAAGAACATCTGTACTTTTTGCTTGATATTGGGTGCCATTTTACATTGGTTGAAATGCTTTTCAGTTTGGTTACAAAAGTTCTGAAATTTATGTTTTACTTCGCTTCCCATTTCACATTGGTCACAAACTTTTCATTTTGGACGGGCGAAGGTGCAGATGACGGGTAGGATCGTATTTGATCACCTGTCTCTCAATACCTATGTCATCTCGCCTCTCGGAGCGATCGAGTGTTAGAACACATAAGACTACGATTATCCAGAAAAGACGCTAGGCATTCTATCCCTCCAATAATAGTTTCTATTCCAATGATGAGAGGGGTCCTCGCTGGTCCATTTTGTCAAGATAAAGGTACACACATCTTCGACTGGAGATATGCGTATAGAAAGGCCTTTCAGTATTTCGTGTGACATTTCTGATGTTAATGACTATGCTGGGGGTATGGCCATGAATATTACCCGTCGCGTCCTGTTGGCGGACCCAAACCGTTAATGGAACCTCCATCTCCAATGAGCGATACTGAGCTCATGCGTACGATAAGGAACAACCACTGAAACAAACCACTTGTCTGCTTCCCACGTAAAGAAGTGGGAGCAGAGGCGATGCTTCGACGGGTTATAATATAGCGTTTTGACTTGAGAATCATGTCCCAGAGCTATTCTGTCCATGTAATTCGGGTTATCGTCGCCAAAGAATTTTTTATTAGATGATGCACGTACTTTGATAAGCCTCCTTGATAGGGGCCCCACCAGTTAAGTCTGGTCTTCTACCAGAACCACGATAGTTAATAGTAAGCGTAAATGATTCGCGTTAGTAGTAATCCGACGAAAGAACTGCGGCATGAAATGGGCGAGGAGTGTTCATCATGCCTTGTGTTACTCTGCATTCACAATCTTCTCCTTCCCGCAGTTTATAATGCGTCCTTCTTTTTATTCCTTGGTGAATACCTACAGTAAGTGAGCAATTTCCGTTGATGTATAACGTCAAAAGAGTTAATTTAAAATCGAATCCGTCAGGTCATTAAATATTGGGAATTGTTAAATTGACGCCTAAAATTTGTTAAATCGACGCCCTGTTGAATCGACGCCTTTCCAGGCTTAACCTTAATGTGTGGCACATAGAGCTGTTTTCAAACCAGCTCCATCCCAGCGCGACGGATCCGGTCGATCTCTGGCAAGTTTTGCGGTCGCTTACCCACCAGATGATTGCTTCTGGATCCTGACGATCAAATCCCACTTAGTGCTCACCCTCTTTCATCCCCAGTGCCGCAAGAAGGGGTTTCACGTCGCGATTCACGGCTAAGAGCGCCCCCGTCGACGGAATCTCGAATTATTTTGCGATCACATACTGGAAAATTAATGTGGTCGTGATAGCCATCCGGTACGAGCGGAGACAAGACGCGTAGATATCGGACTGGTTGTCAGATACGTAGCAGCTAGAGTGGTGGTAAATGTCCATGGCATCTGGATGGTTCTGCTGATACTTGCCCAGCCAATGGCGAAGCGGGTACCCGTTTGAACCAAGCTTGCCCGAAAGGATTATCTTGTTGATTGGATATTCATTAAACGACGCGTTCACAAAGTCTGCACCTGAAGAATGCGGCAACCAAACCGTAAGAGGTAATTCGCGCTCATTCAATACATTGGTAACTTTGTGGATTTAATCGTCCATGAAGTACGTATACGTGTCCACGAGAACGTCTACTTTGGTCAGAATCTCGTCGCGCAGTATGATAGGATTGAACTGGTCGTAGTAATGTAAGTAGTCATCCACACCGCTACGATCGTGCCCGACCTGCGCAACTTATGGAAGTATGCTCCGTACTGTTGCAGCAGCGCCATCGGATAATAAAACGAGTTAAGAAAAAAAAACAAGACATTTGGTGCTTGATTCTGATCAGCGTCATAAATCACTTTCATCGGGTCTTTGGACGTATCAAGCATCATCAGAGAGTAGCAGCAGCTCGGAGAGCGACACAGATTCAGATTAGATGCAGCCGTCATGCACTATCGTCACCAAACTTCTTCATTTTAACATCAAAGGTTTTACTCAGTAGAATGTATTGGTCTAGACTCGATGAATGGCGTAAGCCTTTGAGTATATAGAGTAGATAGATTAGATAGATGGATGGAAAAAGGGCGTCGATTTAACAAAAATTAATAATAATTTCAAAAGGGCGTGGATTTAACATTTTTGGGGGCGTCGATTTAACAATTCCCTAAATATTTATATATATCATTAGATTTGTTATACTTAGTAAATCCAAACCATTTATAACCCATAACTCATAGATACTTTTCCTGCTCTACACTTAATCCATTTTAGTGTAGGAGAAATAGTAAACTTTATTTAATATACGGTTATTATATAAACAAAGTTCCATTTGTTTCTTACGTATTAATCGCTTTTTCAACGCGAACATACAGTGTAAGCCGATTAAATCACCCGTGATACATCCGGGAGCACTTTTTGGTCAGTCGTCGCTACTGGCATGTTCCGGTACTAGAGTAGCAGAGCGTATGGCAACAAATAGTGCTTGCTTAGAATGGATCTAGACAATCGTCTATATAGGTCACTCACGAGGAGTTCCCCCATCTTTTAACCCATCGGTGCACACATAATTAATAGCTTATGCTCTGACATGAAACCAATGATCGAGTACAAAGCCCTGATGAGCAAATCCAATCCATTGACCAATTTCGAAGGAAATCAATTGTTTTGCCGGCCCCTTCAGCACCCGCAACATTGCACATTCCGTACATGGCTAGTGGACAACCCCCCATAGGATATTTGTTTGTTAGAAACAGCCATCGAGTCACATAAAATAATGTGCTGAGGTTACATGTATTCTTTACCTTCACATCGTGCTATGGAATGGGCATTGGGGCGCGAACTGGCTGACCCATCTGCGCTTGAGACGCTAGAAAGAGTTAAAGCTCACCTTGAGCGTCCTCAAAAGGAACTCAGATGTTTACTTGTGTTCCAGAATCTGTGAACTCAGATGTCTACCTGTTTTACATAATCTGTGTCAGCGTAAGATTTAATTACAAACTTACTCGAAGAAGGCACAATTTCTGTCGTCAAATCATGTGAATGAACCTTTAGCCACAGTTTGTATATAAAAGACTAAACAACGGTCCCATTATGCTATATCTCTTCCTGCATCAGTCGAATTGTTTGCAGGATGATACCTTCCAAATCATCCAGGAAGATTATAGTAAAAGGGCATCCACCAGGTATACTTCTAGCGAAGAGTAAACGAGCCCTTCGATTTTAACGCACACTAGCAGGTGCCGCACATTGGTAATCAGTGTCAAGGATAATCACGCTTTGCTATACCGCAACTAAAACATAGTGGGGTGGAGGTCCAGAACCATGGATGTATTGGTTGAGGTTGCTTGGACACCGAAGTAATCGAAAAAATTATAGTAAGATCTTTGCTGCATTAGATACGCGGGATGGGGAATTTTGCCCATGAGTGCATAAAAAAGCGTAAAAGATTTTTCATACTCTATATATAGAGTATGAAAAATCTTTTCTGCTTTTTTCAATGCGACCACGTCCGTCGCCACGGCCTCAGCGGACGAATATCTCCAATGGTAAACTAAAATCAACGAAGGAGACCTCCTGTTTGCTCAAAAGTTGTGAACACCTAGTAAGGGTGGGCGCCTTACAGGAAGTTTTTTTTCACACGTTGAATTGGGCATGTAAAAACACGAGACAAATTTCTCGTCAATGTGTGCAGGGTGATGCGAAAACTCATCACCCTGAAGGTTAAGCCGCATGGAACATCCGCGAGTTGTTTTATACCTGTGCATGAACAACGTTGTGAAAGGACAAGGTTTAGCGTTGTGGAACTTCGTGGAGGTGAAAAAAATCACGAAGTCTGCTGTCAGTCCTGTTAGCAACGGGTGAACCATGACTATGCCAAAGCGAATGATATGCACAAGCTTAAGCGTGGACGAACTGTCGCTCAAAGATGAATTCAACATCCTCGAATTTGTTGACAAGTTCGATGTTTTCTTGGGTGTCCAAGCATAAACCGTCGATTAATTGGGACACCATATCGATTGCGTGAGGCAATGTCATCATCGTGTGAGCGATTCGAGTGTATCAATGGACACACTAACACCGTCTGATAGACTGGTGGGTAGCGATGGAACCACTAGTTGAGATCCGTCAATTACCATGAACTGTACATTCGTCCATTGGTATATGATCACGCATCAGCAAAAATGCTGCGTGAAGGAGAGGTGATCGGCATGGACGATAAAGATCGCCGTGTTGTACAGACGACGGTCATCAAAAATCACGGTAGGCGATAGCCACCGTGAAGAGGAGGCAGTGACGACCATGATGCAGCAATAAATACCGCGGTAGGGAGTGGCAGTACCGTTACCACGGTAGACAGTATCCACCATGAGGTAGAAACAGGTCCGATGTGCTCATCTTACGCAGCATGTGGATCTTTCAACGTCCTGGATCAAACAGAGATACTCAGTCTCTAACTTTCAGTAGACCCTCAATATTGGACCCAGAGTTGATGGATCTTTTTCCAACTGTTAGTTAGAAGAGGTTCATAAGGAACTTACGCAAGGAACAAATTTCCACGTTACAAGCACCTGGCATCGGGAAGAGTGCATTCCCGATGATAAAACCGAAGTCCAGAGCTTTGAAGAGTAGAGCTAGGAGTCGTTTAAATCGACATCCCCTTACTATGATATGATTTGGGAATATGCTGATGTATTCCCAGAAGCAGTTCCAAGAAAACTCCTCTGATGAAGTAGCCTTTTTTGTAGCCTTTTGGTATTGATTATGGGGGACATTGATACGAAGATGTTCAGTAAATTAGAGTTGGTTATGGTTAACCGTTACCTGCCAGTCATCTCGCGCCGGTCACCTCACGCCTGATTATATAGGGTTTAAGTATGGATGGAGTGGTATTAGAGTTTCGGGCGACGATTTTCAGCCAATCAGTTGCGGCTATGGACGGCCACCTCACGCCGGCCACATCACGACGGCCACCTCTCGATTGATCGGATTCTGGAGGTTTAAGTATGGATGGTGTGATATTGGAATCAGCACTTAAATAACCAAGAAGTAGTAGGTAAAAGATGTGTTTGACTCGGATATAGGAACTGATAATACTTAATAGATTCGAATGTCCCCTGAACAGCAACAGTCTATGGTGGCCTCCTAGAAATCCTTCTTCTCTGTTCTTATACAAAAACCAATTCTAATCCAAGAAAGTCGTTAAGTAAGAACCTAAGCAAGAGAAGCAGCGGCCTTTTGAAGCAAGCTAGAGTTGGGTGCAACCGGAAATATTTTGGAAGTGTGTTTCTAGTGTGTTTGGTTAACTTGTGGTTCGGGCGGTAGTATTAAGGACCCGGGAAGTTAAACAAGAAGGACTGGACTATTACCTTCTTGTGTTATTAATTAAGTGGAAACACTAAACAGCTCCTTCACGACACTCGTAGAAGACAAGGAGACTCGACATTAGCTCAATGACTGAGGTATTGCGTCATGCGGTAATGACCTTTACCACAACAAATTCACTGAAGCTCGACGTAAAGCAGGCCATGGGCTGGCGTTGATCTTATCAAATACCAGCCCCATCTTGTGTCTGATAAGATCCACCGGTGGTAGAAGAATCATTCGTTTTTATAATTTGCTGAACGCAGCAGCGGTACCGGCTCAAACGCCCATCCCCAAGGAAAGATGTCATCATTGATGGTATAATACTGAGCATCGTCTTTAGTACTCTCGAGAGATTCAAATTCTAATTCGTTGAATCCCTCTTATGGTGGTAAGCGCTCCAAGCGGAATGATTTGGAATGGCTGGTTATGCCACAGGGTTGGCGAACGCCCCTGAAACGTTTAACGGATGTCTTACACATCTGCTATACCCGGTAAGGGAATTCGCACCGAGTTATTTCAATGCCGTATTCATCTGTAGCAATAGTGAATACGTTTAAAGCGGAGTATAAGTGCAAGAAGGGCACCTACGCCAGATGCACCTTGGCGCATTTGAGAGATACTAACTCTTGAAGGCTTTATCGGGATGAACGGAGCTCGCCCTGATCCATAGAGAATCACGGCATACCTGCATACTTACATGAGTAGCTATCCAGGCATTATACACCTTTTTGGCTAAAGATATTAAATGACATTGGGACACCAGTTGTCAAGAAGCAATTAACCAAGTCATGATGACGTTATATAATACCAATCTCACCAGCTTCATCTAGCTGGGCGTATTTATTCAGTGCATGAAAATGATTTCCGTGCCATTAAATTTTCATCGGCTAAATTTAGGGTTATTGATTAGTTATGGTTTATACGGACGATGCGACTTTACGCACGGCCGTAACAACACCGCATCTTGACCAAAGAATGACAAGATGGCTATCACTTTTTGCATAATATTGCTTTAGCGTTCAATACGAACCGGGAAGATAAAACGTGATAGTGGATGCGCTATCACGTAGGCCTGATTACGAGACGAACTGTCCGTAACAAAACCTGTGCAAATAGAGTTCGTTTTACTGCGCCTTCTTCCCTCCTTGTACATAAAGTGCAAGAGGCATATCAAAAACCCAAGACACTCGCCCATTCGTTTATTACTTAAACAATCAGTTGGCAAAGAAATGCGGAGAGCTTCCAAAGTTCTTGCGCAAGCGTGCATCGCTATCGATCAAACGATGGTCTGCTGCTATAAAATGAAGACCAAGAAGATGACAGTATCATCATGCATTAATTTCAGGACATTAATGTTGGGAGAAGACATATGCTTCTCTCGCACCGGTATTCTGGTCTTTGTAAACCATTCACATCTTATGCAGTATTGGCAAATACCATTGTCGCGCAAACAGCAAGCATATTCGTCGATATGGTTTCCGTTTCAAGGAATGACAGGAGACATTATGTCGGATCGAGATCCAAGGTTTACCAAAAGTTCTGGCAGGAATCATTTTCGTTGTTGGGTACGCAGTTGAAATGCCAATGCGGAAACGGATGGGGAAACAGATCGAGTCAATCGCGTTCTGGGCGTCATGCTGTGTTCTTACGCGCAGGATGGACTGACTTTCTGGCACTCATTGAGATCGCTATCAACAATTCGGTGCATGCTTTAAGAAAACACCACACCGTTCTATGTAACTGCCATAAGCCATCCACACATCTGTAGACGGTGAGTATACGCACGGTGCGACTAGCGCACAGAGGAAGACTCTTCCTTAAAGCGGTAGCTACCGCTACTTAGCCGATATGCCCTTGTAAAGGGCTTAGTAGGAGAGTTCTCCTACTCGGGGCCAAGATTCCCGGGTTGGTTTACTACGTAGCCTTAATGGCTGTATTCCCTTTACGGGATGTAAGTAAAGGGAGGGCTCCCTCTTACCTACGACACTCACTGCGCGCGCGACCGGTCGAGGTCGCACGTCCGCAAAATAGAGTGAAATGTAAACTGATTATATTTAATATGTAATTAGCCTAAATT
>CM047581.1:5736916-5889325 GCA_026184515.1 Peronosclerospora sorghi | reverse complement strand
TCCGGTCAATACTGACCTCAACCGTGGTGTACTCATGTACACCAACATTAAATGTAACTCGAATGTAACCCCGTTACATCCTCCCCCATCAAGACAATTGCTTACGCAATAATCAAAATCTTGTTGGAGAGCTCCAACGCCAGTACCTCTGGCTGTCCATTGTACACCTTCAACGGTGATATGGACGCAAACTATTCCAACAACTCGGAAGTGGATGCCCTTGGGGAGCTCTTCGCAACGGCTGACCATGCTGATAGCGCCGAACGGCGCTATCAGTCATCCAAACCATTCCCCACACGTGGGGAAAACGCACTAACTCGTAAGCCACCGTTACCCGCTAGGGGTGATACCTCCAGGTTGCCACAGGAAACCACCACCAATGAACCGTCCTTGGTTCAAGAGGCCCGACGTGCCGGACGGGCACGGAAGGGACCTCGCGACCCTCAAAAGAGGGCTAAGAACGCGGTCAAGAGGGGTTAAGCCTCCTATACCCCTGGTCCAGCGGCTATACTGACGCGTGAAATTGCGCATCGGAACCAACTCCGGGCCCGACTATTAACGCCCAAACATTATTCCGTTAAGTCCTACCGAACGCGCCTCGGGAAGCAGGCACGCGGAGTCCTCGTGGGTATTATCCGCGAGATTCCCATGGTTCTCCTGAGGGAAGAAAGCGTCAAAGACGCAGAACAGGCGTTCCGCGCCTGGGCGGAAGGGGAGAAACGCCTCCCCAGTTTTGATGCGCTGTACAAAAGCTTTTCCGAACACGACGTTCGGGTCAAGAGGGCGCTACGCTTGGCCTATGCTCAGGCCAAAGCGCAAGGGCAATTACCTGCCTCCTATTATACGCGCTCTGCTCTCGATGTGGTGCCGGAGAGCAATTCAGGCGCAGAATCTGCCTCCGGCGGACTCCCAGCTACTGGGAGTGAAGGGGCTTCTTCATCCCCTTTGGTCGTTGACTCTCAGTGGGGTTCTCCCGCTCAAAAGCGTCGACAACGTCACGTCAATCCTGCCGCAGGGGAGTCTCGGACTCCCACGAGCTCTGGGAATGTGGATACCCTTTCCACTTCACCAGGTACTGGGTCTCACCCCGGTGATGGCGTCGTGCCATCAGGCGTTCCACATGGTAATGTGGAGTACCCTCCGTATCGAGCACTGGAGGAGGGGGTCGCGCTATTGCGGCGTGACTTCCACGAGCGCTGTGATCGTCACCACCGTCGCATCCAAGATGCTCAGGAGGGACTCCGCAACGAAGGGAGTGCGAATGAACGCATACCCACATAGAAGGTTGGATGCGTACGCATCGCCTTCGGGATGTCTAAGGTATACGACAAGCCCTTTCGGGATAGTACCTTAAAGGGACCCACAAACCTGGGGCGCAGTTTATTCCTCAACACGTTGGAAAATGCATATGTAGGAAGATTTTTAGCGTTTAATAAAACACTTTCTCCTACTTTGTATACTTTTTAGTTACGCCGCCCCTTGCGGTCGGCTTGCTCCTTCTGCTTGTCTTGGCTTTCCGCAATGGCATCGCAGACGTGTCGTAAGACACTAAGGCACGTCGATAAAAACTTATCGATGTGCTTTCGAACAGATACAGGGCTGACATCAGGGAATCCTCCCCCCTCAAGCCCTGGGCCACACACACGTGGCGTCAACGGAACCTTCGAATTCACTAATCCGTTCACGTAAAACGGGGTAAACCCCGTAGATGCATGTACCGAATTGTTGATAGCAAATTCAACCATCGGGAGCATCTCAATCCAACTCTTTGGAGAATCCGGGCATAAACTCCGGAGAATACCCTCCACAACGCTATTAACGCGTTCCGTCTGACCGTCCGTCTGCGGGTGATCCGCAGTGGACATGAGGAGCTTGGTGCCTAGCACCTTAAACAACGCTCCCCAGAATTGTCCCGTAAAACTGGGATCCCGATCCGACACAACGGAATCGGGTAGACCATGCTGTCGAAAGACACGGTCTAGGAACACTTTCGCTGTTCCTTGTCCATCTATGGACTCTGGCACCGCTGCCAGGTGAGCCGTCTTGCTCAATCGGTCTACAAAGACCAATATGCCGGTGTTCCCGGCCTTATCCTTCGGAAAACCGAAGATAAAGTCCATGCTAATGGATTTCCAACACTCCGTTGGAACCGATAAGCTCGACAAAGGCGCAGATGAAATTGCAGAGGGTTGAACCCTCTGACACGTCTCACAGGTGCGTATAAACGCACCGACCCACTTATACATGTTGGGCCACCAATACAAAGCGCTTAAAGCGCTGTAGGTCTTATCCCGACCTAAATGACCCCCGTTAGGGGCGTTATGTGTCTCAAAGAGGACTCTATACTTCAGTTCCTCATCATGAGGAACTACCACCCGCGGAGTGTCCTCCGCGCTCGTGCTATAAAATAGCAGACCGTCACAGTACCTGTAGCGGTGTAAACGAGCTTTAGCTCGACTTGACAGGGTTGGCTCAGACAAGCCAAGTCCCTTTTCACCTAACGCGCTGATTAGCGCCATATACTGTGGGTCTTTCTCATACGCCTGGCGTATGAGATCCACCACAGACGTTGTGACGAATGTCGCGTGAGCGAGCTCGTAATCGGGACGACGCGATAACGCGTCTGCAAGCACGTTTTGCTTACCAGGTTTATACTTAACCTCAAAGTTGTACTCCGCAAAGAAGGAGAGCCAACGGGCCATCCGTTGCGATAGATGAGGCGACTTTGTCGCTGTCCGTAAGGACGCGTGGTCAGTATAAACCACGAACGGCTTTGAGCCGAGTAGGTGAACCCTAAATTTGACAAGAGCATACTTCATTGCAAGTAGCTCCTTGTCATGAACGGTATAATTCCGTTCCGCAGCTTTAAGCTGCCTAGACTCAAACGCAATCACGCGTTCCCTTCCTGCATCGTCTGCTTGTAACAAAGCACATCCGATTGCGAAATCGGAGGCGTCGCAGACGACACTAAATGGTTTCCCAGAATCTGGGAGAGCAAGAGCGGGAGCTTTTAACAAGCTCCCCTTAACCGCTTCAAAAGCGTTTTGGTGTTCGTTTTTCCAACACCAATCAACATCCTTCTTAAGAAGGTCGGTAAATGGCTTCGCCATTTCAGCGTAGTTCTCAATGTACTTGTGGAGATAGTTGGCTAATCCAATCCACTTCCGTAAATCTCTAAGATTTACAGGCGAAGGCCACTCCACAATGGCTTTCACCTTCGCGGGATCCGCCCGCACTCCATCCTTACCGATGAAGCATCCGAGGAAAGGAATTTCCTCAGCACCAAATATACATTTGGATGCGTTCGCATATAACTTATGCTCGCGCATACGGACTGCTGACTACTGGCCTCGGGACTCATCCCGAGACCCAGATGGGGGGACGCCACTGCAGATGAAGTTCAAGAGAAGGATAGGGCTGCAAGCCCCAATTGCCCCATCTATTGGAAGCGCCACGCGCCTATCCACAGAGGTCTCTACCTCTACCACCGGTGACTCGCCGGTATCACCTATAAAGGCGTAGTCGGAATCATTTCCGACGTGCGAAAGAGACAAACTTCGGGTCTCTTCGCTTGGAAGCGCCTCGCGCTTAACCCCAGGGGTCTCTACCCCTACCACTGGAGTCGCAACTTGTTCTCCGGACACGGCGTGGTCGGAATCTGTTCCGACCTGCAGAAAAGACGAACTTCGGGGCTCTTCTCTAAGAGCCTCGCTCTTACTCTCAGAGGAATCCACATCTATTACTGGCGACTCACCAGTCTCGCCTATAACGGCGTGGGGATTAACCGCCTAATCCCCCTCGTCAAGGAACTCCTCCTTAACGCCATTGGGAATGATCATTTCAGACATCCCAATCTCTGGCATCTCACGCCAGAATCTCTTTAGCGATCGAGCAAAGGTGGGTTCATGACTCGCCAATGCTTCACCCGACCGCGGGTGCGTTGAGCCAATGGACTTAGACTTCCAGTCTAACCATGGCTCGTGGCGTTCCAGCCACTTCATGCCCATAATGAGGTCATACATCGAGTCCAAATCCAGGACTAGTCAACGTTCTAAGCTGTCGAAGTCTGCAAACTGCAGCTTAAGGCCAATCGAGACCTTGGGTACAGAAACCTGTACGTCCGTCGCAAGACGGACCGTGACAACGTCACGAGAACGTGCCTCTAGGGCCTCGGCATACAGCCGACTCTTCTTAACAGAAGCTCGTCTGACATAATTGTCAGACGCTCCAGAGTCTATCAAGACTCTCCAAGGCTTATCAAAGCCTTTCACGTCCGCAAGGACGGCCGGCAACCCTGGCTGGTACACCAACTCGGTGCTAGAAAGCACCGTTTCCCTCGGGGCTTTGTGCTGTCGGCCCCTACCCTGGGGCTTAACAGCACTGAGGGATCCTCCAGTAGGGCGCCCCGCACCTACTGGGAGCCGTCGTTTCCCGACGGCTTGGACAAGGGCTTTTTCCCCACCCTTGGTCCCTTGTAGCGAGTGTCTCGCTGGGGATTTTTCGGACATCTGTTCCTCAGATGATCCATGCTCCCACACAGGAAGCATCTCAGCGGCCCATGCCGCTGCAACATAGCTAAGAGATCTGCCTCGAAGCTCCGTGAAAAAGAGTCAGAGTTACTCTTAGCGGGAGGTTTATCCTCCGCTTCGACCTGACTCAGGTCCATGGGTTCGGGACCCACCTTAGAGGAACGGAAGTTCCTCTTGGTGTTGAACGCCATCTTAAACGCCTCCTCCAGGGATTGGGGTCAGCATCGGAACAATTCCGAACGTGCTGGACCTTATCTCAGGCCTCCCATGAAGACGGGGATGGACACATAGTCCGAATACACTTTCGCGTACATCCCTTCCAACAGGGTCTTAAGCTCCTGGATATATATCTACAGGTCCTTAGTGCCTTGACGGCACCTCAGGAACGCCAGTTGATTCTGGAAAACCAGATCAGGCGTTGCGTACATGTCCATGAGCTTCTGCTTAAGGACCTTCCATGTTGGGAACACGTCCGTGACTGACTCCGAACACGTAAACGCCCATGTACGGGCTTTGCCCGTAAGATGGGTCAATGCAAGTCCCACTTGCAAGTGATCAGCGGTCATATTCGCTGTGGCGAAGCCGTTTCGACCTCTCGAAACCAAACGTAAAGGTTGTCACCCTTCTCCCCGGTGAACTCCTTTATCTTAAACGATAATGGGGGTCGCACCCCCGTGGATTTACCTCCACTACAGCTCGCCTCGTGAGCGATGAGGGCATTTACCCTTGCCTTTACGGCCTCAAGGCCCTGCTCCACTAGGAGCTTCATGCCTTCTTCCCCCGTTAAGGGTAACAGCCTTTTAAGGCTTCCTGCTGGACGAGGGTCAATATATCCCAATCGTCCTGATTCATCCTTTGCAGAGGATGCCTAGTCTACCAACACAGGTGTTGGATTGACTACGATTGCTACCAGATGTAGCCGTTGCATATACGCACGGTGCGACTAGCGCACAGAGGAAGAATATTCCTTAAAGCGGTAGCTACCGCTACTTAGCCGATACGCCCTTGTAAAGGGCTTAGTAGGAGAGTTCTCCTACTCGGGGCCAAGATTCCCGGGTTGGTTTACTACGTAGCCTTAACGGCTGTATTCCCTTTACGGGATGTAAGTAAAGGGAGGGCTCCCTATTACCTACGACACTCACTGCGCGCGCGACCGGTCGAGGTCGCACGTCCGCAAAATTGAGTGAAATGTAAACTGATTATATTTAATATGTAATTAGCCTAAATTAATTTAAACTAATATAAACTATATGTAATACTAAGTAGAATATTCCTAATTCGTACCTAGCTAAAATGTAGTGTACACACCTGTGTACTGACACGTGGATGGCTGACACACCACCGCACCAAGGGCCTCTGCCCTGATTGGTTAAAATAACCAAAGGTTCAAAACGTTTCAATCCGGTCAATACTGACCTCAACCGTGGTGTACTCATGTACACCAACACTATATGTAACTCGAATGTAACCCCGTAACAACATCCCTGCTTTACTTGGCAGTTCGCCAAATCTAAGTGGGAGAGAAACCAGCTCGATTTTTGCTTCACTTATTTTTTTAATACGAAGAAACGTAAGAGGCAGTGGAAACTTGCGAAGACATGGTGAACGCGTTTACTGATACATGGCAGTCGGCGTTGTCGATACCTATCCACTTACTGCTGATACAGCAGTAAATGTGCCCGCGGGCAAGTCAACAGTATAATATGCTAATCCCATTTGCACGTGCGAGAAAATTAGTTGTAAGCTGCAAAATTGTCTACTGCTCCTATGGTTGCAGTCGGTGTGAATTGCTTTAATAAGTATAGCGATGTAAGATGAAATTGTCTATTACACAGATTGCAGTAGGTGTATTATGGCTTCGTCTGCCGCGTGTGCAGCTGATGTCCTCCGAGTTATTAGTTTCGGCTGAAAGTAAGATGTTTTCATCATCCTCAAGCCCATGTCTACATTCTTCCTTGCGTCTTCCTGTTAGGGTTGCTGTCGTTCGCTTTCTTGCTATCATGTTTGACAGGATATAGGGTACTAGTGACGTATCAATGTGTCTTCTATATAGACAGCTGACTTTCATATTGTTTTCTCCCCCCCCACATGCAGTTGTGGTCCCTATTTTCCATTCTCTTTGTCGCGCGTCCTGGCGTTGGTGCGTCCGTACCAAGCTCGAAAGCTCGCGCGCACGACGTTTCTTCCTTCATTTGTTGCAGTCCTGCGACACCGAGTCATGTCGACAGGCATTTGAGAGCAAGGAATGCCAACGATTCGGACACGGAAGCGCGAGGAGCCCCTAGCGCAGAACAACTTGGAGAGATATTGAGCCACGAGTTTCGCCACTTGCATCTGCATGAGGAGAAGACGGAGCTCTTCCAGCATTCTATATTCGAGTCGTGGGTCAACTATGCACAAGAGTTGGGTGTTTCTGTCATTCCGATATTGACAGAACACATGGGCGAAGGTCCACTGGACAAGATGCTCGATCAGGCCATGCGCGATCCACAGTTTGAGTCTCTCGCCCGTAAACTAAAAGAAGAGCAAGTGCAGTATTGGCTAGACAATAAGAAACAACCCGAAAACGTCTTTGACGTGTATGAGATTGGCAAAGACCGGAGCAATCTATTCGGGAACCCGAAATTCGTGGAATGGACGACATACGTGGACAAGTGGAACGCAAAGTATCAAAGAGCTCTACCAAAAAGGATCATTCCAATGCTAAGGAACAAAGGATTCCGTGTTCGTGATCTGCTTAAACTGATTACTGAAGCGAAGACGGCGGAGAGAGATGAAATCAAACGCCTTGCCGAAGCCTTTGAAAAGCTCTTTGTGGACTTCTTGGTGGGAGATCAAGTAGAGAAGTTGCGTGAAGCCTTAGCTTGGCTTCGTCTTGATCATTTCAAGCTTCCTGATAGTTCTTCTACCGCAATGTGTGTGAAGTTATTGGATGCTTCCATGAAAAAATTTCCAGAGGAGAAAGACAAGCCCTTGAAAATGGTAATCACGAGATTTGGGCTTAAGAATGTGGCACTAATGCTTCACACTGCCGAATCAAATCCTGAAACGAGAACGATTGCCCAAGCCTTGGAGATCGAGCAGAAAATAGTGTGGCTTCGGCGTAGATATACACCTGACAAAGTCTATGAAGCACTAGCGTTGCAAGAGGACGGTTCCCCAAAGCATCTTCTCGCAACGTGGGTCTCCTACGTGTCGTATTACTACAAGAATAGGTCCAAAAGCACGCAGTCAAGCCCTGCTCGAATTTCACAAGAGATTTGGGAAAAGCTACGTGACCATGGCATTGAATCACCAGTCACTCTTCTTAAGATCATGGGTCTTGACGAAACGAGCGAACTGACTCTTGTCAGTCCGCAATTTCTTGAGTGGAAACAGTATCTAGACGATTTTAACCATCACAACCCTGACCAATCCATCAGCCTGATTGATGTTCTTCTGAAGGCCTACAATGAAGTCGTCGTGGCAAATATGCTGCAAGTTGCGAGGACAGATGGCAAGATTGAAGATGTGCTCGCGCAATTGAAAGAGGACTTGGAGGTCAAGCTGAGAGAAAGGAGAAAGCTTGGAAGAGCTGAAAGCTAAGTACGATTTCAAGTTCTAAGTCTTGAATGAACGCCACACAAGTTAGAGTCTCTATAATACGATGCCAAGAAATGGGTGGGCGGGCTGTCGGAGCAGGACGAAGGAACACTGTGCATGTAGGGAAGAAAATATTTGTGACTAAAGCATACTTGCATGTAGTTCATACATTTCGTTACTCCACTTGTTGCCGACAACTTTACATTTTCGTCTCTTGTAGCAGGACACTTGCAGTTGCATCCAGCAGCGACGCTACATAAATTGCAGTTGTTGATGTGCCTCCTTCGATAGACAACATGACTTTAAATCACTCACAATGCTGCGCAGACCGGATACCTCTCCCAACTTGACTCGTCCTTCAAACAACATTGTCTACATTGAAAAATGTTACAGAAATAATCACTTGACCTCGACTTCTCTACGGCTTCTTGTCTCCTTTCCGACCATTTGCTCCTCTAAACATAATTCTATCTATAAGCTCCTCATCCTGCGTGCTCGGTGCCCACGGCTTCGTCAGTTGCATCAAAAGCATCGCCATTTTGCACAGTTGGTGCATTGGCGATGCTCGTTGTAGATATACCAATCGCGTTGTCAGAAGAAATAGGTGAAGACACAGTATTCGTAGCGCGTGCATTCAGCATCGAAGTCATTTCGACGGCCTCCCTTCTTACATCGATGTTGCCGATACTTTCGTCACCCGTCTCGAAATTTTCAGTTTTACCAGCGACCAGAGAAGTTCCATCTTCAGCGCCGATATTTTCGTCACCCGTCTCGAAATTTTCTATTTTACCAGCATCCAGAGAAGCTCCATCTTCAGCACCATCAGCCATTTTGTCGGATTTTTTCGGACTGGCATCTTCAGATTGTATAAATGTTGTGATAGCGACATCACTGGTAAGAATAGTCGTATTATCTGCAACCAAAGTATTACTTGGAGTGGCTAAGGAAGCCTTGTCAGCATCTTCCAGTGCAACAACGACTTCAGCATCTTCATTGATTACAGGTCCTTCACTATCACTAGTCGTGGCATTACCGTCACCTCCAAACTTCTTGGCGTTTTCAACTACTTCTCTGTCGCTTGAAGCATTTTCTAATGTTACATCCATGTCCGTACGTTGCATGTTGGTAAGTGAGGTAACATTCAGAGTTCCTTTCGACACATTGACAGCGTCAGTCGCGATATCTGTAGGCAAATCAGCAAATAGTTCATCTTGGACGAGAGGGCATCTCAACAGCATTGTCTTGTAAAAGTATCGACATCCAGCAAACACAGGACTATTCCACAACGCTTCAAATTCATCCAAGGACAAACAGCAGGTTCGCAGCACGACCAATGTTTTTTTAATATACGAAGCAATCATCGCGTTGTTACTGACCTCGGGGCCTCCTTTCTCAACCACAGCGAATAAAGATGACAAAACCATGACTGCTTTTTCATGAAACACAGGACAGGGAAAACTTTCAACCATTTGTTCCCGCTTGCGCTTCTTAGACAATACTTCACCCGACGCAGTAGTATTGTTATTGCATAGCTCAACCGGTGCAACTGCCCCTTCCACAAAACGACAAATAAATCCGGTGGCATCTTTGGCCGCAAGAATGCGCTTTGCCAAAACGTCAACAAAAAAGCCGTCAACAATCAGTTTCCACACTTCTAAAGCTTGCACCTGTTCGCTTAGTGTCACCGTAACCTCCCCATTTTCAGCAGTAGTTTGTCCAGCTTCACTGCCGCCATTAGTGCATGCGGCAACCAACTTTACTTGCTCCAAAACCACTTCTGCCACTGCATGAAGTAGGACACGATCACGCAAAAGCGTTTCTTCCTCGGCTGATAACAAACGGTGTAACAGCTGCGATCCTGCGTCAATCTGATGGTCCACAAGGCACTGGACGGCAAATGACTTGACCAGGGTGCGAATCGCGGAGCTTGAGCGCAGCACGTTGTTCCAGAGTACAACATTTAAAAGATCTTCATTTGTTTTCAACTTCATATCGCGCTTTAACTCACCGGGAAATGCATAATAAACACGAAGATCCACCATTGTGCGCAGCAGAAGTGGGAGAACGACACGCATCGTGACAACTTGCGGGGTGCGCAAAACAAAGTCCTGTTTTCGAATCATTCGGCGTATGCTAGACGGGTTGCCAATTTGCAGTAGTTGCACGAGGGCTCTGCAGGTTAAATTGTCTGTAGGCAGCTCTTTCTTCTGCCAACACACCACTAAGTTCTTCATCAGAGCATCACAAATAAGTTGCTTCACGAGCGGATCCGACAAAACCAACGCTACATCTGCCAGCTGCTCCTCGCACAAACCTTCCGGCACCATTCCAGCTTGGTCGACATCACCAAAATCCTTGACTGTTACAACTCCCGAACTGGTGAGCATGTTGAGAGCCTCACTTGTTGGACCTGTTCCAATTTTGCGACGTTTCTTAGTGCGAATACGCTGAGGCTCTCCACGTAACGCTACAGCATTTCGCTCAATTATTTCGTTGCCACGCTTGCCGATTCGCTTGCCTTCTTTGTAAAAAATAGTCGTGTCCGGATTAAAGGTGATACAATTGCGGATCATAAGATTAAAGTCCGAAACAAACGCCTCCAGTGTCTTGTATTTGCCGCGCTTGGCTTTTTTTCGCATTGTCGATAAGTCCATCGGATCCTTAATAATCTCGCGATATTTCGGTACGTCATCAGGCACTGGCTCTGCGAAGATTAATCGAGCATCAATTTTTGCGATCTTGTCAAGCACTGCAAGTAACTCGTTCACAGGTGGTGGTCCCAGTACAACTTCAAAGCTCTCTTCTTCCTCATCCAGACCGCCTTTCTTTCGAATCTTTTTATTTGAGGGCAAATCTGAGGTCCGAAGTCGACTAACGAATCCGAGCAACTCTTGAAGCTGAGCGGTTTGAAGCGTTTGGTTTTTCAACGCTCGATCTAAAAACCAAATAAATTTATGAAGTGGGTCTGTACGCAAAAGTAACGTCGTCTTGTCACGCTGGAGGTTCGCGAGGTCATTGCGCATTGCACCAAGAAGCGCTACATAATCCACATATTCTTTCGGATTGTTGTTCGTTGCGCTACCGGGAATATTTGCAGCCACCACGTAACCCCGCCAAATCTCCAACGTTGAGAGATATAACGATTCGGAGTCGCCAAGCATTTCTACAAGCTTCATCAATGCCGGGTTATTACGTCGTCGTTCATCCGGCGAAAAAGAAGGACGTCGCTCACCGCTGAACGCAGACGACGCCACAGACGATCTGGCAGCATCAGCGGAAGACGGAACATGAGTTGAGACGTTCCACAGATTCCCAGCAGTCGACTCCTCCAAGCTTCGTTTTCTGTACTTGGTCCCAGATCGCATGGAGTTAGTGCTGTTTCTCCTGGACAAGAAACGCTGCGCAGCCGTGGATTGTAACATCGGATGATGGAGATACCACTCCAACTGCTCAGTCACATACTCGCGCGTGCATTCCTCAACTACAAGCTGGAGCTCTCTCCGATCCACTTGCAAAATCTTTCTTCTAACGTGGATGGGCAACTCTGCCAAAATGCGTCGGTTTTCCGTTATTTCACGCAGATAACGATCGGGAGTCTCTTCTTGTCTAGCTAACACAGCAATCGGAATGGCTCGTAGCTCTCGAAATTCAATATACGGAAAGGTCTGCTCCAAAACATGCGGTAGATCGCTCTGTGGCAGATCTGCAATACGCAGTAGCATTTCCTTTTTCATCTGATCCAATAGTGACTGATGTACACGTGAGCGCGGCACTTGTATCAGATCGAGCAATTCCACTGCAGGGTTAAAGGACGTGGGCGTCTCCTCATCCTTCATGTTTTCTTTCCTGCGCACAAAGAGCTTTGCGTGCGCTTCTGCGATGCCGTGGGCAGCCTGAAACTCTCGAATCGCCACCTCAATGTTAGGTGCTGTACTCAAGAGCTCCTTCACGGCAGCACCACCTCTTGCACCTATGAGCAGCTTTTCTGTCGCGGAAGACGTCGAGATGGACCGGGGCAGCTTGAGCTTGAGCCGCAGCTCGAGAGCGTCGCCTGCGGTCTCGCTCATGCTGAACGCGCGTCTTTCTCAATTGCTGATATCTTCGTCGCGGCGGATCCGTGGAGCTTGCAAACGACTGGCACGCGGCGACGACTTGCTTAGGAGGCGGTAAAATTTAAACTAACGAGGCGATTGCACCCAGTGCGGAATGGCAAGAGTGAGTGTTTAATCTCGACGTTTGTAAGCAAGAGAAAAACAGCGCGAAATTCGTACTTATGGTGATTCCGCCCTGACCATCCACAACCAAAAAACCGCGCGGCAAGGGCCATGGTGTCCATTCGGAACGCCTCTGTACGTTCGTGCTAGGGCGTTCACAGTGCACCTGTGGTGGATATATCACGACGTGCAACGTTGCGTTGTGTACTCATCTCGACGTGGTATATATCTTCTGTAGGCAGATGATCTCTTGCAGGTACAGAACTCGAACCTTTGGTGTCTCCCGGAGAATTATCAGATGAAATACTACTACTATCACATCATGACGTGGCCTCAGCTGCTGTACGTGGCTGAGGAAAGCGACGGCAAGATCGTTGGCTACGTGCTAGCTAAGATGTGAGTGCTTGAGTTGATAATAGACGAACGGGCTGACATGTGCTTGTAATGGTGCTCATACAGGGAAGAGGAGGCGTCCGTGCCTCACGGTCACATTACGTCTCTGGCAGTCTTGCGCACCCACCGCAAGTGCGGCATCGCGACCAAGCTCATGCAGGCTGCTCGTACGTTTTTGGACCTGGTTAGCTAAAGAATCGAGAGTGACAATAGAATTCTTGGCAGAGCGTGCGATGGTTGAAAGCTTTGGGGCCGCGTACGTATCGCTCCACGTACGCGAGGGAAATGCAGCGGCCATCCATCTGTACCGCAAAACGCTGAAGTACCAGTACGTAATTAGAAGGCCATATTCGAGTACGGCAATAGAGTAACAGGTTGTGCTTGATAGGGTGTATGATATTGAAAAGGGCTACTACGCTGACGGAGAGGACGCGTATGACATGCGGATGCCGTTTACCGAAAAATGCAATCAGGCATTTGCTTCGCAGGTCAACCGCTTTAAGAAGTTGTTGGCAGAGAAGGACTCGAAAGCTGCTGAGTAAGCTTCTGCTTCTTTGCCAAGAAACAACTTCCTCGGATCAAGGTGTTTAACTTTTAGACTCGAAAGTGCTGTTGAGGTTAAGAATGGAGCACCGGTGGTTGTTGTTTTTTCGCGAATGTATATACTTAAGCCCGATTGCAATTTCGAGTAAAGAGCACATTTCTACTGCGTTGTATGATATTATAGGTGCAACGATAAGGTCTTGGAAGCTTCAAGTCGATGTTTGCTGGACTGACTCGGCCTTATATGATACTGCGACTCGACTGCCTCGAGATGATCCAATAAGGTAGCACATTGCTTCGGACTTGCTGAAAGCACGGTGTATCTATCTTCTGAGTAAATTTTCATTCGTACAGACGTTCTCTCGCTTTCATCACCGGTACATCTTCCACTCACGATTGAGGACTTCGTTCTTGCAGTAGGTGTTGGATCTACAAAAATTGACATTGGTATTATTGCTACATCTTGCGGCCTCGTATGGAACCAATCTGGTGAGTTCCCATACGAGGCCGCAAGATGCAGCATAGAAATGTAAGCTCGCTTCACACTGATGGCATTCGAGCACAGCCCGTTGCTCGCTGCTATCCTCACACCTTCCACGCTGAAATAGAACGTCCACGCACCATTACGATAAACTCGGCCCGTACTTCGCTAGCATGCCTTTGTCCTTGCATTACGCACGCCTAGCGCTGAATTGTGATCAAATTCAAGCTAGTTGTGCTTCTTTCCTTGAACGAGCGTTGTTGCCAATTGCGTGGTAGCTTCGACTTATACTTTCATTTCATGGACGCGTTGCTCCACTTGAGCGTTAAAATACCGAATTCGCTGCACTATACGCGTAAAACGTTTGGTTTGCTCGACAAGTTGCAATTAGCTACCATTTCCGAGGTGCAGACCTGGCCTTTATCAGAATCATTGCTGCTAATTCAACACTGTAACGTTGGTGCACTGCATGCAGTGCGCACACCAGCTTCAGCAGCTTCACTAACAGACTTCCTTGTCCGGTCCTCCATTCCGACCTCCCCACATAAAGACAATTCTATACATCGAGACAGGGACTTTTTGTAATGGATCGATACATGTATTCCTGGTCCAGCGCCAAATAGTGTTTCCGTCTTCCCATGGGTTCTCGCCACGACCATTTGTAGGATATCACGCTCGTCACTGCTAAGATGCGCTTGCCACTAAAGGTTTTGTTATCTGTCGAGCTCACTGCGAGTAGTGTGAGAATAATGTAAGACATCTTTAGGAAGAGTCACCCGAGTAAAATGACAACCAGCCCACCGAAGTAGGGAATAATCAAGCACACATTACGAGGAAGTGGGATACCTCCAGACATTCGGCTGTATACTCAGTTCTGAGCAAGCAGTTCTTTGGTTAGAAAGCTCGCAATTTACAAGTCCGCAGCTGCGCTAGATTACTGCTTTCTGTCCGAGTTGGTGAGAGTATACCACACTACAGAATGAAAAAGCTCGCTTCCGATGACTCGACACTGTTGTCGCCCCCGATTCATCGCCTGCATACATGTTCGTTCACTCGTCGCCGCATGGTCTGCTTGTTCACTCGAAGAACGTACAAGGCTTCTGTCGGAAGTTGACACGAGTTGGGGGCACGTGTAAACTTCCTAAATGGCAGTTCAGACCGTTAGAGTCTGACTGCCGTTGGGATGGAAATTTCTTGTAAAGAAGCGCGCCCTACTTGATCAGAGTAGGGGCGCACCAGGGCAGGATGTAAAGAGACTTAAACGGTAAAAGATATGCTAAATTATAAAGTCGTACCTAAGAACCTAACCTAAAACTGAATATAAAGATAAAATTCCAAAGTATTAAAATGCATAAATATAAAAATGGCCACAATGATCGCGCACAACTTGAAATTTGTATGCAGCTTGCACACGCGCATCTTGACAACATTTCAACACTCCTTCCGCGAGCATCGTGCCATTCCATACGTAACTCATCATCATCAGCCCAAACCAATCTTCCTGCGTAAGCGGGAGGCTCGCACTGCACACAGTGGCTTCGTCAGAAGATCTGCGATCATGTCATCACTGGCCACGTGCAGCGGTCACACCGCTTCGCGCTTGACGTAGTCCTTCAGGAAATTGATCTTCACGTCCACATGCTTGGACTCCGCACCACTTGATTCGTCCTCGAATTGTCGTATCGCTGCTTGGTTATCCATGCGTAATATCATAGGCATCTCAACTTGTACTCCAATCTCGCCAAGTAGCTCCTTCAAACCTAGCACTTCCTTTCCACCGACGGATGATGCAACGAACTCTGCCTCTGCAGTTGACAACGCGACTGCACCTTGCTTCTTATACGTCCAGCCAACAACCATTCCATTTAGAAACACCACACATCCGCTGACACTTTTCCGGTCATGCTTGTCTCCGGCAAAATCTGCATCCGTATACCCCACTAACTGCAAACTTGTTTCATCTCTTGAATTGAATTCCAAACGTAATTTCAGCTCTTTCGACACCTTCAAGTATCGTAATATCTTCTTCGCCGCCTTGTAATCACCTTGAGTAGGTGCGTGCATGCGTCTCGTGACCTTGTGCACCGCAAATGATATGTCCGTCCTTGTGCATCTTGAGATCCATAGTAGGCTCCCTGCTATCGACTGAAACATGTTCTGCTTCGGTACTCCCGCCACCGCATCCTTGGGTAAAAGTTTGTCGTCATCTGCTTCATCGCTTGTGCTCGTAATCGCAGTTGCACCGAATTCGCGTGTTCCATCTTGTACTTGGTCAATAGCTCATCTATCGTCGCCTCTTGATCCATCGTGTATCCTTCTTCTTGGTTTCCGCCAATCCTTATGCCTAAAAACTTCTCCACTGGACCGAGATCCTTTAACTCCAGCACCTGCATTGTCTTGAAAAATCTGATCTGTCCACCAACTCGACCTTGGTACCTGTCACTAACAAATCATCCACGTAAGCTCCAACAATAACAATACCTCCAACATCCTTCTTGGAGAATATGCACGTATCGGTCATGCACTGCTCGAACTTCAGATCACATAATGTCTTGCGTAACAACTCGTACCACATACGCCCTGCTTGATTTAATCCATACAAATTCCTTTTCAAACGTAAAGCTAATCCTTTGGTTGATTCCACTTCGAAACTCTGCAACACTTCATCTTAGATCTTCATACCTTGAGGTATCTTGAGAAAAATCTCGAAATTCTGCTCCGCATGCGCCTTTGTATATGCGCTCGGCACATCACCGTTCCGCGTTGGCACATTCCACACTTGAGCCATCGCTAACACCACTTTCACGTTGCTGAGATCTATCACTGTAGAAAATGTGAAAACAAAATCTCTGCCATAAATCTGCTTATCCCCGCGCGCTACCAGACGCGCCTTGTATCGTTCGATCGCTCCATCAGCCTTGATCTTGGTTTTATATACCCACTTAGTTGGTTTCGCCCTGTTACTTGGACACTTGACAACTTCCCATGTATCTATCTCCTCCAACGCTCGTAACTCTGCGTCTTCAGCTTCTTTCCACTTGACGGAATCATCTCGCTTGTGGGCTTCAACATAACTTCTTGGATCTTCTTCATACTTCGGTCTTGTACCAACGTCATCCGGTCCTATCCCTGCGTAAACTGCTAATGCGTGCTCCTCCACTCTTTCAGTCGTCTTATTCGCCACTCGTTCCGTGGTTATTGCTCCTTCCACGCTGACTTCTTCTTGACTTTCTTGCCCTTGAGTGAGTCCCTGTATTCCTTGAATCTTTGGTTCTGCTGCACTACGCGCCTTGTTTTTCCACCGCTTTCTTCTTCTGTACCTTGTACTTGTATACCTGCTGAAACTCCTGCTTCAGCGTCACTCTGCTGCACCACGTTTTGTTCCACTTGTTCTTCCACACTTGATTCGTCATCATCTGCTGTAGGGTCTTCACCAGCTAACGCCTTAGTAACTTGCTCACTATCCTTCGTATCCAGTGTTTCAATCTTACTGATACGTCGTGTCGGCGTAAGATTTTCTGTTAGGATGGACCCATTAACTTCCACCGTAACAGTAAATTCCCTCGCAAACGCACTTCCATATTATCATCACGATGTGCAAAATTGCACCATTTCTGCATCAATCTTCCTAGCGAAATCAGGTTCCTTGCTAACTTCGGAGAGTAGTAAACTTCCTGCAAAGCTATCACAGTACTTGGGTCATCAATACTCCGTAGACGCACCTTGCCAATCTTGGTCACTTGAATGGAATTTCCATCAGGTAAAGTCATCTTCATATCATCAGTCACTGTCATTACATCTTCAAGTAGTGACTCATCTCCCACGAGATGACGGCTCGCTCCCCTGTCTAGAATCCACGCGTCGCTTTCACACAATTCACTTATGTTTAATATCACTGACCACTCTGCACCTGTATCTATGGTTGCTAAACCATATTCCTTGTCCGTATTGCCTTGTACTTTCCGGTGACTTGGCTTCCTATCGAAACTCTTGCGACAATCTCGCCGAATGTGTCCTTTTCCACCACAACCATAACACGTAATCGCCTTCTTGTTCTCATTCACAGTGTTAACACTTAATCTCGGCGTCCTATGGCTCTTGACATGGCTTCCTCGATTTCTTGTGCGCACGCTACCAACTCCTGCGCGTGCAACATGTAGTCCTTGCGCCACGGGTTGTATCTTGTCATCATCGCGTATTTTAGACTTGGCACCGCATACTTCACCAAATTTTCCACGATAAGCTTCTCGCTGGACTCGCTTTCGCGTGCCAGGGCTTTAAGGTACAGCAGATGCTCGTTCCAGGAACGTCCTGCATCTTTCTGGCTGGAAAACAGCTGTGCCGCCTGCTGATGCGAAATTTTTACCTTGTATGCGCGCCACATCTGTTCCAGTACGTAATGCAAGGTCTGTGAGACTTGCCACCACACGCCAACGTTAGATCGGAAATACCTTGACGCTGCACCGTCGAGGTGCTCACGAAGCTTGTTAACTTTCAGTCTTTTGGTCCATTGAAAACCGGACGAAATTTCAGCTATCTCCAATGCTTCTACGAATAGATAAGCCCAGTCTTTAAAACCAGAGCCAAATCTGGGGTAAATTTCTATCCCCGTGAATTTCTCGACCACTAACATGGGAATCTTGTACGCGCGCGGCTGTGTGCTCGGGTTCCCAACATTTGCAGCCGCCTGACTAGCATCAGGAACTCCAACCGGCACTTCAGGTACTTCACGCGGCGCTTCCACGCGATGTGCACCTCCTCTTTCAATGTTTTCATCAACAGATAAATCGTTTATCGTTATGCGCTGTCCAAACGGCGCAAAATTCTTTATACTTTCTTGGAAGGGTGTGTCGCCACCTCCAACCGGTGTATCTCGGACCGTAACTGGCGAGTTCCTTCGCCCGAGGCCTTGGTGCCTCTCTCCTTCTATCTGAGTAGTCGGTCATTCATCTTGCCAACTTGGAGCAGCAGCGCCTTCAGCGCGCTCTCAGGATCAAAGACGTCGTCTTCATCCATGGCAACCAACACGTTAAAACAGACAGTCAACTACGACAGTAGCACAATCTCCAGCGCAACAGTCAATTCCACAATAAAACACACTTCAGCCCGACAACAGCGCAATCGCCAGCGCAACAGTCAGCCTCAGTGAAATAACAACAATCCACCACGACAACAGCGCAATCGCCAGCGCAAACAGTCGCTTCCAGTGAACTAACAGCTCCAATATACCAGGAGGCAGTCTGAAACGTAATCGTCAACGTTACCAGACTCAGGTGAGTTATATCTTGAAGTTTGTATGTCGTTACGTGCCCCCGTGTCCCTTGGGCTCATAACCTGTCGGAAGTTGACACGAGTTGGGGGCACGTGTAAACTTCCTAAATGGCAGTTCAGACCGTTAGAGTCTGACTGCCGTTGGGATGGAAATTTCTTGTAAAGAAGCGCGCCCTACCTGATCAGAGTAGGGGCGCACGAGGGCAGGATGTAAAGAGACTTAAACGGTAAAAGATATACTAAATTATAAAGTCGTACCTAAGAACCTAACCTAAAACTGAATATAAAGATAAAATTCCAAAGTACTAAAATGAAAAAAATGCAAAAGTGGCCACAATGATCGCGCACAACTTGAAATTTGTATGCAGCTTGCACACGCGCATTTTGACAACATTTCAACAGCTTCAATTATTTCGAAAGACCGCAAGCGCAGCGAAGCTTTGTCGATGTTCCAATCATGTCAATAAAATTCATTTATTATCAACAACTTGTTGATTAGCACTCGAATATCCATAGCTTCGATGTAGTCGAAAACTTGAGTCGTAAATGTCCAATAGTGAATCCAATATAAAACGAAAAGTAATCACACATGATATCTCCAAGACCAAGCACACGTTGGTGACGAACGAGGTATCAGTTAACAAGTCGTTAAGTGAAGAAAAATATGGAAGATCGGAAACAGGGACTTATTCAACGGGATGTATATTGAGAAGTGATTATCTAGCTAAACATGAGTTACGTAAACAGATGTTGAAGTTATGGTAAACTTCCATCTGTGTGTGGTATACATGTCTTCTACGTAACAAAAAAGTGCGTCCTCAGAACCGAGTACTAATGCACTAATTCGGCTAGTAATAGACGAAAATCAAATTGATACCTAGAAAAGTCCTACCTAATTATAATAGCGAATTAGAAAAAGACCGTTTATTTTAACACAACTTAGTGATTGAGTCTAACGTCCATGAGCTCACTACTGTACTTGTTCGTCAGATAACGCATGTTGGAAGCGCATGTACCCATTTTGCGTCCCTCCAAGATGATCAAACCCCCTTGGCTGAAATGGGTGGATACATTTGCGGTGACTTTTAGTATACAGTTTAGTATGCTAGTATTTTACGGTAACTTTACATACTCCACTCTCTTTTCTTATATCGTTCACAACCTCAGCTGAAACCTTCACGGCGTGCGCAGTAGTCAACCCTGGCGAAAATCTTTCCTGGTCCAAAGTGTTCAGACCAGGTAGCTTAAGATCTTACCAAGTGGAAAATAAACATGAGTTTATTTTTTAACAGGTTAAGCCGCCCCGAAGACTGGATTAATTATATCGTGGATTTTTCTTGGCGTTACGAGTTTGTTTGGTTTCGATTTATTACGTTTGTCACTTGGAACTAGTGGAAGTTCCCTTGTTGCAAGGGCTAGTGGAGTGACTTTTATTATTGAACGATTGGTTTTGGTGAAGAAATGAGATATTACGAAGACGAAGGCCCTAGAGGGCAGAATGCTGCTCTACAAGCAATTACGGAAGGTCTGAAGAACCTTTCAGCGCGCCTAACCTCTGTTGAAGAGGCACAAGGCAAGCGCTGGGTTGTTAGTGTGTCGTCTGGGTCGAGGAAGGGCTCCCCAGTACGCGTAAAAGACACAAAGTTCTGTGATAGCTTGAGAAAATACCGTATGTTTGGCCAGCAGATGACTTTGCACGACCTGGCCGAGGGCGAAGGGGTGGATGTTGGCTCTAGGCCAAGCCCAAATGTGGATGCAACCCCCCGTGTGGCACCAGGTGGAGTGCCAGGTGTGGGCGGCGCGAATATGGCCGCAGAACAAATACATGCGACAAATTTCGGCCATGGGATGCACAAGATCCCCAAGTTAGCTGTGGAAAAGCTTTCGGATAAGGGAATATACAATGGCCTAGGTGCAGGGTTCAAACAGTGGGCCTACTTGTTCATGGAGCCATCGAGATTGGTGAGTTTGTGATGGAGAGGCTGATCAGAGTTTTTGAAGCTTGACCAGGCGTTACCACGGCGCCCGGACTGCCGCCAAACGAAGGGGGTCCTCCGGTTGTCCTGTGACTGCTTGTGTTCCTGCTCACCTTGTGTACCCGACGGCTTGGGCGTGGGTCGCTCTCCAGGTGGCGGGACGTCACACTGCAATTCCTTGATGCAAGATTGGGGTAATTCGTAGCGAATCGACCGATGTGCTGATAAGGAGCGATCCGGTGTAATCAGGCTTGAATCAGGAGTGACCAATCTTGATCCGGTGTGATCAGGCTTGATCAGGATTGATCAGGCGAGAAAAGTCGATGATCAATGCCGCCAATCAATGATCAGGAAATGATTAAGGTCGATGATCGATGATCAGGGGTGATCAGGGTCGATAGTCGATGATCAAGGGTGTTCAGGGCTGATCAGGGCCAATAATCGGTAATCGCAGGTTCCTGATCGAATTAGCTGATCCAGCACGAGTTGGCGCGACTGCGGGTTGATGATCGCAGGTCGCAGGTTGCAGATCGTCGATCTTGGTGGTGATCAGTGGAGGGGTACTTGATCAGGTAGCGGAAATCTTCACCACCCGATCGCCGAGCCTCTTAAGCCTATTCAGATAATGGAACAACCAATATATTATGTATTCATAGCTTATACTTAAGAGGAGGGAGGTATTCCACACAATCCACCTAGGGTTCCCGTGGGGCGCCTTAGGCAGCCGAAGTACTAGGTGCCAACAAACGTGGACCAATGCGGAAGAGGTGAGAGCGCAGTGCTCGATCACGTTCCCAAGACCAAAAAACCTTTACCGAAGAACCGCTGACACAGCGGGCGGAGTTGCGGGGAGAGTTCTTAACACTCTACGCCTGCCGGTGGGCCAAAATATGCACTAGGTGCTCCCGCCCGGGACGTAGAAGTGCGTGTAAATGAGGGGGGCGCAAAGATGCCGTCCCTGTAGACAACCTAGGAGGTTGGACGCAAAAGTAGAACTTTATTAGTGCTTATATCTAAAAATCTACCAATATCCTAGTATCGGCCAATCACAACTACCCATTCCCATGTGCTTCGTCGACCAGTCGACCTGATTTCTCCGCTTACCGTTAGGTTACCGTTAGGCAACTGTACCAGTTTTCGCGTCGTCCCAGATGTCCCGTCCATGTCCCGTCCATGTTCACCACAGTGGTACCAACATTTGTACCCATTTTGGTACCGACAGTTAGCAACAAATTTTACGGTATACTTTACCACAGCCGCCCCTAAACCTCGTCCCATCCGGACAAGCGGTTGGGGCGGGGGTCGATCATGACGTTGCCACCTTGCCACCCATCAATCACGACGTCGTCGTCGATCATGTTGTCAGCACCCATCAATCTTCCCTTTCTCCTATTGATCAAGCACATTCGATCAGATTGTTGCCACTCACCAACCGTGGCATCACCGATCAGGTCCCCTTGATCCCACATTTCCACATTTCCTTCGAGAGGTTGATCATGCAGATGATCACAGATGGCGACGCATCCCTCGATCTTTCCACGGCCGACAATTTGATCTTGGTGTTCAATCAGGCTTATGCGCAACAAGAGACGATACGCAAGCAGCAAGAGATCTTCGTGATGACCGACTCGCTGTAGATGCTTGAAGACTCTGCCCAACTGCAACAGAAACGATATGCGCGCGTTGCCCATAAACTTGGAAATCGACAGCAGATCGCGTGGTTCCGTGTGCGGGCCGTGCCCTTGCGCGACTACGTTCGCACTGACGTCAAAGACCTCAAGTCCCGACTGAAGACTTCCGAAGAAACCCTATTCGAACAACAAGGTCAGATAAGCGATCTTGAGAGCGTTCGTGCGCGGGACCGGTATCTGCTATCGGTCCACGAGGAGACTGTTGATCATCAGTCACAAGCAATATCGCGTCTTGAGGGATCCCAAGATCAAGCAACCCTCCACCAACTCGTCAGCGCCTGATAAAGGTTCAACGCGATCGCGACCAAGTTTTATCGGAGAACAAGCGTTTATCCGAGCAGCTGGTCAGGCTCTCATCCAAAGCTTTCAAGCGAAAAATCCAGCGTGATCGCATCCAGGCAGAGAATGAGACCAATCTCGTGAAGATGGACGACCTCGTCGCTGCCCATGCCCGGGCTGACGAGTTATCTGCGCGCCTCGATGTGGTATCGGCCTACAGGGCTGAGCTGGAAAGACTGAGCACTCAGAATTCCAAGTTAAAAACATAACTTTCGACAGCACGGCGTCGCCTTCGGTCAGTATCGGCGGATCGTCACGCACTGCGCGGTGAATTGCAACGCGTTCATGATGAAGCCGCGCAATTGCGTGCGCAACTTTTAGACGTCCAAACCATGCTGGCTGGCGTAGAATTACACCTGAAAATCACCCCGAGTGCAGGTTCCACTAGGGAGGATCCTGATCCGGCTGCAGGCTCGTCTGCTGATCTTCCGAGCGATTCGTTCAAAATTTCGTCTATTCAGCCTGCTTCATCACTCAAGAGACGTGTTCAGCATTCCCGATCTACTTCCCAGTCCAAACAGCAGCTTCAAGTTTCACCTGTTCCAGAGGAGATGTCGGATGACGATCGTACTCTCAGTCCCGATCAACCGGTTGATGGTCAAGGTGGTTATTCGGCCTTAATCGGGACACATGTTTCATCCAGCCCCACGATCAGCGAGTTTGGGAGCGAAAGTTCTCGTGATCAAGACTTTGCCGAATTTTTTTTTCCTCGCACGGGTCACTTCAAGTCGCTGATATTGGTGCCTTATGGTGCGAATGATGATGACATCTTACCATGGACCTCAGAGCAAATCAGCGGCTTCGATCTGGGAAGCGGCTCAGTACAGGTGGTATTTGAGTACCGGACACGCCTCGTGGTATGGTTGTTTCCCACTATCACGGACGCCCCTGTGTCTGATCAGTGGTGCAGTCACCTGATCACCCATTCGGCAGTGGAATTACTATATTCGCGATGCCCTGGGACTCCTTCAAGCGTATGCTGGCGCCTGTATCTTTCCGCTCAGTCGGCTGGTTCGCTGACTTCGAAGCGAGATATCAGACGTTCCTGGACCATCATGCGCAGGCGATCTGGGAGTCCACTCATTATCTCCACATAGATCAAGGCCTCAGAGAGCGCGACGTCTTCTTATATGAATATTACCAAGGTCGGCGTCAGCGTAGAAGCCGCGCCGGGGCATCATGGAAGAAGGTCGTGGAGTTCATATTGCAAGGCATGACCAGCGGGGTGTGCGATCTCGACATTTTCTTGGACCCGGCGATGTCACACTGCGCCCGGAATTGCCCCCTGAAATACGCTCCAGCTGAGGATGGTACTTGGTACCAGGGGTACTTATCGGACCCACCGCCTCAGACCTTGCAGGATGCATTGCGTGATGTGGATGTCTTTGAACCTTGGCGAATACAGTATCGCCTTTCCACGGACGATCACCCCGGAAATAAGATTCCCCGTCTTAGCAGCAAATTTTACGGATCGACCTATCTTGTTGATCACCCTTTTTCTTCTTTCAATCAATGAACATTCTTGATCATAGTAATTCCAATCGTTGCTTCGTCACTTTAAATTCATTCACATAAATCGATCTTCCATCGGCTCATCTGCCGTTACTCCATCACCATATGTCGCAATATCCATCGTAAATTCTCCACTTCAAGTCAATAGTCATTTCTTCATTAATCATGAGTTTTGTCAATAGCTCTTATCCAACCACAGGTTCTTCAATCATATTTTTATATTCAGTTCGTCGATCATGCGTTAGTGGGACTCTTCGTCCACCTGAATTACATCAAACCGATGTCTGTTGATCATCTTCCTTTCGAAGTCCTTGATCAGAGCATTGCAGTTCAGATCTGCCTCGTCTACCCATGATGGCTCGTCATAACCCTTCCAGTAGACTTGACATTCGCGTAACGTTCTGCCGTATCTGGTCTTTCGTCCAGATCGGACATCGGTGATGCGATAGACTTCAAATTCGTCCGGCTCTAGGGTCCTTTCCCGGCTGTCTTCGGGTAGTAAAGCTTTATCGAAATCAAAACGATCTTCTACCCCAGCTGCTAGCACAGTAGTGGGTCGATTTGGAAATTCCTTGACCAATTTCAACTTGGATAAGTGTACCAATGGGAATATGCGATAGTCGGTTCCAGCCGTAATCAATCTTGCAGCATGATCACCAATCACCTCATCGACTCTGAAGGGTCCATGCCACATATGCGCCAGTTTCTTCGCGAACCCTTCTTTCACCCGGTCGAGGTATAACCATACCCTCGATCCAGCTTCGATCTTGTGCGGTGTCGCCTAAACATTATGCTTTTCGGCTCGATCAGCCACTGCTTGGTGCAATCGAGTGCTCACTTGATCACGGGCGTAACGGTAGTCTTTCTGCAGCCTATATCTCCACCGACGAGCGTCACGATCTTTACGCCGAATTCCACCCAGTTGCAATGTTGATTCCAACGATGATCGCGGATCCCACCCATACGCCAAATAAAATGGTGTTTCTCCACAAATGCGATCAGGGGTCGAATTTAACGCGAATACCAGTCACTCTGCATACGATCTCCATTACTTTTGACCGACATCTGATACGTACATCTTGATTGCTCGGGTGATTGCTTGCACTGTTCTTTCTGCCTTGCCGTCGCCTGTGGACGATATGCCATAGTGGCACTCTGTCGTTGTCCCACGATCTTTTTGAACGCACGAAATACTTCGGACATAAGACCGTGCTCTCGATCGTGCCTAATCACCTCACTAGCTCCAAATCGTCGACATACACATTATTCGTAATTTTCGGCGCCTTTATGAGCTGTACGAGACGATCCAGCTTCGCGATCACCATACCCGTGAACAGATCAGTCCAGATCAACAATTCCGTATTCCCGTCAGTTGAACGGGGTAGCGACAGGATATGATCCATGGCTATCACTTGAAATGGGTACGTAGATTCAATATTTCCCGGCGACATACCCTTGATCGAATGTTGGCCCTTCCCCGTCTCACAATCTACGCATTGCCCAACAAATCTTTGTACGCTGCGAAATAGACCACGCCAATGAAAATATCGTCTGATCCGCTGATATGTACGCCCTATACCCTGGTTCCCACCTTCCAAATTCACATGATAATGGTGGAGGACATCCACATGTAGGGTTTCAGGTAAGACCAGCTTAATCAAAGAGTCTCGTTCATCTCGATCATGTTGATCACAGCTGGCTTTTCCTTTAGTCATATTTCCGCAGTAGATCAACAATCCGTTTTCATCGACATCGTAGTTGTCGGCGATTTTCGCGCAATCTTTCACCTCGTCTGCGCTAACTTGTGACGCGTTACCATGCAAATAACATCTCAAATCACAAATCCACTTTTCTTCGTCTTGCGCTTTTTTAACACGTTCCGCCCTTATCCCTTCTGTGGATATTTCGGGCCATGTTGACGGTCGCGTTTGACGAAGGTTACGTGATCGCGTCGTCACCAGCACTTGCGGGACAGTGGGATCCTTCTTCCAAGTAATCACATCAGGCAATCTGTTGATATCGACAAATTTTTCCAGCTGTTTTTCGTCATCGATCTCACATCGTGCTCTATCCCGCATGGCCTTGGTGGTGATGTGATCAGCACTCTTATCACACTCCCTTTTAACGTGCAGCAGATCATGATCAGGCCATTCGCGAAAGAATTTCAACGCGCGCGGTTGTAATACTTGCAACCGCGGAGCTTTGCACTCTATTTCGCCACGCATTTGTCTGATCACCAAATTTGAGTCTCCACACACGATTATCCTTCCTTTGGGATATTGCGACAGTAGATCTAAACTTAGAAGCAATACATGGTACTCGGCTTCATTCACCGTGATGTTAGGTGCATGATCAGCGACCGCGATCATGACCTTCCACTCCGGCAATTTCCACACGATAGCACCAAATGCACCAACACATCGCTTAACACTAGCAGATCCATCAAAACTGATCACGTATAGGTCTTCGCATTTCTCAACCGTGGGAGGTGGCACTTCAATCGTCTGTCGAGGCTCCTTTTTCGGTGCGATTGCAATCAGGGCTTCATCAATTTCGGTGCGAGGGGTGATACTTGCGGCTAGCGCCCCTAGTACCTCCTCTTCTCCATGCACACATTTCTTGATCTCCAAGTCCAACTGTGAAAAGATCGCAGCACATTTCCCCAGCCGTCCGTCTAGCCCATTGTATGTTAATAACCACTTCAACGTGGATCGACGTGACAGGACAGTGATCGCCTTCCCGACCAACATCGTGAAATAGACGTCCAGAATTCGCAGAAGAGCCGAAACTTCCTTTTCGACGGGGCCGTAATTCAGCTCACCGATCTTCAGTGTCCGGCTTGAAAATGCGACGGGGCAATATACTTGATCATGTTCTTGTACTAACGCGGCAGACACTGCCCACTTGCTAGCATAAACCACGATCACCGGTGTCTTGGGCTGATCGAAATGGGGAAGGTTTGGGCTGACGCAATCTTCGCTTTCAGCATACTGAATGCCACTTTCGCCCTGATCATTCGATCATCTTCGTGATCCGGTTTCTCGTTGATCGAAGATCGACCTTTTAATTCTTGATAGTCCGTTTCTCGTAACTCATAGAGTACAGCGGCATAGATCGCGAAGTCTTCAATTAAAAATCTACGATAGTAATTCAGGCTCCCCAAAAACGATTGCATAGCACGCAGAGTACCAGGAAAAGGCAAATCAATCAGATCATTCAAATTCTTCGGATTTGTTTCTAAACCACGGCTAGAGACGTGATGTCCTAAATAAGGAACTTCACTTCGCCCCCAGTACGATTCAGCCACGCTGATCGACAAGTTCCACTGATCGCACTTTTCCAATATGTTCCGCAATTTGTCACACAGGATCGTCCATTTAGGTGCAGCGATCAACATATCATCGATATATGATCGTCGTTGCAACACAGACGGGCTTTGTGATTGGTCAGGCTCTCCCGCAGTAAATACATCAGCTGACTCATCGGCACCTTCCTTAACCTTGAGATACCCATACAGTGCATTATCAATCGACCGCTGATAGATCTGCGGAGCATTATTTAGGCCAAAGGGAATCCGATTCCACTAAAACAATCCAAACGGGGTAACAAAATCCGAAATCTGACGTGCTCGATCGGTCATAGACACAAACCAAAAACGACTTGCCATATCCAAAGAGCAAAACCATAACGCCTTGTCCAAATCTTCGAGCAGATCAGAGATCAGAGGCATTGGGTACACCATCAGGCGCGTGAGTTGATTCACCGCGCGATAATCGATACATAATCGAATATCAGCCCCATTCTTCTTCACGATGATCACTATAGGTGATGCCCAGGGTGAAGTAGACGGTTGGAGGATCTTCGTTGCCAGTAGCCCCTTGATCAAGGCTGATAACTTCTAGCGAAATCGTGGAGCAAACTTCCGACACTTTTGAGCGATCGGGCGCTCAAAGGTGAGAGACGCGTACACACAGGCCGAGCAACGCATTGCCTACGTCAATGTCACAAACAAATCCACGTGAAGCGGGAGGCATAGCGTTCCCTTTACCGATCAACAGATGTTTCTTCGCCCAAATTATGTCACGAAGCTGATTAATTTCCTCTGCTGTGTTTATCAATGGATCACCAACTTGTAGATCGTTCTTGGTCACTTCTTCGGTACTTGCGGACACCTCAGGAAGCATGGCAAGCTGTTTCTCCAACTTTCCTACGAACAAATCTCCACCTTCATGGTAGCACACTTGATCATCGGTAGGAATCACACCAAATTCACCATTATCGACTGAGACGGGGTGCTCACGCATATCTTGATCAGGCTCATCTCTTGCAACAGGTCGCTCAACTTCGTGATCCAGGGTCAGACCTTTCACACTCGGCTCCTGATCGCACTTCTATTGCACTTCTTTCACCTTCTGCGATCTTCCGGTTACTAATGCCACAGATGCCGTGATCGAGTCCGTATGTAGTACCAAAATACCTTGAGGAGTAGGATACTCCTTCTTCTCTACCAAGGGACCTTGATCGACACTTTCTTGGTCGTCATGAACAGAATCGGCACGCGAGATTCTGCCACTCCTTATAGCGATTGGACCCCACCGAAATAAATCCAGGGCGACGGGGCACGTCGTCTTTGTTCATCCAGATACATAAAATCGAATCGTCTTGTAGGATGATCGGATGGTCAGCAACGTTCGTTATACGCAGATACCGTAAACTACCCACGCCCCTAGTAATAGTGGGGACCCAATCTTTTCCGCGAGTAATCCATAACTTCCGAGATCGCTGATCACGAATCCGAACCTCAGCAGATCGACCTACTGGGATCTGCTCGTACTGATCAAGTTTCATATAGTTTCCACTCGATCCATACAGCTGTCGACGGCCTTCTAATGGGAGGATTACTTCATCAGGCAGACTCAGTGCGCCGTGGCCGATGTCCATTCTGACACCAGCTGGGATCATAAAATCCATACCCAATATAAAATTTTGAACAACGAGCTTCCCCACCCATGTATGGAAGTAATAAACCAAAGAGCCCGCTAACGTCACCTTGATCTTAGTGCGCCCTTCTGTAAGGTATGCACTTTCTCCGATACCAACACATTCTTGTATTTGGCTCGTGTCGATTTGACAACCCACTTTACGAGCAAAGGTTGAGTCGATGATCGACACTTCGGCACCAGAATCAAATAGCAACGTGGAACGTTCGTAATTAATTTTTGCCACTCGCCTTGGCATGTTTAAACCATTTCTTGGGCGAGTAGTACTTCGAATATCCACGTGATTCACCCGGAAGCAAATCAACTTCCATGATCACCGGGGACCGAGAAAATTAATCGATACGGAAATTAGCCAAACGTAGTAAATCAGGCTGATCACATTTATCGTTAATCTTTTCTTCTGCTTGATGAAACTTCTTCTTATCCACATATGAAAAAATACACAAACTAAAACGCTCATCTCGTACCAGATTCCAACCTGGCGAGCGTCCTAGTTTAACATGTCCTCGGCTTCCTTGGGCAACATTCCGGCATAATTTGTAGTGTTATACCACTGGCAAAATGCGATTGAAAAATTCCTCCATAGGGCACTTGCCCGCATCGTGAACTTCGCCGCAACATCGGCAGACGTACAAGCATTGATCGGTCGGGTGGCCCTACTTGCCACACTTCAGACAGGTCAGGAGTTTCCAACAACTTAAATTGTCATGTTTGGTCGATCCAAAATGACTGCACTTCTTCACTGCCCCTTGATTGACTGCACCTGATTCACTTCGTTTACCAGATCGGGGCTCACCAGGTTGATCGTGAGTCACTGGTTGATCGCGCATGGCAGCAATCATGTACCAACGCTGATCAAAATCAATTCCACTGTCGTCTGTACTCGATTCCTCGCTTACATACATCCCCTTGATCGCGCGCACTGCCTTGGGCTTCGCCTTGATCGCGCGCACTGCCTTGGGTGATCGATCATCGCCAAATTTCTGACGGAATCGACTAGTGCCTACCGCCGCCAATGGCTGGAACGACTTATTGCGTGAATAATCCCGCAGCGTTTCCTCCAAATCCGTAACATTATCCAGAATCAGAAGTGCCAGTCGATCAGCGAATTCGCGATTAGTCAACGTGTGGAGAAAATGTTGCACATGCACACGTAAGATCGTAGAAGGTCTGTCCTTGATCCGCAACTTGGCTCGAATTCCTGCCACATTCAACCGGTGAAGATACTCAATAGGAGTTTCATCAGATCGCTGCTTCGTGTAGTAATATCGGCGAGATGACGATTGACCACTTCCATAGTACTGAGTTTCAAAATCATCGACGAGACTTTTCAAGCTTCCACGAGTAGATCTGCTCAGCTGGCGATGCCAATTGCGCGCCGGTCCTTTAAGCAGATCATCCATGATTAGACACTTTTCGTTATCGGAGGCTTGATCACGCATAAATGCTGACTTCAAAAGACTAATACAGTTCCGCGCTTGATTTTCATCCACTTCTTTCCCTGAAATTCTTTAAGATCACTGATCGCGGACATCCGGATCATGGGAATCGGCTGTTGATCCGTCACTCCAGTGTACGCTGAAGCAACCGTGGATCGTCGAGGCAGAGTGATCGGCTCATCCGGATCGATGTTATCACGCTGGGATTGTTGATCATGGAACGAATACACAGATTCCATGTCAACGTCCTTGACCGTCGCCGATCTTCCTAGCTGAATGATGATCACGGAGAGAATGAACGGATTCCATGTCGACATCCTTTATCGTCGCCGCTCTTCTTGGCTTTGGCTGGTGAATTTTTGTGCGAACGACTCCAGGTGTCGACTTGCTTCTTTCCTCAGCCAAAAACCGCCCATAGCCTTTTCGAAAAGCGCTTGCAGCCGTGGGTCCTGCTGTGATTGATCATCTTCTGCCTTGACTGATCGAGGATCCTTCTTCACGGCTGAGAACTTGGCTTCATCCTTTTGGCAGATTGTCATCCGCGTAATATTGGGCTCCACGCTATCAGCACTGCTCGACTCCACTTCAGGCATGTCGCCCTCGGAGGGGGCAGATTCATAACAGGATGACCCCGTGTGTTCTTCCCCGTTGATCGACGGACCCGCCTTGATTGCCAGCATGGTACGAGAGGGTTCCACATTAGCCGATCGACCCACGATGGGTACCAACAAATCAAACAGTGCTGGGTGGTGGTCACCACATCTTCAAGGTCGAGATCGAACACTTCTTCGGCATCATAGGCAACTGTGATCAAATCAACTTGCTTGATCATGCGTGTTAGCCCTAAAACCAGCTGTAGATTGTCCTTTCCATCCGTGATTGGTTGATCAACCGGTCGGTTCAGCTTCCCGCTGATCATGACCCTGAGTAGGCTCATGATCGAATTCGTCAATAAGAAATCTTCCAGTTCCCCTTTGTAAACTTTCCTGTAAAACTTCCTCACCAGATCATATTCTGATGGAGGCATACTTGATCGACTTTCGTCGCTCTCCGACCCCGGCGCCTTCAGCAACACCTTCGGTTGATCAGACTTGTAGTATGTCACCACTGGTTTCCAATCCAGATCATTATACACACATGTAACTGGCGGATCACAACTTGTTGTAATCCGCATGGGCTCCCGAAGGATCCTCGGGAGGTGAGTGAGTCTTTTCCTCCTTTATCTCATCAGGGTACCTCCCCAGGCCCTGATGATCAGCATTTCCTTTCTTCTTCAGACGTGACGACGTCTAACTGCCTGTCATCGTCACAACCACCTCCTCCTTTTCCACTTTTATCTTCAATTCTGCTTATGCTTCCGTTTTCACGTCCGCATCAGCGCCATCTTGCGTAGAATCGCGGTGATATCCCGCGTCACCCAAAGATCCGGGCACACGCACCATTGTGGTGGAGCGGCTGATCAGAGCGTTACCACGGCTCCCGGACTGCCGACAAATGAAGGGGGTCCTCCGGTTGTCCTGTGACTGATTGTGCTCCTGCTCACCTTGTTTACCCGACGGCTTGGGCGTGGGTCGCTCTCCAGGTGGCGGGGATGTCACACTGCAATTCCTTGATGCAAGATTGGGGTAATTCGTAGCGAATAGACCGATGTGCTGATTAGGCGCGATACGGTGTAATCAGGATTGAATCAGGAGTGATCAGGCTTGACCCGGTGTGATCAGGCTTGATCAGGATTGATCAGGCGAGAAAAGTCGATGATCAAGGCCGCCAATCAATGATCAGGAAATGATCAAGGTCGATGATCGATGATCAGGGGTGATCAGGGTCGATAGTCTATGATCAAGGGTGTTCAGGGCTGATCAGGGCCAATAATCGGTAATCGCAGGTTCCTGATCGAATTAGCTGATCCAGCACGAGTTGGCGCGACTGCGGGTTGATGATCGCAGGTCGCAGGTTGCAGATCGTCGATCTTGGTGGTGATCAGTGGAGGGGTACTTGATCAGGTAGCGGAAATCTTCACCACCCGATCGCCGAGCCTCTTAAGCCTATTCAGATAATGGAACAACCAATATATTATGTATTCATAGCTTATACTTAAGAGGAGGGAGGTATTCCACACAATCCACCTAGAGTTCCCGTGGGGAGCTTTAAGCAGCCGAAGTACTAGGGGCCAACAAACGTGGACCAATGCGGAAGAGGTGAGAGCGCAGTGCTCGATCACGTTCCCAAGACCAAAAAACCTTTACAGAAGAACCGCTGACACAGCGGGCGGAGTTGAGGGGAGAGTTCTTAACACTCTACGCCTGCCGGTGGGACAAAAATGCACTAGGTGCTCCCGCCCGGGACGTAGAAGTGCGTGTAAATGAGGGGGGGCGCAAAGATGCCGTCCCTGTAGACAACCTAGGAGGTTGGACGCAAAAGGAGAACTTTATTGGTGCTTATATCCTAAAATCTACCAATCTCCTAATATCAGCCAATCAGAACTACCCATTCCCATGTGCTTCGTCGACCAGTCGACCTGATTTCTCCGCTTACCGTTAGGTTACCGTTAGGCAACTGTACCAGTTTTCGCGTCGTCCCAGATGTCCCGTCCATGTCCCGTCCATGTTCACCACAGTGGTACCAACAGTTGTACCAATAGTGGTACCGACAGTTAGCAACAAATTTTACGGTATACTTTACCACAATTTGACATTAGGATTCAACTGGACTGAACTATTGAAGGTCAAAAAACTTGGTGAGCACCTTGAACGTACGACCGCGGAATATTTCCGGTCGACTATTAGTTCGTGGTGGGAGATGTCGCCACATTTGCATTGCGTTTTGGAGCAGATGTGGTTGGCATTCAAGGTGAATATATCCCACCAAAAAGCTCCATGTGGTTTGCTGCGGAAAAGGATGCAAAGAGAATCTGGACGCAGCACTACCTTTACTTAGTAGCTCTAGGCCGTGAGAGTGGGTAGAGCGAAAGTTGATCGTTAAGAATATAGTGAAGTTTACAGCACCTCGGATGAAAGTTATATTGATGGCCAGGTACGATCCTGCTAGGCAGGACTACCTGTGCCACGCTCAAGAGCTCAAAGAATGGGCTCAGTAGCTTCAAGGTAATGCTGTAAAGAACATACCTCCCACCAGGATGCAGGCGCATGCAGTCACACCTAATGAAAATAGTCGAGGGTGTTACACATGTGGAAATGAAGGGAATATACAGAGGTATTTCCCGGGAAGACGTCGGAAAAATGGCGGAAACCCCAACGAAAGACAGAACAAGAAGTCAAGTGACGGGTGGTCGAAGAAAGTGGTGCTTTTGACGATGGAGTGAGAGAGAGAGAGAGAGAGAGAGATCAAGTTTTAATGAGCGAACAAGCGCGTTTATGAATGGAAAAATGAAGAACATATGTAGATCATTGATAGCGGAGCTAGTAGACACCTAGAGTCGAGCGATGAATTATTGTAAGACGCTAGAGAATATGGTCCGAACGACACATTTGCGCTTCCGGACGGCGGTATGCTAAGGTCTACCAAAGTCGTTTAAATTACATTGAAGACATGTGAGGAATCATCGACAGTTATCGAATTGACGGAAGTGTACTACGCGCCAAGATTAGCAAAAAATCTTATTTCTCTTGGAAGGCTGCAAGAAAAAAGGTGCACTATTGCTGATAATGGTCACCTGATTAAAATGTTGTTAAATGGTAAAAGGTTGTTCCGTATAAAGACATTTGGATCTGTATTCGTTGCGAATTTATCGGTCACTAAGGAAAGTTACGATGGTAGTGGTTTTACGGGAATGGTTTTGAGTAACTTGTTGGAAGACGTCATTACTGACGCCCACACTGGACGTTTACATCACTTCCATATGAACTTGGGTCACCTAGCTTATGACACGGTTGAAATACTGCCAGGTCAGGCAGGCATAGTCCTCACGGACTCAAAGAGGCCGAATTGCCTGACCTGTGCCGAGGGCAAAGCGACACGCAAGCCTCAACCAAAGGTGGATTCTGGTAAAAAGGTGCCGATTGACTGGATCGGAGGATTGATATGCAGTGACCTCAAGGGTCCCATCACTCCTCGTGACAGACATGACAATAGATTTCTGTGTCTTCGTTGATCATTTTTCGAATTACGTGCGCGTGTTTCCGCTCCGTCCTTAGTGCGGGCGGCAAAACTTTCATGCCGTGTACACGTGCTGCGCACAGACAGTGGTGGGGAATAACAGAACGTCGATCTATTCGGTAAGCAGACTGGTATTCGCCAGAAGATCACTGCGTTTCCAACAGAAAGTTAGAGCGGATGACCGGACCATTTTTAACATGGTCCAGTGCATGATATGTGGTCCAAGAATTCCGCTGGTTTTTGGTCGGAGGCGGCTGAGTATGCAGCAAACATACTCAACCCTACTCCTACAAGGGCTAAACAAGGGCGTTTATCGCCAATCGAAGTGCTGACTGGCAAGCGTCCAGTGCTGACGGACGTAGTGGTTTTTGGGTCCCCGTGCATGTTTGGAGGGACCCGAGGAAGAAGTCTTTGGCGCGACATGCCTAAAGCGCATTGATACTAGGCCAAAACTACGAAACGAAAGGCTACAAGGTCTTACTGCTCAAGGATCTAGTGGTCACGGTGAAAAGGAATGTCACCGCGATCGAAAAAGTTAGTAAAAATTCAAGTAAGAAGATCGCGAAAAATTTGGAAGATGAAGTCGAAATCGAGTTTTAATAACAAGCGCGATTACGTTCAAAGAAGCAGATTGAAAATTCAGCGTAACCGAAGGATGAAAATGTTGAAACGCGCAACGCAGTTGGAAAGAAACAGGACGCTAAATCTGCAGGACCAAGTGCGCGAAGGTCAAGTCGCGAGAGAAGAAAAAGACAACAAGGGACAAGGAATATGATGAATCGCGAAAGCAAAAGGCAAGTTCGAGCGACGGCATTTAGAACAACATTAGAGCAACCGGCGAAACCGCCGACCGCGATAACGGTCCGGCTGATGAAAGTGCGCTATGCGAATTTGCCGTGTGTGAATCGAAGATACATAAATATTTTAAGGGTGCGGCGGGAAATGACCCCAAAAATTTCAGAGAGGCACACGCAGGTGCAAACAGCAGCCTGTGGAGCAATGCGGATATGGAGGAGCTAAAGTCTCTCGAAAGTTTGGATACGTGGAAAATCGTGTGCCGCCCGCAAGGGAAGGTACGTCTCCATATAAATAGGTCTACAAGGCTAAAATGAATTCCGATGGGTCGGTGGAGAGGTAAAAGGCAAGGCTTGTTACCAGGGGAATGTGGAGAAACTATTTCTTCATCTTATCGACGGTTATGTAGCTGAACAACGTTAAGATCATACTGGTATTGTAATGGGGTGCCATTACATAATTGATATTCAAGTTAGGATATCATAGTTAAATTTCAGACGCGTTGTCTGAAATTCAAATAAAAGATTATAAGTTATTATAATATACGAAGGAAAAGTCGATTCGGTATAAATACCGAATCATGCAGGTTAACTAATAGTACAGTTAGTTTAATACTTGATATTAATATATTAGTTAGGTAATTACTATACTGTTAGCCGCTAACCACCCATTTAATAGACACTCTTAATTTTGCGTTCTGACAGATAAGTGAATATTTATATTTACTTTTATATAGGATTATTTGTCATCAACTAATCCTACCCCTCTTGTATTGCGCGCTTCCTCGCACAACACAGTGTAAGCCCGTAACAGGATCAGTCCTGTTACACCTGGTAGCACTTTGTGGTCCGTATTGACGACCACAGTTCCGTTCCGCTAGTCAACTAGCGGAGCGAAGATTAAGAGCCGCTCGGCATCGTGTCGCGAGACATGACGCCTGCCGAGCGAGATAGAACGCTGGAAGTGGTGACGAAACACTTACCCCACTTCTCGTCGCGTAGTAAAGACGCGGCGGTAGAAATGGTTCGGTCCATGGGGACCGACATCATTACGTTCCTCCAGGCTAAGTCCCCGGAGGAAGTGATAGAGGTGGTGAATCGCTTTAGGCGAAACCACCTAGAAAAGACAACACGGCCCGTGCAAGAGGCAGCGCGGAACGCACCTGCACCTGCAACGCATAGCGTTGAAGTGGTAAAGGCGAGAGTACCGCCCTTTACCGATGAAGGGGACGAGCCCCTTCGTAGATGGTTCGCAGAGGTGGAAGATGCCATCTCTGCGCAAAATATTGTTGACGAACGTCAACAGGCGTACTTCGCCACAAAATGTCTGGGCGGCAGAGCCAGGGCATGGGCGATGAGTCGCAGAGCCAATGATAACTCTGCGTTCCTGACTTATCAGGAATTAAAAGCTGAGCTAAAGCTCAACTTTGAAGCTCCAGAAATGGAGCTATGTAGTCGGCAGGAGTTCATGGAACTCCGGCAAGGTAAGCTTGACCTTCAAGCTTACGCTCAGAAGACGCAATATTTGCTGTCAAATATTGTGTATGAGCCGGTGCCCCCTGCTATGCAGGTCACTGGCTTCATGAAGGGACTCAATGATGGTCCCGTCAAACAGAGTATTTACCGGCACCCGCCAAAGACTCTACAGGATGCCATTGATATGAGCATCCGTGAGGAGTTCAGCATGCGATCAGCGTCATCGCATGCTGGGTACAGCCGAAGGGCTCAACAGCCCTTCGCTTTTGACATGCCGCAACAGCATGTCAACAAGCAGCAGTCGGGAAGACGAAGTTCACACTTCGTCTCAAGAAACAGCCACCCGCGCCAGAGCATGGGCGGTGGATGTCCAGCGCCGATGGACCTATCGGTTGTGGTTGCTTCGAACTCGAAGCAACCGAAATTTAAGAAGAACATTCGCTGCAATCGATGCGCGAAAGTGGGGCATTTTGCCCATGAGTGTATGGCACCGCTTCCGGTGCCGCGCAGTCAGCGGACGGAACCGTCCGCTGCACGGCGATACCAACAGGGACATCACCCTGTTGGTGCAAAAAACGTAAATCACCAGTAGGGGCGGGGCGCCCTACTGGGAATGTTATCCCACATGCCGACATAGGGCATGTGAGGGTAATAGACCCAGACGGGACTATGTCCTGTCAAAAGGTGCAGGACATTCGTTAGAACTCAGAGTCTAACGCTGTTGAGCTTCGTGGAGGTAGAAAACCCACGAAGTATGTTGTCAGTACAGTTAGCAACAGGTGCAACCGTGACTATTCCAAAGCGTGTGATTAAAACACGCTTCGAGTTGAATGAACTGTCATTCGAGGATGAATTCATCGTCCTAGATTTAGATGACAAGTTCGATGTGATACTTGGAATCCCATGGATGTCCAAGTTTAAACCTTCGATCGACTGGGTTAACCTATCTATCGACTGCGGCGGACCCACAGGATCTGATCTACCTGTGTGTAATCCGGCTGTATCAGAAGATACAACCGCAGCGTCGGACAGTCTAGTGGATAGCGATGGCACCACCAGGTCTGTTCCGACACGATCAGCGGAAGGTACCTCCGCTGGTGAGAGTCCAGAGGGACTACCACACGCAACAGAAGACTCGTTGCGTGTTGGAGACAAACATTCTACGGGTGATAAAGACCACTGTGAGAATGAAATAGTATCCACAGTGGGAAACACCCACTGTGCGACCGAAGGTTCCAACACGATGAAAGAATTCCGTGTTGATGAGAGTGAACTCACGATCGAGTGAAATCGTGAGCACAACTCCGTGGTGGACAGTGCCCACCACGTTGCGTTAGCCATGCACACGGGTGATAAAGACCACCGTGTCGCAGAACAGGCGGCCGATCAGACGAGCACATCTGATCGCCAAGAAAATTACATGGTAGGCAGTGGCCACCATGATGATGAGTATTCGCACACGGTGAATCGTAATCACCGTGTAGCAGTAAATCAGACGAGTGCGTCTGATTGCATGGACAGTTCCGTCGAGACGATCAACGTCTTGACGCAAACGGAGATCGGATTAGCTACCCAGTCTCTGTTGATGGAACACCCTCCGAAAGAAGGTTCGGAGGTGATGGCTCTTCCAGCGCTAAGCTGGAAAGAGTTTATGAGAAACTTGCACGACGATCAGATCGAACATTTCTGTATTATCGTAGCAACAGATGATGTAGTGGATATTCGTTCGCGAATATCCACATTACAAGTGGAAAACATTGGGAAAGAGGTTCCCAATGATCAAACCAAAGTTCAGCGCTTTGAAGCGCTGAGCTGGGAGTCGCTTAAAGCGAACTCCCCGTTTTATGAGGTACTTCGGGAATACGCTGACGTATTCCCAGAAGAAGTACCTAGAGATCTCCCTAAGGATAAGGGAACTAGTCATGAGATTGACCTCGTGCCAGCTACGAAGTATTGTGTTACGCGGCAATGGCCGTTGCCGCGTGATCAGGTAAAAGCGATCGACGAGTTCTTCGAAGCTCGTCGTAAATCAGGCCAAGTGCGGGAGTCTACCTCACCACACTCTACCCCCACCTTTTGTGTGAAGAAGTCCACAGGTGGGTGGAGAATCATTCACGCTTACAACAAGCTTAACGCATAGACGGTACCGTCACAGACACCGATACCGCGGAAGGATGTCATCATAGATGGCATGTGCGGGAGCACCATCTTTAGTGCTCTCTATCTAAGAGATGGATTTTATCAAATCCTAATGCGTGAGAAGGATATCCCTCTCATGGAGGTAAGCACCCGAAGCGGCATCCTTTGGGAGTGGCTTATTATGCCGCAGGGGCTTCGAAATGCCCCTGCTACGTTTAACAGATGCGTAACGCATCTGATACGCCCGGTGCGCATTCTCGCACCGAGTTATTTCGATGACGTGGTCATCCATAGTAAAGGTGAACACGATAAAAGCGATGTAGATGTCCATAGGGAGCATCTACGTCGAGTGTTAGAGCTTATGCGTAAGCATAAGATCTATGCAAATCTGAAGAAGTGCACCTTTGGTGCACCTGAGATACCCGTTCTTGGATGCTTTGTGGGCAAGAACGGGGTGCGTCCTGATCCAGAAAAGTTCAGGGTGATCGTTGAATGGCCTACGCCACGCCAAACAACGTTAAGTAACTTCGAAAGTTCCTTGGGTTCGCAACATATTTGCACAAGTATTCGTGCAACTATGCTGGGTTAATACGACCTCTTTCTCAATTACTTAAGAAAGATGTCGAATGGAATTGGGATACCCAATACCAAGATGCTTTTGATGCAGTCAAGCAAAGCTTGACTGAAGCGCCTGTCTTGGCTATAGCCGATAACGAGCGTCCGTTCCACGTCGTTTGCGACGCGAGTGATTTCGCTATCGGCTGTGCTTTGATGCAGCGTGATCACGATGATCGTGATCGCGTAATCTGCTATCAATCGCGTCAGTTGCGCCCAGCCGAGCGCAACTATCCAGAGCATGACAAGGAACTCCTTTCCATTAAGTACGCACTGGCCAAGTTTCGGATCTATCTATTGGGAGATAGACCGTTTGTGGTTTATACGGACCATGCGTCGCTACGCACGGCCGTGAATTCACCACATATTTCACAAAGAATGGCTCGATGGCTGTCATTATTTGCTGAGTAAAACTTTACGGTTGAATACAAACCCGGAAAGTTGAACGTTATAGCGGATGCGCTATCAAGAAGTCCCGATTACGAGACGAAACCGTCCGTAACCGAAGGTGCCAGTGCAAACGCGATCCGTTGCACTGCTTTGTTGTCGTCAATTATACGACAAGTACGCGAGGCGTACAAGACAGACGAGGAGACACGTCTGTTGATTGATTACTAAGTAATCAATCAAGTGAGAAACGCGACGAGCTCCCAGAGTTCCTCCGCGCTTGCGTGCATCGATATCGACTGCACGATGGTCTGCTGCTTTATAGCACAGACCAAAAAGATGAAAGTCGCATCGTCAATCCAAACGACGATGGTCTCAAACATCAAATTATGTTTGAGTATCATGATACACCGATTTCGGGGCATCAAGGTCGATAGAAGACATACGCTTCTCTCGCACGTGACTTTTACTGGCGAAACCAGTACAAGTGGGTACGGAAATACGTACGCGCTTGCGAGATTTTCCAGCGCGTTAAGCCTGCGCAGTCTGCACAGGCTCCGCTGCAATCTCTGCCGGTTCCGACAGAGTGTTGGAAGTCCATTTCAATGGACTTCGTATTCGGTCTTCCACCCGACAATAGTCGGAAGACCGGAATAGTGGTCTTTTAGACCGTTTCAGTAAGATGGTACATCTTACCGCAGTATCAGCGAACGTAACCGCCGCTCAAAAAGCGCTGATATTCGTTGATACGGTATTCCGTTTGCAGGAATGCCGGAAGACATTGTCTCGGATAGAGATCCGAGATTTACAGGACGTTTCTGGCAAGAAACGTTCTCATTGTTGGGAACCCAGTAGAAGATGTTAACTGCGGACCATCCGGAAACGGATGGGCAGACGGAACGGGTTAACCGCGTTCTCGGAGACATGTTGCTATCATACGCACATGCCTTTGAACAGTGGAGTGACTACCTGTCACTCACTGAATTCACGATTAACAATTCGGTGCATTCTTCAACTAAGCATACACCGTTCTACGTGAATGCCTTAAGGCATCCACGAACCCCAGCTTTACTTGGCGGTACGCCAAATCTAAGTGGGGGAGGGACCCGCTCAAATTTTGAGCGAGTCAATGCGCAAGTTGCGACTGCAACTTGTGAACAAAACGATGGCCCTTCTACTGAAAATACAGTAGAAGCGGAAGCAGCTTCAATTAAAACTGAAGCTGCATACGATGAGTATGTGTCTGCAGCAATGGCTGCAGACAACGAGGACAATGCACCTACTGCTGATAAAGCAGTAGATGAATTTGTATTACAGCGCCAAGCTGTAATACGCTATGTAAAGGATGCACTTGCCTCTGCTTTTTATAAGCAGAAGCAACATGCAGATAAACAAGGAAGGAAGAACAAAAACTCCTTTCTTAAAGGTGAATTAGTATTACTAAGTACTACTAATTTGCCTACACATGCAATAAGCAACTTCCCTACACGGAAGTTGCTTCCTAAGTACATTGGACCTTTCAAGGTCCAAGAGATTCGGGGGAATGCCTATACCTTAGACATTCCCACAGCAATGCGGCTCCACCCAACATTCATGTTGGGCGGCTCAAGCCGTATCACTCGTCCACGGGAGACGCCGTGCTTCTCCAAGTCTCCCAAGAGAGACTTGTAATCGGCCTCCAGCCGTTGATGAGCAGAGCGAAGAGTCGTTACCTCGCCTTCGACTGCTCGAGATCAGCCGTGCGCCGATCGAGCTCTTCATTACAGCGGGAAAGCTCGATGTACAGAAGATCATTCTTCTGCTGAAGGGCAGTGTGCGCCCCGAGGATGTCGCGGACATCCTCGCGAAGAGACCTATATGTCTTTACACAGTGAGACATATCGCTGCTCAAGGAGGAATAACCCTCCTCGAGCTTGCGGAGCAAAGAACCATGCTACACATCAACAACGGCGAGGTAATTCTCAACCTCCGCAGCCCCTGATTGATAATCAGGGGAATAAGCGATATATCCTCGAGCGCTTGATCTCGAAGCGCTCGGTGCCGTTGAAGAAGGGGCAGCGTACCGAGTACTTAGTACGCTGGCTGGGATATCCCCAAGAGTTCGACTCTTGGGAGCCGATTGAGGTTCTGAGGGCCAACGCCCCAGACCTTTTGACTGAGTTTGAGAAGAAGTCTCAAACTCATAATACGAAGTATCATCAACAGTAGGTGTTGATGCATTCAGGGTATCAATTAAACCCTGAATTTCGGCGGGTACGGAAAGCCACCGTACCCCCGCAACTCCTCCTCTGACAGACGAGGAGCGCCCTGCGTACACCGCGGGAAAACGAGGTGAGAAGGGACACCACACTTTAACCATTCTTTGATGCAAGCAAAATGGATGTATTCCATTTTGCCTGTTTGTAGTGCTTTAAAAAGCGCTCGCGCATTACGTGAACTTTATTCACGTAATCATCTGGGATTTTGTTGTAGTTGTCAACAAAAGCATTCCAACTCTGAGTCAGGGCGTGTTTATCGTCCCTGTTCCTCCTTGACCCTTTTCGGCTCGAATAATATCGAACCTGGAAAAAGAGGTCAATAAAGTACAGACTTCTATCGTCTGTACTTCGATCGAATCGACGTGACTGGATGTCTTTGCAGTCATCCAGCACGTTGATATCTAACAACGCATACTGGCAGTCCCGTTTACGGTGACCGCCACTGTTGGGGGCAATAGCCCATCCAGGGGTCCAAAACCCCACTTTGTACGGAACATGTGGTTCTGTACGATGATACGCTTTAGAAGCGGCAGGCGCCGCTTCTGTTCGAGCTCTTTTATAAGGCGGAGCACCGCCTGCTTCAACACCTCGCGCCGGGGTTAAATCACCCCGACGTGGAGAAGTACTTGGTCCAGGTGGGGCTCTGCGTTCCCGCAACCACCTGTGATAATCATTGTCGCTGTCATAGCAGACAGCGACAACAGAGTCGTCATCGCTGTTAGGCGATGAGCGCCAAGCTAGTTTCGACCCGCTAGATCCTTTAGTGGGGACAGCTGTATCCCCATCACTTTGTTCGGAGTCAGAACTCCCGAACATAGCCCTCTTGGCAACACGCCATTCGGAAGTTGCCATCGTGCGAGATGTTGCATTACCAACATCTCCCTGTTTCTTGCCAGATGCCGCCTTAGCAGCATCTGTGGTCGAAGACGGTACGTCTTCCGACCTTTGCGTAGTTGACGCTGCTAATGCAGCGTCACCGTTGTCACTCAACACCTCAGCACCTAGTGCTGAGGCGGAGAAAGAAGCTCCTTCATTGTTTTAAGCAGCGCTCTTTAGAGCGCCGCCGTGTGCTTTGACCATCGAGTAGATGGTCAATCAGTTGGTGAATGAGAAATTCCGACCAACAAGTACCACCTATGATTGGCCAAAATAAGAATTATTATTGGCCAACCACCTTAAGTGAGGGGTGATGTAATGGGTGCCATTACATAATTGATATTCAAGTTAGAATATCACAGTTAAGTTTCAGACGCGTTGTCTGAAATTCAAATAAGAGATTATAAGTTATTATAATCTACGAAGGAAAAGTCGATTCGGTATAAATACCGAATCATGCAGGTTAACTAATAGTACAGTTAGTTTAATACTTGATATTATTATATTAGTTAGGTAATTACTATTTGTTATCCGCTAACCACCCATTTAATAAACACTCTTAATTTTGCGTTCTAACAGATAAGTGAACATTTATATTTACTTTTAGTATAGGATTAGTTGTCATCAACTAATCCTACCCCTCTTGTATTGTGCGCTTCCTTTAACAACACCGTGTAAGCCTGTAACAGGATCAGTACTGTTACAAGTATTGGCACCAATTTGGGAGGTGGCCGCACGTCATAAGGACGTTCCAAGTGCCTACCCCAAGGGCAGAGCGGAAGATGACGTGGAATATTCCTGCAAGTTCCGCAGAGCATTACAATCAACCAAGAGCAATTAAAAGATTTTGATGTGGAGTCACAGGATGAATTAGCGTTGAAGCAGAAACGGAACCTGTATGGACCGAAGCAGGATGGACGCCTGTGGCATGAATGCCTATGCAAGACTTTGGAAGATTTGGTTTTATGCAGTGTGTCACGGAGACATGCATTTTTGTAAAACATGATGGATGTGATACGGTCGTAGTTGGTGCCTATGTGGACGATATATTGATCACGAGCACCAACGAAGCAATTGTCGAAAATTTTTTAAGATATGAAAGTATTGGAGTTGAAGAACCTTGGATACGTGACGAAATTTCTGGCCATGAGGATTGGAGGAGATCCAAGAAACGGTTACATGTTGGACCAAAAATCTACGATTGTCGAAGTGTTAAGCGCACACAAATTATAAAAGATGAATCCGACCAGGACGCCGGTACTTGTGTTAGACGATATGGAAAATTTCTGCAAGCCACTGCCAGTGAGGTCCAAGCCTAACATGCCGTGCGTGAAAAGTTTTCAGTCTTTCGTTGGCAGTCTTTTGTGGATCTCACGGTTCACACGCCCGGATATTTCGTTTGCGGTGCACCGTGCTACTAGAAGGATGCACACATTAACTGTTGGTGACTACAAGGTAGCTAAACGAATTCTCAAGTATCTCAAGGGAACTAGCGGATTGAAGCTGCATTAGAAGCATGACGAAGAGTTACCGTTGCCCCTACGGATTACGTGTTTCAGCGATGCAGATTTTGCTGCAGACAGAGTGGATCGGAAAAGTGTGTCCGCCCATGGTTATATTCGCAAACGGAATTGTGGTTAACTGGTTTTGCAAGAAGAAAACCATGGTAGCGCTCGACGGCTGAAGCATAGTTCGTGGCAGCTTCAATGGCCGGTTGGGAGGCGCTAGGTCTGAAAGAGTTGATACAAGAGATTGGATTGCATGCAAAGACACCCCTGGTTCTGAGATGGACAACCAGGCGGCGATAAAACAAGTCGAGAGTGAAGCGAGCGCTTCTAGCGCCAAGAACATTGACATAAAGCTGCAATTTCTGTAGGACTTTTCACGGAAGGGCCTTGTCTCGGCAACACATGTGCCTAGTGTGGATATGCTAGCTGATCTACTGACGAAGGATTTGAATGCACCAAGGATTCAACCGTTGTGGTCGAAGTTGGGATTGCTTTGATAGACGTGCAGCCTCCGGTGCGTGTTGTAAGCGCATGTACACATTTTGTGTGTTTCCGTCCCTGAAAGGGGTGGATAAATTTTTGCGGTGACTTCTATATATATAATAAAATTTGATCCGTCTTTTCGTGTAGCTCGATGTATACAATAGACTATATGTTTGGTGTACGTAGATCTCATTTTGATTGGGTGAAATTGACTGACTTATGTAGCGCTTTTAGCAGATTTACTTACCGACATGTGAAATTGGCACGTGGCAGGTCAGCTTCGCTCAAGTTGTTAATGTAGTATATAATGCTAGATATTCCCTTTAATGTCTAACGTTACCAACATAAAATTAAAATGTGTTTGTTTAGGGATCGTCGGTGGCGGCGCTGCAGGATCATCGATGGGTAACCGCCCTACCGTAGAGTTTCGCGAGAACGGAAAGGATCGTTTGATGATGGAAACCCAGATACGACTAATGTGTATGCTGGGAACTTGGCGCCTACTGTGACTGAGGAAGTTTAGAGGTTTGTCCCTATGTAGATCGCTTCTAAAAGCAAAATGATAGCGTGTGAGGCTGCTATTTTGATGTATTTACAGGTAGAATTTGGAAAGTACGGAGAGATAATGTGGTCTAGGTCTGAAGAAGAGCGTGCACGTAAGCGTAACTGTGGATTCATGAGCTTTACGTCCGACGTAACGCAGACGATTCTCGCATTAATATGGATAACAAGTAAGTGCGTGAAGTTGGATTTTCTCTGACGTAGCATGTACTCAAATATTGTTGATTAAATTTGTGTAGTTGGACGACAAGCGTATGATTGCTGTCTGGGGCAAAGCAGTTAAGATTTAGCCTCGAGACGCAATTCTAGAATTCTTCCACCGTCATCAGCTATGCCTTTTGTGTTGCTGGTGGAGCTGCGGGTGGCGTCTCCGGTGGTGCAAGCGGTGGCATCGGTGCATCTGGCGGAACTCAGAGGCATTGGTGGCGATATTTGTTCTACTTAATGATTCACTCAAAATAATACAACTTTTTTGTTCATCACGGTGATGTGTTTCGCTACCCTAACCCTGGAATTGACTGACTTACGTAGAATAAGATCCAGCATGACTTTCTTACTGACTTTACACATGACAGATAACACAGAAACTGTACGCGAGCAGAGAGCTCGCCTTGCAAGAGAGCGACGGCAGCGTCGGACAGCAGCGGAGCGGGAGGAAGAAAACGCACGTCTGAGGCTGCTTGCAGCAGAACAGCGCGCGGTAAGAGAAACTGTACGTATGCTGAGAGCTCGCCTTGCAAGAGAGCGACGGCAGAGTCGGACAGCAGCGGAGCGGGAGGCAGAAAATGCGCGGCGACGCCAGGTGTATGCCAATAGGCAGGAGAGCATGGATCCTGCCGTCCAACGTGCAGATATCCCAGATGTTACACGTGCTCGACAGGACTTCGATGGAAGGAGCGAGCAATTACGTCACTTTCTAGGACGTATGAGTGCGCAGTGCGTGCCTTGTGAGGCATTACACTGTATAGAAGAACACACAACGGGATCATCGGGCAGAAACCCCCATTTCACCATGTGTGGTAGTGGTGGAAAGGTGCAGCTTCCGTCAATTAGCCCGCAACCGCTGCGCGATCTCCTCGAGGATCAAACGCGCAAGGGAAAATTATTCCGTAAACAAATTCGGATGTAAAACAACGCCCTTGCTTTCACCTCAGTTGGCGCCAAAATTGATCAAAGCTTGGCACAGGGAGGTGTGTACACATATCGGCTGCAAGGAGAGCTGTATCACCTGCTTGAAATCCTACTCCCCGCCTTAGGTAACGCACCAAAATTCGCATAGCTGTACATCCACGATCCGCAAATGCAAGCAGCAAGACGGATCGCATTCTGTGATCATCTTGACCCTGAGATAGTGGAAATCTTGCAACAGATGCTCCAAGAACATATCCCTTATGCTAAGCTTTATGAAAGCGCGCGCCAGCGATTGGTTGTAGAGCCTTCAGCGGAGCTTTCTGTCAGATTAGTCACATTGCGTGAAACTGAAGCACGGCGATACAATACACCTACCGCCAACGAGGTCGGCGCAATCATGGTGGGAGATGGAATGGATGGAGAATCATCAACCCGTGATATTATTGTAAAAAGGCAAGGTGGATCATTGCAGATGTGCTCTTGTTTCCAGACGGGCGTGATGGATGGCATCCAAACATTGCACTTGCTGTATTCAATTACAATCAAGACAGTGGACAATTTGTTATCAATCCGGCAGTGGAAGGGCAGAGACAAGCGTTAACGGGACGCGGAAGATTCAAGCGAGTCACATTGAATCAGTTTTACGCGTACCTGTTCCATGTGCGGCGCGACGAGCGCCTTTTTCGAGCAGACGGCTGTTTCAGCAGCTCATTGTTGATGGATATGCGTGCACAGAGTACAACAGATTAAAATTTCATTGTGCAGCATCAAGACGACCTCCGTGTGACATCTATCAAGGCGCACAGGATGCGCTTAATCTGGGGGATACCAATGCAGCAGAGATTGGCAAAAAGCCAATTCGCCCTTCAACTTTCACTGGCGGACCACGGCAGATGGTGCAGTTGTACCAAGACGCAAAGGAAATTGTGCGCACCTTTGGAACACCTGACCTATTTGTAACTTTTACGTGCAATCCAAAGTGGGACGAAATCACGCAGGAGCTGCTACCTGGGCAAATCGCAAGCGATAAACCGGACTTGGTTAGCTGCGTGTTCCATCTGAAGCTGAAAGAGCTTCTCAATGATCTTGAAAAGGGAGCATTTGGTGCAGTTATAGCCAAAGTCTGGGTTGTTGAATTCCAGAAGCGAGGTATGCCGCACGTGCATATGCTCATCATTTTGGACGGGCAATCTAAATTGGCGACACCAGAGGAGATCGATAGTATGGTATCGGCTGAGATTCCTGACCCGGACTTGCACCCTCTGGCATATACCACCGTGAAAAAATGCTTGGTGCACGTGCCTTGCGGTCTATCAAACACTTCGGCACCATGTATGATTGATGGCAACTGCTCAAAACGGTATCCTCGCACGTTCAATGAAGCAACACGAACCGACGATGATGGGTACCCCATGTACCGCCGTCGCAACAATGGACGAACATTTCTGGATTCCAAAGGACATGCTATCGACAACCGCTGGATAGTCCCGCATAATCTTTGGCTATTGTCAAATTACAATGCGCATATCAACGTTAAGGTGAGTGGTATTTGAAGCATCTGTGTAATCACATTGTGTAACAATTAGCGCTAAGTTCAACTCTTTAACGTAGATTTGATCAACACTTCATGCAGTCAAATATCTATTCAAGTATGTCTACAAGGGCCATGATTGTGCAACAGCGGTACTTGAGGGACCTATCAATGAAGTGAAACAGTACATCAACGCTAGATAGTTTGAGTTCAAACTGCATGGTGGATCTCCTCCAGTGACGCGCCTTCAGGTCCACCTGCCAAATGATGAGCGTATCACATTCAATGCCAACCAGCCTTTGGCGGATGTTCTTGAGCGGGCTGGCAATCACAAAACTACACTTACAGAGTATTTTGTGATGAACGGACACGGTATCAAGACTTTCCCAGATTTTTCACATGGAACAACTCACGCAAAGAATGGAAAGTGCGAAAGAAGGGTTACGCGGTAGGAAGGATTTACTTCGTTGGACCCTCTGGGGGAGAGCGATACTTTGCACGAACCCTACTCACTGTGGATCGCAGGGCGACGTAATTTGATGATCTGAAGACATTTAACGGACACGTGCACGAAACATTCAAAGCTGCATGTGTATCCCGGGGTCTATACAAAACAGATGAAGAATGGGATCAGTGCTTAAGAGAAGCGGCGGGTATTCAAACTGGAGCACAATTGCGGTCTCTTCGTGACAATTTTAACCCACAGACCCCTGCAGACCCCGCAAAGCTCTGGTAAAATAATAATATAAGTCTGACAGAAGATTGCGCACACCGTATTCGACAGCGTGGCATAGTGGAACCAACGGAAGAACAGATCATGAGCCTGGCTTTGCACCTCATAGAGGATGATCTGGCAACATCTATGGGCAAGCGTCTAGGGGATTTGGGACTCCCATATCCAGATGTTCCAATGGAGGAGTTGTACGTTGAAGGAAAACGGTTGATATGCGATCAAATCAACAATTATATACCGCTGCTCCAACAGCAGCTGGAGGAGGTAGTGCCCATGCTCAACCCGGATCAGCGAAGTGCCTTTGAAGTAATCATTACCAGATATGAAGCCCGTGAACCCGGAGTCTTTTTCATCAATGGCCCTGGAGGGACAGGGAAAACGTTTTTGGAGAACACACTTCTCCTGCGAGTACGTGCAAATGGGGACATTGCGCTTGCTGTAGCCTCATCAGACATCGCTGCACTTCTTGAAAAGGGCTGGACGGCACATTCCAGATTCAAGATACCGCTGCAGTTAACAAATACTTCACTCTGCGCCATCACGCGTTAGAAGGACCTTGAAAAACTCATCAGACGTACCAGACTCATATTGTGGGACGAGGCGCCAATGACCAATAAGCTTGCATTCGAAGCTGTTGACCGCATGTAGCCGGTGCGTATACGCACGGTGCGGCTAGCGCACAGAGGAAGAATATTCCTTAAAGCGGTAGATACAGCTACTTAGCTGATACGCCCTTGTAAAGGGTTTAGTAGGAGAGTTCTCCTACTCGGGGCCAAGATTCCCGGGTTGGTTTACTACGTAGCCTTAACGGCTGTGTTCCCTTTACGGGGTGTAGATAAAGGGAGGGCTCCCTCTTACCTACGACACTCACTGCACGCGCGCCCGGTCGAGGTCGCGCGTCTGCTATTTAGATTGAAATGTAAAGTGAATATATTTAATATGTAATTAGCCTAAATTAATTTAAAATAATATAAACTATATGTAATACTAAGTAGAATATTCCTAATTCGTACCTAGCTAAAATGTAGTGTACACACCTGTGTACTGACACGTGGATGGATGACACACAACCACTGAACTCAACCGTGGTGTACTCATGTACACCAACACTCAGTTACCCGAATGTAACCCCGTTACATCCTCCCCCATCAAGACTATTGCTTACGCAATAAACAAAATTTTGTTGGAGAAATCCAACGCCAGTTCCCCTGGCCATCCATATGTACACCTCCAGTGGTGCTATGGAGTCTCCTATAGAAGAGGTAGACTACTCCGAAAACTCGGAAGTGGATGCCTTTGGGGATACCTCCCCAATGGTGAGCCGCTCCGACAGCGCCGAACGGCGTTGTCGGCAGCCTAATCTCTTCCCCACACGAGAAGAAAATGCACTAATCAGTGCGGCACCCCTGCCCGTATCGGATGATACATCCAAATCGCCAAAGGAGATCGTCACTAATGAGCTGGACGCAGCTCAAGACAACCAACTTGCCGCAAAGGCACTAAGGGCTGCGTTACGCGCCCCCAAACGCCCGTCAAGGGAGGCTTATAATTTTGATGGTACTCGTTACCTTCCAAGGTGGTCCAGGCGTTTGTTAAGGACTATTTTAGCGTCCTATACCCCTGGCCCCGCGGCTGAACAGCCGTACCAACGCGAACGCCGTGAGAAACTCCGGCAACAACTTTTTACACAAAAGCAGTTCACTAGCGTCTCGTACCGAGAGCTCTTAAACAGGCAGGCACAAGGTGTCCCTGTTGAGAACCTCCGCGAGGTTCCTTTCGTTCTTTCTCAGGGAGAAAGTGCCGATGATGCAGAGAAGAAGTTCCGCGCTTGGGAGGAAGGGGAAAAGCTTCTCCCCAGCTTCAATAAGCTGCACGACAGCTATTCCCGTCAAGACATTTGGGTGGAGAGGGCGTTGCTCCTGGCATTTGCCAGAGCCAAAGCGATGGAGCTATTACGTTCCCCATATCGCACGCGCTACGCCAGCGTCCCTGTCTCCACCATGGTGCCAGAGGACAGTGTGAGCGTCACATCTGCCTCCGGCTAGCTCCCACTTACTGGGAGTGAAGGGTCTTCTCATGCCCCTCTGGTCATTGACCTACAGCGGGATTCTCCCGCTCGAAAGCGTCAACGACGTCGCGGCAATCCTGCCGTAGGGGAGTCTCGAACTCCCACGAACTCTGTGAGTGTGGATAACCCTTCCACTTCACCAGATACTGGGTTTGACCCCGATGATGGCGCCGCGCCATCAGACTCTCCACATGAAAGTGTGGAGTACTCTCCGCATCGAGCATTGGAGGAGGAGGTCGCGCAATTGCGACGTGAGATTCGCGCGCGCTGTGATCGACACAGACTTCGCATCCCTTATATCCACGAGGGGCTCCGCAATGAGTGGGATGCCACTGATCGCTTCGAGAGGCGGCTTGCCTCTCTCGAGACGACGTTGCGGAGCTTCGTGGTCGCATTTTAGCCCTTTCGGGATTACTTCGCCCTGCGGTACCTTACGGCTATCCGCCTTTCCACCCTCCTCCAGGAGGGGCCCCGCCTCCGGGTCCTGGTATGGCTTAAGCATACCGACATAAAAGGTTGGATGCGTACGCATCACCTTCGGGATGTCCAAGGTGTACGATAAGCCCTTTCGGGATGTACCTTAAAGGGTCCCAAAAACCTGGGGCGCAGTTCATTACGCAACACATTTGAAACTGCATGTGTAGGAAGATTTTTAGCGTTTAATAAAACACTTTCTCCCACTTTGTATACCTTTTTGTTACGCCGCCCCTTGCGGTCAGCTTGCTCCTTCTGCTTGTCTTGGCTTTCCGCCATTGCATCGCAGACATATCTTAAGACACTAAGGCGCGTCGATAAAAACTTATCGATGTGCTTTCGCACAGATACAGGGATGACATCGGGGAATCCTCACCCCTCAAGCCCTGGGCCACACACACGTGGCGTTAACGGAACCCTCGGATTCACCAGTCCGTTCACGTAAAACGTGGTAAACCTCGTAGATGCATGTAACGAATTGTTGATAGCAAATTCAACCATCGGGAGCAGCTCACTCCAACTCTTTGGAGAATCCGGACATAAACTTCGGAGAATATCCTCCACAACGCGATTAACGCGTTCCGTCTGACCGTCCGTCTGCGGATGATCCGCAGTGGACATGAGGAGCTTGGTGCCTAGCACCTTAAACAACTCTCCCCAAAATTGTCCCGTAAAACGGGGATCCCGATCCGACACAACGGAATCGGGTAGACCATGTTGTCGAAAGACACGGTCTAGGAACACTTTCGCTGTTCCTTGTCCATCAATGGACTCTGGAACCGCTGCCAGGTGAGCCATCTTGCTCAAACGGTCTATAAAGACCAATATGCCGGTGTTCCAGGCCTTATCCTTCGGAAAACCGAAGATAAAATTCATGCTAATGGATTTCCAACACTCCGTTGGAACCGATAAGCTCTCCAAATGCGCAGATGAAATTGCAGAGGGTTGAACCCTCTGACACGTCTCACAGGTGCGTATATACGCACCGACCCACTTATACATGTTGGGCCACCAATACAAAGCGCTTAAAGCGCTGTAGGTCTTATCCCGACCTAAATGACCCACGGTAGGGGCGTCATGGTGCCTCAAAGAGGACTCTATACTTCATTTCCTCATCATGAGGAACTACCACCCGCGGAGTGTCCTCCGCGCTCGTGCTATAAAATAGCAGACCGCCACAGTACCTGTAACGGTGTAAACGAGCTTTAGCTCGACTTTACAGGGTTGGCTCAGACGAGCCAAGACCCTTTTCACCTAACGCGCGGATAAGCGCCGTACATTGTGGGTCTTTCTCATACGCCTGGCGTATGAGATCCACCACAGACGTGGTGACGAATGTCGCGTGAGCGAGCTCGTAATCGGGACGACACGACAACGCGTTTGAAAGCACGTTTTGCTTGCCAGGTTTATACTTAACCTCAAAGTTGTACTCCGCAAAGAAGGAGAGCCAACGGGCCATCCGTTGAGAGAGATGAGGCGACTTTGTCGCTGTCCGTAAGGACGCGTGGTCAGTATAAACCACGAAAGTCTTTGAGCCGAGTAGGTGAACCCTAAATTTGACAAGTGCATACTTCATTGCAAGTAGCTCCTTGTCATGAACGGTATAATTCCGTTCCGCAGCTTTAAGCTGCCTCGACTCAAACGCAATTACGCGTTCCATTCCTGCATCGTCTGCTTGTAACAAAGCACATCCGATTGCGAAATCGTAGGCGTCCCAGTCGACACTAAAGGGTTTTTCAGAGTCTGGGAGAGCAAGAACGGGAGCTTTTAACAAGATCCCCTTAACTGCTTCAAAAGCGTTTTGGTGTTCAGTTTCCCAATACCAATCAACATCCTTCTTAAGAAGGTCGGTCAATGGCTTCGCCATTTCAGCGTAGTTCTCGCTGTACTTGGGGGGATAGTTGGCTAATCCAAGCCACCCTCGTAAATCTCTAAGATTTACAGGCGAAGGCCACTCCACAATGGCTTTCACCTTCGCGGGATCCGCCCGCACTCCATCCTTACCGATGAAGCATCCGAGGAAAGTAATTTCCTCAGCACCAAATATACATTTGGATGCGTTCGCATATAACTTATGCTCTCGCATACATTCGAGCACAGATCGAAGGTGTATAAGGTGCGTCTGAACATCAGACGAGTCGCCTTCCGCACGACTATGAACGAATATATCGTCGAAGTACGTCTGAGCGTACTTTCTATGAGGGCGGAAGAGTTGAGTCACCAAGCGATTGGAAGTCGCTGGTGCATTCGAAAGCACCTGTGGCATAACTAGCCATTCCCACATCATGCCACTAGGCGTGCTGACCGCTGTAAGAGGAATATCGGATGCTCGCATGAGCACCTGATAATACCCGTCCACCAGATCTAAGGCACTGTATACAGTACAGCCCGCCATATTGTTCTGGAGGACATCCTTCCGAGGAATCGGAGTCTGCATGGGTACAGTATCTGCATTCAGCTTGTTATACGCATGCAAAATGCGCCACTTTCCGTTCGGTTTACGAACACAAAAAGTGGGAGATGAGTGGGGAGACTTGCTCCCCCGTACCATCCCTGCCTCTTCTTTCCCCTTGAAGAATGCGTCGATAACGTCGCATTGTTCCTTGGGGAGAGGCCACTGCCTAGTGACGCAGTATTTGGTTCCAGGAACCAAATCAATTTCATGTCGGACTCCCCGATCCGGTGGTAACCCCATCGGCGGGTTGTCACTAATGATATCTCCAAATTCCTTTAGTAAGGAATGGTAAGGTTCCTCAGGATCCGCGAGGATCTTGAGGCCGCTTCGGGCATTCAATGCCTGCTTGGTTTGCACCAAAACTGACTCGTCCATCGTGGATGAGGAGTTCAACTCCTCTTCCGGACGCAACACGACGACCTCGTCGATTTCATCTGCTTTCAAAGCAGTCTCAAACTCGTTGAAGGACATCTCCTCCAACGACAACAGTTCGACTACCCCAGGCAACCGTTCCAGGCTTACGCCTTCTGTGACAACACCTGTAACACTATTCAGCATCCGATAGGACTGCTGACTACTGGCCTCGGAACTCATCCCGAGACCCAGATGGGGGGGAGTCAATTGCCCCATCTATTGGAAGCGCCCACGCGCCTATCCACAGAGGTCTAAACCTCTACCACCGGTGACTCGCCGGTCTCACCTATAACGGCGTAATCGGAATCATTTCCGACGTGCGAAAGAGACGAACTTCGGGTCTCTTCGCTTGGAAGCGCCTCGCGCTTAACCACAGGGGTCTCTACCCCTACCACTGGAGTAGCAACTTGTTCGCCGGACACGGCGTGGTCGGAATCAATTCCGACCTGTAGAAGAGACGAACTTCGGGTCTCTTCTCTAAGCGCCTCGAGCTTACCCTCAGAGGATTCCACCTCTATCACTGGCGACTCACCAGTCTCGCCTATATCGGCGCGGGGATTAACCGCCAAATCCCCCTCGTTAAGGAACTCCTTTTTAACGCCATTGGTAATGATCATTTCATACATCCCAATCTCTGGCATCTCACGCCAGAATAGCTTTTGCGATCGAGCAAAGGTGGGTTCATGACTCGCCAATGCTTCACCCAACCGCGGGTGCGTTGAGCCAATGGACTTATACTTTCAGTCTATCCATGGCTCGTGGCGTTCCAGCCACTTCATGCCCAGAATGAGGTCATACCTCGAGTCCAAATCCAGGACTAGGCAACGTTCTAAGCTGTCGAAGTCTGCAAACTTCATCTTAAGGTCAATCGAGACCTTGGGTACAGAAACCTGTACGTCCGTCGCAAGACGGACCGTGACAACGTCACGAGAACGTGCCTCTAGGGTCTCGGCATACAGCCGACTCTTCTCCACAGAAGCTCGTCTGACGTAATTGTCAGACGCTCCAGAGTCTATTAAGACTCTCCAAGGCTTATCAAAGCCTTTCACGTCCGCAAGCACTACCAGCAAACCTGGCTGGTACAACAACTCGGTGCTAGAAAGCACCGCTTCCCTAGGGGCTTTGTGCTGTCGTCCCCTACCCTGGGGCTTAACAGCACTGAGGGATCCCCCAGTAGGGCGCCCCGCACCTACTGGGAGCCGTCGTTTCCCGACGGCTTGGACAAGGGCTTTTTCCCCACCCTTGGTCCCTTGTAGCGAGTGTCTCGCTGGGGTTTTTTCGGACATCTGTTCCTCAGATGATCCATGCTCCCACACAGGAAGCATCTCAGCGGCCCACGCCGCTGCTACATGGCTAAGAGCTCTGCCTCAAAGCTCTGTGTAAAAGAGTCAGAGTGACTCTTAGCGGGAGGTTTCTCCTCCGCTTCGACCTGGATCAGGTCCATGGGTTCAGGACCCACCTTAGAGGAACGGAAGTTCCTCTCGGCGTTAAACGTCATCTTGAACGCCTCCTCCAGTGATTGGGGTCGGCATCGGAACAATTCCGAACGTGCTGGACCTTCTCTCAGGCCTTCCATGAAGACGGGGAGGGACACATCGTCCGAATACGCTTTCGCGTACATCCCTTCCAACAGGGTCTTAAGCTCCTGGATATAAATCTCCAGGTCCTTAGTGCCTTGACGGAACCTCAGGAACTCCAGTTGATTCTGGAAAACCAGATCAGGCGTTGCGTACATGTCCATGATCTTCTGCTTAAGGACCTTCCATGTTGGAAACACGTCCGTGACTGATTCCGAGCATGTAAACGCCCATGTACGGGCTTTGCCCGTAAGATGGGTCAATGCAAGTCCCACTTGCAAGTGATCAGCGGTCATGTTCGCTGTGGCGAAGGCCTTTTCGACCTCTCGCAACCAAATATAAAGGTTGTCACCCTTCTCTCCGGTGAACTCCTTTATCTTAAACGATAATGGAGGACGCACCCCCGTGGAATGACCTCCACCGCAACTCGCCTCATGAGCGATGAGGGCATTTACCCTTGCCTTTACGGCCTCAAGGCCCTGCTCCACTAGGAGCTTCATGCCTTCTTCCCCCGTTAAGGGTAACAGCCTTTTAAAGGCTTCCTGCTGGACGAGGGTCAAACTATCCCAATCGTCCTGATTCATCCTTTGCAGAGGATGCCTAGTCTACCAACACAGGTGTTGGATTGACTACAAGTGCTACCAAATGTAGCCGGTGCCTATACGCACGGTGCGGCTAGCGCACAGAGGAAGACTATTCCTTAAAGCGGTAGCTACCGCTACTTAGCCGATACGCCCTTGTAAAGGGCTTAGCAGGAGAGTTCTCCTACTCGGGGCCAAGATTCCCGGGTTGGTTTACTACGTAGCCTTTACGGCTGGGTTCCCTTTACGGGGTGTAGATAAAGGGAGGGCTCCCTCTTACCTACGACACTCACTGCACGCGCGCCCGGTCGAGGTCGCGCGTCTGCTATTTAGAGTGAAATGTAAAGTGAATATATTTAATATGTAATTAGCCTAAATTAATTTAAACTAATATAAACTATATGTAATACTAAGTAGAATATTCCTAATTCGTACCTAGCTAAAATGTAGTGTACACACCTGTGTACTGACACGTGGATGGCTGACACACCACCACACCAAGGGACCATGCCCTGATTGGGTAAAATAACCAAAGGTTCGAAACCTTTCAACCCGGCCAATACTGACCTCAACCGTTGTGTACTCATGTACACGAGCACTCAGTGTTACCCGAATGTAACCCCGTCACACCGCAGCTTGAGAGATATTACTGGCGTGGACGAGCCTTTTGGACGAATTGTGTTTGTGATGTCTGGGGATTTTCGTCAAGTGTTTCCGGTCGTTCCAAAAGGATCACGAGCACAAATTGTTATTTCATCAATCAAAGAGTCTCATCTCTGGCAGCACGTCACCACATTTCTGCTTCAGACCAATATGCGTACGGCAGGACTTGGCAATGTTCCACGAGAGGAGATCGGAGGGGAAACCTTTTCTCAATGGCTGCTCAAGATGGGAGAAAACAAACTTCCTCAAGTCAAATCCGAATATATCCGCTGTCCATTGAGCATGGTTATTCAGCACGAAGATGAGGAAAGTCTTATTCAAGCTGTATACCCACTACTGCATACCAGGCCTATCGGCGAGCGAGAATTCCTCTGCGAGCGAGCCATTCTTGCGCCACACAATGAAGTGGTGGGAAGGATCAACAACAAGATCCTTCAGATGCTCCCCGTAGTTTTGCATGAGCTTCGAAGTGCGGACTCTATTGTAGATCCTGCGGGCGCGAACATCATACCCGTCGAGTATATCAACAAGTTAGAGCCCAGTGGATGGCCGCCACATATACTCCAGCTGAAAATTGGAGCCCCCATCATGCTCTTACGTAATCTGGATCAAGCGCATGGTCTCTGCAACGGTACACGGCTGATTGTTCGACGGATTAGTCTTCGAGTCATTGAGGCGGAAGTCGTGACTGGCGACCACGCGGGATACGTTGCATTTATCCCACGCATCCCTTTGACGACGAAGAATGCAGGCCTACCTTACGAGGTCAAGCGCAGACAGTTTCCTGTTCGTCTTGAATATGCAATGACAATTAACAATGCGCAAGGGCAGACGCTCAGTATCTTGGGATTGATCTTACCCGAGAAGTATTCTCGCACGGCCAGTTATACGTTGCATTCTGAAGAGCAACGTCTCCCGTACACATAAAAGTGTTATTACTGCTGAGAACAGAGCTGGCGTGCACGTCATGCGAAACGTTGTATATGAAGAGGCGCTCAATTAGATAAAATATATAGTGTATATCTATTTGCCGTGACTTCGCATTTTTCTCAGGTCAACCCCAATTTACATTTAGGGAATTGCTATTCGCACACCCCAATTTTGCTATCGCACACACACCCGTAACTTTTTATCATATTAAATATCGTAAGTCCATATTTGGCTTCCGAGCAAACACGGTTGAATCGATCGGTCCCCCCTCTGTCAAGTCTCATTCCCAGCCTCGGTCATCCATCCATCCACTATGCATCTGCTTCCCCCTTTAGAAGGCCAGTTTGTTACTCGCGAAGAGCTCGTTCACCACGCCAGAAGGTTTGCCTTCGACCAAGGGTATGCCATAACCATCAAAAGGTCAATTCGAGACCAGAAGGTTTGGTTGGGATGCGACAGGGGAGGAGTGTACAGAAACTCTCTGAACTTAAATGAAAATACGAGATACTTTATGGACATAGTCCTTGTGGTTTTCGGAAATTTCAGGATTAAGATGGAATACGACATGTTGAATTTACAAGACGAAAATAAAGATTTGCCTAGTGTTTGCAGTAGGCATGCTCGTGTTATGGCTGCTTTCATGGCTTGCAGCTACACTAGTTGCATTCTTATCGGTCGGAAACAAGTTCTGTCGTGGGTGTGTTCTTCATGGCAAAATGCGCGCGACTGCCAAACTTCCTCGATTATGGCTATTATTGCACGTGGAGGCACCTAAGAGCTACTGGACACGGTTCTATCAAATCGGAGCAGTGCACAGTCTCCTCGTCTCACTTGTTGCTGTCTTTTGGCAGAAGACGCGCGGGATCCAATATTTTCTACACTTCAAAACAACGAGCGTGAAACTCCAATGCCAAACGCGCGTTCATTGAAGAACATACCCTATATACGCAAGCGGAAGCTCAAATTTCGCTTTCAGGTCTGCTACCATGGTCCGATGAACCTCTCGGTTCGTCGAGGCGAGGGCGTTGTCTAATGTCCGTTGAACGCATCTCGAAGCGACCGGTCCTTGGCCCTGCATCAACGACGCACCCAAAGAACTTGCCGACAATCCAAGCATGCAAAGACTAGAGCGTCTTAGCTCCAACGCGGCAAGATGTCGACGCTCGCAGAGAAAGAAGGAATCCTGCCATCAGTACGCATCAATTCGAATCAGCAAGTACGCAGACAGTTGGCCATAGCATCGGTACCTCTGTGCCGTCCTCGCCATTTGCCGACGCATTGAACATCCATACGTCCGCAACTAAAGCTGACTCCATGATCTGTGCTAACTCTATCAGACCGTTCACTTCGGCTTGCGTTTCTTCGCGGCCTTTGTCCTCGAATGGTTTTTCCATTGATTCAGCAACTGCACTTAGTTCTACGAGCAGGTTACTCGTTAACGGATCAAATGACGTGGACCCTGTTGACCATGTCGTCCACGCAGGAATGTCAACATGGGAAACCTCCTTTTCCTCTGAATGCTCATGTTGCCATCGCCAATTCGTCTTCGTACTTGACTCTGAGTTTGGTAAATGTACCTCTAGGAAATGCAGCGAGCGACGAACGTCGCGGTCAAAGAACGTGCCCAGGACATTAATGAGCGATGGAGCCAATTTAAGTCCTTCAATAAAGGCTACAAGACGCATTCAAGTCGCAAACTCGTCCATGGAAGGCTTCCGGAGTTCGCGACACAGACGACCGGGCTTACAATAGCAGGACGTGCCCCACACCACCCATTCCGCGTAGTGGCGCGGCTGACGCCCAATCATAAAAAATGTAACTACCAAAAAAAGTCACGGGGGGAGGGGTGCGAATAGCAAAATTGGGGTGTGCGAATAGCAATTCCCTAAATTTATTGCCCCGGTGGTACAACGGGTCACTATGCTAGTTTAGTATATAGTTTAATATGATTGTATTTTAAGGTAACTTTACATAATGCACTCTTTTGGCTTATCTCGTTCATAACCTCAGCGGCAACCTTCACGGCGTGCGCAGTAGTCAGCCCCTACCGACGCTCCTACCTGGCCCAGAGGGTTCAGACCAGGTCACTTACGATCTTACCAAGTGGAAAATAAACTTGAGTTTATTCTTTAACAACGCAATTACATTAACATTAGCGTCGTGACGGGGCTTGAATACTCCTCATGTAAGAGTCGCAACGCGAAGGTTTCGCCGTTGGTAAGTAAATAGATGAGTTGACGCGCGTGCTCAACCCAAACTCGATCGGCGCAGCGCGCAGTCCACCAGATCGACAGAAGCGGGGGACGAGGCTTCGAGGATCGGTATAAAGTCCATGCTCATTTTGTACGTCCCAGCTCCTTCGTCGTCGTCCTCCTCATCCATCAACACATTCATGCTCTCGCGATTCAAGAGCGTCGCAAGGGTTAGAGTCAGCCGTGACTTGGAAGTATCTGTTCCAAGTACCGCAGGGACACTGTCTTCATTTTCCGACTCAAAGTCGTCGTTCAACTCATCATCCGACAAGAAGTGCGACGTCTCTTTAATCCGCGCAAGCTGCATCTTTCGTTGCTGCGTCTGCCACTGCTGCCGTTGCTGCTCCCGCGCTTTGTCCGACTTGGCTTCATCGTCTTCACTATCGCTATCACTGACATCGTTAAAGCTAAATTGTGTGCTCTCCCGCAGCTCAAGCATACTCGATTCTGCGCTTGACCGCACAATGGACGCAGACGTGTTCAGCTGCGACTTTTTTCCAGTGGGTCGCGACTCCCAGTCGTCGTAATCGTCGTCAAAATCCATCCGAGAACTCGCACGAGAATCCTCGATGCTCGAGATGTCACTAAATTTCGAGCGGTTACTTGTCTTCCGCACAATCGAGTGATCATACTCGTCCAAGTACGCATCAATGTCAAAATCCTCTTCTCGGCCACTCTGGTGCGACGAAGCGTTGGTCAACCTGGATCGCCTTGACTTTTCTATACAGCCCGACCATTTTATCCATCACAAATTATCAGTACGTGTACACCAGCGGACAAGAACACCATACTCTCTTGCTTACCTAGTTCGGATTTTCTCTTCGCGCCAACGCGTGCAGCCGACGCGTCCAGTCCCACTGCAGCTGCTTTCACTGGGTGAGATGACGACCGATCCGTTGCTGTCAGTCGGTCTAGAGCCGAGCTTGCAAAGCTGTCACGACTCGACGCTTCGTCCGAGCGCGGGGACCCCACGGGCGAGATCGATACTTCACTGGCACATTCCGAGTCGTCAATTGACTCGTTCGAGGTGGCACTGGCACAATAGTCGTGTGATTTTCGTAGCGTCCGCTGCCCGGCTTCGTCTTTGTCACTCGCCGATCGGTTGCTGCCACTACTACTGCCTAAGACTGAATTCGTTACCGGTCGTCCATCAAAATGGCGCGCTAATCGATGATACTTGTGCCCGCGTCTCGACGTCTTTTTCATGCGCGCAACGATTTCGTCCATGGTTTCTTTCTCCGGAAGGCTTAGGAACGAGTCACTCTTGTCGTCTCGAGTGGTCGGATCGGTCTCCTCTAACGTCGACGTCGACGCGTCCACGAGTTTCAATTGCAATCGAATGCGTCCTGCATCCCGTTTGCCCCGTTTCAAGTCCACCCATCGATCGATCGTCCCGGTGCTGAGTCCCGTCAAGTGCCTCAACGAGATCGAGCACGCCCCGATGGCAGGCGACATGAGCGTCGCCGACTTGACGCGAATACTCAGCACCTCTTCGTTCAGATCGAGCACGGGAATGTCAAAGTTCTCATTCCAGACGGGATTGTGTCGTTTCCCCTTTTGGACCTGCGTCTTGAGCACGCGCATCTTGTCATTCATGTCACTCTCGCGTCCAAAGCCGCGCGCCGACGAGGACGACGTGAGTTTCGGCGGCCGGCGCGAGAACGAGCGGCTACCGCTACCGTGCACCATCTCGGCGCTCGTCACGTAGAGCTTGCAGTACGTGCCATGACTCGTGACGTTTCGCAAACCTCGGGCCGCATAGACGCGGAGGAGGAGGCGACAGGAAGGCGCTGGCACGGCAAAGTACGAGGCGGACGACGCCGATCGCTTATCCATTTCCGAGGACCGGAACGAGCCGTGATGGCTGCGCTGTGTGGCGGACGACTGGTGTTGTCTGGAGCCTGTGAGCCTGGACGGCTGATCTGGCTATGGGCTGAAAGTCGCTTGATTCGAGTCATGTGCTGGCTTGTCGCGTGTGTGCCACTCTCTGGATGGTAAGACATCTCTGCGTTGTGATACGTTTGTTCCGAATTGTCATGCTAGACCTACGTACTGTATATATAGAGAGAGAGATGAACGGAGCGCACCAAAAACAGTCGCTCGCAATCATAATAACGTTTGCACTGTCCATTCAAGTCCACGTGGTGTTTGAAGCGGCCGCTTCAACAGTCACATCGTGCGTGTTACTTCTTCTTCTTCTACCAGGTCAGCTACGAAAGGTGCTGCGGGTTCTCGTCGGGGACGATCGTTACCAATTTAAACCATCATGATCAGGCCAAAACCCAGAACCTCTCCCATTAAATCATTTTACAGAGGCTGAGGTTTGTTTTGGCGTGGTTTGACAAAATCCCGCGTGACAATACGCAAAACTACCACGACGTGAATACTTGAAAGCGTCATCCTCTGGACTAGTGCTTGGCGCACTTGGAACATGCTCGCGACGGCAGTACAATAAGCGGGAAAGCATCGAATGCGAAAAACCCGACTTCGATCGACCGAAGAACCTGTAACTACCTACCTGTCCATGTGCGTTGGACTCTCGGTTGGAATACCTTGCCCTGAAATTATTACACTCTAGAGGATTCGTTGCCATATGGAAGGGAGAGACGAGAGATAGGTAGTGTGTGGTATTGTATGGTCAACATTTCTACAACGTGCTACCCTCGTGACGACACGCGAGTCGCAACGCAATGGCGTGGACTTGAGATGGACGTTCGATCGCACAGGGCGAGAGCAAGAGCGCATCCCATCCGCGTTCTAGTGCGGCTTTCATCTGGTTCGTCTCCTGATGTCACGATCACGGCCGTAGCTGATAAAATAAACGAAACTGCATAGTTTCATATCCGCCTTCGGTGTAACGTAACGAGCTCGCAGCGCCAGAGTCAGTGGCCACACGATTGACCATAAACACAGAGAGACCCTTCCGATCGAAGGCACGTAACAGTAGATGATAATGACCTGGCTTTCCACCTAGATCCCATCGGTGCTTTTTTCCTCCTTCCTCGCGTTGCCACAACCGCGTAGGTGGCGCGGTCGTTCCGGTCGTTGTAATAGTCGAAAAACCTGTCGAATAGCATTACGCAACGATCAGGCCATCAGCATGCCGCACGACACTGTGAAGCAAGCGCCCTACTGCATCGTTTGTCGTTGTTCCAGCGCCATTGCGTGGCGCCACCACGTCTTCACGAAACGACATAAACAATGCGCCATCGACTTCCTCGCGTGGCAAGTCACGCGGCTTCAGACGATGCGCAACGACGTCGCAACGTCCCACGCGTCGGATCCATGGCGTTGCGTCTTTTGTCCTGCCGTTGCTGTGGCCGCACGCGATGCCCTCGCGCACTGTAGTACCAAGTCGCATCGTAAACACGTGGAGAAATTCTGCCGACACCATCGGTGCGATCTCGAGCACGAGTTGCGTCGGGAGCTCTGGCAGCAGCCCCCGACGCGGTGTCCAGAGGTAGGCTTGAGCTAGGAGTGGGACGTACGTACGTACGTCATGGAGAGAGAGATCTCATCTCGCGCTCGTGCATTATGTAACGTAGCTTCCACACGATCCTCGGCACCCAAGTCCGGCGAAAGCCAGTGGCGATGGCGGCCACAGTGGCCTCGTCGGGACGGAGCAGACACGAGGAAACCACATGGAAGCGTTCCTGTCGTCTGCTGCGTCAAGAGTGCACCAAGTAAGCGCGGAAAGTTGCCAAGGTGGAGCAAAGACGCCAAACGATGCGGTCGCTGCGGTGCCGGTCGCACGGCCGAGACGGAGCAAGACTGGGACATGCTCTGCTAGAGGATCATCACCTGGCCGGCAGCAAGGCAAGCGCGTGGGGGAGAATGGGATGGATGCAGTGCGCAAGACAGAGAGAATAATGATCCCATGGACACTCGATCACCTGGAAACAAAGGGACAGACCAAGCAAGAAACGACACAAACGATCGGGACGGATGGGACGCGTTATACCACCCATCGAGTGACGGAGCTGGCGCTACGGAACGGAGTGACCTCCATTGCTCCCGTGCCATGGGGTGCCAGCGTGGGAAATGTACACACGGCCGCTATACCGCCGTGGATGGTGCAGACGGAAGAAGAGTACAAGCAGTGCAATCGTCGAGAGCCATTGGCTCGCCGAACGACCGACCAGAGAGACAGGAAACGACAAGCGTCTTTGTCCGACGAGTGGCTGCCAAACTTTGGTGGAGTATGGCAAGAGGGACCTCGGTCCAAGACCAAGCAAGCGTTTCGAAACGCAAGACGTGCAGCAACCGCGTTAGGTGATCGAAAGCATCCGCTTGACCCCATACAGTCAAATCCTCTGCCATTGCAAGAACCAGCCCGTAAACGTCGAGAAACGCAACCTCCGCCTCCACAACAAGTGGCACATGCTCACTTGGATCGTACGTCGCAGCAAGCGGCACCACTATCGCGGCCTTGTGAAAGTAGCATTGATACGACCTCGACAGAGTGTCCGCTAGCTGCCAAGAAGCAGTTGCTCTTAGCTCAAAAAGAGCGGCTGCGTGCGAAAATTGCCGCCAAGAGACGACAGTGACCGATCAAACGGTTGTCCAGACGTGCTTTCTTGCCACCTCCAGCTGCACGAGCTTCTCTGTGCGAAGGTTCATGGACGCCGCGAGCAGGTGGCATAAATCCACCATGCTCAAGTGAGACGGACCCTGCTTGACGAGCCCGCCATCGCACCCGACGGGGTTGTTGTCTATCGTCACTTTGCCCGGAATGGACAAGACGTAACGTGCTAATCGAGCTAGAAGAGGATATTTCATGCGCATGGTGTGCCACCATTCGAAAGGATTGGCACGAAGGACAATGCGCCCTTCTTCCTGAAAGAACGACACTTCGACCTCGAGCAAGTTGCTCGATTTCGTCGCTTCCAAGGACGATTTCGTTCCATGCAACAGCATTTGTTCTTGTGCACACAATGCCAGATTGGCCTGCAAGTCGTCCCACAAGTCGGTGCTTTGCTCGACACCAGTATCTGCCACGGTCTTGGAGCTCTCGTCAGGTTCCTTTCCCCCTTCTTGGTCTTTGTCCTTGTTTGCCACCATGTTGATCGCCTCTGCTTTGACAATCTCCCAATATTCTTCTTGTGGTAAAGAACCCTTGACGATAAAGGACCGTGTGCGCGGGTCCAGGATCGTGGCACACCACAACAAGTTGAACGTTTGGAGTTTGTCTTTCCCCCAGCTAGCGTTCGGGACTGAAAAGAGGTAGCCAAAACATGTGGACAAGTTGGAGAAGGCTAAGTCACGGAGGGCTTCAATGTCTTCCGGTAACGATTCCATCGACTGCTCGGTCGCACTCGTCTTGGCCACGCCCGTGCCACAATGCACTGGATGCGGCTCGCGTAACTTTTCCAACATGGTAAATGCCGACGGCACAATGAGCGACGAAATGACGTACACTTCACCGTCGAGCTTTGCCGTGGCTTCCGCGAAGGGTTTCAGGATCACTCGAAGATAGCGCACACGCGACCACTCGTACGGGGACAAGCACGTTAGCTGGATTAATTTGGAAAAGTCGGATTCCCTGTCCTTGTGCAGTACAAAGTAGGCCTGGAGGGCCGGCCTCATATCCGCCACAAGCATCAACATGGCATAGAGTTGATCGATCGAGATGGCCATGGCTCGAAGCCGGTCGATGAACAAGCGTTCATAAGACGCAGCGCTCATGCTGCACTGTTCCAAAGCCACTGTTCGTAATACGTCTCGAGAGCGCGCGGATTGTTTCAAATGCGCTAACAAGTACATGAGTTTGTTCAGTAAGTCACGATACGTGTGTCCCGTGAGACTCCGGGGCAGCTCCTCGAGAATCCTCGACGACATCTCGGCTGCTGAGACACGATCCAAGGTCTCAGCTGGTAAAACAGCCGTAGAAGTGCTCGGAATGGACTCGCCCTTGTCCAAGCGGCGATTCCAGCACCCCAGGGACCGATAGACGGCGGCGGACGATCCGACTGGATCACCCGCGAGACAATAGCTCCCCGAAATGGTGACTCCACTTATGGTAGCAAGCATAATGTGTTGCAAAACGGTTGGAATGCTCTCCAAGCAACGTAGATTGCGAGTCACACGAAAGGACTCGTACTCGCTGCACGATGGCTCGACCGCGAGGATTTCGGGCATGCACTTGCTTGGTACAAGGCATTCCATTGCTTTGCGCAAGTGTTGATCGCGCGCTAGCATCGCGCCGATTGATTCCTCTTGTCCTGGACGATACGTGCCCATCGACGAGACGTGCAAACACCTGCGGAACGAGTTAAAGTCTGGGTCGAGACCCACTGCAAAAAGCGCGTAAAAGACGCACTCGCTGTCGCGTAAGATAGAAGCATTGATCTGCGATGGCGACAGGGTCGAGTCATGGCTCGGAGTAGTTGACGCTCGCCATTCCGAAATCAGTAGATGCGAGAACTCGGTCATTTCCATCTGCATCAACGTTCGCATTTGCACCTCGGCGGCCAAGTTCGTAGCATATTCAAACGCAATGTCCTTGGTAGATACTGCAAGGACGTTGGTGGATCCATGAACGTAACCACCCGAACACGCAACGATCAGATTTTGAAACGCGTGGCTCGAGCACAATTGAAATGGGAGCATTTCATATAGACAGAGGTATCCAATGGCTTCGCGCACTTTTTCAGGATAAGCCTTTCCAGTTGGGACCGCCCCAGAAGCGGTGGCACTCGAGCCGGGACTGGCACCAGGTTGTGCATGAGCCATTGGATGCCGCATGTCAAGTGGCGAGTCGAAGAAGGAAGGGGGGACAGGATCCTCCTCCTGCTCTCCTCGCTTGGGCTTTTTCACGCTTGGGGGCATGGTCGTCCCTTGTCCAGTACGAGCTTCGTGCCCGATTGCTATGACTGGCGCAGCGTCTCGCTCGAGTGGACAGGATAGAGACGACGTCGCGACGCCTTTTTTCTTCCTTCCCCGTTTCTTGCTCCCTGTGATTCGATGCATGAGCACTCTCTTCTTCTCGCCAGCGTGCTTCGCATACACGTGCGGGTGATTCTCTTTTAAATGTCGCCAGAGATTTGACGTGACGCTTTTGCTAAACCGGACCCACGTCTTGCGGTCCTGTTTGCCTTGCGTTTGGCACACTTTGCACTTGGCAAGGGACGATTCCTCGCGTTTCTTGGCCTCATAGCCTTCTTCCACGTCATACCAGCGATAGACGGCCGACACGTTGCTCGCTCGATCCACGGGTGCCCTCGTGCCGCTCGCATCCCTGAAATGCGCTTGCGAAGTGCACGACGTCGTGGGGATGCTCATGCTCTGTGACGAGGGCATGCAAGTCGTGGGGACGTCGAGCGCGAGGCAAGTGGACGACGACGCATCGAGATCAGCGGCGTAGCGCGGCGGACGCTCCGCGTCGCGAAGGAGGTCCAAGGCTCCGTCATCGGCTTTGATGTCGTCTAGTGTCAGCGCTCCTCCCGCTTGATCCGTGCGGGAGGTTACGGAGGAGGATGGAGTAGTCATTTCTATGGAATGACTTGGGCCCAGTCGATCCTGAATTTGGCAACCGCTACTTCATAAAAAGGTGCAGGAGACACACCTATTCTAATGATTTATTCCCCAATCTCTTTCGCTAGTTTTGTTAGCTCTGGACTCTCCGATTTGGTGCCGCGTAATCCATCAGCGGTGATTTCACGTTGTTTAAGCTAGCACAACATCCGAGTCGATGAAAGACTCCCCGATAGCTGCCCAGAGCAGTGTGTTCCGGTAAAATTTGAAAAATTTCGGTCAGCAGATGACGTTTGAACGATTGAACAGGGACTGTAGAATAGAGAGTGGTTGGGTGCCGCGTGGAAATGTGGCCAGGTCCCCACCAAATGCCCAAGGTGCTATGCCTAACGTAGGCGGCAACAATGCACCGGTCGAACACGTGCACACTCCGCGTTTTGTTCAGGCCGGTTGCACCAAGATTCCAGAACTGGGCACCGAAAAGTTCTCGGGTGCGTAAATGTACCGGGGCTTCGTACCGGCTTTAAACAATGGGCATCTCTTTATGGAAGCGAATGATATCGCTGAAATTTCATCTGGTGTTGTGTGGCGAAGTAGCATTTTGGTCTCAATTATGGATGACACTGATCTGAGTCAGTTATTGACAGGGCTCAACCGGTACAGAAGTAACTGTCAGGTATTGGAGATCTGGGTAAAGATTTTTGACCAGCCAGATGCAACCATGGACGGACGTCTCACGAACGTTTGGATTATGGAGGGTCTGAGTATGATTGGTGTGATATTGGAGTTTTGGGTGAAGATTTTCAACCAGTCAGATACAACCCTGGGCGGCCGTCTCACGCCGACGATCTCACGACCGATCGGATTATGGATGGTCTCAGAAGTAACTGTCAAGTATTGGAGTCAGCACTGAAGTAGCCAAGAAGTAGTAGGTAAAAGAAGTGTTTGACTTAGATATAGGATTTGGTACTACTTAATAGATTCTAATTTCCCCTCTAGCGCAACAGTCGTTTTGCAACCTTCTAGCAATCCTTCGTTACCGTTCCTATACTGAAATCAAGTTTAATACAAGAAGGTCTTTAAGCGAGCATCTAAGTGAGAGAAGCAACAGTTATCTGTGGCCACTATGTAACGGGGCGCTGTTTACACAGTCCCGATAACACGGAACTTGCGCTGTAGATGAAGACTTGGCAGTGTCCCGACTTGGAGGGACGAAGAGTGAGGAGGATACTTGAGCAAAAGACGGAAAATTTGCAACTGAATTAAAATGAGCTTATGGTTCCTGAAACCTCTCCCTAGAGTCCTATGGGGTTATATGCAATATACCTACAAATGCAGAATAAACCTTGGGTTGAATCAGGTTGAACTTGAAGCTGAGCATGAAGAATATTCTCTCTCAGTTGAACTTGAACTTGAGATTCTTCTCCGAAGATTCTTCTGTGTACGGGGCGTTGAGATTGGCTGACATCAACAGCATTGTACCCACAATGACACGTCGGCTTCGTCAACAGATAGTTTCCCAGCAGGAACCATCACCGTGCGCAAAGACATGTCGCAGGCAGAGAACACTCAAGAATGTTCGAGAACATTCCGTGCGGACGTATTCATGATTAGTCCGTGAGTGTCGGTGTGTAGACATGGATCATGTCTGTGACACCTGGCGATCCAAAACAACTAGTGTGGATCAATAATCCGTAATTGGACATCGCCATGTAATGGCATTATTACATAGTCCCATTACACACTAGAGTTGGGAGCAGCCTGAGAATCTTTGGGAAGTGTGTCCATACCGTGTTTGGTAAATTTTTCGGTTCGGACGTTAGTATTAAGAACCTGGGAAGTTAAGCAAGAAGGACAGATTTATTGCCTTCTTGTGTTGTAATTTGAGTGGAGAAACTGAATTTTGAGTTCCTTCACTACAGTTGCGTGGACGGAACGCCTGAAAGTAAACAATTTGGGGTAAAATCTAAAAGGATATTTTTTTCGCTCGAAAATTGGAACGTGGCGGCCGATGTACCCCTATTTCCATTCCGTCCTATACCAAATGTATAGCGCTTTAAAGGTTAATATTTCTCACCACCAAGCAGATATTGGTTGCCTCAGAGAAGAGTAAAAAAAGGACTTGTACCGGACACTACCTTTACTTAGTAGCTCTGGCCCGAGAAAGTGGTCGAGTGAAAAGTTGGTAGTAGAAAAATCGTGAGGTTCGCTGCACCACATCTAAAAATTGCGATCATGGCGAGGTGTGATGCGATCCGTGAGAATTACTTGTGTCACGCACAAAAACTAATGTCGTGGGCGCAGAAAATGGAAGACGGTGTTTTGAAAGGAAAAAACAATGAAAATATATGCAAATTTGGTGGTTGAAACCGATCAAAGGAAGACGTGCTTTGGATGTGGAAATTCCGGTCACATCAAGAGGAACTTCCCCCAAAAGGGGAAGAAAGAAAAGAGCTATCCGAAATAAGAAGCTTAAAAACGATGGAACATTGAATCAGAAAGTCGCTTTATTGAAGACAGAGGTGATGGAAAGTCCTAGACTGATTTCGGGAAATATTTCGACCGATAATTTATGGATCGTTGACAGTAGTGGTAGCCGACACCTTGTTTCTGATGAAATTCTGTTGGAAGAGCGATCGATTTATGGATTCACGCTCCCAGATGATAACACGTTATCTGTATCTTAAGTTGGAAAGAAACGTTGCGTACACCAGGAGATGTATCCACAATAATCGAATTGTCTGAAGTGTATTACGCCCCGAAACTTGCCAAGAACCTCATTTCGCTTGGTAAATTACGGGGAAAAAAGATACATGATAGGAGATAATGGAAATTTTTTTGTTGTTAAATGCAAATGAATTTTGTTTCCAATTGAAATTTGTGGTTCTATTTTCATTGCAAATTTGTTGCCGAAGAATTTGAGCGGGCACTAAACAGTTTTTCAACATTCTGATGAACACTGTTGAAGAGAGTGCATAAAATTATCTCCAAAAGGGTAGTCTACATCATTTCCACGTCCGCTTGGGTCATTTGGCATATGCAACAGTTGAAAAAAGGCCAAAGACCCCAGGTCAGGCATGGCCTTGACAGACAACAGTCGACTAAATTGCCTGACCTGTAAGGAGGGCAAAGGGACAGAAAAAAACAACCGGAAGAAGATTCAGCAAAAAAAGCCCGTCAAACGAGTTCGTGGATTGATATTCAGTTATCTAAAGGTCTAATCACAGCACGAGATAGGTGAGGTAACCGCTCTATCATTGTGTTTGTGGATTCCCCTACGAACTACTTGCGAGTTTTGGATGCTCGTACAAAAGAACGAGCAGAGAAAACGTTTGAGCAATTTCTAACGTGATTAAAAAATAAATTCAAATGTCGAATTTATGTATTACGAAACGAAGGAGGTGGATAGTATCACAATGTCGATTTGTTTTGTAAACAAATCGGAGTATGAAGACAGGTCCCGGAGGCTGGAAATCCAGCCTCAAGGGCGATCCAAAGAAATCTTCGATTGCTTTTACCTGATCAAGCGGTAAAGCCCATTGCCGTATGACGAAATACTTTGAGGTCTACCTCATGTCGAGTCCCTTTATCTCTGGGAGCTCGCGTAAATTTCCTCTGAGAATACGTCAGCGCACTCCCAAAGCACATCAAAATAAGGGGATGTCGCTTTAAGTGACTCCTTGTTCTGCTCCTCAAAGCGCTAAAGTCTTGTTTTCTCATTTGGAATGCACTTGTTCCAGATGTCCCGTGTGGTAGCGTGAGGCGGTTAAGACCGGACCATATTCAATAAGGTCCGATGCATGATCTTTGGATCTGGTATACCCTTGATATACTGGTCGGAAGCAGTTGAGTATGCCTCCTATTTACTCAAACGCACTCCGAATGCGTTCCAACCTTGAAAAACTGTCTCCATATTATATGTTGAACGACAAAGACCGTCACTCTTGTATATTGCTGTTTTGGTTCTCCCTTCATTGTTTGGAGAGATCAAAAGAAAAAGCCCCTCGCAAACATGCAGAGCGTGATTTAATTTTGGAAAAAAGTGATGCGATTAATAGGTATAAAGTACTCCTAGTCAAGGCAAAGTGTTCACCGTCACTCGATATGTCGGCGACATCTAAACGCTGGTCAAAACGGCATGTGAAAAGACTGCGAAGAGCCTCGAAACTACTGTCGAGATGGAGCTAAATCAACTTGATGAAAGCCGGAGCAAGACACATCAGTACCAGAGAACTTCCGAACCTGAATAAGTTTCGAATAGAAGTGGGGTCTCAAAACATGATGAACATCCTAGAATGTCGGTACGGAACACGAAAAAGACCCCGTAAGCGGTTGCTTTCGAAAAGTATAAAAGAAGATAGTAAAACGAAAACCAGTGCGTATCGAGTGGAGATAATGTGCAACCCAAGTTTCAAAGTGGAAAAATGATGGAAGTGCACTGTTCGCCTATGCATTTTGCGAAAAAAATGTGAATTTTGAAAGTGGCTTAGGTGTGGCGATCCCAGATCCGGAGTCATTTAAAGAAGCCCACGAGACAGAAATGCTTACATGAGGAAATTGGCTGAATAAGCCGAATAAAAGTCTCTCGAGGATATCGGAAGATGGCGGTCGGAATAGAGGCGACATGGAAAGGTACCTCTGCAAACCATATGGGTCTAAATGTCCAACTTACTCTCTGATGGAACTATAGAGAGGTTTAAATCACCCTTGGTCACGAGACCCGACAAGCAAGTGTATGGCAGGATTATTTTTCACGTTTCCCACTGTTACTAATATCAACAATTTTGAAGATCTTCCATAAATAAAGTTGTCACAGTAAATGTACTTCGTACAATAAATTTGAAATTGCTACACTTTATACATTCCTTTTTATAGATAAAATATTTTAAAAAATAATCCTTGCAATGGCTCAATTTTGGGGTGTTCCAGCGCGGTACGGCGATGTGGATAGCGCCTACCAAAGGCAAACACCGAAGTACGATATACATCCGAAGGTGCCATAGGGTATGGAACCCACACCGGACACCTTTGAATTTTCGGTGTTGAATCAAGTGATGATTTGGCACTGCTATTGCGAATAAAATATATGGTTTAAAGAAATCTGGAAGACTCTTGGCGCCAGTTGTTTTGTGAAACTTTGGAAGGAAGGAATTTCAACCAGTGTCACGGACACGTGTGTTTTTGTAAGAAAATAAAAAATGCCACCGTTCTTTTTGGCGCTTACGTTGATGACCTTCTGGTAACTGGGACTACGATCGAAGTAGCCGATTGTTTTCTCAAAAATGCATGGCTGTTATCGAGTTCAAGGATTTGGGCAGCATCAAAGAGTTTTTGGGATATCGAATTTCTGGAAGTCCAAAAGAAGGTTTCACGATGAACCGAGAAGCAACCATCGATGAGCTTCTGAAGTCACATGGTTTGGGTAAGGTGAATTTGGCATAAACACCTGTGCTTGATTACCTATTAAGTCTCGTGAAAATTCACCGTGCGTGAAAAATTTTCAGTCGTTGGCTAGAATTCTTTTATGGATATCTCGTTTGCCATGCATCGTGCAACAATACAAACCCATCCTCCGACGCTGGGAGACTAAAAGGCAGCCAAGAAAATAATTAAGGGAACCAAGCTACTGAAGACTCATCTAAAGCACGATGATGAATTGACTATGCCAATTCGGATTACATATTATACGGATGCTGGTTTCGCGGCAGAAAAGATGTACCAGAAAAGTCTCAGCGCTGTTGTTGTTTACGTCAATAGAATTGTGATTTGTTTGCAGTGCAAAAAGAAGAGTACATTTACTTTATCTACCGCGGAAGCTGAATTTGTTGCAGCTGCAGTGGGCGGTAAGGAACCCTTGGATTGAATAAACTATTTCCTGAACTATATTGGGATGCATACGAAGCCTCCTCTTCTCTTAAAAATTGATAATTACACAGCAATGAAGATTGTGGAAAGTAAGACAGTGCTGAACGTACAAAGAACATTAACATCAAGTTGAAGTTTTTGAAAGATTATTCATGATAGGGCGCTGAGAAGGCGACTTACGGCCAAGTGTGAAAATGATTGCTGACTTAATGACGAAGGAACTCAACGCGCAACGAATTAAAGATTTGTGAAAACAAATTGGATTAAATTGATGGAGTTAAAGCTCGCGCCGTTTCAGGAGGGGTGTTGAATATACGTATAGCCATGTTGGAAGTTTATATGAAATGTAATTTCAGATGCGGAAACGGATTGGTTATAAAAGCATATGGATATTTTTATAATTTTATAATAATATACCTTTCTCTTTTCCTTCTGCTTTACATCCTTATGATTTATTCGCTTACCAGCAACCACCTATCCACGCATATACTATCTGATCAAAAGTGTCAGGTCAGATAGTATAACATTGCGCTGTTTTAAAGTTTTCCTACAAGCGGAGGGTTTATTGGCTTTTCTTGTGACAAGATCAGTTGAATCGCAAGCGAACGACATCAAAAACACGTGATTCGGTGCTTTTTCTCGTTATTTTTTATGAAATTCTAGCGTGTATCCTCTCTGACCGCTGTCATACTACGGATAGTCGGATCAGAAACCTGAATCGTAGCTGCGTGTTCCACTGTGACCATAAGAACGTTTGTATTTTCAAGAGCAGACTAGGTGACTTGGCACGCTACCCTGACTCTCGATACCGAAGGAAACCTTGCGTCTGTGGGTGTGGTGGAGTCAAGTTCAAAATCGAACACCGTAGTGTTGAGAGTCTGACCACTGTGGTAAAATGTACCACAAATTTGGTCACTTTTGGTCAAGGCAGTTGGTCGAATTTCGGATTGGTCTAAACAATGGGGGCTTTTTAGCCTATCAAATTCAAGGAGTATCAAGAACGCTGGTCTTGGGTGAGTCACCTGACTTTGGGTATTTTACATAATTTTGTGTGGGTACATTAGGGACCATAGGGCGGTAGTATTATTGGTTAGTTGCGGTTTTTCCAAGTAAGAGTCTTTTGGTTACGGATTTCCCGGTAAAGGTTTTTGGTCTAGGAATAAGTGGCAAAAACCTCTTGTGGTCTTGGTCCACACCGCAGCAAGGGGTCGCCGTTCTTCTTTTCACGTACACTAGTCGCCTCCGCCCGCCGCGGAGTGTTTGGGGGCAGAGGGTTGAATTATCCTCTCTCGCCTATTATACCCGGTCTGGACGCGCCGCACGCGCACTTTGGCCACCGGAAGTCCCTCGACGGGAGTACTATTTGGCGATCTCGACACTTTAAGTCAAGTACGTTTGGAAAGTGCTATTCACTGGATTGGTCTTTACGTGGAGATATCGTTTGTGGAGTTTCACGGGCATATTGGGTCTTCACGTGGACATATTGGCTCATTTTAACATTGGTTGGAGTTTAGACCGGTTTTGGTCTTCTCTCATATTGGTCAGGGGCTAGAATGGTTGATTGGTCTACCCTCTATTATTTCGTATTGGTAAGGTCTATATCGTTGGACGATCGACCTATTGGAATCTATCTTTCGGAAGTTTTTCTGGTCTGTACGTACCTGGGGTGAAGAGTTCCGACCTAGGTACACTTAGCCATCACTGTCTCATATTCAAGACCGAATCAAATCGATCTGCGATCCCGATCCACCGAGTGTGTAACTAGATCACTCCAATGGGTACACAAGGTGAGATGGTCTTAAGTGAATCGGACCAAGTGTCTCTGGATGATGACCGGTCGTCTGCCAGCAGCGGACGATCGGACCATATTTTGAATGGAGGTCCGCAGGGTAGCCCCCCCCCGTAAGTTGGAAGTCTGGGCACGATGGTGGTGGTCAGGTTGTCGATACAAATGTATTCGATTTCGAACTTGACTCCACCACAATGGTGCGCGTGCCCGGATCACTTGGTGATCGTGGATATCACCGCGAGGTGTCATCAAAGATTGAATTTATAGATTTGAGTTTCTAATCGTTCTGGAGAGGGCGTAAGGAAAGGCTATCACCTTACGTCTTCGTTCTCGATAAAGATGGCGATGTCCGGTCTGGCCTGGTGGAGGACCAGATCGGGATTAATATTTTTTTCCTCCCCAAAAGGCTCCCACCGGAGCCGATCGGGACTATAGCAAGTCCTGCTATAGTCCCGGAAAGGATCAGGACCAAGGTCCTGATCCTATGTATATGCATAAAAAAGTTGATGGAAAATTAAAAGACGAAAAATACTTGGAGGCTGATCAGAACGATCAGACCAACCTCCCCAACCTCCCCAAGGTCCCCAAGATTCCCAAGAAAGGGTTGGGAATGCCGGCCGACGAAGACGACCTCGAAGAAAAGTCGCAGGTCGGAGATGGAGGCATCACTGAAGAATACCTAAACAAGATGTACTACATTTTTGAGCTGAAACGATTTGCTCGCTTTGACGAGGTCTTTCGGGTGTTGAACCTCCAGATCCCCGACCATCTTCTCGGTCCCGCTACCGAGCCGATCTAGAGTGATCGCCCATTACTGTTGGTGAAGGACTTGGTGGCGATGTTGGCGGAGGTTGGCATTAAAATGCAGAACCCCGCCGATGTCCAAAAACTAATTGAATTTGAGACTTGGAGGCTGAAATCATCGATGTCGACCTTCCACGACCATTTGGTCCCACTGGTGGGGGCGGTTCGCCGCCCAACTCCCTCCGCAGCAGTGAAGGTCGCTGAAGCCTCCACAGCGCTTGTCGACATTGGTTCTGATGACGAATCGGTTTATCAGTCTCCACCGGCCTCTAACAGCTCATCAGAGTTGGAGACCGGTGTCGAGCGGATGACCGTGGGGGTGGACCATGCCCAGCCTGAACAAAAAAGGGACATGCGGCAGCAAAGGGCTGCTTGCCAGTCGGGGCTACAGCGACCCCCACAGGTCTCAGTTCCGCAAAAGGAGGGTATCAACACGTTGCCCATGACTCCAGCTAACGTCCAAACCATGTTTGAGACGATGATGGAGCGTTTAATGGAAGACCGGGTTAGACCACCTCTGCGGCGACATGCCCAAGAACGGTCTACCCAGCAAAGAGCCAATGTTTGCCGAGATGTGGATATAAAATCGGTAACATCTGTGGACTAGCCACTCGAAGTGGTAAGCAAGTCGGCAAAGGGAAGCGCAATCCGCAACCGGCCAGACCGCGTAGACCAAGTAAGACAAGTGACTGTGACATGGAGTCGGTCGGCGGTCTTGACGACCACTGTGGGTCAGACGGTACGGGCGCTGGAAAGCCACGCAAGGCTAACCTAGCCTCCACTATTGCTTACGACTTTGGATCTGCTGCGATTCCGCTCATCCGTACGGCCGCGACGACCGACCTCAAGGACTTCACTGGCAAGGATGCTGATGAAGACCAGGCCCAGTCTTGGTTCGGTCGGGTCAAGTCTGCGTTCCTGCGAGACCAGACCCCGAAAAGTGAAAAGTGTCTGATCTTCCGGGATTTGTTGAAGGGACCGGCTGCCAACTGGATCCAACTGTTAGGTCGGGATGTCCGGTCTGACTGGGACCAGCTATGTGTAGAGTTTGAAGGGCAATGTTGTAACTTCGGATTTTCGAGTGCCCGCAAGTATCACCACATGCAGAAGCGGAGCGACGAGACACCGATCGAATATTTGCATCGGTTGAACGTGGCTGCACTTCGTGCCGGCATAACAATTAAAGAGAATAACCCGCCGAACGGTGCTTCTCTGGAACATGTGGGTTACTACATTAGTACCCTGGACGATCAAGAACTGGCGGACCAGCTTACTCTGCTGCGTCTTAGGGACGCGGGTGAAGTTGAACAGACTCTACGGACGCTACAGCAGTCGCGTAGCATGAGGGCGAAGAGTGCTGGTGGATCAGGTCGCTACCGATCCAAGACCCAGACCCAGACCGATCCGGTCAAGAGGCCCTGGACCAGACCGACCCGAGCGGTCAAGGCGATCGTAGCCGAAGACAGCACGGGATCGGAAGAGGAAAGTGGAAGTCAATCCAGCCAGGAGTCGTCGGATGAAGACCAGTATCGTTACGTCTATGTTGCGGGACCTGCCCCGAAGACCAGGTCGAAGTCCGACCAGGTAGACCGGAAGGGAAGGAACGGAAGAAAGTCCGATCCAGACCGACCTCGTCAGAAGTTCTCCCACTGTGGGTCGAGTAAACATGATGGTCCAAACTGCTGGAAGAAGATGGTGTGCAAGAAGTGCGAGAGACGAGGCCACCCGACTGACCATTGCCTCTTCGTATGCAAGTCATGTGGAGAGATCCACGAGGCCGGACACTGCAAGATTGAAGAATTTTTTAACATGATGCGCAAGTGGTACATGCCGGACAAGCACGCGGGGATGCTGCCGCCGGACGCAGAAAAGATGTTAAACTAGAACGCTCGCCAGGTTGGAATATGGATCGAGCCGAGCGTTCTACGGTTCACATCTATGCATATGTCGGCAAGGAGGATAAGACCGACAATACACGTTCTATTCCAAATTGCGTCGACCGAGACCATCCGGTATACAGTCTGAAGACCGATGAGTACTCCCGGACTAAGGTGGTTATGCAGTTGGACTTGCTGCCTGGAGAATCCCGCGGATACTGGAAGTATCACGCGTCTGATAAATGGTTCAAGCAGGCGAAAGCCTGTGGCAAGATTAATAACCAGAAAGCGACGATGTTGTTCGACTCTGGAGCTGAAGTCTCGATAATCGACTCCGCCTTTGCTCGTAAGGTCGGATGTCGTATAGACGATACCCAGAGACAGGAATGAGTCGGGATCGGTGAAAACTCTTATATGACCGAAGGAAGAACGCCGGTGAAAATTACTTTGTCGGGATCGCTGGTCTACTTTTTCAGCGCTTGGGTTGGTTTTTCCACTCGACATACCGCCTCGATCCAATCGAGACGAACACCATCTTTCTTGGTACCTTCCCTTCTGCTAACCACATGCCGACAATAGTGTTATTGTCCAGTGTCAGCGGCTTGTCACCGATATTGGCAACACGGACAAAATCACGTCGACCAGCACTCTTTACGAAAGTCGAGACCCACCGATCGCCCCTGGTCAACCATAGCTTCCTCGAACGAAAACCTTTCTCAACCGTGGTATCGGCAGACCGACCGACTGGGATAGTGAGGTCTTGGTCCCACCGGACCAGATCGGTATACGAACCATACGGAGGTTGGGTTGGTCAGGACGCTTTACTAGGTATGGATTTCATGGTCCCAGCTGGTATTCGCCTAGACCTGTCACGTGGAGTGCTTACACTCCCGGATGAGGTCCAGGTCCAGTTGGATGGTCGAAGACCTCTGTACGGTTCGTATACCGATCTGGTCCGGTGGGACCAAGACCTCACTATCCCAGTCGGTCGGTCTGCCGATACCCCGGTTGAGAAAGGTTTTCGTTCTAGGAAGCTATGGTTGACCAGGGGCGATCGGTGGCTCTCGACCTTCGTAAAGATTGCTGGTCGACGTGATTTTGTCCGTGTTACCAATATCGGTGACAAGCCGCTGACACTGGACAATAACACTATTGTCGGCATGTGGTTAGCAGAAGGGAAGGTACCAAGGAAGATGGGGTTCGTCTCGATTGGATCGAGGCGGTATGTCGAGTGGCAAAACCTGGCGTACCAATCGACCACCGATCTTATCAGCGATGATGGGTCGGTGGGAGAGGACACCTCACCTTTAGTGGAAAGACCAAGTTATGTCACCCCGAAAAAGATGTTGGTCCGAAGAAAGGCGCCACAGTCACCAGGAACGGTGGACCATCAAGTAGACGAGCCAAGGTTAGTCAACGTGGTGTCAGCACAAGACCAGACGACAGCGGAGCGAGAAACGGAAGAAGGGGAACATGAAATTGCTAGGTCGGACCATGACGGTATTCCTAATCAGACAGATATCAGTGAAGGACAGCCCGTTGATCAAGACCAGGGGCGTTCAGCCGGTCCAGATGGTCTAGGTGATATCGCCCCAGAAGATGAACAAGTCTGTATACATGAAGGAGGGGAACAGTACATTCAGGAGCTGGAAAGCCAAATGGCAGTCCTCCCTGAAGTGTCTGCCGACTCGCCCGAAGTTACAATGGATGATTTACAACTGGGTGATCAAGACCTTAACAGCCCAGACCAGATCGAGCAGTTGAAGAATATCATATGAAAGAAAAGACATCTGCTGATCGGAAAGGGCAACGCCTTACCACCTGCAGCCCGTGGTGCGATTTGTGATATTGATGTTGGAGATGCCAAGCCGATTGCCCAGCGATGTCGACGCGTGGCGCCACAGTACCGTGAAAAGCTTTCTGATCTCATTAAAGGACTGTTGGTCACCAAGATTATTAGACCGTCGACCTCGCCATGGGCCTCGCCGATCGTAATTGTTATCAAGAAGAACGGCGTTGACATTAGACTGTGCATCGACTATCGGCTGATAAATCGGTTGACTAAACTCATGGTGTACCCGATGCCTCTGATTAATGATCTGTTGGAAGACCTCGACAAGACCTTGTGGTATTGTTCGCTAGGTATGGCAAGTGGATTTTGGGTGGTCTCGATGACTGATCGAGCCCGTGAGATTTCCGCATTTGTGACACCGTTTGGTCTTTTCGAGTGGAATCGTATGCCGTTCGGTCTGAAGAACGCACCCCAGATCTATCAAAGGCTGATAGACAACGCATTGTACGGACACTTCAAGATCAAGACCGATCGGGACCCTGTTGAAAATTGTGATGTGTTTAGAGAGGGTGAACCCGATCGGAAAAGAAGACCGTCCGTTCTAAGGAGGCGGTCGTACATCGACGGCATTCTGATACCTGCCTCGTCATGGAACGATCTGTGCGAGAAGGTTGAACTATTGTTGGAGACATGTGACCGCTGGAACCTATCTATCAGTGCCGTGAAAAGTTTTTGGGGTATATCCAAGGTCGCCTATTTAGGCCATATGGTCTCGAACAATGGTCTAGCGGCTAATACCAAGGACCTGGATTCGCTGAGTAACCTCCCGTTCCCCAGATCGATGAAGGCAATGAAGTCCTTCCTGGGAAGCTTGAATTATTATAGCCGATTCATTGAAGAATTTGCTATCTACGCGGCTGTGCTGTACGAGCTCCGGGAAGTTGACTATCATATGTTGCGCGAAGAAGACCGGGAAACTTTACAGGAGGGCGCCGACTCTGGTCTTGCTGCAGTTTGTCCGCAAGTGGAGGTCGAACATCATATGAAGCGTGCACAGTTTGCCTTTGGTATGTTGAAGGTTAAGATGGCGAAGGCACCGATTCTCAAGCATTTCGCTCCCGAAAAAGTGCCGAACATTATCGCATATGCCAGTAAGTGGGCTATATCGGCCACTTTAGTGCAAGATCACGATGGTGTGTATCATCCAGTCACGTTTACGAGCCGGACGCTAAAAACAAATGAAGTGAACTATGGAATTGTCGAGAAAGAAGTGCTGGCGTTGCTACGAATTCTGGATGTGTGTTACAACCTGCTGGTCGGCCGACCTATAAAGGTCCTGTCAAGACGGTCTACTTTGTCCTGGCTATTATCAGCCAATGGGATGGACGGACGTCTAGGAAGATGGTCGGCGGTCTTGTCGCAGTGGACCCATGAGGTCGTTAAGTGCACCGGGGGCGAGGAAGAGATATTGGGCACATTAGCTGCCAGTATCACCCCTCGGTCTGAAGTGGACGAGGCATTGATAGCGATTTCCCCGAGGAAGCAACCTCGGCAGTCAGTTTCGAGATCGCCACAGACCGTCGACCATGATGAAGAGCTCTTGGTCTTAAGTTTTGACGGATCGGCAAGTGTGAAGAAGAAGGTCGGCGCCTATAGTGCCATATTGTGGAAGTTGCCACAATGGTCTATAGTTGCAGCCGCTGCCGATTTCAGGCCGGATATACTGTTAACGAGGCGGAGTACCGAGGTCTACTTCTATGTCTGGACCTGCTGTCGTCGCAAGAGAAGGGGCGAGTCATCATATGTGGTGACTCCAACCTAGTGATCAGGCAGATCACCGGAGAGATCGACTGCAAGGCTCCATGACTACGGAGGCTAAATGATCGAGTAATGAAGGCATTGAAGGACCACCCCAACCACGAGCTATTGCACGTGAAACGGGACTGGAACAGAAGCGCCGACTACCTCTCTACCAAGGCCATGCAAGACCAGACCGGGATACGATCACCGAGAAGGACGTTCTGGATGAACTGATGAATATAAACAGGCTCCCAGAAGTGATCGGATCCAAGAACGACCCAGTCCAGGTGCATGTGATGGTCGCGACTAGATCGAAAGCTCAGAAGTCTCGCCGACCGTTCCCGAAGGAAAGTTTGAACGAATACGCAGTGCAACAGTTAAGGATGTAACGGATCCTCAAGGCGCAGGACGAAGAAGAATGGATTATGAACCTGAAGACCTACCTGCGTGGTGAACTGTCCAAGTTGACGAACGATTAAGCAAAAGAATGCATCAAGATCGCGGATAGCTACGAAGTGGATGATAATGGAATATTGTATTACTGCCGCGATGCCGACCAAGGCAGTGGAGACCGGGACCGATTGGCGAAATTAGTGATCCCCGAGTTGCTGCAGCCGGATGTCCTTCATCACTATCACGTGAGTCTAGAAGGGGGACATCAGGGTATAGGCAGGACCTATCACAAGATCAGGTCCCACTTCCACTGGAGAGGTCTTTTCCGCAGTGTACAGAAATATGTGGGTTGTTGTACGGATTGCGAGACCGGAAAGGGTAGACCGGTAATCAAGGGGCGATCGCCCGGAAATATCGAAGCTACCTACCCTTTCCAGGTCATAGCGATGGACCATATACCGTCGCTGCCTAAATCGACATACGGTAATACTGAGTTGTTGATCTGGGTATACCTGTTCACCGGTCTAGTTATTGCGAAGGCAAGTGCATCTCGGTCTGCGGAGCAGATCGCCCAGAGCTACGAAGAATGTGTGTTCCGAAGATTCGGCGCCAGCGAGGTCATCAGGCACGATCGGGAACCCGGTTTTATGGCCGAGGTGTTCCGGTCGTTCAATAACATGCTGGGCCAGAAACAGAGCGCGACGATGGCATATCGTCCGCAAGCGAATGGATCGGCGGAACGCATGGTGCAGACCATAACGAGGGCGACCAAGATGTACGTTGCTGATCCAGACCAGCGAGTTTGGGACGAGTATGCAGAAAGGCTGGTGTTTGCACTCAACTCGTTGACCGATCGGGTCCGAGGAGAAACGCCTTTTTATCTGACATATGGATGGGACCCTCGGTCGACACTGGAAGCTGCGATACCTATCGGTTGCACCCGGACCCGCGATCGCGATGCTCGACGCTGGCGCATTCAGGTCCAGAAACACTACCAGCATGCAAAAGAAGTCGTCAACGAAAACCTGCGTCGGGCCACACAAGACCGGGCAGACCGGACCAATAACCAGGTCCGACCCCACGGTATAGAACCAGGGGAGAGGGTATGGCTATACCTAGACCGAGTGAAAGAAGGCTATGCGAAGAAGCTGGCTCACATGTGGCACGGCCTTTTCCGTGTTGCCGAGCTGATTGGTGAGCACGCTGCCCGTCTAGTAACAACTGGTACAGATTACAAGGCCTTCCCGATTGTGCATGTGTCCAAGTTGAAGCTGGTCCGAGAATTTCCGGATCGACCCAAAACTCCCTGTCTGGTAGACGAAGAAAAAATATTTGATTTCGATGAAGCGTTACTGCCGGAGGACAGTTGGGAACGACCATTAGAGGAAGACGAGTTTGAAGTGGAGAAGGTCTTGGATGTTCGGTCGACCAAGAAGACCAGGTTCGGTCGGACTCACCGAGAGTACCTGGTCCGATGGAAGGACCATGATGAATCAACTTGGGTCGACGAGCTCGACTTGAATTGTGGGGCTCTTCTACGAGAGTTCGAACGAGAACGAGTCAGTCGTAATCACTTCGCAGTGATGCAGACCCATGAAGTCCAAGACCAAGACACGCAGTAGCATCGGTCGGTCTAGACCGGTGTGAAGATGTGGAAGGTCCGTAGTTGATGTGAAATTGTGATGAACTGTGACGGATTGGAATAGCGGAATGATGAATGTGATGACTATTTTTCGTGATGGGAGTGGAACTGTTTACGATAACGTGTTCGGTGCAACTATGGAGAGAGTGGTAAAATTAGTTCAAGTGATTTGACGATCGGACATATGAAAAGAAATGATGACATGTATTACGAGTTATCTGGTCGACTACCCACGACTTCACTTGCTATCGCCCCGCAGACGGCCGATGACCCTTGACGGATGATGTTCCACTTGATCCTGAAACTGGTTACGCCAGGGGTCCTTCCGGTCAAGCTGGACCAAAGCATCCTTTAGGTCCGCGACCGGCTCAGCGCAATCAAGACCGGGGTACCATGTGCCGTCGTCGGCCAGCAGTCTGGTCTTCTCAACGCGACGCCTTGGCATGTGGAGGAACACCGGGTACAAGAACACGTCGACGTCACACTCGTGAGCTCGCATCCCGTCCAAAATGTACTGGCACAGGGATTGCCAAGACTCGCCCGCTCGAATTCGACATCGCTTGCGCTTGCTCTGGAACGTCGCCAGGCCCGGATCTTGTCGGACACGGTCGGGAGGAAGCACCAAGTAGTGGGACGCTTCCCAAATTGCTTGGCCGTGGATCCTGTTGAAATTCTTCACCCGTCCTAGCAAAGTGCCGATCCATGGAGTCAAGTGGAACACAAGTCCTATCTTGGAGTGTTCGAAGATTTTCCATGGTGCATCGCCGTATAGGCGGGAGATCTGCGCCGACGTAATCAAGTCCGCCGTCCACGCAGACACGGCAGGGGTTTTCTTGGCCGGTGGAAAAATCCAGGAGTCCGGGCGAGAGAAAGACCGGGCCAGAAGCTGCTTGGTCAGGGTAGACCGGCGCAAACAGCCGATTTTCCCCGACGACCACGGCCAAGTGACTTCAAACGTCCGCGGCGGAAGGGAGCTGGTATCAACCGCCATGTTCTTCAATAAGGCGTACTTGTGAAGCCCGGATGTCCCGGGGAGAACCGAAGGTGCCGGCGTCGCGGATGTCGATACTGGTGCAGCGTCACTTGGCAGACCGGTCTTCTGCTCTGACCCCACTGTCGACGCCACTTGGACGAAACTGTCACGCAAATTCGTTCGTGACTTGGACTGGATGGGGATCATGAACTCGGAATCGCCGGACCCTTCGCTGGATTCCTCCTCAGACGAGACCCCTGTATTCTGGATGCGACTTGCAGTACGGCGCGAGGGCGCTCGACTTTCCGAGGGGCTGTAGATGTCGTCCATGTCCGAGTCCGAGTCCATGAAAAGCGCCTGTGTCTTGGCTCGCTTTTGGGACACTGCACGCTTCCCCCCGATTCCGGGTCCGCGCGCAGTGCCCCGCGCCCTCGAGCTACTCGGCGCGTCCGCGCGCTTCTTTGACTTTGGTGTAATTTCAGACTGCTGAATATCAGCCAATGAACGAAGCCGGTCTTGGTCCTGCTTCAAGCGGTCTTGGTCTTTCCCCGAGGCGACTAAGGTTACCGATGCGGACCAATCTACGCTGGAGGAAGCAGTCGAACACGGAGGTAGCAAGTTCATCAAGCGCTGGCGGCACTGGTCTAGTGCCACCTGACGACGACCCGACTCTTGCGTCCAAGCGTCGGACCTGTCTTGACAGGACCGGACCTTCCCGGTCTGGTCTTGAATCGCAATTTTCAACTCGGCAATGCGTCGCGCGAGGTCGTCGCCTTGCATGCGCAGTGAAGTCACGTCAAACTGTCCGTCCAGCTGCTGCCGACGAACAAGTGCAAGTTGATCCCGGAGATGGGACTGATGAGCCTCCAGACGGGACAGCTCATGGCGCGCGCTTATCAGCTCCTCCAAAATGTGTCGGAGCGGGTCAACATCATCGCCGGACTGCCTATCGGCATCAACCAAGGCACCTATTGCCTGGACTACGCTGGGAGGGATGAGAGCTGAAGACAAACGAGGGTCAAGAAGAGTACAAGATAAAGACCAAAGATGCGCACCTCGTGTTGCCTGGTGGGCCACCTGGGTCCTGAGACGCGTGTTCTCTGCGAGCATATCCTGCATCCGCGTGTCGGCCTCAGTCTGACACCCTTCCGATGTTTGAAGTGCATGAGAGCTACGTGGGCTGTCAGACCGGGCCGACCGAACAGGCGAAGCAAGGTGGGGCGACTCGGCGAATAGAGTTTCTGCAAGAACGACAAGAACAAGCGTCAAAGGGAACCATAAGAAGATCAAGTGCAGTAAAGGCAGTACCTGACGCAGGTGTCGAAGATGTTTGGTCCATGGTGAATAAGTGTGAGTGACCAAGGTCCAGTTGGTCAAGTGATGGGTGAGGTCAGACCGTTATCGTTGTGCGACACGGTCGGACTCAGGGGCGTCTGTGGTGAAGTGTACCACAAATTTGGTCACTTTTGGTCAAGGCAGTTGGTCGAATTTCGGATTGGTCTAAACAAGGGGGGCTTTTAGCCTATCAAATTCAAGGAGTATCAAGAAGGCTGGTCTTGGGTGAGTCACCTGACTTTGGGTATTTTACATAATTTTGTGTGGGTACATTAGGGACCATAGGGCGGTAGTATTATTGGTTAGTTGCGGTTTTTACAAGTAAGAGTCTTTTGGTTACGGATTTTCCGGTAAAGGTTTTTGGTCTAAGAATAAGTGGCAAAAACCTATTCTGGTCTTGGTCCACACCGCAGCAAGGGGTCGCCGTTCTTCTTTTCACGTACACTAGTCGCCTCCGCCCGCCGCGGAGTGTTTGGGGGCAGAGGGTTGAATTATCCTCTCTCGCCTATTATACCCGGTCTGTACGCGCCGCACGCGCACTTTGGCCACCGGAAGTCCCTCGACGGGAGTACGATTTGGCGATCTCGACACTTTAAGTCAAGTACGTTTGGAACGTGCTATTCACTGGATTGGTCTATACGTGGAGATATCGTTTGTGGAGTTTCACGGGCATATTGGGTCTTCACGTGGACATATTGGCTCATTTTAACATTGGTTGGAGTTTAGACCGGTTTTGGTCTTCTCTCATATTGGTCAGGGGCTAGAATGGTTGATTGGTCTACCCTCTATTATTTCGTATTGGTCAGGTCTATATCGTTGGACGATCGACCTATTGGAATCTATCTTTCGGAAGTGTTTCTGGTCTGTACGTACCTGGGGTGAAGAGTTCCGACCTAGGTACACTTAGTCATCACTGTCTCATATTCAAGACCGAATCAAATCGATCTGCGATCCTGATCCACCGAGTGTGTAACTATCCCACTCCAATGGGTACACAAGGTGAGATGGTCTTAAGTGAATCGAACCAAGTGTCTCTGCATGATGACCGGTCGTCTGCCAGCAGCGGACGATCGGACCAGATTTCGAATGGAGGTCCGGGGTACCCCCCCCGTAAGTTGGAAGGCTGGGCACGATGGTGGTGGTCAGGTTGTCGATTCAAATGTATTCGATTTCGAACTTGACTCCACCACACCACCATCGTGCCCAGCCTTCCAACTGACGGGGGGGGGGGGGGTACCCCGCGAAACTTCGCCTACGATCCGATCTGATCGTCCGCTGCTAGCAGACGACCGATCATCAACAATAGGACGCGTGGTCCGATTCGTTCTTCATCTCACCTTGTGTACGCGATGGAATGGGCTGGTTTCACACTCGGTGGATCGGTGCTGGGAATCGACTTGAGGTCTAAAATGCGGAAAACCGTGCTGGGTGGTGTACCCTGGGCGGAACTCTTCACCCTTGGTACGGGCAAACCAATTTTACTTAGAGTAAGTATACTCCAAAGGACAGATCACTTAACCGATCGTAGAGCCCAACCAATGCGAGAATAAAAGACCAATATTCCAATATGGAGATCCAACGAGAACGTAACAAACTCCACGAACGATATCTCCACGTAACAATCCAAAAACTTGCTTACACGTTCCAAACGTGAGTAACTTGGGCTTGCGAAGCCTACCAATGCGTACTCCCGTCGGGGAACTTCCGGTGGGCAAAGTGCTTATGTAACGCGTCCCGGCCGGGTATAATGAGCTAGAGGGGATTACTGTACCCTCTGCTCCCAAACACTCCGCGGCGTACAGAGGCGACGAACGTACTTGGCAAAGATGTTAACGACTTCCTTGTTGTGATTAAGAGACCAAAAATCCAAAAACAGTACAACCAAAACTAACCAATCCTATATCCCTACGGTCCCCAATATGTACCAACATGAAATATGTAAAGTACACGCAATATCATGTGACTTAACCAAAATCTGTGTTCTTGACACTTCTTGCACACGATAGGCTTAAAATCCTCCTTGGTTTCCACCAATCCGATCGCTGATAAACCGATCGGCGTGCCGCTGACACAAAGTGACTGAAATTCTTGAATCCACTTCACCACAGCCGCCGCTGAGTCTGTTCGCAGCCGCACAACGGTAGCGACCCGATCTCTTCACCACCAGTTCGCAGTAGTAGACTTCACCGATGAACAGATCTTCGAATCCGCCCTTCGCCAGGTATTTGTCCTTGTGCACCTGATCATCTTGTAACCTATATTGACGTTCGTTTCTGCAGGTGCCCTGTATCCCCAATCGCCCCATGTCAATTCGCCTCCCTGATAGTCCCGATCTGACAGCCCTCGCAACACTCCAGATTCCGACACACCGGATGGGCATCATATCGGGGTCGAGCAGCTCCGGAAAACAGTACGGGAGCTTCAGTCGGAGTTGGAAGTTAAGAATTCACCACCCCTGCAACTGCGGAAGTAGGTGTATACTTTGTTCCCCATGTCCACTAAGTTGCAGGAGTTGATCGCCGAAAACGCGCATCTCCGGGCCCAGATCGCCCAACAAACAACGCGAGGTAAGCTGATCGGTCTGGTTTTCGTCTTGGATCTGCTCTAACCTTCCTTCGCGTGCAGATCGGCTGCCCACCGACATCTCCAAAGCACTTGACGCTTTACTAGCGGCTGATCGGCAGTCGCATGACCACTGCGATCAACTCCGACCGATCTTGGACGGGCTGATAGGCGCACGGCATGATCTATCTCGTTTGGAGGCCTACAGGTCACACCTACGGGAGCAGCTTGCGCTGGTAAACCGGCAGAGGTTGGAGGATCACTCCGATCGGACTTTACTCCGCACCCAACATGGTGACCTGGAGGGGAAGATCGGCGAGTTGCGGGTCGTGGTCAGGGACCAGATCAGGAAGGTCGAGTCCTTCCAGATCCGATCGGACGCCTGGACCCAGGAGTCAAACCGTCGTTTGGCGGCCATAGATCGGTTCTACCAAGAGTTGACCGAATTGTTGTACCGGCGTCCGGCTACAGGATCTAGAATTGACCGATCTGCCTCGGCCGCTCTGATCGATCTGCACCAAGTTCGGAAACGACGCCATTCATTGGCCAAAAGTCAATATTCCAAAATTCCAAAAGTTTCCAAGAAGCGTAAGGACGCGTCGAAGGGCTCAAGGGCGCGGGGCGTAGCGCGCGACTCCGAACTCGAATGAGAATCGAGCGGTGCCTCAAAAGAAATCCAAGACGCTGGCGCATCTTCCAAGCCCAAGATCGGACGAAGGTGACATATCCATCACCGTCAAATCGCATGCCCCTTACGCCCCCGCGCTGCCCACACAAAGCATATGGAGATCTCCTCCGGAGAGGACTCGGGAAACGAATCGGTAGATTCTAAGTTCTTGTTCACTGCTTTGTCCAAGTCCCGATCCGATCAACGCCGAGGTCCTGTTCCAACGAAGCCTACATCGGGGGCTGATCAGGTGATCAGCTCCCAAGGCGATGGTGTTGCACGAACGCGTGAGTTGACCGGATCGGCGCCTTCCTTCCAGACCGGCACATCTGGGCTGCGCCATCACGCCCGATTGAAAGGGGTGTCGATCGGAAGTAGATCTCTTCCTTCGTTGACTTCAGATGCCACTTTGCCATGGTCACCGGGGCAGATCGGTAGCTTGCACTAATCATCCCTGACTAAGCAGATACTAGCCCGGTCTCTATCGCGTCCAGACTCCTGGCTTTTCCTACAGCTTCAAAGGCTCCTGCCTCTTCTGCATGGCGGGCGGACCTGGTCACAGCACCACAAATCGCCTGTCTGTATGCAGATCAGCCATGGAAAGTGTTTATCCGCCCCAAGCTGGGGTCCATGTTTGCGTCGACGGCGTGGATCGACTCGTTCTTGGGACAAGTGAAGGACTTCAATGAAGCCTACAGCCAAGCGATCTGGGAGTCTACACACTATCTAGTGCTTCCTCCTGATCGAGCTCAGCATGATCAAGGCCTGATCTCATTCCAGAAGAACCGGAAGAAGCGCCGGAGTCGGGCGGGCGAGGCCTGGCAGACCCTATGCCAGTTCGTTTTCTGGGAGGGATGCTGGCCCGCGAGTGCGACATAGACATCTTTATATATCATGTAGTTCTTCATATGGCCAAGCGTCGGGTTGAGAAAGCCGGGGTATTAGCTGACGACGGCTTCTGGTATCCCGGTCTTCATTGTGACGAGCCGATCGCAGACCTGAAAGACGCCTTGGTCCAGATCGATCGGAAGGAGCCCGGGCGCAATCAGCATCAGGAACAGATCGAATACCATCCGGCATTGACTATCGTCGTCTGTGGGGTGACTTCGAATCTTGATGCGGCAGTTAGCTGACCAGATAATCCATAATACATGTCATCATTCTTTCCAAATTCCTGATCACCTGATCACTTGACCAAATTTCATCACTTTCTACAAACTTGTACCAACACGTTATAACACACAGTTTCCATCCACATCGCGAAAATTATCACCACGTTCATCACTCCACTACTCCCGTTCATCACAGTTCATCACACTAATTCACAATAATTCAGACCTTACACATATTCACACCGATATACTGATCGGTGCTACTGCGTGTCTTGATCATCATCTTCATGAGTCTGCATCACTGCGAAGCGATTCCAAATGACTCGTTCTCGCTCAAACTCTCGTAGCAGTGCTCCACAATTTATATCGAGTTCGTCGATCCAAGTTGCTTCGTCATGATCCTTCCAGCGGACCAGATATTCTCGGTGGGTGCGACCGAAAAAAGACTTCTTGACCGATCGGACATCTAGCACCTTTTCCACCTCGAATTCGTCCTCTTCCAATGGCCTTTCCCAACTGTCTTCCGGTAGCAGAGCTTCATCAAAATCGAATCTCTCCGCTTCGTCCACCAGACAGGGCATTTTAGGCCGATCGGGGAACTCTCTGAACAGCTTCAGTTTGGACACATGCACGATCGGAAAATCTTTCTAATCCGTGCCGATCGTGATCCGACGGGTAGCATGCTCACCGATCAGCTCCGCCACACGGAAAGGACTGTGCCACATATGAGCCAGCTTTTTTGCATAGCCTTCCTTGACCCGATCGAGGTATAACCATACCCTCGCCCCTGGTTCAATACCATGAGGGCGGACCTGATCGTTATTCCGATCTGCTCGATCTTGCGTGGCCTGACGCAACTTTTCATTGACGACTTATTTCGAATGCTGATAATGCTTCTGTACCTGCATGCTCCAACGACAGGCATCGCATCGCGATCACGGGTCCGAGTGCAGCCGATATGTATCGCCGCTTAAAGTGTCGATCGAGGGTCCCATCCATACGCCAGATAAAATAGAGTTTCTCCTCGGACCCGATCGGTTGAATAGTTGAGTGCGAATACCAGTCTCTCTGCATACTCATCCCAGTCATGTTGGTCTGGATCGGCCACATACATCTTAATCGCCATTGTTATTGTCTGCACCATGCGTTCAGCCGATCCGTTCGCTTGCGGACGATATGCCATCATTGCGCTCTGCTTCTGGCCTATCATGTTATTGAACAATCGGAACACCCCAGCCACAAAACCGGTTTCCCGATCGTGTCTAATAACTTCGCTGGCGCCGAACCTTCTGAACACGCATTCCTCGTAACTCTGGGCGATTTGCTCCGCAGATCGGGATGTACTAGCCTTTGCGATCACCAGACCAGTGAATAGGTCGATCCAGATCAGCAGCTCAGTGTTGCCGCGTGTCGATCTGGTCAGCGACGGAATGTGGTCCATCGATATCACCTGGAAAGGGTAGGTAGCCTCGATATTTACGGGAGATCGGCCCTTGATTATCGGTCTGCCCTTTCCGGTCTATCAATCTGTGCAACAGCCCACATATTTCTTCACGCTCTGAAAAAGTCCTCTCCAGTGAAAGTGGGCCCTGATCTTGTGAGATGTCCTGCCTATGCCTTGATGCCCCCCTTCTATACTCACATGGTAGTGATGAAGGACATCCGGCTGTAGCAACTCAGGGATCACCAGTTTCGCTAGTCGATCTTTATCGGCACTGTCTTGATCAATGTCACGGCAGTAATACAGCAATCCATTGTCGTCCACATTGTAACTGTCCGCGATCTTGGTTCACTCTTTCGCCTGATCATTTGGTAAATTGGATAGTTCACCGCGCAGATAGGACTTTAAGTTGACTATCCACTCTTCTTCGTCCTGAGCCTTGAGGATCCGTTCCGCCCTTATCTGTTGTAAACGTACTCACTCAACCTTTCCTTTGGGAACGATAGGCGAGACTTCCGAGTTTGCGATCTAGTCGCCGCCATGACATGCAACTGATCAGTGCTGTCCTTGGGCTTGATCAACTCCGGGAGACTTTTTATGTTCATAAGTTCATGTAGAACGGCCTCCTCGGTGATCGTCGCCCCGATATGGTCCCGCATGGCTTGGGTCGCGAGGTGATCGGCTGTAACGGGGTTACATTTGAGTTACATTTAGTGTTCGTGTGCATGAGTACACTACGGTTGAGATCAGTATTGACCGGTTTGAAAGGTTTCGAACCATTGGTTATTTTAACCAATCAGGGCAGGGGCCCTTGGTGTGGTGGTGTGTCAGCCATCCACGTGTCGGTACACAGGTGTGTACACTACATTTTAGCTAGGTACGAATTTGGAATATTCTACTTAGTATTACATAAAGTTTATATTAGTTTAAATTAATTTAGGCTAATTACATATTAAATATATTCAGTTTACATTTCACTCTAAAGTGCAGTGGCGCGACCTCGACCGGTCGCGCGTGCAGTGAGTGTCGTAGGTAAGAAGGAGCCCTCAGTTTACTTACATCCCGTAAAGGGAACACAGCCGTTAAGGCTAACTAGTAAACCAACCCGGGAATCTTGGCCCCGAGTAGGAGAGCTCTCTCCTACTAAGACCTTTATAAGGGTGTATCGGCTAAGTAGCGGTATGCACCGCTTTAAGGAAGAGTCTTCCTCTGTGCGCTAGCCGCACCGTGCGTATACGCACCGGCTACATCTGGTAGCACTTGTAGTCAATCCAACACCTGTGTTGGTAGACTAAGGCATCCTCTGTAAAGGATGAATCAGGACGATTGGGATAGTTTGACCCTCGTCCAGCAGGAAGCCTTTAAAAAGCTGTTACCCTTTTTGGGTGACGAAGGCATGAAGCTCCTAGTAGGGCAGGGCCTTGAGGCCGTAAAGGCAAGGGTAAATGCCCTCATCGCTCATGAGGCGAGTTGTAGTGGAGGTAGTTCCACGGGGGTGCGACCCCTATTATCGTTTAAGATAGAGTTCACCGTATAGAAGGGTGACAACCTTTATGTTTGGTTGCGAGAGGTCGAAACGGCCTTCGCCACGGCGAATGTGATATCTGATCACTTGCAAGTGGGACTTGCATTGACCCATCTTACGGGTAAAGCCCGTGCATGGGCGTTTACATGTTCGGAGTCATTCACGGACGTGTTCCCAACCTGGAACGTCCTTAAGCAGAAGCTTATGGACATGTACGCAACGCCTGATCTGGTTTTCCAGAATCATCTGGCGTTTATGAGGTGCCGTCAGGGCACTAGGGACTTGGAAACATATATCCAAGAACTTAAGACCCTGTTGATAGGGATGTACGCGAAAGCGTATTCGGACGATGTATCCATCCCCGTCTTCATGGGTGGCCTGAGAGAAGGGCCAGCACGTTCGGAATTGTTCCGATGCCGACCCGAATCCCTGGAAGAGGCATTCAAGATGGCGTTCAACGCCGAGAGGAACTTCCGTTCCTCTAAGGTGGGTCCCGAACTCATGGACCTGAGTCAGGTCGAAGCGGAGGAGAAACCTCCCGCTAAGAGTCACACTGACTCTTTTTCGCAGAGCTTCGAGGCGGATCTCTTAGCTATGCTACAGGGACATGGGCCGCTGAGATGCTTCTTGTGTGGAAGCACGGATCATCTGCGGAACAGGTGTCCGAAAAATCCCCAGCGAGACACTCGCTAAAAGGGACCAAGGATGGGGAAAAAGCCCTTGTACAAGCCGTCGGGAAACGACGGCTCCCAGTAGGTGCGGGGCGCCCTACTGGGGGACCTCTCAGTGCTGTTAAGCCCCAGGGTAGGGGCCGACAGCACAAATCCTCGAGGGAAGCGGTGCTTTCTGGCACCGAGTTGGTGTACCAGCCAGGTTTGCTGGTAGTCCTTGCGGACGTGAAAGGCTTTGATAAGCCTTGGAGAGTCTTGATAGACTCTGGAGCGTCTGACAATTACGTCAGACGAGCTTCTGTGGAGAAGAGTCGGCTGTATGCCGAGACCCTAGAGGCACGTTCTCGTGACGTTGTCACGGTCCGTCTTGCGACGGGCGTACAGGTTTCTGTACCCAAGGTCTCGATTGACCTTAAGCTGAAGTTTGCAGACTTCGCCAGCTTAGAACGTTGCCTAGTCCTGGATTTGTACTCGAGGTATGACCTCATTATGGGCATGAAGTGGCTGGAACGCCACGATCCATGGATAGACTGAAAGTCTAAGTCCATTGGCTCAACGCACCCGCGGTCGGGTGAAGCATTGGCGAGTCATGAACCCACCTTTGCTCGATCGCAAAAGCGATTCTGGCGTGAGATGCCAGAGATTGGGATGTCTGAAATGATCATTCCCAAGGGCGTCAAGGAAGAGTTCCTTAACGAGGGGGATTCGGCGGCTAATCCCCAAGCCGTTAACGGCGAGACTGGTGAGTTACCAGTGGTAGAGGTGGATTTCTATGACGTAATTCCAGTGGTAGGGGTAGAGACCACTGTGCTGTGGTTAAGCGCGAGGCGTTTCCAAGCAAAGAGACCCGTAGTTCGTCTCTTTTGCACGTCGGAAATGATTCCGATTACGCCGTTATAGGCGAGACTGGCAAGTCGCCATTGGCAGAGGTGGATTCCTATGAGACGACTCCAGTGGTAGGGGTAGAGACCCCTGTGGTTAAGCGCGAGGCGCTTCCAAGCGAAGAGACCCGAAGTTTGTCTCTTTCTCACGTCGGAAATGTTTCCTACTACGATGTTATAGGTGAGACCGGCGAGTCACTGGTGGTAGAGGTAGAGACCTCTGTGGATAGGCGCGTGGCGCTTCCAATAGATGGGGCAATTGACTCCCCCCATCTGGGTGTCGGGATGAGTCCCGAGGCCAGTAGTCAGCAGTCCTACAGGATGGTGAATAGTGTGACAGGTGTTATCACAGAAGGCGTAAGCCTAGAACGGTTGCCTGGGGTAGGCGAACTGTTGTCGTTGGAGGAGATGTCCTTCAACGAATTTGAAACTGCTTTGAAAGCAGATGAAATCGACGAGTTTGTCGTATTACGTCCGGAAGACGAGTTGAACTACTTATCCACGATGGATGAGTCAGTTTTGGTGCAAACCAAACAGGCATTGAATGCCCGAAGCGGCCTCAAGATCATCGCGGATCCTGAGGACCCTTACCATTCCTTATTAAAGGAATTTGGAGATGTCATCACTGACAACCGCTGATGGGGTTACCACCGGATCGGGGAGTCCGACATGAAATTGATTTGGTTCCTGTAACCAAATACTGCGTCACTAGGCAGTGGCCTTCCCCAAGGAGCAATGTGACGTCATCGACGCATTCTTCAAGGGGAAAGAAGAGGCAGGGATGGTGCGGGAGAGCAAGTCTCCCCACTCATCTCCCACTTTTTTTGTTCGTAAACCGAACGGAAAGTGGCGCATTGTGCATGCGTACAACAAGCTGAATGCAGCGACTGTACCCATGCAGACTCCGATTCCTCGGAAGAATGTCCTCCAGAACAATATGACGGGCTGTACTGTAACAGTGCCTTAGATCTGGTGGACAGGTATTATCAGGTGCTCATGCGAGCGTCCGATATTACGCTTACAGCGGTCAGCACGCCTAGTGGCATGCTGTGGGAGTGGCTTGTTATGCTACAAGGGCTTTCAAATGCACCAGCGACTTTCAATCGCTTGGTGACTCAACTCTTCCGCCCTCATAGAAAGTACGCTCAGACGTACTTCGAGGATATATTCGTTCATAGTCGTGCGGAAGGCGAGCGCATCCAAATGTATATTTGGTGCTGAGGAAATTACTTTCCTCGGATTCTTCATCGGTAAGGATGAAGTGCGGGCGGATCACGCGAAGTTGAAAGCCTTTGTGGAGTGGTCTTCGCCTGTAAATCTTAGAGATTTACGGAAGTGGCTTGGATTAGCCAACTATCTCCACAAGTACAGCGAGAACTACGCTGAAATGGCGAAGCCATTAACCGGCCTTCTTTAGAAGGATGTTGATTGGTGTTGAGAAACCAAACACCAAAACGCTTTTGAAGCAATAAAGGGGAGCTTCTTAAAAGCTCCCGTTCTTGCTCTCCCAGACTCTGAGAAACCATTTAGTGTCGTCTGCGACGCCTCCGATTTCGCAATCGGATGTGCTTTGTTACAAGCAGACGACGCGGGACGGGAACGCGTGATCGCGTTTGAGTCGAGGCAGCTTAAAGCTGAGGAACGGAATTATCCCGTTCATAACAAGGAGCTACTTGCAATGAAGTATGCTCTTGTCAAATTTAGGGTTCACCTACTCAGCTCTAAGCCGTTCGTGGTTTATACTGACCACGCGTCCTTACGGACAGCGACAAAGTCGCCTCATCTCTCCCAACGGATGGCCCGTTGGCTCTCCTTCTTTGCGGAGTACAACTTTGAGGTTAAGTATAAAACTGGCAAGCAGAACGTGCTTACAAACGCGTTATCGCGTCGTCCCGATTACGAGCTCGCTCACGCGACATTCGTCACCACATCTGTGGTGGATCTCATACGCCAAGCGTATGAGAAAGACCCACAGTATATGGCGCTAATCAGCGCGTTGGTGAAAAGGGACTTGGCTCATCTGAGCCTACCCCGTCAAGTCGAGATAAAGCTCGTTTACACCGTTACAGGTACTGTGACGGTCTGCTATTTTATAGCACGAGCGCGGAGGACACTCCGCGGGTGGTAGTTCCTCATGATGAGGAAATGAAGTATAGAGTCCTCTTTGAGGCACCATGACGCCCCTACCGTGGGTCATTTAGGTCGGGATAAGACCTACAGCGCTTTAAGCGCTTTGTATTGGTGGCCCAATATGTATAAGTGGGTCGGTGCGTATATACGCACCTGTGAGACGTGTCAGAGGGTTCAACCCTCTGCAATTTCAGCTGCGCCTTTGGAGAGCTTATCGGTTCCAACGGAGTGTTGGAAATCCATTAGCATGAATTTTATCTTCGGTTTTCCGAAGGATAAGGCCGGTAATACCGGCATATTGGTCTTTATAGACCGTTTGAGCAAGATGGCTCACCTGGCAGCGGTTCCAGAGTCCATTGATGGAAAAGGAACAGCGAAAGTGCTCATAGACCGTGTTTTTCGACAGCATGGTCTACCCGATTCCGTTGTGTCGAATCGGGATCCCCGTTTTACGAGACAGTTTTGGGGGGCGTTGTTTAAGGTGCTAGGCACCAAGCTCCTCATGTCCACTGCGGATCATCCGCAGACGGACGGTCAGACGGAACGCGTTAATCGCGTTGTGGAGGATATTCTCCGGAGTTTATGACCGGATTCTCCAAAGAGTTGGAGTGAGATACTTCCGATGGTTGAATTTTCTATCAAAAATTCGGTCGATGCATCTACGGGGATTATCCCGTTTTACGTGAACGCATTAGTGAATCCGAGGGTTCCGTTGACGCCACGTGTGTGTGGCCCAGGGCTTGAGGGGGGGATTCCCCGATGTCAGCCCTGTATCTGTGCGAAACCACATCGATAAGTTTTTATCGACGCGCCTTAGTGTCTTACGACACGTCTGCGATGCCATGACGGAAATCCAAGACAAGCAGAAGGAGCAAGCTGACCGCAAGGGGTGGCGTAACGAAAAGGTATACAAAGTAGGAGAAAGTGTTTTATTAAACGATAGAAAATCTTCCTACACATGCAGTTTCAAATGTGTTGCGCAATAACTGCGCCCCAGATTTGTGGAGTCATTTAAGGTACTAGCCCGAAAGGGCTTATCGTATACCTTGGACATCCCGAAGGTGATGCGTACGCATCCAACCTTCTATGTCGGTATGCTTAAGCCATACCAGGACCCGGAGGCGGTCCCCCTCCTGGAGGGGGGTGGAAAGGCGGATAGCCGTAAGCGGCGTAAGGCACGGCAGGGCGAAGGATGCCCGAAAGGGCTAGAATGCGACCACGAAGCTCCGCAACGGTCGTCTCGAGAGACGCAAGCCGCCTCTCGAAGCTATCAGTGGCATCCCGCCCATCGCGGATCCCCTCGTGGAGATCATGGATGCGATGGCTGTGTCGATCACAGCGCTCGCGAACCTCACGTCTCAATTGCGCGACCTCATCCTCCAATGCTGGATGCGGAGGGTACTCCACACTTTCATTTGGAGCGGCCGATGGCGCGACGCCATCATCGGGGTCAAACCCAGTATCTGGTGAAGTGGAAGGGTTATCCACACTCACAGAGTTCGTGGGAGTTCGAGACTCCCCTACGGCAGGATTGCCGCGACGTCGTTGACGCTTTCGAGCGGGAGAATCCCGCTGTAGGTCAACGACCAGAGGGGCAAGAGAAGCCCCTTCACTCCCAGTAAGTGGGAGTTTGCCAGAGGCAGATGTGACGCTCACACTGTCCTCTGGCACCATGGTGTAGACAGGGACGCTGGCGTAGCGCGTGCGATATGGGGAACGTAATAGCTCCATCGCTTTGGCTCTGGCAAATGCCAGGAGCAACGCCCTCTCCACCCAAATGTCTTGACGGGAATAGCTGTCGTGCAGCTTATTGAAGCTGGGGAGAAGCTTTTCCCCTTCCTCCCAAGCGCGGAACTTCTTCTCTGCAGCATCATCATCACTTTCTCCCGGACAAAGAACGAAAGGAACCTCGCGGAGGTTCTCAACAGGGGCACCCTGTGCCTGCCTGTCCAAGCGCTCTCGGTATGAGACGCTAGTGAACTGCTTTTGTGTAAGCACTTGTTGCCGTAGTTTCCCACGGCGTTCGCGTTGATACGGCTGTTCAGCCGCGGGGACAGGGGTATAGGACGCTAAATCAGTCCTTACAAAACGCCTGGCCCACCTTGGAAGGTCACGAGGACCTTCAAAATTATATGCCGCCCGTGGCGGGCGTTTGGGGGCGCGTAACGCAGCCCTTAGTGCCTGTGGGGCAAGTTGGGTGTCTTGAGCTGCGTCCAGCTCATTAGTGACGATCGCCTTTGGCGATTCGGATGTATCATCCGATATGGGCAAGGGTGGCGCACTGGTTAGTGCATTTTCCCCACGTTTGGGGAACGGATTAGGCTGCTGACAACGCCGTTCGGCGCTGTCGGAGCGGTTAACCGTTGGGGAGGTATCCCTAAGGTCATCCACCTCCGAGTTCTCGGAGTAGTCTACCTCTTCTAGAGGAGACGCCATAGCACCACTGAAGGTGTACATATGGAGGGCCAGAGGAACTGGCGTTGGAGTTATCCAAATAAATTTTGTTTATTGCGTAAGCAATAGTCTTGATGGGGGAGGATGTAACGGGGTTACATTTGAGTTACATTTAGTGTTGGTGTACATGAGTACACTACGGTTGAGATCAGTATTGACCGGTTTGAAAGGTTTCGAACCATTGGTTATTTTAACCAATCAGGGCAGGGGCCCTTGGTGTGGTGGTGTGTCAGCCATCCACGTGTCGGTACACAGGTGTGCACACTACATTTTAGCAAGGTACGAATTTGGAATATTCTACTTAGTATTACATATAGTTTATATTAGTTTAAATTAATTTAGGCTAATTACATATTAAATATATTCAGTTTACATTTCACTCTAAAATGCAGTCGCGCGACCTCGACCGGGCGCGCGTGCAGTGAGTGTCGTAGGTAAGAGGGAGCCCTCCCTTTACTTACATCCCGTAAAGGGAACACAACCGTTAAGGCTAACTAGTAAGCCAACCCGGGAATCTTGGCCCCGAGTAGGAGAGCTCTCTCCTACTAAGCCCTTTATAAGGGCGTATCGGCTAAGTAGCGGTAGGCATCGCTTTAAGGACGAGTCTTCCTCTGTGCGCTAGCCGCACCGTGCGTATACGCACCGGCTACATCGGCGCTCCTGTTCCAATCCCGTTTTACGTGCAATAGCTCTTGGTTGGGATAGTCTTTCTGTCCCTGCATCACCCGATCCTTCATCAACTTCAGCCGTGGCGCCTTACAGTCGATCTCCCCGGTGATCTGCCTTATCACTAGGTTGGAGTCACCACATATGATGGTCCGCCCTTTCTTTTGTGATGACAGCAGATCAAGACATAGAAGGAGTCCCCGATATTCCTCCTCGTTGACCGTTATGTCAGGCGTGAAATAGGCGGCGGATGCTACTATAGACCATTGTGGTAACTTCCACAGTATGGCACTATAGAAGACGAAATTCTTCTTCACGCTAGCCGATCCGTCGAAACTCAAGACCAGGAGTTCCTCATCCCGATCGACGATCGGTGGAGGCAGCGAGATTGACTGTCGAGGTTGCTTCCTTGGGGCAATCGCCATCAGAGCTTCATCCACTTCAGAACGAGTGGTGATACTGGCAGCCAATGTGCTTAATATCTCCTCCTCTCCCTTGGTGCACTTGAGGACCTCGAGGGACCACTGTGACAAGATCGATGACCATCTGCTGAGCCGACCGTCCATCCCATTGGATGATAACAGCCAGGCCAATGTCGACTGTCCCGAAAGAACCTTTACAGATCGGCCGACCAGTAGATTGTAGCATACATCCAAAATCCGTAGCAAAGACAGAACTTCCTTTTCGACGATCCCATAGTTAACTTCGTTCGGCTTCAACGTCCGGCTCGTAAAAGTGACAGGATGGTACACTCCACCATGTTCTTGCACTAGAGTGGCAGAAATGGCCCACTTACTAGCGTACACAATGACGATCAGCATTTTTTCGTGATAGAAGTGTCTGAGAATCGGTGCCGTCACCATCTTGGCCTTCAGCATGCCGAAAGCAACCTTTGCACGCTTCATTTAATCCTCCGCCTCCTCTTGCAGAAAATCTGCGGGCAGATCAGAGTCGCGGCCCTCCCGTAAAGTTTCCCGATCTACTTCGCGCAACATATGATAGTCGACTTTCCGGAGCTCGTACAGCACGGCCGCGTAAATCGCGAAGTCTTCAATGAAGCGGCTGTAGTAATTTAAGCTCCCTAAGAAGGACTGCATTGCCTTCAGTGATCTGGGAAACGGGAGGTTGCTCAGTGACTCCATATCCTTGGGATTGGACTCCAGCCCACTTATCGACACCATATGACCCAAATAGGCGACCTTGGACATGCCCCAAAAACTCTTCACAGCACTGATCGACAGGTTTCATCGATCGCATGTCTCCAACAACCATTCGACCTTCTCGCACAGATCGCTCCATGACGATGCAGGGATCAGAATGTCATCGATATAAGATCGCCTCCTCAGAACGGACGGTCTCCTTTCCCGATCGGGTTCACCCTCTGTAAATACATCATGGTTTTCGGTGGGGTCCCAATCGGTACTGATCTTGAAGTGTCCATACAATGCGTTGTCGATCAGCCTCTGGTAGATCTGGGGTGCGTTCTTCAAACCGAACGGCATACGGTTCCACTCGAACAGACCGAACGGCGTAACAAATGCGGAGATCTCGCGAGACCGATCGGCCATCAAAACCACCCAAAATCCACTTGCCATATCCAGTCAGCGATACCATACGGTCCTGTCGAGAACTTCTAGCGGATCGCTGATCAGCGGCATCGGGTACACCATAAGCTTGTTCAACCGATTTACCAACCGATAATCGATACCTTACCTGATGTTGACGCCGTTCTTCTTGATCACAATCACGATCTGTGAGGCCCACGGCGAGTTCGACGGCTTAATGATCTTGGTAACCAACAGTCCTTCAATAAGATCGGACAGTTTTTCGCGGTGCTGTGGCGCCACACGTCGGCATCGCTGGGCGATCGGCTTGGCATCACCCACGTCGATGTCACAGATCGCTCCGCGAGCAGCAGGGGGTAAGGCGTTGCCTTTCCAGATCAGCAGATGTTTCTTTTTTCATATGATCTTCTTTAGCTGATCTATCTGGTCGGGACTGTTGACATCCCGATCACCCACTTGCAGATCGTCCAAGGTGACTTCGGTCGGATCAGCAGACACTTCAGGGAGGACTGCCATCTGGATCTCCAGCTCCTGAATGTACTGATCCCCGCCCTCATGTATACAAACTTGATCGTCTTCCGGGGCAATATCACCCAAACCGTCCTGATCGGTTGAACACTGCTATTCCCGATCGGCGGGATGCCTTTCAACGACATCGATCTAATTAGGCGCGCCATCGTGGTCCGCCCCAGCAATGCCATGTTTCCCTTTTTCTATTCCCGGCTCCGCTGTCGCCTGTTCTTGTGACGCCACCACGTTGACGAACCTTGGCTCGTCTGCTTGATGGTCCACCGTGTCCGGCGACTGCGGTACCTTTCTTCGAACTAACATCTTCTTTGGGGTTACATAGCTGGGTCGTTCCACCATAGGTGAGGTATCTTCTTCCACCTATCCATCATCGCTGATCAGATCGGTGGTCGCTTGGTATGCCAAGTTCTGCCACTCAACATACCGTCTCGATCCGATCGAGACGAACCCCATATTTCTTGGCACCTTCCCTTCCGCCAGCCACATGCCAACAATAGTATCGTTGTCGAGCGTAAGAGGCTTGTCACCGATATTAGTGACTCGAACATAATCATATCGGCCGGCGCTCTTCACAAAGGGACACATAATTTTTTTATGTTTTTTTTCTAATGTTTGTCAAATAAAAATATATTTTTTATTAAAACCATATGTCAACAATTAATCAATTATCTTTAAAAAAACAAAAAAGATTAAAAAATAAAAATAAAAACAAAAGTCCTGCCTTAAAACGATCGCCCCTGGTCACCCATAACTTCCTTGATCGAAAATTTTTGTCGACCGGGGTATCAGCGGATTGGCCGAATGGAATGGTGACATCTTGGTCCCACCTGACCAGATCGGTGTGCGATCCGTATAGGGGCCTCCGACCAGCTAACTGGATCTGGACCTCATCCGGGAGTGTAAGCACTCCATGAGACAGATCAAGGCGAATACCTGCCGGCATTATGAAATCCATGCCTAACAGGGCATCCTGACCGGCCAGCTTGCCAACCCAAGCGCTGAAGAAGTAGACCAACGAACCCGATAGGGTGATCTTCACGCGCGTCCTTCCTTCGGTCATGTAAGAACTTTCACCGATTACGACGCATTCTTGTCTCTGGGTGTCTTCTATACGACATCCGACCTTACGAGCAAAGGCGGAGTCTATAATTGAGACTTCGGCCCCAGAGTCGAACAATATCGTTGCCTTCTGGTTGTTTATCTTACCACATGCTTTTGCCTGATTGAACCATTTGTCGGGCGCATTATACTTCCAGTATCCGCGAGACTCCCCAGGCAGCAGATCCAGCTGCATGACCACCTTCGATCGGGAATATTCATCGGCCGTGAGATTGTAGACCGGATGATCCCGATCGACGCAATTGAGAACAGAACATGTATTGTCGGTTTTATTCTCCTTGCCGACATATGCATAGATGTCAAACGTAGATCGCTCGGCTCGATCCAGATTCCAACCTGACGAGCGTTCTAGTTTAACATCTTCTCAACGTCAGGTGGAAGCATCCCCGCGTGATTACCCGCCACATACCACTTGCGCATCAGATTGAAGAACTATTCGATCTTGCACTGGCCGGCCGTGGATCTCTCCACATGACTTGCACACGAAAAGGCAGTGATCGGTGGGGTGGCCGCGTCTTTCGCACTTCTTGCATATCAGCTTCTTCCAGCAGTCTTGATCATCGTGCTTGCTTGACCCGCAGTGAGAAAACTTCTTGCGAGGTCGGTCCGGATCGGACTTGTTTCCACTCCTGTCCTTCCGATCTGCCTGGTTAGGCGTCGATCTGGTTCTTGGGGCAGGTTCCGTGACGAAGATGTGGCGATATTGGACCTCGTCCGACTCCCGACTGGACTGGCCGCTACTTTCTTCTTCCGATCCAGTGCTGTCTTCAGTCGCGATCGCCTTAACAGCACGGGCCGATCTGGTCAGGGGCCTCTTCACCAGATCGTTCTGGGTAATAGATCTGTAGCGACCCGATCCAACGGCGCCCTTTGACCACATGCTGCATGAGTGTTGCAACGTCCGCAACGTCTGCTCCACTTCCCCCACATCTTTGAGGCGCAGCAGAGTGAGCTGATCTGCCAGCTCTTGGTCATCAAGGGTACTGATATAGTGACCCACGTGCTCCATAGCGGCACCGGTCGGCGGGTTGCCTTCCTTGATCACTATGCCGGCGCGAATTGCAGCCACGTTCAAAAGGTGCAAGTACTCAATCGGCGTCTCGTCGCCCCGCTTCTGCATATGATGTTATTTGCGGGCGGTAGAGAATCCGGAGTTGCAGTACTGCCCCTCAAATTCTGAACATACCATATCCCAGTCATATCGGACATCCGACTCAACTGTTGGATCCAGTTCGCAGCCGGTCCTTTCAGCAGATCTCTGAAGATCAAACACCGTTCCTTTTTGGTGTCTGATCCCGTAAGAAAGCAGACTTGACCCGACCAAACCACGATTTGGCTTGCTTTTCGTCGGCGTCCGTGCCAGTGAAATCCTTGAGATCAGTGGTCGCAGCCATGCGAATGCTTGGGATCGCAGTAGATCCAAAATCAAAAGCGGTCGTAGATGCTAGGTTAGCCCTGCGCGTTCTGCCCACACCTGCACCTTATGACCCATAGTGGTCATCCGGATCGCCGATCGACTCCATGTCGAAATCGCTGTTTTTGCTTGATCGGCGCGGTTGGGTTGGCTGCGGCTTGCGTCTTCCTCTGCCAACTGGTCTGCCACCTCGGGTAGCCTTATCCGTTGATGTCACTGACTCCATATCAACATCCCGGAAAGTATTGACATTTTGCCGGGCAGATCGGTCCTGGGCATGAGGGCGCGGAGGCGATCGGCATCGGTCTCCCATGAAACGCTCCATCATCGCCTCAAACATGACTTGTACGTTAGCTTGGGTCATGGGAAGCGTGTTGGCATCCTCCTTTGGAGGTAATGAAACCTGTGGGGGTTCCTGGGACCCCGACCATCATGCAGCCCCATGCTGCCGCACGTCCTTTTCATGCTCCCATGGGGGTATGATCCACCCCTATGGTCATCCGCTCAACACCGACCTCCAACTCCGATGAGCCATTATAGGAACGTGGAGACTGATACAGCGATTTATCATCGGAACACACATCATCGTGTGCTGCCGTGGTCTCAGCGACCTTCAATGCCACGGTGGAAGTTGGGCGGCAAACCGCCCCCACCAACGGCACCAAATGATCATGGAGCGTATACATCGACATCTCCAGCTTCCAAGTGTCCAGATTAAACAGTTTATGTAAGTTGGCGAGGTTTTGCACTTTTATGCCTACCTCAGCCAACATCGCCACAGGTTCTTCACCAATAGCAACGGCCGATCGCTTTGGATCGGATCGGTGGTGGGTCCTAGAAGGCAATCGGGGATCTGGAGGTTTAAGATCCGCATGATTTGATCTTCACGAGTAAATCGCTTTAACTTGTGGATGTAATACATCCTGGTCAGGTCTTCTTCCTTGATAACCCCATCCCCGACCTGCGACTTTTCTTCTAAGTCGTCTTCATCGGGTGCATTCCGAGCCTCTGCTTGGGGACCTTGGAAAAATGGATCGGATTGTTCCGATCAGCCTCCAAGTCGTTTTCATTTTTTATTTTTCATCAAAACGTTCATTCAAATGCATAGGATCAGGACAAAAGTCCTGATCCTTTCCGGAACTATAGCAAGACTTGCTATAGTCCCGATCGGCTCCGGTGGGAGCCTTATGGGGAGGAAAAAACTTATTAATCCCGATCTGGTCCTCCACCCGGCCAGATCGGACATCGCCATCCTTATCGACAACGAGAACATAAGGCGATAGACGTTCCTTATGTCCTCTCCAGAACGGTTCCACATTTAATTCGTTATAATCAATCCTTGACGAGATATCATCTCGGTGATATCAGCGATCGCCAAGTGATCCGGGCACGCGCACCATTGTGGTGGAGTCAAGTTCAAAATCGAACACCGTACTGTCGAGAACCTGACCACCATCGTGCCCAGCCTTCCAACTGACGGGGGGGGTACCCCGCGAACCTTCGCCTACGATCCGATCTGATCGTCCGCTGCTAGCAGACGACCGATCATCAACAATAGGACGCGTGGTCCGATTCGTTCTTCATCTCACCTTGTGTACGCGATGGAATGGGCTGGTTTCACACTCGGTGGATCGGTGCTGGGAATCGACTTGAGGTCTAAAATGCGGAAAACCGTGCTGGGTGGTGTACCCTGGGCGGAACTCTTCACCCTTGGTACGGGCAAACCAATTTTACTTAGAGTAAGTATACTCCAAAGGACAGATCACTTAACCGATCGTAGAGCCCAACCAATGCGAGAATAAAAGACCAATATTCCAATATGGAGATCCAACGAGAACGTAACAAACTCCACGAACGATATCTCCACGTAACAATCCAAAAACTTGCTTACACGTTCCAAACGTGAGTAACTTGGGCTTGCGAAGCCTACCAATGCGTACTCCCGTCGGGGAACTTCCGGTGGGCAAAGTGCTTATGTAACGCGTCCCGGCCGGGTATAATGAGCTAGAGGGGATTACTGTACCCTCTGCTCCCAAACACTCCGCGGCGTACAGAGGCGACTAACGTACTTGGCAAAGATGTTAACGACTTCCTTGTTGTGATTAAAAGACCAAAAATCCATAAACGGTACAACCAAAACTAACCAATCCTATATCCCTACGGTCCCCAATATGTACCAACATGAAATATGTCAAGTACACGCAATATCATGTGACTTAACCAAAATATGTGTTCTTGAAACTTCTTGCACACTATAGGCTTAAAAGCCTCCTTGGTTTCCACCAATCCGATCGCCGATAAGCCGATCGGCGTGCCGCTGACACAAAGCGACTGAAATTATTGAATCCACTTCACCACATGGATGTTCGAGCGTTTGAACTACCTCTCACCATACAAGAAGATGGATAACCGATGGATACCTTCCGCTTTGACCAGAAGTTTCCTGTTCAATGATTGGGTCCTCACCGTCCATTTTTCAAGATGAAAGGCGATAGATACATCGATTGGAGTTATACTTTCAGAAATTTTCCGTGGTATATCTACCTTTGCGTCGTGCTGTAAGACCGGAAATCATGTTGGCGGGACCTCCACTTCCTAATGGGTGTTACGGATCCCACGCGTAAAGTTATTATAAGGTACAATCACTATAAGAAAGCGTTTGCACAATTAAGTTGAAGTTGACGTAAATGCTTTGATGGATTATAGCTTATCCTTTCTATTTGGGCAGCATGGTCCCAAAGTTTGTCAATCTCTGTGCCTCTGGCTGTTGCCGCCATCGAAATTGTTTCATGGATGCTCCGCGCACTTTCGTAACCCTCCTTCATAAGGGCTTCACCATTTAAGTATATTGTCAAAACGGTCTGAGTTTGTCATAATCCGATGAAGAAACGGAGGTATGTAACGATCCATTATTGTTACCTCCGCCAAATCTTGTGCTACTCTCCGTTTATCTTATGCTCCTTCTCGCAGTTTATTGGCCATTCCTCCTATTTATTCCTCGGTTAATATCAGCCGTAATTGAGTGAAGAATAGAAGGAATGGTTGAATAAGAAAATCCGATGTCTGGGTCCACTGTGGATCATGGATCGGCGCTGCACCTGTATGGGACTCTATTATTAAAAACAAGTTATATTTAAATCTGTATACCAATTTTCTAATTGAAGCATTTAGGTTGTTCCGAAACAGATTATTTTTTCTTATTATATTCTTATTATCCTTTTGTAATTTTGATTGAATATGGCTATACTTATCAAATCTGAACCATTCATGATTTTGTTAGTATCAGGGCTACAATTACTTGAGCACATAGTTCTATTGTTTTCAGGGATATAAAAATGCTATTTTTAATTTTATTATTACGATTTTATTAGCTTTTTTACTTCAATTCAAGCCTATGAATATGTTGAAAATTATCTTATTAACGCTTAAGTCATTTTTATTTTAGTACTAAAAGCAAAAACAGGTAAATAGATCATTTATTTAATATAACTTAGAAACAAATACATACTTTTTTCTACCAAGCTTGCGCCCTTCCCTACCAATATAGTGTAATCCTGTAACAGCACTCCCGTTAAATTTGGTAGCTTTTGGGGTCCGTCCAAACGACCACTGGCCATTTCCGCTAGTTGTCTAGTGTGGGACGACAGAGGCCTTGGTTAGGATGGACCTAGCCGAGTGCTTACTAAGAGGATTAGCACCGCGACATTGCGAGTCGAAACCTTTAAGGCTTACGTATCCCCCCCGTACACAAGTAATTGATAACCTCTCCTATTATGTATGCTTGAGTTGGAAACATCCATCACGTCACGTAACATAAGCATACCCAGGTTACTGGTACACTTTGCCCTTACATGTCTCGGTGTTCAGGCTAAAAAATAGACATGGGGGAGTAGACAGGCTAAAACGCCTGCGTTTGAAACGCTACACGCGTTTAAGGAGGAGTAAAAACTCACTTTTCATCCTTCTCAAAATGAAATTCAAATGTCAATCTGAATTTTAGGTAAGCATGACATACAAGCTTACTCAATAGTAATAATAAAAAAATTGTGAGTGAACCTCTGGATGAAGCTACGTAGATGTGTACGTACATGAGGGACTAAATAACGGTCCGTCAAGCCGTATCTCTTCCGCCATCAGTTTGAAGGATGCTATCTTCCAAATTATTCAGAAAATATTATAATACGGACATCCACCCACTATAATCTTAACAGTAAAAGAGGGAACGAGTCATTCAACTTTAACGTGAAGCAACAGGTGCCGCAGTCGCTTGAGCGTCTCAACCCGACGTTTTGCATTCTGGAGCTATTCAAAATGTAATGGACGAGACTGCGACGTCTCGATTTTGGTCACAAAATGCAGCATAGATTGCGCCAGGAGTGCGCACTCGCACCGAGACAGTAGTTAACGAGGACATGTATTTCAACTGGCACACGTGGCTTTTTTCGTGGTAATATTAGCGCAATGTTCGTAGCCAAATGACTCTCGCGTGATTGGGTACTGATGAGGTCGGTGGTGGTGGCCTTAGGTGACGACAACGCTGTAATGTTGACTACTGATGCTTTTTTTGATTGATTAAATTGCCAATATTCTCTTGGTGAGGTTGTTCCTTCCACTTTCTTGTGCCCCAGCTTCTTGTGCTCCATGGGCTGTGGCTCCTGCCTAGGTGATCTCACACAAGACACACGATTTTCTCGGTCGATATAATATCCGTAGGCTTCTTGGGTACAGCAATTTTGTCGTAGTAGGCTACGAGACCGTGGACATTGTGCTTGATTCAGGATACTTGATCGAGCCTTGAGAGGCTTGAACCGCTGAAGCGTCCATGCTCTGAAACATTTTCACGGTGCTGCGCGAGCTCATTTATTCTTCTGTCTTAGCTGTCAAATCTTTTAATGACACGAAGAAAAAGGCAGATAACCACTTCCAAAATCTACATTATTGGCCATTATCATTAACGTATATACTATATATTTACTTTGAAGTGGTTTTCAGATTTCTTAAAGTTGCTTTGGAAGCGACGACCACACTTTTGGTTTGCGTATTGGCGTTTAGTGAGACCCATCTCAGATTTGGACAGTTAAGCTCCTCTTGTTTTAACAAGCTAATGTTCCTAATATTTGTTGATGTCAATTCAAAGAAAGGGACCAACTACTTATTCACGGTGAGAAAGTAAAGACCTAAAAACTATGTGCTGTACACGCAAATAAACTTTTTTATATATTAGGGGGTTTCAAAGTTAGATTCAGAAGATTTTGCAGAAAAATCCGTCCAATCAGAGCGATCTGCAAAATTTGCAGAAAGTAGAATTTCCTGAATGCCTCGGGCTCGCATAAGAATTTGCTTAAAGCAGAACGCAACAACGCGTCCCCATGGCTGTCAAACTCAACAACGTACCACCAACGCCGACCGCGGCTGCTGCGTCGTCAACGCAGGTTAGCCTAGGAGAAAAATCTCAACTTTCACTACAAAATCACTCTGATGTCTGTTAACAGTATCTCTTCACTCTCTTCACTTGCAGAACCAAACGCGTTCGCCAACCTTGTACTCAATAGCTCCTCCTTCGTCGACTCCACCGTTGGCGCCTTACAACATCGCGGCATACCCGTACCGGATAATTCCCTCCTCTCAGTATCACATCCCTCTGCCAACCGACCACCAGATCGCTCTACCCCAGCCCCAGATCCCCTCGACCCCGATCGACGTTTCAGCTCCGGCGGGAACGCCAAAGAAGCCGGTGGGTTCAGGAAGAAAAATTTTGCTTTGCTCACTGCTGTCCTTGCTAATGGTAAGCAATACAGTCAACAGGTGCCGGAAGAAAGAAGCCCATTTCTTGGGGAAAAGACGCTGTTGGCCCTGGCAGATCCAGTATCCAATTTTTTCTGGATTGGCGGAGAGAAACGGGGAATTATGACAGGTGGAGAGGCGACACGCAAAAAGCATATCAAAGGAAACGCTTACCGGCGAAATCGTTGGTTTGTTGAAGAAGGAAGGAATCACCCACCGCGACAACAAAGGTAAGTAAAACATTATTTGATAACTTTCAAGTATCAGTAACTAACTGCTTGACCTGTTGGGGTGAGGGCGAAGTTACAAGAATTGCAGTAGAGTTACGCAAAAGCGTCGGATTGGAAGAATTAAACGGGCTCTGGGTTGGCGGAGAAGGATCTTGAAGATGGAACGAATACAGGCCAAGGTTAGATTCCTTTTCATTTGAGTCTAGAGCAAAATTATGAGTGACATCTAATGAGCTCGTTTCAGTTGCCCTTACCAAAATGTGCAAATATTGGGATGTTTTGCACCCGATTATGTCAGCCAGGGCATGTAACAACCCGCTCGTAACGTCAGGAACTGTAAATGATGCAATTCCCGATCTGTTGGGGAAAAAGCGTGTGCTTCAAGATGAAGATGAGTTCGGTGACCAGATTGAAAGTTACCAAGCTGAAGAGCATGTATGCCAGCTTCAGTACGTGTTGAGAATTCTATGAAGTACAAAGCAAATAGGATTCATGATTTAATCTTCCTACAGCACACCGTCTGAAACTGAAAAAACGAACCCTTAAGTTGAAACGCGGGCCAAAAAACGAAGAAGGTAAGTCTTGAAGAAATGATGGTTGAATCAATCAGGTCAAGAACAAGAACAAGCAAACTTCGATGCCAGTTAAAAAAAGATTGCGATCAAGTAGGATGCCGCTAAAACAAAATTTAATAAAGAGCTCAAAGATCTATACGAACGAAGAAATTCGTCATATGGTAAATGAACAATTCTAAAGACTACGAACTCAAACCATTTAAGAAATCTAGAACAATTTCCATAATCCATCGCCTTTTACGTTTACCGGGTGTATCTCCCACGCTTCCAGCCTGGTACACCTCATCCTGTTCGTCGCCATCTTCATCCACGTCGATGTCAACCCAGTCAGAATCTTCGCTCAGAAGGAGGCTATGCAACGCTGCACATGATCTAATCCAAACAATGATTCCGTGGTAAAGTGTGCCACAAAATTGGGCCTAATTAAGGGCTTAATTAGGGGCTTAATTAGGGGCCTGACTGCGGACACAAATTGGGTACGTAATCGTGTACGATTGTTCTTACCACGGTGTATACAGTTGCGTGTACATCCGTGGTGCCCATAGACAGGACATAGACGGGACATTGGGAGATGGGACGATTACATACAGGTACTCAACGAACAGCAACGAAAATCGAAGAACGACGGATAAATCAGGTCGACTGGCCGCCGGAGGACGCTGGAATGGGTAGTTCTGATTGGTGGATATTAGGTAATTGGTAGTTCTTAGGATTTAAGCAATAATAAAGTTATCCTTTTGCGTGCGATCTAGCAGATCGTTTTAGGGACGGAACCTTTGCGCCTACCTCGCCACTAATAACTCTACGTCCCGGGCGGGAGCACTTTGTGCGTTTTTGGCCCACCGGTAGGCGTAGAGTGTTGAAAACTCATCGCAACTCCGCCCGCTGTGTCAGCGGTTCTTCTTGTAAAGGTTTTTGGTCTCGGGAACGTGATTGAGCAGTGCTCTCACTTCTTCCCCGTTTGGTCCACGTATGGCCCCTATAGTTCGGCTGCTGTAAGCGCCCCACGGGAAATCTAGTTGGATTTAATGAAATTCCCTTCCCTCGTAAAGTATAGGCTAGGAATACATATATTTGGGTGTTCTTTTATCTGTTTGGGACTCCAGAGGATCCTTGATCGGGCAGTGAAGACTTCCGCTGCCTGATCAAGTACTCCGCTTCACCGATCAACACCTTATCGACACTCTGCAACTCGCTACCCGCGTTCATTTGCTCGCAACTCGCACCACCTAGTGTCTGAACGACTTTTATCACCTCAAGCCTGATCAAGTATGCTCACAGCTGATCAACGACTTTTAGCACCTGATTGAGCCTGATCAAGTCTGATCACATCTGATCAACGACTTTTAGCGCCTGATCAAGCCTGATCAAGCCTGATCGCTGCTGATCAAACCTGATCACGCCTGATTCGAGCTTGATTGCGCCTGGTCAAGCGGAATCGCAGCAGTCACTTCATCACAAGACAACTCAATCTTGAAACAAGGAATTGTAGCGTGCCATCCCCGCCACCTGGAGCGATCCACGCCCAAGCCGTCGGGTACACAAGGTGAGCAGGAACACAAGCAGTCAAGAGACAACCGGAGGACCCCTTTTTGGTTAGTCGGCAGTCCGGGCGCCGTGGTACGCCTGATCAAGCGTCAAAAATTTGATCAGCCGCTCCACCACAATGGTGCGCGTGCCCGGATCTTTGGGCTACGCGGGATATCACCACGATTATACGCAAGATGGAGCTGATGCGTACGTGAAAACGGAAGCGGAAGCAGAATTGAAGATAAAAGTGGAAAAGGAGGAGGTGGTTGTGACGACGGAAGGCATTTCGCCGTCGTCATGTCTGAAGAAGAAAGGAAATGCTGATCATCAGGACCTGGGGAGATATCTTGATGAGATAAAGGAGGAGAAGCCTCAACCACCTCATGAGGCTCCTTCGGGAGCCCATGCGAATCATAACGCAAGTTATGATCCGCCAAGTGTATGTGTGTATAAGGATTCGGATTGGGATCTGATGGTGAAATATTACAAGACTGACCAGCCGAAGGCGTTGTTAAAGGCACCTGGGTCGGAGAGCGACGAAAGTAGGTCAAGTACGCCACCAACGGAATTGGATCTGGTGAAGATGTTTTACCGAAAGGTTTACAAAGGAGAATTGGAAGATTTCTTATTGACGAACGCGATCATGAACCTCCTCGGGGTCACGATCAGCGGAGAACTGAAAGGACCGGTTGATCGACCAGTGACGAATTGGAATGAAAAGATTCGGCTGGTTTTATGGCTAATACGCCTGATCAAGCAAGATGGTCTGTCGACAAGCGCCTACGATGCCGAAGAAATGTTCGATCAGGACCTGAGAGACATCAGGGCCGCTACACATCGACTATACGAAGTGGTTGTCCCTATCGTGGGTCGATATAATATGGAGGAGCTCCCCAGTTATCCGCCCAAAATCGAAGCGGGCTCGTTGATCAACGTGGCAGAACACACGGAGTCATCGTGTTACGAATCTGCCCCTTCCGAACGCGATGAACCTGAAGTGGAGTCGAGTATTGCCGGAACTATAGAGCCCAAGATCACCAGGATGACAGTTTGCCAGGAAGATGAATCCAAGTGTTCGGCTATCAAGACGGAACCTCAATCGATCAAGGTAGAAGATGATCAAGTGTAGCAAGGTCCACAGCTGCAGACTTTTTTGAAAAGGCTATGGAGAAGTTTCTGGCTGAGGAAAGAAGAAAGTTGACACCTGGAGTCGTTGGCACAAAAAAGCCAGCTAAATACAGGAAGAGCTGTGTCGATAAAGGATATCGACATGGAATCCGTGCATTATCTTCGTGATCAGCAGTCGAAGCCAGGAAGATCGACGACGGTCAAGGAAGTGGATATGGAATCCGTGTATTCGTTCCATGATCAACGATCCCAGAGCGAGCATATTGACCCAGATGAGCCGATCACACTGCCGCGACGAGCCACAGTTGCGTCCGCGTACACTGGGATGCCTGATCAACAGCCGATTCCCAGGATCCGGATGTCTGAGCTCAATGATCTGAAGGAATTTTCGGGAAAAGAAGGAGATGAAGATCAAGCGCGGAATTGGATTAGTCGCCTCAAGTCAGCATTTATGCGCGATCAGGCTTCAGATCACGAGAAGTGTTTTATCCTGGGCGATCTAATAAAAGGACCAGCACGCAATTGGCATCGCCAGCTGAGTAGAGGTACTCGATCAAGTTGGAAAAGTCTCGTGGATGAGTTCGAAGTTCAATACTGTGGAAGTGGTCAAACGGCATCCCTCCAGTATTACACGAAGCAACGATCGAATGAAACTCCTATTGAGTATCTGCACCCGTTAAATGTGGCGGGACTGCGAGCCAAGTTGCCGATCAGGTACGGATCGCTTACGATCTTACGCGAGCATGTGCAACATTTTCTGGACACGTTGGCCAATCGCGAATTCGCTGATGAACTGGCGCCTCTGCGGTTGGATAACGCCACGGATTTGTAAGAGACGCTGCGGGCTTATGTACGCAATAAGTGGTGCCAGCCCACGGCGGCGGTAGGTACCAGCCGATTCCGCCAGAAATTCGGCGACGATCGGCCACCTGCCCCGGCGCGGAAGCCCAAGGCAGTACGAGCGATCAAGGTAAAATCTGGGAGTGAAGAATCAAGTGCTGACGACAGTGGAAGTGATGTTGATCAGCGCCGTTATATGATTGCTGCTATGCGCGATCAACCAGGGGCGCACGATCAACCAGTTGAGTCCCGATCGCACAAACGAAGTGATTCAAGTGCAGTCGATCAAGGGGCGATGATGAAGTGCAGTCACTGTGGATCGATCAGGCACCATGATTTACGTTGCAGGAAGCGCCTGACCTGTCGGAAGTGCGGCAAGAAGGGACATCCGACCGAACAATGTTTGTACGTCTGCCGATCATGCGGAGAAGTTCACGATGCGGGCAAGTGCCCTATGGAAGAATTTTACAATCGCATCCGCCAGTGGTACAATCCGCCAAACATGCTGGAATGTTGCCCAAGGAAGCCGAAGATTTGTTAAACTAGGACGCTCGCCAGGTTGGAATCTGGTACGAGACGAGCGTTCTGGTTTGTGTATTTTTGCATATGTGGATAAGAAGAGGGATTGTCAAGCAACAGAAAGAGATAATGAAAAATGTGATCAGCCTGATTTACCACGTTCGTCTAATTTCCGTATTGATGAATTTTCTCGGTCCCCGGAGATCATGGAGGTTGATCTACTTCCAGGTGAATAACGTGGGTATTGGAAGTACTACTCGCCAAAGAAATGGTTTAAACAAACCAAGGCGAGTAGTAAAATTAATAACGAACGTGCCACGCTATTATTTGATTCTGGTGCCGAAGTGTCGATCATCGACTCAACCTTTGCTCGTAAGGTGAGTTGTCAGATCGACATGAGTCAAACACAAGAATGTGTCGGCATTGGAAAAATTTAATATCTCACAGAAGGTCGCCCTAAAATCAAGATTACGATAGCGGGCTCGTTTGTTTATTATTTCCATGCATTCGTGGGCAAACTTGTCGGTCAAGATGCTATATTGGGTATGGATTTTATGATACCAACTGGTGTTCGATTAGACGTCGCTCATGGTGCACTAAGTTCGCCTGATGATGTGAACATCCCATTAGAAGGACGTCAACAAATGTACGGATCGAGTAGAAACTACATGAAACTGGATCAGTACGAACAGATCCCAGTAGGTCGATATGCTGAGGTCCGGATTCGTGATCAGCGATCTCGGAAGTTGTGGATTACCCGTGGAAGAGATTGGGTCCCACCATCACTAGGGGCGTGGGTGATTTACGATATCTGCGTGTTACGAACGTCGTTGACCATCCGATCATTGTGCAAGACGATACGATTTTAGGTTTCTGGATGAACAAAGATGAAAACCCTGTCGCCCCGGATTTGTTTCGGTGGGATACAATCGTTATAAGGAGTGGCAAAATCTCGCGTATCAAGCTTTTACGGATTCTGTACATGACGATCAAGAAAGTGTCGATCAAGGTCCCCTAGTCGAGAAGAGGGAGTATCCTACTCCTCGAAATATTTTAGTACGACCTACAGACCCGATCGTCACATCTGTGGCATTGATAACCGGAGGGTCGCAGAAGGTGGAAGAAGTGCAAGATCGGTGCGATCAGGAGCCAGGGGTGACAGGTCCGACCTTGTATCATGGAGTTGAACAACCTGTTACAAGAGATACGCCTGGTCAAGATATGTGTGATCACCCCGTCTCAGCCGATCATAGAGAATTTGGTGTAATTCCTATCGATGATCAAGTGTGCTACCATGAAGGCGGAGATTCAGACGTGGAAGAATTGGAGAAGCAGCTCGCTACGTTGCCTGAAGTGTCTGCAAGTACCGGAGAGGTGACTAAGGATGATTTACAAGTCGGTGATCCCTTGGTCAACACGGCAGAAGAAATTGATCAGCTTCGCGATATAATTTGGGCGAAGAAACATCTGTTGATCGGGAAAGGGAACGCGCTACCTCCTGCTGCACGTGAAGTTGTTTGCGATATCGATGTAGGCAATGCGCGCCCTATCGCCCAAAAGTGTCGAAATGTGGCTCCGAAAATTCGCGAGAAGTTGTCGGCCTTGATCAAGAGGTTATTGGCTACTAAGATCATCCAGCCGTCAACGTCACCCTAGGCGTCACCTATAGTGATCATTGTGAAAAAGAACGGGGTTGATATTCGTCTATGTATCGACTATCGCGCGGTGAATCAACTCACGCGCCTGATGGTATACCCAATGACCCTGATCTCTGATCTACTCGAATATTTGGATAAAGCGTTGTGGTTTTGCTCTTTGGATATGGCGAGTGGTTTCTGGGTCGTTTCTATGACCGATCGAGCACGTCATATTTAGGCGTTTCTCACTCCGTTTGGATTTTTTGAATGGAATAGGATGCCCTTTGGCCTAAAGAATGCTCCGCAAATCTACCAGCGGTAGATCGGTAATGCATTATACGGGTATCTCAAGGTTAAGGATGGTGCCGACGAATCGGCTGATGCATTTACTGTGGGAGAGCCTGACCAGACACCGGGCCCGTCTGTGCTGCAGCGACGGTCATATATCGATGATATATTGATCCCTGCACCTACTTGGACCGCCCTGTGTGATAAGGTGCGACATTTGTTGGAAAAGTGCGATCAATGGAACTTGTCGATCAGCGTGGCTAAATCGTACTGGGGGCGAAGTGAAGTTCCTTATTTAGGGCATCATGTCTCTAGCCGCGGTTTGGAAACAAATCCAAAGAACTTGGATGATCTTATCGATTTGCTTTTTCCTGATACCTTACGTACAATGCAATCGTTTTTGGGAAGTCTTAACTACTACCGTCGATTTATTAACGACTTCGCGATCTATGCCGCTGTGCTCTACGAGTTAAGAGAGATAGATTATCAAGAGTTGAAGAGCCGACCATTGATCAAGGAGAATTCGGATCATGAAGGCGATCGATTGATCAGGGAAAAAGTGGCATTCAGCATGCTGAAAGCGAAGATTGCGTCAGCCCCAGCCCTGCGACATTTTTGACCAGAACAAAACGCCGGTGATAGTGGTTTACGCCAGAAAATGGGCAGTATCTGCCGCGCTAGTACAAGAACATGATCAAGTGTATTGTCCCGTCGCATTCGCCAGCCGAACATTGAAGAGCGGTGAGCTGAATTACAGACCCGTCGAAAAAGAAAGTTCTTGCGCTTCTGCGGGTTTTAGATGTTTACTTCACGATGCTGGTCGGAAAGACGATCACTGTCTTGTCACGTTTATCCACGCTGAAATGGTTACTAACATCCAACGGGCTAGACGGACGATTGGGCAGATGGGCTGCGATCTTATCACAATGGGACCTCGAAATCAAGAAATGTGTACATGGAGAAGAGAAGGTACTAGGGGCGTTAGCTGCAAGTATCACCCCCCCGCACCGAAATTGATAAAGCACTGATTGCGATCGCACCGAATAAGCAACCGCGGAAGATGATTGAAGTACCACCTCCTACGGTTGATAAAGGCGAAGAACTCTACGTGATTAGTTTCGATGGATCTGCAAGTGTCAAACGACGTGTAGGTGCGTTCGGCGCTAACGTTTGGAAATTACCGGAGTGGAAGATTATGACCGCGGTAGCCGATCATGCACCTAATATCACGGTGAATGAAGCTGAATACCATGGATTGCTCTTAAGTTTGGATCTACTGTCGCGATACCCCAGAGGAAGGATGATCTTGTGTGGAGATTGGAATTTGGTAATCAGGAAAATGCGCGGCAAAATAGAGTGTAAAGCTCCACGATTGAAAGTGTTGCAACAGCGTGCGTTTAAAATCCTGCGCGAATGGACCGATCATGATCTAGTGCATGTCAAAAGAGAGTGGTATAAGAGTGCAGATCATATCGCCACTATGGACATGAAGGGTGGAACAAGATGTGAGATTGATAACGAGAAAAAGCTGGAGGAATTGGTCAATCTCAACAGATTGTCGGAAGTGATCACGTGGAATGAATATCCCACTGTCCCACAAGTGCTAGTGACGACATGATCACGTAACCTCCGTCAACCGCGACCGTCAACGTGGCCCGATATATCCATAGACGGGATGAGGGCGGAACGTGTGAAAAAGGCGCAGGAAGAAGAGAAATGGATTCATTATTTGCGAAGTTACCTGTACGGTGACGTCTCACAATCGAGCGCAGACGAGGTAAAGGACTGCGCGAAAATTGCCGACAACTACGATGTCGATGAACAAGGATTGCTTATTTACTGTGGAAATATGGCTAAAGGAAAAGCCAGCGATGATCAAGAGGATCAAGACGATCGACGCTCTTCGATTAAGCTGGTCTTACCCGAGACCCTACATGCGGATGTCCTCCACCATTATCATGTGAGCTTGGAAGGAGGACACCAAGGCATAGGGCGTACATATCAGCGGATCAGACGATACTTCAATTGGCGTGGTCTATTCGAAGCGTACAAAGATTTGTTGTACAATGCGTGGATTGCGAGACGGGGAAGGGCCAGCCTACGATCAAGGGCATGTCGCCGGGGAATATCGAGTCCACGTACCCATTCCAAGTGATAGTCATGGATCATATCCCGTCACTACCCCGATCTACGGATGGACATACGGAACTGCTGATTTTTACGGATCTGTTTACGGGTATGGTGATCGCTAAAGCTGGATTGTCCCGCACAGCGCAGAAAGTCGCCGAAAATTATGAAGAATGTGTATTTAGACGATTCGGAGCTAGTGAGGTGATCAGGCATGATCGAGAGCCCGGTTTTATGTCGAAAGTATTTCGTGCATTCAACAAGATTGTGGGACAACGCCAAAGTGCCACTATGGCATACCGTCCACAGGCGAACGGCAAGGCGGAGAGAACAGACGATTACACGGGCGATCAAGATGTATGTATCATATGCCGGCCAGAAAGATTGGAGCTCTTATGCAGAGCGACTGGTGTTCGCGCTAAATTCTACCCCTGATCGCATTCGTGGAGAAAACACCATTTTATTTTAGCGTATGGGTGGGATACGCGATCATCGTTGTAACCAACGTTGCAACTGGGCGGAATTCGTCGTAAAGACCGGAATGCTCGTCGGTGGAGATATAAGTTTCAGAAAGACTACAGATACGCCCGTGATCAAGTGAGCACTCGATTGCACCAAGCGATGGATGATCGAGCTGAAAAGCACAATGAACAAGTGATACCGCACAAGATTAAAGCTGGATCAAGGGTCTGGTTATATCTCGATCGGGTGAAAGAAGGGTTCGTGAAGAAACTGGCGCATATGTGGCATGGACCCTTCAGAGTAGATGAGGTGATCGGGATCATGCGGCGAGATTGGTTACAGCTGGCACCAATTATAGCATGTTCCCAGTGGTGCACCTGTCCAAGTTGAAATTGGTCAAGGAGTTTCCAGATCGCCCTACTGCTGTGCTAACAGTCGGAGTAGAAGATCGTTTTGACTTCTACGAAGCTTTGCTACCCGAAGACAGCTGGGAAAGGACGCTAGACCCAGATGAATTTGAAGTTGATCGTATCACCGATGTCCGATCTGGTCGGAAGACTAGGTATGGAAGAACGTTACGTAAATACCAAGTCTACTGGAAGGGTTATGCTGAGCCGTCGTGGGTAGACGAGGCAGATCTGAACTGCGATGCTCTGATCAAGGATTTCGAAAGGAAGATGGTCAACAGATATCGGTTGACGTAATGCAAGTGGACGAAGAGTCCAACTAATTCGTGATCGACGAACCGATCGTGGGATTATGATCGAAGAACCTCCGATTGAAGAAAATTATTGATGAGACTCACAATGGATGAAAAAATGATGAATGAATTGAAGTGGTGTGTTTACGATGTATATTGCGAAGTAAGGTGGTGGAACAGCGGCAGATGAGCCTATGTAAGGACGATCTATGTTATGCATGAAAAAGGTGACGAAGCAACGGTTGGAAATGACATGGTCAAGAGCATTTATTGATTAAAAGGGAAGTGATCGACCAGCTAATCAGACTCATAGAACTTGCGACGGATGCGAGGAATTTTACGGCCAGGGTGGTCTTCGGGGGAAAGACGACACTGAACCCGCCAAGGTTCAAAGTCATCAGCCTCTCTCAACGCGTCGGATAGGGTCCGAGTGGGCAGGTCCGATAGGAACCCGGGGTACCACGCCCCATCGTCGGCCGGTGCAAACTTCAAAGGACGGTTTCGAGCACAATGGGTGATCGACGGGTCCAGGAAAATGTCGAGATCACACTTCCCGTCGATCATTCCCCGAAGGATAAACTCCACAATTCTCTTCCATGTCGCCCTGGCACGACTTCTTCGCTGAAGTCGATCGTTGTAATAGTCCCGGAAGAAGTCATCAGTCTCGCGAAGGTTTTTCTCTATGGGGAGATAATGCGTCTACTCCCAGATAGCCAGCGCGTGCTGGTCGAGAAACGACCGGTACTTTGCTTCCAAGTAGTCAAACCAGCCGACTGAGCGGAAAGAAGTGGGCGGCAGCATGGTCGTGAAAATGTCCCAGGGGCGTTGGGAATATAACCGTTCCACCTCCGGCCGAGTGATCAAATGACCAAACCACTGATCAGCCGTAAGGGCATGCTTGGCAGCTGGAAACAACCATCCTTCGGGGCGGGTCAAGTAGCCAAAAGACCACTTGAGCCGTGACGCTACGCAGATCGAACCCACTGAGTTGACTTGGAGTCCATGGCAGGATGTCGGCGTCAGTGACATCATCAGGTACCGCGATCAACGACTTGAAATCACCCGTACGAGGAAAACGGGACCCGGCAGAGCCTTGATCAGGAAAATCCTCGCTCCCGAATTCGCTAATTGTTAAAGTAGATGTAATGGAAGCGATCGGGTCAGGGACCCACCTTCATCGTCCTGATCAGGACTTGGAGGATCAACGTCCTCCGACTTCGCCTCCGAAATGGGGGAGAGGAGTCGTGGCCGCTTGGACCGAAAGGAAGTTCGGGAGCGTTGAATGCGTCTTTTAGCCGAAGGAGCGGCGCGGCTGATCGAGCCGTCTTGAGAATCAGCGGGAAGACCAGCAGGCGATGCAGCCTGATTAGAAACTGCAAGAGGGGTGCGGGCCACCGGTGCGATATGCATCCGCAACGACATACCATCCAATTGGTCCTGAAGGTCCAAGTGAGACGAGCGTAATTGCATGACTTCGTCTTGAGCCTGTCGCAGTTGATTGCGCAGCGTGTCGCGTTGAAACTTGATCGAAGCGACATTGCGTGGTGGAAAGCTCCTCCTCCAGCTGAGAATATGCGGCGCGTAGATCATCCAGTTCAGCCTGTAGGTCAGATACTCCTTCGACCCGCTCACATATCTCCTGCGTCTGAGCTATGATGGCGGTATAGTCATCCATCTGCATGCGATTGGTTTTATTCTTCTTCCGGAGGCGATCGCACTGATCTTTGCGCCTGTCAATCTCGGCTGTGAGTTTGAACGCCTGCTCGACCAAGAGCTGATTCTTAGAAGCAGCCTGATTTTACTCTTCTTGTAACTTGTCCATGCTCTGCTGAAGTTGATCCAGATCTCGCGCTAGATCAGCAATAGTATCTTCATGCACCGATCTCAGATAACGATCGCGATCACGACGGCTCTCCAGATCGCGGATCCGGGCGCGTTGATCGACCATGGTTTTCTTTTGATCGTCTATGGTGTTTTTGGTGGTATTCAACTTAGACTTGAGATCGTTCAATACAGTGTCAACGAAGTCACGCAGTGGCACAAGCTGTTTAAGGGCGGTTTGCTCGATCTCGGCATCTCGGTCCGCCACATCGTGGTTGGCACGAGCGAGCTGCTGTCGAAGCATCGCGATAGTGTCTTCGCTCATCGCGAGCGAGTTGGATAACACGGTGATCTGTTCATCACATGCGTGGAGGGCCTCTCGTAGGCTGTAAGCTTGATTGATTGCGGCGATCGCCTGATCAGCCGCGGCCCGATCCAGGGCAGGAGCGTCGGTGATGTTCGCTGGGGTGTCGTCCGTTATCTCTTGCACGATGGAAATGCAGAAAAGCCTGATCGGGAGAGTCTGATCGCAGATGCCACGGTTGGTGGAGGATGAACGTTTGATCGCGAGGGGCATACCACTAACAGTAACGGCCTGATCGATTGGGTCCCGATCGGAGGGAGAAAGGGCAGATTGATGGGTGCTGATCACCTTATCGATGATGTCATGATTGATGGGTGTGTACCACCCGACCAACGGTGGCATGATCTATGGTGGCCAACGGCATGATCGACCCTCGCCCCAACCGCTGTACGGCTGGGACGAGGCTCAGTGGCGGCTGTGGTAAAGTGTGCCACAAAATTTGGCCTAATTAAGGGCTTAATTAGGGGCTTAATTAGGGGCCTGACTGCGGACACAAATTGGGTACGTAATCGTGTACGATTGTTCTTACCACGGTGTATACAGTTGCGTGTACATCCGTGGTGCCCATAGACAGGACATAGACGGGACATTGGGAGATGGGACGATTACATACAGGTACTCAACGAACAGCAACGAACATCGAAGAACGACGGATAAATCAGGTCGACTGGTCTCCGGAGGACGCTGGAATGGGTAGTTCTTAGGATTTAAGCAATAATAAAGTTATCCTTTTGCGTGCGATCTAGCAGATCGTTTTAGGGACGTCACCTTTGCGCCTCCCTCGCCACTAATACCTCTACGTCCCGGGAGGGAGCACTTTGTGCGTTTTTTGCCCACCGGTAGGCGTAGAGTGTTGAAAACCCATCGCAACTCCGCCCGCTGTGTCAGCGGCTCTTCTTGTAATGGGTTTTGGTCTCGGGAACGTGATTGACCAGTGCTCTCACCTCTTCCCCGTTTGGTTCACGTTTGGCCCCTATAGTTCGGCTGCTGTAAGCGCCCCACGGGAACTCTAGGTGGATTTAATGAAATTCCCTTCCCTCGTAAATTCTAGGCTAGGACTCCAGAGGCTCCGTGATCGGGCAGTGAAGCCTTCCGCTGCCTGATCAAGTACTCCCTTCACCGATCAACACCTGATCAAGCCTGATCAAGTATGATCACAGCTGATCAACGACTTTTAGCACCTGATCAATCCTGATTAAGTCTGATCACAACTGATCAACGACTTTTAGCGCCTGATCAAGCCTGATAAAGCCTGATCGCTGCTGATCAAACCTGATCACGCCTGTTTCGAGCTTGATTGCGCCTGATCAAGCGGAATCGCAGCAGTCGCTTCATCACAAGACAACTCAATCTTGCAACAAGGAATTGCAGCGTGCCATCCCCGCCACCTGGAGAGCGACCCACGCCCAAGCCGTCGTGTACAAAAGGTTAGCAGGAACACAAGCAGTCAAGAGACAACCGGAGGACCCCCTTCGTTAGTCGGCAGTCCGGGTGTCGTGGTAACGCCTGATTAAGCGTCAAAAACTTTGATCAGCCGCTCCACCACAATTCGCTGTGCATCGTCCTCATCCTGGAGGCGTAGTCGGAGGCCTTTTAAGCTTTGAAAACGGCCCTTCAACAATCCAATGCAATGCTCATTGCAGACGCGGAAGCTGCTTAGCTGTTTGTTAAATATTTTGTTCGGTATTGAGGGACCCGTGCGCTGGATTCTTGAAACATGGAATTATCGTTACATTAGGTAAAAATCCGGAATCTGCAAGCAGGTATTCCCGTCCAGAGAACATTTGGTCCTTGTTCTGTACAAGGTAGCAATTTTGCATAAGATGAGTGTAGCCGGTGCGTATACGAACGGTGCGGCTAGCGCACAGAGGAAGACTTTCCTTAAAGCGGTGTTCGCCGCTACTTAGCCGATACGCCCTTATTAAGGGCTTAGTAGGAGAGAGCTCTCCTACTCGGGGCCAAGATTCCCGGGTTAGTTTACTATAGCCTTTACTAGTGCCTTAACGGCAAGGATCCCTTACAAAGGGTGTAGCTAAGGGGATGGCTCCCCTTACGCTACGGCACTCACTACACGCACGACCGGTAGAGATCGTGCGTCTGTACTAAAGAGTGAAAAGTAAACTGAATATATTTAATATGTAATTATTTAAACTAATATAAACTATATGTAACACTAAGTAGAATATTCCTAATTCGTACCTAGCTAAAATGTAGTGTACACACCTGTGTACTGACACGTGGATGGCTGACACACCACCACACCAAGGGGCCATGCCCTGATTGGTTAAAATAACCAAAGGTTCGAAACCTTTCAACCCGGCCAATACTGGCCTCAACCGTGGTGTACTCATGTACACCAACACTCAGTGTTACCCGAATGTAACCCCGTTACAATGAGCGTCATGAGAACATCCCGTCCATCCAGTGTACAAGTATCGAATGCGTTTGGCGTCATCGCATACAACCGAGCCTGCCATTCCAAACAGTCCTTTGCGACTGTAGTAGTCCTTCAATCCGTTTCCGGTTTATCCTGAAATACAAAAAGCGTTCCGTCCACAAATCCAGTGCAATAGGGGAAGCCAGACGCGTTTTTAATTCGTTGCGCTATTTTCTTTCGTTCGTCCGCATCTGGCCAGAATAAGACATCACTTTTTTGAAGACTAATTAGCAGCTGTAGATCCATAGAAACCAAGCAATAGAGTACACTCCAGGACAATTTTACCTATCTAAAGATAAAATGGCCATTATACACCTATTTGTGTACAATTAAACGGTTCCTTCGGAGATACGAAAAAACCTTGCAAGCATTCCAACAGATGCACCATTGCCAAAGCCTCCAAACCGCTTCAAAGTGACTATCAACTGCTCGTTTACCGGGCGTTGGGGATTTCTTGAGTTGTTGTGAAACACATGGTTATCCTTAATAAGCGATACAATTTGTACAAAGGCTCCCTTCGACATACGAAACTCTTGTTTGAATCTAGGTCCATCAAGTTGATTCATGTGGAAATCAAAAACGTTTGGCGCCCGAGCAATGGAGTTTCTTGTCAGGTAGCGGTTTGTTTTCACTTGCTCCTTCCAGTAGAGCACTTCCAAAATCTCGTCGTCGGACTCACTTGTCCATTCGCTTTCAGTGGTATCGCTGGTGTCAGCATCAGATCTAGTTTCTGAACTGTCCTCATCTTCGCTTTCACCAAACACGTAAACCAGGACCGAGAGCCTAATAAGTGACTTCGAGTAGCGGTCCAAAGTGCGCAGTAAACTAACGCGAGCAGAAAGCTTTGGCATGGTTTTGGGTCGTTAGTCGCGAAAAGTGAGTCTGGGTGGAGTGTGATGGTGTCGATGGTGAGTGACGAGAACGCGCTATCTGATTGGTTGTTTACTTCCGATCGGCAGGAGTGGGGACTGGCGGCTTCAAAGTTAGCCACTTGCAGAACGATTCCAGTTGGATAATTGGGTTTTCTGCAAAATCGTCTGCGAAATCTTCTGAATCTAACTTTGAAACCCTCTATTGTGTAGCGAGTCATTAATTTCCGATGTTTGGAGAGATCGGTACAATCTCGTCTGTATGTATGACAAATACATTCTGTATGGGCTGTGGTGTTCACCAACTGCCGAAAGTGGTGATGGTAAAGATTTTCGATGGACCCTGCTGGTGATTACATTCAGATGTCTAGACACGCGGGTCACTGCTCGCTTGATTCCTGGTATTGTGGAGCAGGCAAGGGTGCAAACATACATCATGGACGTCACGTCGTTGCGTCGGCTCGTGTCCATGTTTACACTACTTGGGACGGGTTTGTCCCGCATCAATGATTACAACGAAAGTCACTCGGATTTCCCCATTACAGCTGGTCAGATGTCTCGCTTTGTACCGAAATGGCTCATCTTCTCCCATTTGTTGGGTTTTGGAGATTCGATGGACACGGCAAATCGTACTATTACGTGTGACCTCGTTGTCCAAATACTTGAAAGCCGCTTAGTATTTCCAATTTCAGGGCCATCTACTGTACAACGGTCTGATGGGGTATGAAGTGAATAATGACAACGGAGAGGGACACCAATAGTCCCGGTCAACTCACAATTGGATATTAAAAGTCATCAGTTTGCCGGCGAATGATGCTGTAGTAACCAAGGTCGAAACGATTCGTAACGTCGAAGTGCTCCGAGGATGGCTGTCGCAACATCGACCGCTGATCCTCTGTGGTCCGCAGGCCGATAACATTGATTCTCCCCAATCATCTCCCACTTTTTGTGTTCGAGTTTTCAAGCCTCGATTTCTCGTCTGAAGCTCCCCTGACCTTATTTTGAAAAAATTCTAGCAGTATTATGAATACAAGCGCACTTCAAATAGATTGATGCTTGTTCCCAATGCACCCCAAAAGTGGCTTGTTGTATTCTGTGATGAAATTAATCTTCTAGGGGCTGATCGATACGGAACCCAACGCGTGATTACATTTTTGAGGCAATTAGTCAAGCAAAAAGGCTTTCGGTTAGGCAGTAGGAACGCATGGGCGCGATTAGAGCGTACTCGGTTTGTCGGTGCTTGCAATCCGCTAACGTCTAGGACGTGTCCCAACTTCTCCGCGTTTACTGCACCCATGCACTTGTACTTCTCGTTGATTTTCCGTCGTACCCTTCACCTATACAGATTTAGGAACGTTTCATCGTGATCTATTAAGGCTGATACGATACCATCTTTGCGATCGTATGTTCAACCGCTTATGAACTTGATAGTGGATGTGTATGATAGCAACTAAAAGAAATTCACCATTATATCTACAGTCCCCACGAGCTGTCGAGGTGGATCCGACCGCAGTGTGAAGCTATTGAACCCTTGGGATACGAAACCGATATTCAAACGCTGATAAAATTGGTCTTTCATGAAGCTCTCCGACTCTTTATGGACCACGTGGTGGCATCTGATGAGTAAAGCGGTGTTTTCATATGGTAAGGAGGCGCTACGGAATCACTTTCCTAAAAGCACTACTGCTCTCAAAGTTGTAGAATACGGAGATCAACATCCAATTTCGTTCAGTACGTGGCTTTCAAAGATTTACACGGATTTCACGACGACAGATCTTTGCAAAGATGTTAAAGCTCGCTTGCGGATCTTCTACGAAGAAAAACTTAACTTACATCTCGTGGTGTTTTTGGTTCGGTGATTGTTCCTGTTCTTCACATCGATCGCGTTCTTCGTCAAACGCTTTGACTACTTGTTGGTGAAAGCGGTGCGGGAAAAACGGTTTTGTCTCGTTTTGTGAGCTGGATCAACGGTATGTCCGTTTTCCAAATAAATTTCACATCTAGTTACACGGGCTTACTGCGATCGGTGCAATAGGATTGTGGGTACAAGGTGAACCCTTGGAATGGGACTCGGGAAGCCATTCACAGCCTCTATCGAGAGTAGGTACCGGAGCAATGGAAACCATTGTATCACGTCTCAAATGAGCTGAGATTGAGTGAGTGGCTGACGGACTTTTCCTGCCACGTGCGTCAGCTAAACTCATGCTATCATAATGATAACGCCAAAAACTTAATGGTCATGTCCATCGAGCAACACCTCAAAACTTTGTCCAAATCGTCCACCAAGTCGCTGATTTGCAGCATCGGATTAATCATCAGTCGAATGAATCGGTTAAACATTCGATAAAAATCGATACGCATCGGATATCAACTCGATTTTTCTTTACCACGATAGGTGACCAAAGGGGATGTACAATCTTTGTCCATACTAGTCCCTTAATCAATGCTGTTATTCGTGCGATACCAATGTGCGACACGGCGACAACGCTGAGCAATAGGTTATGGATCTCCGACGTCTACGTCCCAAATAGCTCGAAACGCTGCGGGCGGTAAATAATTAGCTTTCCGCTCAGCAGGTGGAAATGACCCCAGATGATATTATGGAATTTTTAAATCTCCCTTAATCTATTAATAACATAGGCGTCGCCAACTTGTAAATATTCAAAAATGAACGTTTGATTTGGGGCCACTTGGCGTAATATCGTTAGTTGATTTTCTAGCGCTTTAGGAATAAGATCACCCCATCGTGTACACGTACTGACTCTTCTTCTGCACCATTCGGTAGCTCAGCTCTAACCCTGCTATTTATAGTTTACCCTTTGTCCACCAGACTGGGAAGCTAGTCACAATTGGTCCATCTGTTGATCAGGAAAAGATCAGGGCAGTGAACAGCCTCGTCCGCGGCAATAGTTTGATCACCACTATTTGCTGTCAGTTCTGCCTCCATCTGCGTCACAGACACAGTTTCCCCCCGCGTCGCGTTCTGTCGTCCGGACGGATCAGAATCTGAGCGGGTGTCTCACAAGAGGGCCGGTATGTCTATGGTTGTAGACATTTGATCAATTGCCTTGCAAGATCCTTCACTCCCTTAATTATTCGTTGTCTTTCTGCCACTCGCTATATCGGCACGAACCAATCGAAACAAAAACCGATATCCTTGGAATTACATCATTGCCCACGCCAACTTCGTCATGCAGAATCAGTGGTAGGTAGATCAGTGACACTAGTGATACATTAGATACCCGCCCCTCCTAGTGGTACCTCGCCGAAGGTCGCACGCCAAGCTGAATATCACGCTCGCTGGAACATTGGTATGCTGCTTTCATATGAGGTTTGGAAAAATGTCTGGCCGAGACGCCATAAGGGGAGTAGATTTCATGGTTCCACTAGAACACGACTTTATCTGGCTATTAAGTCAGGTCAAATATCGAGAAGCTGTTTTTTTCCTACAAATCCTCCTGCCAAATCAACGGTGAGTGCCTATACGGACTGAAGATTGCAATAGATCAAGGCTGTGGGTTACATGAGATACGATCACTCTGAAAATAAAGAAGCAATTTTATTGTTGAGCTTCTCTGTCGCCTTCGCTTCTAAACCACATCCCCGTTACTTGGTATTATCCATACCCATATTTTTCCAGGTAACAGATGCAACTCCATGATACACTCTGGTCTAGCAAATTCATCAACACGAACACTTAAAAAAAACGGATTTTAATATCACGTGTATTGTTGTTGATCGTATCAGACTTCGGCTGATCAAGCCCTTTCCCAACGTATGTAAAATACAGAGATCGTCTCGATCCAGATTTTGACCTGGCTTGAGCGTCCTAGTCTAACATCTTTTCCGCGTCCGCTGACAACATTCGGCCTGTCGATCAGACTTAAACTATTGGCGGATCAAGATTAAAAAATGCTCCATCGAGAACTCTCCGTCCTTGAGGATCATACCGCATGTTCGACACGTAAATAAGCAATGATCACTAGGTGACCACTTCTCTAAAATTCGGACCGACGAGGTGTTTCCAACAACAGCAACCCTCATACTTTCTGGGCCGCATTTTTTACCCTGGAGAGGATGTTCGATTTGATGCGTGTTTTCTTATCACCATTCGGTATTGCCGCCATCGGAGCCAGATTCACCCTACTCTCTTGATTGGGTCTGATAACCTTGACTGCCTGTGGCTGTTTAGACGACGTGTGTGGATAGGTTTGCACCCCTTCTTCTCAACTCCAATGATGCCCGGTTAGCGCGCTTCTTGCTACTTTGTCATGCGCGTATTGTCTCTTTCAGTTTTCATTGTAGTCTAGTCTCAGTAGCGTTAGCTGATCAGTGAGGTTGTCCTTGTCCAAAGTATCAATAAGCGTGACTAGTCCACGCTTTTCCGCGGCTGGCCCGTTTTGGATCCGTAGTATAGTACGCATTCCTTCCATGTTAAGCCCAGGTAGAAGATATCCTAACGGTGTCTCGTCAGCTCTCTTTGTCATATGATAGTTTTGTCGGTCTAGAGTGCCCTTATCCAGCTACTGAAACCAACTACAGGTCCTTTTAAAAATAAGTAATATTGAACATCGCTCTTGATCATGTACTTGAGCACGTAGAAAAGCCGATTGCGTTGCCGTAATTTCCGCCGGTGCTCCTATCCGTCCCTGATTCGTCAGAGCCAATGCTTTAATTTATTTGTGGCTATAGACTAATAGGTAAATCTTTTATCTTCCAAGTGCTCGAGTCCCACTAATCACACAGAATAATAAAGACTGAGTCCTTAAAAGAGAGAAAATAGTAAATTCTTCATATCAATCAATTCGACATACTGAATGGAAGGTACTACGAACCAATAATCCAGGGAAATGGAGAAACCACTTATCCAATTGAATGCAAATAAAGAACTGAGTCCCTCAACTATTTCTGGCCACTAATTCAACTCAGGTATACTGCGACAACAGCTTTATCTCTAATGAAGAATCACTTCTTGAATCGAATTGAAGTTGAGCGCTGAGTACCTAGCTATAGCCACAAATATACCTAATCAAAAATCCGTCGCATTACCTCAAACAGGGAAATTTATGCCATTGTAGTCAACAGTAATATACTGCGCGTATTTTTGCCGAAAACTTCAGATACTTCCACGACCAAAAAAGGGTAGAGACACAATTATATGTTAATGAACTTCCAAAATAGGTGATGTATCACGCGGCAATACTTCAGCTAAATTAGGATATTCGGAATAGTTCACCGCAACCCCAATGCGACCACAAGCAGAGAGTCCGCGTCCGCGCTCACGGCGATATGACCGGCTCGGGAGTGGCGTGCTCGACAACGTGATCTTCAGACGCAAGAACAACAAGAACAACCCCCAATGCGACCGCAACCAGAGAGTCCGCGTTTACAGCGAAGCAGAATGTCTCGGGAGCAGCATTCTCGATAACGTGCTGTTGAGATGCAAGAGCAACAAGAACAACGACGCCAAGCTCAGGCAGCGGTAAGACGTGCTCAACGTGCACGGAAGCTCTTGGAAAACCACTTGGGCTCCGCTGAACAGGAGTTTCCCCTTGCACGTCAGGAGATCCTCGCAAATTACGCCTCGCTGCGCTTTGTTCTCAACTCGGTTAACGTCTGCTTCCACAACTGGAGGGCGCTCCATTGGATTAAGGAGCGCGTGAAGTGTCCTGGATCAACCCTTGCACGCCCATTTTTCACTATATGCTTCGAGCATGGAAAGGTATCCAACGTCCCACCATTGAAAAAGCGACCAAAGCCACTACGTAGTCTGTTGCCTATTGCCCGGGCGTTCCGCACCAACAACAGGGCGTACTACAGCGATCTGTAGTTCATGTCCCTGGGTGCGAAATTGGATGAACGGTTATGCAGGGAGGGTTGTACGCCTTTTTGACTCCAATATACCCTGTACCACCGAATGAAGTTGTTATTGCCGAAGCCTGGTCAGCCAAGGAAGTTCTCGCAGTTGTAATCACCGACAACACCATGGCTTTTGGTGGCGGCGTGAATGTCTTTCCGTAACTGGACGGTCTGATAAACACGAATTATGATGGCATCGCCGATGGCGCAAGAAACACACGTGCCGACTTTGTCCACCGTGCAATCCTTTCCGCCCACAAGAAAATGTGGCCGCTATCAGCACAACCGTCCTGAACATGGTTCCGGGTAAGTACAGGAATTTCTCAGTGCCGACATAATTTACGATGAGGAGGGATCAAATGCAATCGCGACGGATAGCTTGACTTGGATGGATGGTCGCCGCATCTACTGGTAGTGAAAGTTCGCTCACAAATCATGCTCCTGCGGAGTCTGGACCCATCCAACGGGCTTTGAAACGGCACGCGCCTAATTTCGCGCCGGTACTCCGCATGTGTGATTGAGGTTGAAGTCTGACGGGTGATCATGCAGGGCACGTTTGCCTTTTCCCGTGCATTGCAATAGCAACTAAGCTATCAGGCCTGCCTTACACGGTCCGTCGGAAGCGGTTTTACTGTGCGCTTGGCCTATGAGATGAAAATAATCGAATCACAGGGACAGACGCTGCACAAGGTTGGAATAGGTCTCACAAGGGAAGTTGCGAGTTGTGCGTCGCCTTTCAGGGTCTACAGCACCCGCAAACATGTCCGTCATTTTGAAAGCTGAGTCCGCAGAACGACGACTAATGGGCAACGTTGTTATTGACGAAGCACCACGTTGAATGAGGTTGCAAAGTGTCGCAATCTTGTGAGCGAATTTCACACGCAGTCGTTGAAAGCAAAAATATTTCATTTTGTTTCAATGAATTCCAATGCAACAAACAGTCGAAACGACGGCTACCATCATCTGGTTAAAAAAAACCCACGTGTACGAACATTATGCCAAATTCGAACCGATAACCGTCCGGTGGCTCAGATCTCATATCGACCAGACTTCTGCATCGGAGGGGACTGCAATTGCTACAAACATTGTCCCCGAATGAAAGAACGTTTCAGTATTCATTGTGTATATAGATGCTTTTGTAACCGACATTCCTGGTTCAGTTTAAGATTCGCAAAGGATTGAATATCTTTCTTTCAGTTTCTAATCATCAATGAGTTTGCTTGTAGCCTCGCACGTCCACTTTGTATTTGATCTTCGTTTTTCTAGGAGGGATGCCTTACAAGACGGGTCGGTTCAGTCATACTTACTACCAAGCTCTTTAACATCCTCCCTATGTGTCATTTTTATAACAGCTTATTGGCACTTAATTGTCCGATCGAGGCTGTAGGTGTTGGGGTTGGGTTGGGATTGGCAAAACCAACTTTGAGTTACTTAATACGAAGTCGGTAAAACGACACCTGGCGTCGTTTACAATTTCCTATCAACTAAACCCTAAACCCTAACCCTAAACCCTAAGCCCTTAAAACGACCCCCGGGCGTCGTTTTAAGATTCCTCATTTGATAAGCCACAACATCATGCATCTGCTGTGTTGTTCTCTACACCACTTATTACTTCCTGATTTGCGACTAAGTACGCAAACGAACCAAATTGTGACACGTGGAAGGGTGACTTCACTACTGATGAACACTGGCGACGGCGGAACGCCGCTGGGCGATGCCCCCCCCCACTGCCTGTGAAGCAGGATGCACTTATGCAGGGGAAGCACGGGCCTGGTCCCGGGCCATCGGCGGCTGGGCGGGTCTCCTTCGCGGCTGTGGTCAAAGGCTTCGACCACCGTCATGGCTCCAGCGCACCTAATGGACACGGCGTATCTGATGGAGTCCTTGCTCCTAACGGAGCCCTCGCACCCAACGGACCCGGCGGAAGAAACAACAACGGCGACCGGAACGATCCTGCCGAACGCACCACCTCGCCTCCGACGGGTGTCAGGGGACCACAAGACCGACGTTATGTACTGGTGAGCACTGGAATGAGACGATAAATCGACAAGGCAGATGATGATTTGCGTCCAATGATTCCACTTGAGGAGGAGGCGCTTGCATCATGGATGATGGGTGGCATTGTACTCCCGTCGCCGCCCGGATTTCTAGTATGCACACACTCGAGAGCGACGCGGGTTGCGATGCTGGATTTCTTCAAAGAATACCTGGAAGGAAAGGTCATTGCGGTCGTTACACCTTCCGTCCGAATGCCTCAACATATTGTGGAGAAAATGTTGCTCTTACTACTGCTGGAACACCGCACAGGGGATACGGCTTCCGATCCATTGAGTCGGGAGCTAGTTAAGGGAGCGAAGCGAACGTGCTACGATTCGAGCACAAGACGCCTCAATTTTGTCCTGCCAGACCAGGCGGCTGCGGCAAGATGGCATGCAAAGTGCGTATCCTTTCGAGGTACCCGCCTTCAGCTCTTGTGCCCAGCAACTCTGGAGAGGGATGACATTGATACGACATCTACATCCAATGTTACGTCTACTCGCACCACGTTGCAGTACCAAGTGAGAATCTTGGTACATGGCGTGACAGCGGGCACAATTCAAGCAATTTTATCGTCGAGTGTGTCATGCTCGGTGACGTCGGTGGTTCGAGGGAGCCTAAATGGATCAGAAGCGTACGATTCCAATTTTTTCGTCGCCACGTTTGATTCCGCTACTTTCCCCGAAGAGATCAAGCTGGTGACGTACATTCAAACGACTGACACGACGCTGATCCTGCGTCATCACCGACATTTTCAACGAGTCCCGTGTTTTTCGTGCTATTCGCCGTACCACTCCAGTGCGAAATGCGCGGCTCGCAAGGGCGCTGTCTTGTCCGAAAACCATCGCAAGTACACTGGGACGCACCAAGTGGCAAAGAAATTCAGTGTCTTGACTTTCAAGCACCTTGATGTGTCTGGGCGCCTGCAACATGTCGCTGGACAGGCAGAGACGCTGGCAGCGACCACCGCCAAGCTTATACGGATGCTTGCAAGGCACCACTCTTGGCCAAGGTGCCCCAATCTTCTCCAAGAGACGAGGCAAGGGAGGATGCATCCCCCTCTTGATCCAGTGACCAGCCAGCGATAAGCGGAGATGCCGCACGCTCAACTGGTCCTACCTCCGCCGGATGGTTTGACCCAGGTGCGAACAAGAAAAAGCGGGACTCGCGGTCCAGCGCAGCGTCATCTACTCAGGCGGAGCCCTCTACTGATGCATCACCTCGACGCCCGCAGTCGAAAGCGGACGAAGGAACTAACAAAGCTATCAAGGCAAGGACCAGAGCGGCGGCAACTTCCGCCAAGAAGAACACAACGAAATCAGGCAAAGTGTATACCATCAAACCTGCTTTGAAAAAAGCAACAATGGATACGAACACAAATGAACCCGCCGCCAAAACGTCCGCGACATCAGCCGCTAATACCAAGGAGGCTAAACAGCGTGCACAAGCGATTGCCGAACTGGACCAACTCATTGGATATGATCGCGCGGCATCCACAGCAGAGCAGGAAGCGGACCCTTCTGCTGTTCCCGAGAAGGCTGTGCTGCAATCCAAGGATAATGCTTTAGCGGCTGCTAAATCTCAAGTGGCGGACGCACGACGTGCAGCTGAAATACTGACTTCCACCGCCGTGGAGAAGACGATCGACGCCGAAAACAAGAAGGCCTTCTGTTTCAAGGCTCACGCTCGAGCTCAGGAGTTGGCTATTGATCTTGAAGCTTCAGGTCTTTACCAACATACTTCTGTCAATGATTCTGACGGAGAATTGCCGAAGTTGAAGTACGCATATCGCACCGCTGGTGCAGAGGCTAACCGAGCGAAGACAACAGCAGATAAGACCATGAACAAATTACAACAACTGTCTCGCCATCTGTCCAAGATTACTCCAAAAGATCCGCCCGAGATCGAGGCCGCTGTCAAGCGCAAGGCCTCAGCGCCGTGCGAGATGCCTGCTGTTACAGCAGTGAAAATTCGGGAGAGGAGTAGCGCAACGATTCAGCGATTGTTGTCGTCGTATGTGCACCGCAAGCGGGGTATGCCTAGCGTGACATCAAAGGCCGAATATAGTGCAGTGTCTTCTGGGGTGGCACCATCTGTTCCGGCTCCATTGGACATGCCACCGACAAACTCGAGGACCAGGACACAGTGACCAGTCATGATCTCGACGTAACTATGGAGGACAGCACTTTAACGTTTGGAACTACTCTGAGAATGGATGATCTTGGCGGAGGGGCCGTAACGCCGCCCCCATGTGCCGCTAGTGTTCCTATTCCAGCGGATCTAGCGAAGGCAATTGAAGACGAGCTTAAGGTCTCTTCAGAAACCATAGCTGATCAAACCATGGCCCCCTGCGATCGCTGGACACGACACAGTGAAGATCAGGAGACAATAAGTATCCAAGAGACAATCAGATCCCCGAGGGATCTTATCCGCACTGAAGATCCTCACGAACAGACGTTACGGGCAACCAGAGTGCGTAAACTTCCTGAATCTTCCTCCGCTGCAGTAGCAGCAGCCGCATTGCCGGAGAGCAAGAAACAAATTTTGGCAAACACAGCTGCAACTTGGAAGTGGGTGTCCGAGCGTAAAGTGGGGACGGATAAACCTGCTACATTGCCTGTTGGTCCGAAGGGCCAATCAGCGTGGATTACTGCGTGTGCGTTGGAACTGGCGACGCTTGTCAGTGCACTGCCGTACCCGGTGGCTTACCTCTCCTCGATGTCGAGGGACAACCTTCGGGCCTTTGGACATTCGATCAACAGCGATTCCCAACTTGCTGTGATACGCCAACATACCACCACACCGATAAAGAGCTGCGAGAGCTGTGTACGGGATGGGCTGCAACGGCAGACGGTCAGTCTGGACAGATCCGGTGGAAGACGAAGGACATCATACAACACTGGAGAAAGTTCAATAGACTACAGCAGGAGATGCTGTGCGCGACTGTTTCGAAACCGCTGTCGGACTTGAATCATTGGGGCGTCCTCAATGCCCAGTGTGTGTTACTACCAAAGCTTGATCCTGTCACAGATGAGACAAAGATGGTGATTCCACAGTCCAAAGCGGTACTATACCACTACTCCGAAGAGGTGCGCGCAGCTGTCAGCGGCATTCTATGCAAGCCTGCTATTTGGAAGCCGGCACTTGACCTTATTCGCCCGCGATGGTCAAATGCTGGACCACCAAAACTAAGGGCACATCTGCTGTGCAAAGGACTGCTTCTTCAGGGGATGAGAATCCAAGTCCCTCTTCTCCAAATACTCTAGGGCAACCTCAGTTGTCTGCCAGGGTTGAGTTTCCTCCTGTTCTCCATCCAACGGCTTGCTCACCTCGAGGTCGTCGTAGGAGAATGTCGAAGACTTCTCACAGTCCGAGCGAAAACATCATCGGTCTCCATTCGCAAGATGTCGCGGGATTCCCCAAACATCCGGAACGGTGTGCAGAATGGTTTGGCCATTTTAGGCAGCGAGAATCTCGTGGAGCCATCGACTTGGTTCTTTTGAAAGAAACGCGGGTCTCGGTTGGTGAAGGAGCAAGCTTAAACAAGTTGTACAACTCCACATGGGGCTTCGTGGACAAACCCGGACGCACATTATGGACCGAGTCAGACGAAGCGTGTGGTGGGATTGTGTTTTTACTAAGCCCATAATCGTCGATTACTGATATGGAACCGTGGCATGAGGCGCAGTGGACACCGCACTGGATGTCTGTTCGTATTACTATTCGAGGTGAAACAGTTCTCGTTGTCAACGTATATGCCCCGAGTGGTAAGGCTGAACGGGAGACGTTTTTTGAGATGCTTCGACATCACCTGCTGGAACACGACGGACCTCTGTTCGTGGGTGGGGATTTCAACTGCACGTTGGTGCCTCGACTTGACCGTTCCTACGTCTCACCTCCCGTCATACATGATTCCGTGGCGCTACGAACGCTTCTTGAGTGGACAAACCTTTGCGATGTTCTCGAGGATGACATGGATCGAGCGGAAGAATAGAGGATCATATCAGCCTTTCATGCAGCGGCGCACACTTATTTCTACACCTTACCTGGCGGTGGATCGGCAAGTTCTCGACTGGATCGGTGGTATGTGAGCGCTCTTGATGCTATTGGATCCGAGACGTGGATCAGTCTGTACCTGGCCCAGCAGCAGACCACAATGGAATCAGTATACGGATTGGGGCGCACGACATGTTGTGCGCGTACGTAAGCCACGGCGGGTATATCCAGTCACGAACTGTGCGCAAAATACCGCTACAAGCGCCATTCTTGCGGCCTTTGAAGTGGGAAGTGGCGCAGGTTGAAGTTGACAAGTCTAGTTCTGTTCCGACGTCAGACGCTCGTACAGCCTGACGATTGGCCACTGGTGGGATGGATGGAAGATCAGGCTACGGTAAGTTCTTTTGGCTACAGACATCCCGCCAAGGTTTGACACGCAGCTACAGACGGCGGATGAAGTGTTTCTATGTCCGTCTGAATACGGCGCTGTCGGAGGCGCGCTCAGAGGTTACCACAATGGCGTGTACTCAAGCGGTGTGTGACCAACCGAGCCCCGCCGATACTCCTGCGGCACTTCGTAGACACGTTGCGGAGTGTCGACGATTATGGCAAAGGACCAAGGAAGAGCGACTTCTTGTCCAGCACACGTACTCTCCAGGCGAGACTTCTCGTCGTTTCTACTCGCGGGTGTCTAAAAAATTTCAGGACAACGCCATCGTTTCGTTGGGTGGCCAAGCTACATACGGGCTAAATAGGTCGCAGGAGTTGGCTGAGGAAATAGCAGACGGCTGGGGACATCTTATGACTCATTGTTTTGATTTTCCAGATGCCACAGCGGCATTTCTTGACCGAGCCTCCCGTCCGGAACGGGTTGATGACTCTACTGTGACGTCAGCCATATCTCCAGATGATGTGTTTGCGGCTTTGAAGAGGCTGAAACTTGGGAAAGCTGCGGGACCGGATGAAATTAGCAACACATTTTACTGCGATTACGCAGAAGCTCTCGCACCAACTCTCAACACTATACACTAGATGGCTGGAATGCAGCGTGTTGCCGGCGTCATTTGGTGAAGCAAACATTCAGTGTATGAAGAAAACGGCGGCTTCCGCCTTGCCGCATGATCTTAGCCCGATCGCACTGCTCAACAGCGACTAGAAGTTGTTTAGAAAAAGATCCTTTCGTTCCGGGTGCGGCCGATGCTGTCGCATATCGTTCTGCCAGCTCAAGTTGGTTTTGTCCCGCAACGGTCGATTCATACAGCTCTCGACATTTTTCGGCGGTACGCAAAGCGGCAAGTGCTGACCGCGCTCTACACGGAGCCATTGTTCTTCTTCTGGATTTTTCTAAGGAATATGATACGTTGCATTGTCCGTTTCTATTTTCGGTCCTGACCTGTCTTGGATTCTCGCTCAAATTTGTATCGATTGTAGCGGCATTACATCGCGATACGACTTGTCAATTTATTGTGAATGGGTACCGTTAAAGTTGACGTGAAGTTCACTGTGGCGTACGACAATGGTGCCCTCTTGCCCTCCTTCTTTTTATACTCGCCTTGGATAGTGTCTATCGGGTGATTCAAGAGAGGTATGACATTCGCGGGGTACCTCTTACATCTGTAGGGAGAACCACTGACTTCAAAGTTTCGGGCTACGCTGATGACACGGCGGTATACCTGCGCGATCGGTCTGCGGTTATGCCTGTTGATACGATTTTCGATGATTTTGCGGCTGTTTCAGGGCTGTTGACGAATCGATCCAAGTCTATGATGATTGAGCTGGACCCAGGCGGATCATCTCTGCCTTTGGACACATGTGCTCTCAACTTGCTGTCTTCAACTGAATCCTGCAGATATCTTGGTGTACTGGTGGTTCAACAGGATGCGATAAGTGCCAATTGGTATAAATGCATACGTTCCCTATGGAGTCGACTTGTACTAACCCGAGAAAAGACTCCCACGGTGGAACAAAGAGCTCGACTTGCTAGCGCCATCGCGGTGCCAAAAATTACCTACTTAGAACGGCACTGCTGGCCACCTCCCTCCATTGTAAATCTGGTGCAGGGATTGGTTATGGACTTTGTATGGGGCGTCCGTGATGGAAGGAGGTCTCGACCGTGGGTCCCCTCCGATATGGCCTCACTACCGATACAGCAAGGTGGATTATCGGTACCGTGTATTCGAACGGAACTTATGACTATGGCGGCGACCGCTGTTGGACAGTGGGCAGCTACATCTTCGTCGAGAGATTTGCTGATCGGTGATTTCTTATGGGCTCTACCGACTCGGGCCCGCCTTACGTCACGCCATGTTAGGCCCAAGACCAAAAGCGTCGACTCCAAGCGACGCTTTGGCTAACCGGATCTAAAGTTGTCGGGCTTTCAGCTTCTCGCCATGCACGCCAAGGAGAGGTCACGGGGGTCTGCCGGAGGGCCGTCTCTTTTACATCGAGAGCCGTGGTCGAATACAATGAAGACGGAAGTGTTACAATTGATGTCTGCCATTTGCTTGACGAAAGGCTACGGGCAGGGATGCGAGCGGAAGTAGCGACATCATGTCGATTTGAGCAGAGGTGGATGTTACACGCGACGATGACAGACATGTCGTGGCTGAGGGACCGCACAGGCAAGGTGTACACCTTGAACGGGGAGGTTTTGCGCAGGGGTCCAAGTATCTCGGCGATATAGTGAGCTGGGAGCCTTCTCAGAGTGGTATCATTCGGTTTTTGCCCAAGCGCAACATGGCTACTCACTCTATGGCAAAGCGTCGGCACTTTGGTACCTTCTGCCTTGCTCTTATATACAATTTTCCAGCACTCGCCTACCGGTCAGTTGAGTCAGGAGCGTTGATAGCTCACTCGACAAAGGTCTATCTACCAGCATCATGAATGGCTCCTCGGCCATGACGGTACATTGATATCACATTTCGACACGAGTATGGCGGGCAAAGTGTCTCCGGTCTCATCGATGTCTGCTTGCGATGCCGCCGCGTGTCTGGACAGTGGAACTACTGCCCACTTTGGCGCGCATCCAATGCTCACGCGCGTAGTACACCTATGGGCTGGCCGTCGACGATGGAGGCCGCAACGAAGAAAACTGAAACAGTTAATCGCTCGCAGACGCGGTGAGGAAGGCAAACGAATTCGCGAAGAATGAATAGCAAAGCCTGGCTTCCAAGTGATTGCAGCAGGGACATCTCTAATCGAATGGAGAGACATCCGAAGGATACGAGCTTCCTTCCCGACGAACGTGCAGACGCTTTATTTTCTGAAGAGTAACTGCTTCCCGCTCTGGAATTGGGCTAGACAATATCTCTCTTGCCCCGACCCAGCGTTTCCGACTTCCATTCCGGTCATGGCCGATCATGTATGCTGGGATTTCCCAAGTGCTCGGCGCCATTGGGATTATCTACTTGAACGGTGACGACAGCTTGGCGACTTGAGGGAAGCAGATCTTCACGTATGGGTGTTTGGCATGGACCTTTCCGCTACTCCGAGTTATGCGTGGGATGACATCAAACAACCTATAGGACCAGGCGTTGATGTGTCTCGAGCGAAGGATGCGGTCTTTCCCGCAACACGTAAGCTCTGGCGTTTACTCGTTTCCACGACACTACATTCCATCTGGGTTGAGCATCTCCGCCGCTTGGAAGAAGCATCTCTGACACAGGAAGTACACAACGCACGATCCAGGACACAATTTCGACGAGCGGTTTCACGGTTCGGAAGATCAACTTACCAGCCGGACATGGGCGACGACGGACTCCTATTTTCTCGAGTACTGTAGCCGTTGCTTATACGCACGGTGCGGCTAGCGCACAGAGGAAGACTTTCCTTAAGCGGCGATGTGCCTCTACTTATCGGATACGCCCTTATAAAAGGGATTAGTAAGAGAGTTTTCTCTTACTCGGGACCAAGATTTCCCTTGGTTTACTTGTTAGAGTTAACTAACGCCTTGAAACAAGGCTTCTCTTAGAAAGGGAGTATCTAAAGGAGGTATTCCTTTTGGCTACAAACACTCAAATCACGCGCGACCGGTAGAGGTCGTGCGTCTAGCTTTATTTCATTTTTTGCACTTACGAAGAGTGGCTACAAGAAAAATGTTCTCGACAACACGGAGACTTGTAGTGCGCTGCTGGCCGAAGCCACTTGCGCGTTCTTTCGCTGCCAAGGGAAAGAGTGTTAGCGCTGCGATGGAAGAGATCGTGGATCTTACGAAGGTGGTGCCCACTAATATCCTCAAGGACGGCGTGCATCCGGACCTTAAGGAAAGGTCGGAATACCCTGAGTCACTTTACACGCTTTTGGATCCCAAGCTTACGCTTGGAGAATTGGAGCATACGGGTTTTGACAATTTGAGGATGGAAGATCAGCACCGCTTTCTTGGGCTCCTCAATCGACAGGATATCAAGGCGAGCAATGCTGATAAAGTGAAGAAATAAAGCACACGAAGCGGGGGATGGTGTAATAATAGGAGTGATCATGAAAAGATGAATGTATGCCAGTTATAAGAACAGTGTTATATAAACATCACAAAAACCATGTATTGCTCTTGCTTTCTAGCATGTATTGGAGCAGAAATTCAGTACTCGAATTGCTGTTGAGCACATTCACAGCGCTATGAACAACAATTGAAATAGTATTTAGCATATGTGCTTATGAGTTATCCGGGAGTCCTCCTGGCACAAGCTATAGCAAGCAAAAATATTTAACAACTTCAGTTATCAGGAGTGTGTAAGACGGTAGCATACCAGGCAGAAGTTGTTGCCGTTGAGAAGAAATTGGTCCAGTTTCACCTCTCTCATTCCCTCAGGAGTGATTTAATAATCACAGGAAGCATCAAGAGTGGAGAAAACGCCAGATCCACAAGACAATAACGCGTTATCTCCAGGAAATTCAACAACTTACTACTCGGTTACGTCATACAGCACCATGTCTAAAAAACGAACATAGAGCAACACACGATTGCAAACGTTAGTGAAACCCGTATATTTCGAACACAGAATTAATCTTCGCTTCATACTTACTGACGTAGTCGTCAAAGTCACGGAGTGTCCCGTGAAACTCCTTGTTGTCTTAATGACAATTCAGAGCTTGGATCCGATGCACTTATCAATAAGCTCTACGTTCAGACAAAAACACAGCAATGAAAAAAACTATTTAGCCGTCTTTTTACTCGCAGTAGTGAAAATCCGGACTTCTAGACGTCATTAGTACACCCACCAAGCGGCAAGATGCGTCATTGTGAAATGTTGTAACTACTAAAGTGGCGCACATGACATTTGGTACATTTGCACATTAAATCAAGGAAAGCGCTATTTACCCCTTGTAATGGGGTGCCATTACACAATAGATATTCAAGTTAGAATATCACAGTTTAATTTCAGACGCGTTGTCTGAAATTTAAATAGGAGATTATAAGTTATTATAATCTAAGAAGGAAAAGTCGATTCGGTATAAATACCGAATCTTGCAGGTTAACTAATAATACAGTTAGTTGAATACTTGATATTATTATATTAGTTAGGTAATTACTATACTATTAGCCGCTAACCACCCATTAAATAAACACTCTTAATTTTGCGTTCTAATAGATAAGTAGATATTTATATTTAATTTTAGTATAGGATTAGTTGTCATCAACTAATCCTGACCTAATTGTATTGCGCGCTTCCTCGCACAAATACAGTGTAAGCCAGTAACAGGATCAGTCCTGTTACACCTGGTAGCACCTTGTGGTCCGTCTTAACGACCACGGTTCCGTTCTGCTAGTTAACTAGCGGAGCGAAGATTAAGAGCCGCTCGGCATCATGTCGCGAGACATGTCGGCTGCCGAGCGAGAAAGAACGCTGGAAGAGATGAATAAACACTTCCTCACTTTTCGTCGCGTAGTAAAGACGCGACGGTGGAAATGATTCGGTCTATGGGGACCGACATCATTACCTTCCTCAAGAGTAAGTCCCCGGAGGAAGTGGTACAGGTGGTGAACCGCTTTAGACTAAACCACCTAGAAAATCCAGTACGGCTCGCGCCAGAGGCAGCGCGGACCACAACTGCACCTGCAACGCATAGCGTTGAAGTAGTAAAGGCGCGAGTACCGCCCTTTACCGGCGAAGGGGGCGAGCTCCTTCGTAGATGGTTCGCAGAGGTGGAAGATGCCATCTCTGCGCAAAATATTGTTGACGAACGTCAACAGGCGTACTTCGCCACAACATGTCTAGGCGGCAGAGCCAGGGCATGGGCGATGAGTCGCAGAGCCACTGATGACTCTGCGTTCCTTACTTATAAGGAATTTAAAGCTGAGCTAAAGCTCAACTTTGAAGCTCCAGAAATGGAGCTAAGTAGTCGGCAGGAGTTTATGGAACTCCGGCAAGGTAAGCTTGACCTTCAAGCTTACGCTCAGAAGACGCAATATTTGCTGTCAAATATTTTGTATGAGCCGGTTCCCCCTGCTATGCAGGTCACTGGCTTCATGAAGGGACTCAATGATGGTCCCGTCAAACATAGTCTCTATCGGCACCCGCCAGATACTCTGAGGGATGCCATTGATATGAGCATCCGTGAGGAGTTCAGCATGCGATCAGCGTCATCGCATGCTGGGTACAGCCGAAGGGCTCAACAGCCCTTCGCTTTTGACATGCCGCAACGGCATGTCAACAATCAGCAGTCAAGCAGACGAAGCTCACACTTCGTCTCAAGAAACAGCCACCCGCGCCAGAGCATGGGCGGTGAAGGTCCAGAGCCGATGGACCTAGTGGTTGCGGTTGCTTCGAACACGAAGCAACCGAAATTTAAGAAGAATAATCGCGGCAATAGATGCGCGAAAATGAGGCATTTTGCCCATGAGTGTATGGCACCGCGTCCGGTGCCACGCAGTCAGCGGACGGAACCGTCCGCTGCACGGCGACACCAACAGGGACATCACACTGTTGGTGCAAAAAACGAGAATCGCCAGTAGGGGCGGGGCGCCCTACTGGGAATGTTATCCCACATGCCGACATAGGGCATGTGAGGGTAATAGCCCCAGACGGGACTATGTCCTGTCAAAAGGTGCAGGGTGATGGTAAGCCTCTTATCAACCTGGAGGTTAAGCCGCACGGGAGCGATGTCCCCATGCGAGCTTTGTTTGACACAGGAGCGTCAAACAATTTCGTTAGAACTCAGAGTCTAACCCTGTTGAGCTTCGTGGAGGTAGAAACCCCACGAAGTATGTTGTCAGTCCGGTTAGCAACAGGTGCAACCGTGACTATTCCAAAGCGTGTGATTAAAACACGCTTCGAGTTGAATGAACTGTCATTCGAGGATGAATTCATCGTCCTCGATTTAGATAACAAGTTCGATGTGATACTTGGAATCCCATGGATGTCCAAGTTTAGACCTTCGATCGACTGGGTTAACCTGTCGATCGACTGCGGCGGACCCACAGGATCTGATCACCCTGTGTGTAATAGGCTGTATCAGAAGATACAACCGCAGCGTCAGACAGTCTGGTGGATAGCGATGGCACCACCAGGTCTGTTCCGACACGATCAGCGGAAGGTACCTCCGCTGGTGAGAGTCCAGAGGGACTACCACACGCAACAGAAGAGTCGTTGCGTGTTGGAGAGAAACATTCCACGGGTGATAAAGACCACCGTGAGAATGAAGTGATATCCGCGGTGGGAAACACCCACCGTGAGAATGAAGTGATATCCACGGTGGGAAACACCCACCGTGAGAATGAAATGGTATCCACAGTGGGAAACACCCACTGTGCGACCGAAGGTTCCAACACGATGAAAGAATTCCGTGTTGATGAGAGTGAACTCACGATCGAGTGCAATCGTGAGCACAACTCCGTGGTGAGTGGTGACCAGTGCCACCACGTTGCGTTATCCATGCACACGGGTGATAAATACCACCGTGTCTCAGAACAGGCGGCCGATCAGACGAGCACATCTGATCGCCAAGAAAATTCCATGGTAGGCAGTGGCCACCATGATGATGAGTATTCGCACAGGGTGAATCGTAATCACCGTGTAGCAGTCAATCAGACGAGTGCGTCTGATTACATGGACAGTTCCGTCGAGACGATCAACGTATTGACGCAAACGGAGACCGGATTAGCCACCCAGTCTCTGTTGATGGAACACCCTACGAAAGAAGGTTCGGAGGTGATGGCTCTTCCAGCGCTAAGCTGGAAGAAGTTTATGAGAAACTTGCACGATGGTCAGATCGAACAGATCTGTATTATCGTAGCAACAGATGATGTAGCGGATATTCGTGAACGAATATCCACATTACAAGTGGAAAACATTGGGAAAGAGGTTCCCAATGATCAAACCAAAGTTCAGCGCTTTGAAGCGCAGAGCTGGGAGTCGCTTAAAGCGAACTCCCCATTTTATGAGTTACTTCGGGAATACGCTGACGTATTCCCAGAAGAAGTACCTAGCGAGCTCCCTAAGGATAAGGGAACTCGTCATGAGATTTACCTCGTGCCAGGCACGAAGTATTGTGTTACGCGGCAATGGCCGTCGCCGCGTGATCAGGTAAAAGCGATCGACGAGTTTTTCGAAGCTCGTCGCAAATCAGGCCAAGTGCGGGAGTCTACCTCACCGCACTCTACCCCCACCTTTTGTGTGAAGAAGTCCACAGGTGGGTTGATAATCGTTCACGCTTACAACAAGCTGAACACAGCTACGGTACCGGCACAGACACCGATACCGCGGAAGGATGTCATCATAGATGGCATGTTCGGGAGCACCATCTTTAGTGCTCTCGATCTAAGAGATGGATTTTATCAAATCCTAATGCGTCAGAAGGATATCCCTCTCACGGCGGTAAGCACCCCATGCGGCATGCTTGGAGTGGCTTGTTATGCCGCAGGGGATTCGAAATGCCCCTGCTACGTTTAACAGATGTGTAACGCATCTATTACACCCGGTGCGAGAATTCGCACCGAGTTATTTCGATGACGTGTTCATCCATAGTAAGGGTGGACACGATAAAAGCGATGTAGATGTCCATAGGGATCATCTACGTCGAGTGTTAGAGCTTATGCTTACGCATAAGCTCTATGCAAATCTGAAGAAGTGCACCTTTGGTGCACCTGAGATACCCGTTCTTGGATGCTTTGTGGGCAAGAACGGGGTGCGTCCTGATCCAGAAAAGATCAGGGTGATCGTTGAATGGCCTACGCCAAACAACGTTAAGGAACTTCGAAAGTTCCTTGGGTTGGCAACATATTTGCACAAGTATTCGTGCAAGTATGCTGGGTTGATACGGCCTCTTTCTCAATTACTTAAGAAAGATGTCGAATGGCATTGGGATACCCAATGTCAAGATGCTTTTGATGCAGTCAAGCAAAGCTTGACTGAAGCGCCTGTCTTGGCTATAGCCGATAACGAGCGTCCGTTCCACGTCGTTTGAGACGCGAGCGATTTCTCTATTGTCTGTGCTTTGATGCAGCGTGATCACGATGATCGTGATCGCGTAATCTGCTATCAATCGCGTCAGTTGCGCCCAGCCGAGCCCAACTATCCAGTGCATGACAAGGAACTCCTTGCCATGAAGTACGCACTGGCTAAGTTTCGGATCTATCTATTGGGAGATAGACCGTTTGTGGTTTACACGGACCATGCGTCGCTACGCACGGCCGTGAATTCACCAGACATTTCTCAAAGAATGGCTCGATGGCTGTCATTCTTTGCTGAGTACAACTTTACGGTTGAATACAAACCCGGAAAGTTGAACGTGATAGCAGATGCGCTATCACGAAGGCCAGATTACGAGATGAAACCGTCCGTAACCGAAGGGGCCAGTGCAAACGCGATCCGTTGCACTGCTTTGTCGTCGTCAATTATACGACAAGTACGCGAGGCGTACAAAACAGACGAGGAGACACGTCTGTTGATTGATTAATTACGTAATCAATCAAGTGAGAAACGCGACGAACTCCCAGAGTTCCTCCGCGCATGCGTGCATCGATATCGACTGCACGATGGTCTGCTGCTTTACAGCACAGAACAAAAAGATGAAAGTCGCGTCGTCGTTCCAAACGACGATGATCTCAAACATCAAATTATGTTTGAGTATCATGATGCACCGATTTCGGTGCATCAAGGTCGAGAGAAGACATACGCTTCTCTCGCACGTGACTTTTACTGGCGAAACCAGTACAAGTGGGTACGAAAATACGTACGCGCTTGCGAGATTTGCCAGCGCGTTAATCCTGCGCAGTCTGCACACGCTCCGCTGCAGTCTCTGCCGGTTCCGACAGAGTGTTGGAAGTCCGTTTCAATGGACTTAGTATTCGGTCTTCCACCCGACAATAGTCGGAAGACCGGAATAGTGATCTTTGTAGACCGTTTCAGTAATATGGTACATCTTACTGCAGTATCAGCGAACGTAACCGCCGCTCAAATAGCGCGGATATTCGTTGATAAGGTATTCCGTTTGCACGGAATGCCGGAAAACATTGTCTCGGATAGAGATCCGAGATTTACAGGACGTTTCTGGCAAAAAACATTCTCATTGTTGGGAACCCAGTTGAAGATGTCAACTGCGGACCATCCGGAAACGGATGGGTAGACGGAACGGGTTAACCGCGTTCTCGGAGACATGTTGCGATCATACGCACATGCCTTTGAACAGTGGAGTGACCACCTGTCTTGCTGAATTCGCGATTAAGAATTCGGTGCATGCTACAACTAAGCATACAACGTTCTACGTGAATGCCTTAAGGCATACACGAACCCCAGCTTTACTTGGCGGTACGCCAAATCTAAGGGGGGCGGGACCCGCTCAAATTTTGAGCGAGTCAATGCGCAAGTTGTGACTGCAACTTGTGAACAAAACGATGGCCCTTCTACTGAAAATACAGTAGAAGCGGAAGCAGCTTCAATTGAAACTGAAGCAGCATACGATGAATATGTGTCTGCAGCAATGGCTGCAGACAACGAGGACAATGCACCTACTGCTGATAAAGCAGTAGATGAATTCGTATTACAGCGACAAGCTGTAATACGCTATATAAAAGATGCACTTGCTTCTGCTGTGGATAAGCAGAAGCAAAATGCAGACAAGCAAGGAAGGAAAAACAAAAACTCCTTTCTGAAATGTGAATTGGTATTTTTAAGTACTACCAATTTGCCTATACATGCAATGATCAACTTCCCTACACGGAAGTTGCTTCCTAAGTACATTGGACCTTTCCGGGTCCAAGAGATTCGGGGGTATGCCTATACCTTAGACATTCCCACAGCAATGCGGCTTCACCCAACATTCTATGTTGGGCAGCTCAAGCCGTATCACTCGTCTTCGTCTTACGACGAGACGCAGAACCACAGAAGATGACGTTCTTCTCCAAGTCTCCCAAGAGAGACTTGTAATCGGCTTCCAGCCGTTGGTGAGCAGAGCGTAGAGTCATTACCTCCGCCTTCGACTGCTCAAGATCAGCCTTGTGCCGATCGAGCTCTTCCTTACAGCGGGAAAGCTCAATGTACAGAAGATCATTCTTCTGCTGGAGGGCAGTGTGCGCCCCGAGGATGTCGCGGACATCCTCTCGAAGAGACCGATATGTCTTCACAAAGTGAGACATATCGCTGCTCAAAGAGGAATAACCCTCCTAGAGCTTGCGGAGCGAAGAACCATGCTCCACAACAACAACGGCGAGGGAATTCTCAACCTCCGCCGCCCTTGATTGATAATCAGGGGAATAAGCGATATATCCTCGAGCGCTTGATCTCGAAGCGCTCGGTGCCTTTGAAGAAGGGGCAGCGTACCGAGTACTTGGTACGCTGGATGGGATATCCCCAAGAGCTCGACTCTTGGGAGCCGATTGAGGTTCTGAGGGCCGACGCCCCAGACCTTTTAACTGAGTTTGAGAAGGAGTCTCAAACTCATAATGCGAAGTAGCATCAACAATAGGTGTTGATGCATTTAGGGTATCAATTAAACCCTGAATTTCGGCGGGTACGGAAAAGCTACCGTACCCCCGCAACTCCTCCTCTGACAGACGAGGAGCGCCCTGCGGACACCGCGGGCAAACGAGGTGATAAGGGACACCACACCTTAACCCTTCTTTGATGCAAGAAAAATGGATGTATTCCATTTTGCCTGTTCGTGAGTGCTTTAAAAAGCGCTCGCGCATTACGTGAACTTTATTCACGTAATCATCTGGGATTTTGTTGTAGCTGTCAACAAAAGCATTCCAACTCTGATTCAGGGCGTCTTTATCGGCCCTGTTCTTCCTTGACCCTTTCCGGCTCGAATAATATCGAACCTGGAAAAAGAGGTCAATAAAGTACAGACGTCTATCGTCTGTACTTCGATCGAATTGACGTGACTGGATGTCTTCGCAGTCATCCAGCACGTTGATATCGAACAACGCATACTGGCAGTCCCGTTTACGGTGACCGCCACTGTTGGGGGCGATAGCCCAGCCAGGGGTCCAAAGCCCCACTTTGTACGGAACATGTGGTTCCGTACGATGATACGCTTCAGAAGCGGCAGGCGCCGCTTCTGTTCGAGCTCTATTAGCAGGCGGAGCACCGCCTGCTTCAACACCACGCACCGGGGTTAAATCACCCCGACGTGGAGAAGTACTTGGTCCAGGTGGGGCTCTGCGTTCCCGCAACCACCTGTGATAATCATTGTCGCTGTCAGCTATGACAGCGACACCAGAGTCGTCATCGCTGTTAGGCGATGAGCACCTAGCGAGTTTCGACTCGCTAGATCCTTAAGTGGGGACATCTGTATCCCCATCACTTTGTTCGGAGTCGGAACTCCCGAACATGGCCCTCTTAGCAACACGCCATTCGGAAGTTGCCATCGTGCGAGATGTTGCATTAGCAACATATCCCTGTTTCTTGCCAGATGCCGCCTTAGCAGCATCTGTGGTCGAAGACGGTACGTCTTCTGACCTTTGCGTAGTTGACGCTGCTAATGCAGCGTCACCGTTGTCACTCAACACCTCAGCACCTAGTGCTGAGGCGGAGGAAGAAGCTCCTTCATTGTTTTCAGCAGCGCTCTTTAGAGCGCCTCCGCCGTGTGCTTTGACCATCGAGTCGATGGTCAATCAGTTGGTGAATGAGAAATTCCGACCAACAAGTGCCACCCATGATTGGCCACAATAAGAATTATTATTGGCCAACCACCTTAAGTGGGGGGTGATGTAATGGGGAGCCATTACACAATAGATATTCAAGTTAGAATATCACAGTTTAATTTCAGAAGCGTTGTCTGAAATTTAAATAAGATATTATAAGTTATTATAATCTAAGAAGGAAAAGTCGATTCGGTATAAATACCGAATCTTGCAGGTTAACTAATAGTACAGTTAGTTAAAGACTTGATATTATTATATTTATTAGTTAGTTACTATACTATTAGCCTCTAAACCACCCATTAAATAAACACTCTTTATTTTACGTTCTTAGGCATAAGTGAATATTAATATATTTACTTTTATTATAGGATTAGTTGTTACCAACTAATCATGCCCTAATTGTATTGCGCGCTTCCTCGCACAAATACAGTGTAAGCCAGTAACAGGATCAGTCCTGTTACACCCCCAAAATGGGGGGCAATAGCCAAATTGGGGGGGGCAATAGCGCTTTCCTAACTTTTGTGAAAAAATATTCGAAATTCTCATTTGGGGGGGGCGCATTAGATTTTTCCTATATTTAATATGTAATTAGCCTAAATTAATTAAAATAATGTAAACTATATGTAATACTAAGTAGAACTCACTTCATTCGTAC
>CM047581.1:5611028-5721916 GCA_026184515.1 Peronosclerospora sorghi | reverse complement strand
GTACGAATGAAGTGAGTTCTACTTAGTATTACATATAGTTTACATTAGTTTAAATTAATTTAGGCTGATTACATATTGAATATACATTCAGTTTACAAAACACGCCAATCCAGCTATACGCACGACCTCGACCGGTCGCGCGTGCTGTGAGTGTTTGAAGCGAAAAGGAATACCTCCTTTAGCTACTCCCTTTCTAAGGAAAGCCTTGTCTCAAGGCGTCAGTTAAGTCTAACAAGTAAACCAAGGGAAATCATGGCCCCGAGTAGGAAACAACTCTCCTACTAATCCCTTTTACAAGGGCGTATCGGCTAAGTAGCGGCACATCGCCACTTAAGGAAACTCGTCCTCTGTGCACTAGCCTCACCGTGCGTGTACGCACCGGCTACAGGCTGCCACGCCTCCACCAAGGGCTCCTGCCCTGATTGGTTAAAATAACCAATGGGTCCAAACCTTTCGGACCGGTCAATACTGACCCCAACCGTAGTGTACTTACGTACACAACATAACTAAATGTAACCAAAATGTAACCCTGTTACAAGTACGGTCGGCGCTTGCTGATACCGTTATCTGCTTTGATGATCCACCTCCCTTGCGAGCGCTGCCGATCAACAATCCCTCTGGCTTGTTCTACTTGCTTTTCTTCGATGGGGGATCACAAGTAAATCCTGGACCGGGTGGAGCAGGATCCGTCATTGTTAATCTTCACATGCAGACGCATGTAGCTTGCATCCTGTGGGTATCGAACATGGCTTACGGTTGTTCAAAGACCACGAACAACGTAGATGAATTTTGGGGTCTCGTGCACGGGCTTAGACAAGCGAAGACTAGTGGCTATTCACCTCTGCATGTCGTGGGGGACAGCGCGCTTGTGCTTTCGCAACTCCGAACGCATCACCCACCACGAAAGCCTCACGCGGCTCTCCTATTTCGAGAGGCAATAGTACTTGATGACGATATCGGTGTCGCCAGCTGGGGACATCACTATCGCGCATACAACAAAATGGCGGATCGAATGGCAAATATTGCTATGGACACCGAAGCCTCAACTCAAGTGCACGCTGACGGGGAGGCTGTTATGGTGAAGGAGGCTGCAGCATTCCTCGACAATGATGTCAACCATTGGCTAGAGACCTCTCAAGCAGAACTACACGAACCCCACGGACCCGCGCTGACGCCATGAAACCTGGTCATAACGAAGCGAGACTTTGCGCGACGGCGCGCGGCTGTCCGAAGACAAGTCATTTGAAATATTTAAAGTTATAGTCGCCACGGTAACTTTGTTGCCTGTGGACAGGATATAATAAGTCGTACGCGTACTTAAATATACCTTAGCTCACTCACTCACTCTACACCACTCATTAGTGCCCAAGCATATGTACTCAGATTCGAGTACGAGTACATAGACTTTACTAATAAGTACGATTTGAATATTGCTACTAATGAAAATACAGTCATCCCTCTGTTCCTTTATAACCTCGGTGGACAGCATACCCTATAAAGTACCGGGGGGTATTAATTTGTAGAAAATCACTTAAATTTAATAAAACAAATTGCGGTGCCCATCGTTTTTTGAATAAAATGCTTTGTTTACCTTTTTAAAATGCTTATTTTACATTTTTGAGTGCATAACGGCGAGCTGGCCACCAAGGGAGAGGTATAAAAGGCGCCTTTCCCCCCCAGGCCACCAACATTTTCGCTTTCCCCATCGACTGTAGCAAAGCAAGCACCCCTCCCCCCCACATACCCCAGGAAGCAAAAATCTGGCCAGGCAACACGATCAAAGTCCAATCATCTCAGCCGCCTGTGGTAAGCGACAATTGGAAACAGTTTTTTTCGCCTTTTTCGCGCTAAGAACAGCAAGAGTTTTTAACCACAATTGTCTTTCTAGTGCCTTCCACTTGTTTTCGGTAAAATGACTCTGATTCGTCTCACGTACGACCAGAAACGCGACATCTGTCGTCACAAGACAGCAAACCCGGATATGAGCCAGACGGCGCTAGCTGCTTGGGCAAAGGACAAGTTCAACCTTCCCAAAGCCATCACTCAGGCGACAATCAGCAACATTCTCAAGAAGCGAGCTGAACTTGAGGCTATGGATCCAGCCGAGCTCAGCGCCAAGCGGACCCGGATCGTCCAGCATCCTGTCGTCGAGGAAGCTGTGGCATATTGGGTCCTTCAGTGCCAGAGCCGTGGAGTGGCGCTGACCGGTGAGCTCATCCGGCTGAAAGCAAAGACCTTTGCCCAAAGCCTCAACATCCCTGAGAGTGTCATCGAATTTTCTGCCGGCTGGCTCCACAAGTTTCAGCAGCGACACAGGCTGCGTTCGGTCCGCATCCACGGCGAAAGTGCATCTGCAGACAATGATGCCATAGTGGAAGCTCTGCCTGGTTTGCGGACCACCATCGCTAGGTACAGCCTCCGTAATGTTTTTAACATGGATGAAACAGGTATGGAAGTTCTCTCAATATCAAATTATTTGATTATGGCAAAATAATGCTCACTTTCATGTCCTGCAGGCCTGTTTTACAGCATGTGCCCGGAGAAAACAATCGCACAGCATCAAGTTGAGGGTCTCAAAAAGATAAAGGTACAAAAAATCTTTGCTGATTTGGAGTCTTTACTCCCTGTCTAACATTCCTGTGTTCAGACCCGTTTCACTCTTGCCTTCACGGCAAATGCGGATGGTTCCGAAAAGATTCCGCCTTTCTTCATCGGGCATGCCGCCAAACCGCGTATTTTTCAACGCAAGACCGGTTCCCAGTTGGGCTTTTATTACCGCCATAACAAAAAGGCCTGGATGACTGGCGTATTTTTTCAGGAGTGGTTGCTGAAGCTGGAAGCTGACATGAAGGTTTGTTTTGATGCATGCTACGCTGAATTTTCTGTGACATTTTTCCACTCATTACTGTATCTGTTCGTGTACAGAGGTAGAAACGCGAAATCCTTCTCCTTCTTGACAACGCTCCATCTCACACTACCGAGGAACTTCAGCTTGATCACGTCAACGTGGTTTTTCTTCCTCCAAACACAACCTCAAAAATTCAGCCGATGGATGCCGGCATTATTTCTGCATTCAAGCGTCACTACCGCCGCCATCATCTTCAGAACGCACTTGATCGCGACGAGCGGGGAGAGACGGAATTGTATAAGGTGGATCAACTCACAGCTATGCGTTAGTCAGTGGCAGCTTGGGAGGAGATCACCTCCCAGACAATTGCCAACTGCTTCCGTCATTCTGGGCTCTTAAACCAAGTTGAGCGGCAGGCAGCACAGGAAATACCACAGTCACCTGCGGTGGATCTAGATGAGCAAGCGGTTGGACAGGAACTTCAAGACGCCATCAACCAACTACCCCTTCGTAATCCAATGTCTGTTGAAAACCTCGTTAATCCTATCGTGGAGCGGGAGGCAGCTCAACCTGAGTTGGATGACAGTGAGATCCTGGCTTATGTGCAGGATGCTGAGGAGGAGGAGGAGGAAGAGACTGTGGAGGAAGAGCATACGGTAAAGCTGACAAAGGCTGAAAAGCTTCAGGGTATTCCAATCTTTGCTTCTTTGCTTGATCCTTCCCTTCCTGAAAACCGCAATGCCCTTAAGGTAGCTCGTCAGATGCAACTTGATCTCCGCCACAGTAGCACTGTCCAACGTACCCTTGATTCCTGGATTTCTTGAGATATTTTTTAATATTTTCTCTCCATTTTCCCTCTTCCCCTTTTTTTTTGTTTATGAAAAATTTCCCTCTGCTACTTTATGTTTTGTTAGAAATGTTATAAAGTATTAGGTATAAGGTTTACTCATAGGAACGACAGCGGTGGAAGCCAAAATCCATAAAGTAACAGAAGCTATAAAGTACCGGGGGATAAAGTTTCGGAGGGATGACTGTATCAATCATACCCGGCTTTAATAGAAACCGGTATTGTGAATATTTTCACATAACTAATTACAGTAAATCTACTAGATAAATCTACCTGCTATAGGACAGGAATACAAACGGAAGCGTCAGCTTTTTGCCACTCATGCATAGCAGAATTTATAATTACAGCGTTGCGATTGGACAGTTTGAAATAGAAGGGTTTGCATTGGCTGAAATTTGGCATACAAATTTTAGGTAATGTCGGAAAAACGACGATATTCTTCCATACTAATTAGACACTAGGACATGGCACGGTACCACAAGGATAGCGCTTTTCTTTCCTCTTGCTCCGTCAGACAAGATAAATGTCAGACTCGCGTGCGCGCAATCTTGTTCGTTTAGTTATACAAGTGCTTGATAAGCCACCTCAGAGAGTGAATTCGTGGTTGGTTGGCTTTCGAGGAGCTTCGGAGATGCGATCTTTCTCTGGGTCGTATTGAGATGCATGTAGAGTTTTGGCCTGGTAGCTCACCCCTTGAGTCCCTCCAAGCGACGTGACGGGTGTCACTTGAGACTCTTGATATTGTTGCTGCGTTTCTCTCTCTCTCTTCTGGTGACCAGCCAGTAGCGCCCGCACCGAAATAATAATTGAGAAAAATGCAGCCACGCCACCTCCGATGGTAACAAGCCACTTCCACACGGGCCAGCGATCACATTCTGGCGGGTTAGTCCAATCAGATACGCACACGCACGTTTGAACTCCATCGACTTCCATGACACTAGCGCGTTGGACATTGCAATTTGCTACCGTGTCGTCCGCAGCGACAGAGGTCGAATTCGAGTCAGAAGCCTGAGAACTCGTCCCCGAGTTGTCAGGCTCCTGCGTCGGGATTTTGACGTCACTGGCATCGCACGTGTCACTTGTCGACTTGCCTTTTTCGATCGTGATGGAATGTTCCGTCGATGCCTGCCGACAAGTATTTTTGCCCCATCCGCGGAAGTAAATCGTACCAGGCGACCTCGCACAAATCAAAAACGTGTCTTTCTTTTTTGTCGCCGCTGTAGTGGTGACCGTGGGAGTCACGGTCTTCTTCTGTCCGGTCTTGAGCGCCACGTACGTCACGTTCACGACGCCGCTCCAGGTGAACGAAATGTACGTGCCTGCTTTCGCGACGGGCGTGACGCCATCGTCCCCATACGAGACGGTGTCTCCATACGTCGGATCACCTAAATTGCCGCATTCGAAGCAGCAGACGCCGTCCGTTACGTTCGTACATTGGGCAAAGATGACTGGATCATAGTTGTAAACCGTATTGGACGGTTTGCCGATACACGTGCTACAGCACTCGGACGCGGAACTGATGGCGACGGCCTCGTACGTGGCTTGGGTCGTATCAAGCCTTAAGGCTGAAAAGACTAACGATAGAGCTACGACGACGCCTTGGCATGGGGCCATCGTGGTACAACGTTGACTAGTTTAAAGTGAAGGATAGGATGAGAAACGCTTATGGACGAAGACACGAATGCGAAAAGCGCGCGACAAATGGCAGAAAAGGCGGATACGACGCTGCGAAGTGGTCATAGCACGAAGAGTTTCACGGGCAAATACTGTCAAGCAGAAGTTTGCCAAAATGAGGTAATCCACGTAAATTTCGATCAGCACGTGCTTGTGTTTATAAACTAACCGAACTAGAGTGCGTTTTATTACGCGACAGCACTGGAGAAATCATCATTGGCCTATCTCTCATTTACGTGGCTTGCCAGTTTGTCGCATCGCGCTAAGCCAATTGTCGCCGCATAAATAGCGGTAGCATCTGCGATTGCTAGAGGACAACCTCTTCGTCAACACACGTGTGGACCGGACGCTACGACTGATTTCTCGTCTTCTAGTGGCATTTTGCCTACATATTCTAGCGCGACAGATGTTGACCACGTACGCACAACGACTGACAGATCACATGGGCGCACCAAGATAAAAAGTTCGTCCGAATGATCTTTGCGCTCGAATCCGTTTCTCGAAGAGTTTCACATGTCGCGCTCCCAAAAGCCACCTACTCTGTCGCTAAATCGTAGGTCTGCCACCAAAATGCACTTTAAACGTCCTGCTTCGTTTCTTAATTCACTATTGAAACCTCATCTTGATATGAAGGAGTGAAGTACAACGCCATTTAAGTTGCATAACTACAAGTAAGTATTAAGACAGCCAAAATGGCAAGAGAAAAATACTGGGGGAGCTTGCACAAGTTGCGTCGGGTATAGCAGACGCTATATAAGGTTATTTGTCTCGATCACGAAGTCTCTCACAAGGTGAATTCTCGATTCTCCGCCTTTCGGGCACCGCCCGTCCGGTCCGCCTCGGGATCGTACTTGTGCGTGGCTGTTGATGCTCCCTGGTAGTTATTGTCCGGTGCCACCTGCAACGTCTCGATTGTGCTGCTTTTGACGGCCAGTGGGGCCGAGGTGTCACTGTATTGTTCCTTACTCTTGCGATTCGAGAGGAAAGCTCGAACCGAGATGATAATGGAAAACAGAGCGGCGACACCACCTCCGATAGTAACAAGCCACTTCCACACGGGCCAGCGATCGCATTCGGGCGGGTGAGTCCAATCCGACACGCACACGCACGTTTGGACGCCATCGACTACCTGTACACTAGCTCGTTGAGCATTGCAGCTCTCGACGGTCCCGTCTGAAGCGAGAGAGCTTGAACTAGTAGAATCCGTTGCACGACTAGACGACGTGGGGACTTTGACATCATTCGCGTCGCATGTGTCACCTTTTGAGTGGCCTTCTTCAATCTTAATCGAGTGTTCCGTTGACGCCTGTCGACAAGTGTTTTTGCCCCATCCGCGGAAGTAAATCGTACCAGGCGACCGAGGGCAAATCAAAAACGTGTCTTTCTCCTTTGTCGCCGCGGCATCGGTTACGGTTGGGGTCACGGTCTTCTTCTGTCCGGTCTTAAGTGACACATACGTCACGTTCACGACGCCGCTCCAGGTGAACGAAACGTACGTGCCTGCTTTCGCGACGGGCGTGACGCCATCGTCCCCATACGAGACGGTGTCTCCATACGTCGGATCACCTAAATTGCCGCATTCGAAGCAGCAGACGCCGTCCGTCACGTTCGTACATTGGGCAAAGATGACTGGATCATAGCTGTATGGCGTGTTGGACGGTTTGCCGATACACGTGCTACAGCACTCGGACGCGGAACGGATGGCCACGGCCTCGTACGTGGCTTGCGTCACGTCAAGCACGAGGGCTGACAAGAGGATGCTTAAGGCTATGAGTGTCATTGAAATATGTCGCGATTCCTCCAGTTTCTAGTCAGTCGGCTGCAAAAATGAACTACGATAGGGAGGAGAGAGACCCAAAGCCTCCCTTCATACTGAATATCAATTGAATGGAGAGAGGCGGAGTGCCAGTCTTATCCATGTAACGACTCGAGCGGGGAACTGACTTTCTTTGCTGTGCTGACTTTTACAGCAAACTCAGCTATTTATAGCACAAAGTGACGACTGAAAAATCTGAGTTCGTGGACTGTACGCTCTACCACCTACTTTGTATGATATAAAAAAACGTCTGATTCTTGAGGCCGTACCTAATCGAATCGACATCTATCTCTATATAAAAACGTCTGATTCCTGAGACCGTACCTAATCGAAGTCGAACTATACTATAAATCGGACCCAAAATTAAGAAAAAAATTGAATCGACTTTATAAATACAGTTGGCTCTCTCTCTAACAGCTACCAGTTATAACAGCCATTCAATATACATAGCAAATTTTGGCCGGAACCGTTTTTTGCCACCCATTTTCTGCTCTCTATAACAACATTCCGTTTATAACAGCAACAGCCATGTCAGCCAGATTCGTTTCATACAGAGTTGCACCCTATATAACAACAAGTACCTAAAATCAATTTAAGAGGTAAAATCATCGGACCACCAGAAAGAATAACCACCAAAACCACCACCAAACCAACAAAAGAGAAGAAAAAAGCAACAAGAACCACCACAACCCCCAGCACCAGCAGCACCCACCAGCCATCCCATCCTTCACCTCATCCCATGTCCCCAAAAGGCAGGGGGTCTCCTTGGAGACCAAGGTGGCTCTTGTTAAGAGGACGCGCATTTGCTGTAACACTAAGGGTCGGACGAAATGGATTATTGCGACTTTTCGATGAAAACATTATGGGCAGTACTTAATTTATGTAGGAACACCAACTTACATATATGCATATTATTAGTTTAAGTTTTGGGGAATGTTAAATCGCCCCCCCCCCATTTTTTATTCCCCCCCCCCCCCCCCCGCCCATTTCTACACATATCAATGCCCTTTCATATTGTAAATAGGCCCATGTCAAAGATACTAGTGAAGGTGAAAGTTCATTCGACGAGTTGTCATCAGATTACGAGATATTTTTATGCTTGAATGGATGATTATAAATTGATGCAAGCTACCTCTGATGGCACGACAAACGACGCTGGCTGCAGACTGAAGTTAACGTGATGATAAGTACCGCTAGCTTATACGTCAAGAAACGTGTGCATAGCGAGCTGGCTTTTTGAGCGATCACTTTAGCAGGCAGTCTGGATGTTCGTCAGTTCAGCGTTTGAAAATGTCACGGGTTCATTCCAGTTGGGCTTTCGTGAGTCGAGCGTAAATACAAGTAGCTGTAATTCAAGATTGGACGTCACGTTAGCGGGCCGTGGCGTGGGTAAGAAAGTGTCCTCTTGTACGCGCAGCCCACCACTTCTGCTTCCTCGAAGAAGTGTTCTTCGGTGGCCTGCGCACGGCACAGAAAACCACAGCAGAACGTGCCTTTCAGTGGATCGCGCGAGCGCAGCAGCAAGTACTTTATAGTCTGCAGAATGGGCTTCACGAGAACGGGCCAGCACACAACGTCGGCGCCAAGCAGGACGTCTACAGGATGCACGAATGCGCGCTCGAAATGTTCGACGCTCTGATGATCACCCCAGAGAAGCGACAAGACATGTACTTTGATCAACTCGGCATTGATTCCTACGTTTTTTGTCAGGAGTTTTAGCACGATCTCGTTGCCATCCGTCAAAGCCGTGTGAGCACTGTAAATGTAGGTTAATCAGACGAACGGAAGATATTAGATACTAAAAAGAATAAAAAACGCACGCTAACTGCGACGCAGCGAGCCCACTGAGCCCCGCACCAGCACCCATTCCACGATCGTTTTGCCAACGAGTTCAGTGCGGTGAGCCACAAGGTACCAAGCAAGCAAAGCTAAGACTGGCCTCACAACTTGAATAGTGAGATCGTGGTCCGTCGAAGCGGCATGGGTACAGTGCAATGTCTGCTTGACCACGCCAAAATTGAACTCTTGCGCAACGTAACTGAGAGGGTTAACGTAAGCGATCGAACACGTTCCATTAAGTGCGCAGTAGTGTCTTACTCGAGTTTTTGGTGTGTCCCTAGCGGTGGCCTATTTACAATATAGAAAGGGCATTGTTAAATCGATGTGTAGAAATGGGCGGGGAAGGTCGATTTAACGTTCCCCTCAGTTTTAGTCTTAATACTAATAAAATCACTTCGAATTTTAACTAAGTACATTAGTACCCAAGTGGCGAATAGTACAGTCGTTCTTTGGTCGGAAGTTGTGCTTCTCGTCGAGTGTGGAAATATTTTCGGTTTCGTTTCATTTACGTGGAAAAATAAGTGGAGTTAAAGTGGAATATAAAGCTGATTTACGTTTTATTACTACTTTGCAATGTCTTACTTTCATTTCTTTGTAGAATTTCACGCATCAGTACGCTATTTGTAGTTGGAACGTGCACTCATTGGTACACGGTTACGGATATGAGTGACAACGAACAGGTTATGAGCCCAAATGTGGGCCGAGACGAGTTAGAAGAAAACGTCAAGCCGGTAGATGCAAATCGAGGGGCAGACATGATGAGATTGTTGGCGAATATTGTATATCGCCTAGAAAAGATCGAAATGTTAAACAGCAAGGTGGAGAAAGATAAGAATGTAGCGCCAACAACAAAGGGTGATACAAGAATGAGTATGGCTTCTCTCGGTGATAGCGGAGAAGACAAAAAAGGTTTTCTCACGGGATTGCAGAGAAAGATGGGCTTTGAGAGTATAAGTCATGCCGGGAAGGATGCATTTACCAGATGAAGTAATAAGGTTGGTGGAAACCCGTACATGCAGCAGCATAAAGTGAATCAGCACCAGCATGCATACGCTGTTTCTGGAAATATGCAAGGAAAATCATTGGAGTGGTGAGAACACCCTCACCTAAGGAGAAGAAGCTAAGGCCTTTCGAACTCAAGGAAACGTATAAAAGGCTGGGAACAGGATTACAAGCCTGGGGAGGCAAATTTTTGAGCCAGATAAGTCTCGCGGAAGCAGCGTGTGGTCTTCAGTGGACTGAAGATGTAAAGGTGGACCTGCTGGGTCATTATTTGTCTGGCCCAGCAGAGTCGTATTATAATCGACAGGTCGAAGAGTGGTGGTGTAAAATACCGGCCCTGTGGTATGTCATGGACAAGATGCGGTCCATTTTTAACATACAAGTCACACCTGATCAAGGTATGAAACTTTGTAATGGCGAGAAAAGCTGATGGAAGGTAGTGGTCGGACCATTTCATGTATTTAACAGCAATTGCAGACGCCGTAGGGTCTAATTGTGAGTCATTAGTGCTGAACAACGTGATTTATCACGCAGCACCGGAGATGAGGCAGATCCTCATTTCCATGTATGATCACACGAGACCCGATTTCCTCAGACAAGCTGAAGAACTTTGTCAGTTCGCGCAGGCTGTAGAATTTAACGATCGGCCACGTAGAAGTTATCACGGTGGAATAGTAAATTTGGTTGCCGAAAAAAGAAACAAGAAATAAACCACAAAGAGCGGATGTTTCCTATGTGGCGAGGAAGGACACTTCAAGAAAGATTGTCCGAAAAATTAATCGAAGAAGGAAGATTTCTTTTTCATGATCGCAAAAGAAAGTAACAAGATGAAGAGAGACACATGGATTCTCGATAGCGGTGAGAGTATGCATCTTACTCGCGATTTGAGCTGCTTACAAGATATCGAAGTGGTATCTGGAGTCTTCTATCAAGCAGACGGGCATAAGTTACAAAAAACAAGAAAGGGTCGCCGTTTATTTATGTGATGTGCGGTCAGAAGGAGACATTGTTACAAATAAGAGATGTCTTTTATGTGGAGAGCCTAACGCAAAATATTTTCTCGTATCGAATCTTCGAAGAAGGAGGGTGTATACTCTCATATGTTAATGAAAATCGGGCGCTGATTAGGCACGATACCGGTCAGGATATTGCCGATGTTAACATGGATAACAATGTGTTAACGATTGAAAAAAGAGTCGACCGGAAAAGAAATAATTTTAAAGATGTGGTTATGGCAGTAGTAAACACAAATGATGCAGTTTTTTTGGCTGATAGAGATGTCCAGAGTGGAACACTCATGCATTTCCACTCTCGGATGGGACATCTCAATTATGACACGATAATTGCTCAGTCAAAGGATCCCCAGTATGGGATTAAGATAACAGATTTTACACGCAGAAACTGTGTGACATGTGCACAAGGAAAGCAAGCCAAAAATATGCAGTCGAAGAGATACACTGGCAAACACGCACCGATCGACAGGATTGGTGGCGTTATCCGTTCGGATATCAAGGGAGCAATAACGCCAAGAGATCGCATGGGTAACATATGTTTGGTGAACTTCATTGATTACAAAAGTAATTACGTTCGCATTTTCTTGGCGAAAACAAATGACATGGCGGCCAAGAATTTTGAACAATTTCTAGCATTTTTTTGAAAGGAAGTCCAATTGCAAGATACATATCTTAAGGACATATGGAGGCGCGGAATACAAGACTGTGGATTATTTCTGCAGAAGTACTATGATTTCACGTCAAGTAAGTGAGACAGTAAGCCAGGCCAGCAATGGCAAAGCAGAGAGCATGCATCGGACCGTAATGAATATGTCCCGATGCATGTTGTTTGAAAGCGTATTAAACCTGTCTTTTTGGGTAGATGCGGCGAAATACACCGCATATGTTCTAAAAAGAGCGCCGACAAGCGCAAACGCCCAGAGGATGTCACCTCTGGAAGTATTGACGGGCGTTAAGCCAAATCTCGGGGAGATCTTTACGTTTGGTTCCCCCTGTACGGTGTATAGAAACCCGGGGGCCAACAGATTGGAACATCGCGCACAAGTTGGAATAATCATAGGAAAGAGTGAGGATACGAATGGTTTTAAAGTATTTCTCAAGCGCAAAAATAAAGTTACAGTGACGCAACACGTGACGAACGTTGAAACCCTGAACGAAACGCAAAACCGGCAGCTCAAGGACGTTTTTTCAGATAGTATCGACGAAAGCACTGATAACGATGGAAGCCGAAGGTTAGAAGGAGGTACAAGAATGCCTGTGGAAGAAAACGATGAGGAAAACGACACTCACAAGGGACAAGAAATTACTCAAAATAGTGCGAAGAAACAAAAAAAAACAAGGAAGAAGCCGCGTTGGACGAGAGACAGACACGTAACGCGGCGGTATGCAGAAAAAAGGGCTGGTGAAAAATAGACGGAAGACAACAGCGACGGCGAAACAAGACAAGAGGTGAACATGGTAATTGAAGGCGTTCCAACAAGCTAAAAGGACGCAATCAGCCGTCAAGACAGCAAGAAATGGATGGAAGCAATGCAAGAAGAAATTAATGCGCTGGAAAACAACCAAGTATGGGATATTGTCGAGAAGCCGTTAGATTTGAAACCGTTGCACACCAAGTGGGTGTACAAACCCAAGACGGATGCAAACGGTGACCTCGAAAGATACAAGGCACGATTGGTGGCCTGCGGAAACGAGCAGCGTTTCGGGGTCGACTACGAGTTAACGTTCGCTGCAGTTATGGAAATATGTTGAAGTGCTATTGGAAATTATTGATCAGTTTGTACCAGTGTACCAGTTGCCAAGGCGGATTTATCGGGTTGGCTGAAAGGATGGAGTGTTTTAGTACAGTCGTGTGCTTGGAGTGTTTTGGGACAGTCGTGTGCTTGGAGTGTTTTGTACGCATATTTAAGGTAAGTCACACGGTTTACATGTAGTTTACATATTGGATTTTAATTGGTTTATTAAATATAGTCTCGTATTACATTGGGTTGCATAAGTCGCCGCTCCGTAGGCGTCATTGGGAGAAGAGGGCTAACACGGTCCCCTCTTGCTCATTAAACCCGTCTAAGAGTGAGCTCCACCGGAAGGCCCACGACGAGAAGATGCCATACGTTCACTTCCCCCCTCAACTCCCTCCACGTGTGGAACGTGTATTTCTATTTGAATTGTGTGGGTTACTCACTGCGGTCGGCATTCAAGTCCCAGATATTTGGTTGGGTTACACTGCGATCTGCAGTCAAGTCCCAAGAATCTATTGGCGGGGTTACTCACTTCTTTGCAGTCAAGCCCCATAACTTTTATTGGCTTTATTACTCACTGCTGCACGCAGTCAAGTGACAGATTTACCCGCATTTGGAGTGAATATTTCCGCTCCATTTGCAGATCGACTACATTGGATTATCGTTTCGTTGGTTTTTGGATCAAGTACCCCAGAAGTGGTACACCCTTATCAGTACCTGCCAAGATCCTCACTAAGCGACGGTCCACCGAGTATGTAGCCACTCATACCAATGGGTACACAAGGTGAGACGCAAGACAAATCGGACTCGGCGTCCTGCAGTGCCGATCGGTCACCCGATCGGCACCCAGGCAAAGGTTCGCGGGGTACCCCCCCCGTAAGTTGGTCAACTGGGCAAGATGGTGATCCAGTTCAAGACACTTCGGTGTTCGATTTCGAACTGGACTCCACCACAATTATGGTGCCATGCCCGGATCATTTGGTGACCGTGGATATCACCGCAATGTTTCGCAAATTTTGGGTTTTACAAGTTTTGATATGGATTCCATCTGGAGAGGACGCAAGGAACGCTTATCGCCTTGCGTGCTATTGGTTGGAAAGGATGGCGATGTTCGATATGGTCAAGGGGAGGATCAGATCGAAATTAATGATTTTACGACTCCCTATACTTCTCCTGGCGGAGCTGAACAACACAAGGACCACTTATCGCCTTGTGGCGTGGTCGTGGAAAAGGATGGAGGACCTTATCGAGATTAACAAGTTTATTCCTCCCCATAAGGCTCCAACCGGAGCCGATCGGGACTACAGCAAGTCTTGCTATACTTCCGGAAGGTATCCGGACCTTGTTTCGGATCCCATGTATTTTGATGTAAAATTGCATGATGTGAAAAACACTACAGGGGCGGATTACCCGGATCCGCCGAATTACCCATGAAGAAACCCAAGAAGAGGCTCGCAATGCTCTCGGACGATGACGACTTGGAAGAAAAGTCGTCGATCGGTGATGGGGTTGTGGACGACGAAGAGGTGACCAGGATGTACTACATCTACGAGTTGAAGAAATTCGTTCGCGAAAACGAGGTCATGCGAACTGTCAAACCCCTACTTCGGGATCGTCTGAATAGACCTACAATCGAACCGATCGACTCGGATTGGCCGCTGGAGCTGGTAAAGAATTTTCTGGCAATTCTAGCCGAGGTTGGGATGAAGGTAAAGAACGTTAATGGTGTTGGAAAGTTGTTTGAAATTGATACGTGGAAGTTAAAACTAGCTATGTCGACTCTACATGACCATTTGACGCTTTTGGTGGGGGCGGTACGCCGCCCAACTCCCACAATTGCGCTAGAACCCCCACAACTCGTGCCATCACCTGCTGAAAAGTCACTTTCCGATAACAGCTCGCTGTATGGGTCGCCAACTTCTTCCAAGTGCTCGTCCGATTTGGAGGTCGGTGTGGAGCAGATGACCATGGATCACGGTACCAGTCACACGGAACAAGAAAGGGACGTGCGGCATCGTGGGGCGGCATGCCAGTCCGGGACCCAGGGGCGCCTGTGGTGAAGTAGAGTCTCTATTTACGTGTGGTGAAAGTAGAGGATCTATTTATGACATTAAGAAGATGCTCTGCGGCTGTTATTACTCCATGGTATATTCTTCACGCCAAGATCATTAATACTAGCGCGATGTTGTGGTATAAAGCTGAAAGCATCGGTGGACATCTTCTTCTTCCATAGTCAATGATCATTAGCGACAAAGATAGTGTTGAACCTTCGTCATGAGTGCCAAGCGGCACCCACAGCGTCTCCATTAAGTCTTCAACCTTCATCATGCGAATAACTTGAAAATTATGGCTTGGAATTATGGCTTGATTGACCCGAAGGAAGAGAATATTGATCCAGACAGTGTGGGGAGCAGAGGGCACACGACTTTTCGTTGCCTTTAACATCGTGATTGTACCCGCCGTTGGGATAAAAGCTGAGCCCGTGTCTTGGATTTCTTTTGCGGTACTGCTGGTTTCATTTCATGGTCTGGTTCACTTGTTACGTCCCGCGCCCTAGCGCCCCTCGCCGCGACTGACACTTCTGATTGAGTGTGTTGTTAAATATTTGAATTGGGGAGGAACATTTTCGACCAATCAGAAGCAACTCGCAACGGCCACCTCGCGACTGATTGACTTATGATTGGTATGAATGTGGAGATATAAATGGATATTTTCAGCCAATCAGAAAAGACCCGCGACGGCCACCTCGTTCAATCAGATTACAGAGGGTCTCTGAATAACTGTCAAGGATGATCAATCAGAGGGACTCAGTGGTAACTGCCAAGTATTGAAGTCAGCGCTGAAGTAACCAAAAAGTAGTGGGTGAAAAAAGTGATTGATTTTGATGTAGGAATTAGTAGCACTTAATAGAATCAAATTTCCCTTGAAGTACACAGATCTCTGGCGGCCCTTGAAAACCTTCTTTATCGTTCCAATACAAAAACCAAGTGTAATACAAGGAAGCCGTAGTGTGAACGCCCTAGCCAGTGGAGAAAGCAGCCGTTTAAAGCGAGCTAGTGTTGGGGGAATCCCGGAACTGCTTTGGGAAGTGTGTCCCTAGTGTGTTCGATTGATTTGTTGGTTCGGGCGGAAGTATTAAGTACCCGGGAAGTAAAGCAAGGAGGACTAGCTTATTACCTCTTTGTGTCGTTGACTAAGTAGATTTATTACAATTTTCAACTCCTTCACGACACGCCCACAGGTATCGGCACCCCCCCAAGACTATCCATTCACCTCGCCCGCGACGGAAGCAAGCATGCAAGCCATGTTCGAAGCTATGATCAAGCGTTATGTCGGAGATCAAGGCAGATAGCCTCAGCGCCCGTGTGCACCAAGACAATCGGTCCAGGAAACGACGATATTTATGCGGACGTTGATATGGAGTCGGTAACATCAGCAAACAAGGTGTTTGAAGGTTTTGGACCAGTTTTTAAGGCGAAACTCAAGTCATATCCAGCCCTCCCTCGCCGGTCGGCAAGTAGCAGCGACTTCAACATGGAGTCGACAAGCGAAATTGAAGGTGACTACGGTGGTAAGGGCAGAGGAAGGGCGCGTAAGGCGAACTTAGCCTCGGAGACGGCGTTTGACTCTAATTCGACGGCGATCCCAAGGATTTGCATGGTTGCAAGCACTGAGTTGAAGGTCTTTACGGGCAAAGATGCCGACGAAGAGCAAGCCCGATCGTGGTTCATCCGAACGAATTCCGCCTTCAGACGCCGAACAAAGAACGGCGTCTGATATTTCGAGATCTGATGAAAGGACCGGATGCGAATTAGATCCGACAGTTAAGTCGGGATGTCCGGTATGGTTTGAACCTACTATGTACGGAGTTTGAAGGGCATTACTGCCACTCCGGATTTTCTACCGCTAGGAAGTAACACCACATGAGGAAAAGGGGCGATGAAACGGCAATCGAGTACCTCCACCGGCTGAATGTGGCTGAGGTGTGTGCGGGGATCCCGATCAAGGAGACCGATCCGCCGATCGGCGCTGCCCCAGAACATGTGGGCCACTTTATCGGTACACTGTACGATTAGGAGTTGGCTTATCCGCTGACCTTACTGCGTCTCAGGGACGTGGAAGAAGTTGAACAGACGTTACGTATGCAGCGCCACTCCCGCAGTATGAGGACGAAGGTTGCTGTCGGATCGAACCGATCCCGATCGAAGTTGCAGGATGAACATGAGAAGAGACCTGCGAACAGACCGGCCAGAGCGATCAGAGCGATCGTGGATGATGTAAGCACCGGGTCAGAAGAGGAGAGAAGTGGTTGGTCCAGCCTGGGGTAAGACGAGGAACAGTACCGTCACATTTTCGTCGCCGAGTCTGAACCCTGAGTCCGAATAGTGTCAAGTCGTGCCGAACGGAAGGCAAGAAACTGAAACAGGTCAGACCCGGATTCGCCACGCAAGAAGTGCACGCACTGCGGGTCGACGAAACACAGTGATCGGGAATGTTGGCGAAGGATTACGTGTGAGAAATGTGAAAGACGAGGCCACCCCACCGATCACTGCTTGTTTGGATGTAAGTCATGTGGAGAGATTCCTTAAGATGGACAATGCACGATGGAGCACTTCTTCAATCAGATGCGCAAGTGGTATGTTCCCGACAAACACGCGGGAATGTTGCCGACCGATGTCGAGAAGATGTTAAACTAGATCGCTCGCCAGGTTGGAATCTAGATCGAGCCGAGCGATCTACGTTTAGCATCTATGCATTCGTCGAAAAAACAGCGATACAACATCAAAAAGGACAGGCGAGAGGAATCATTCGGTCTACAGTCTTGCGACTGATGAATACTACCGATTAAAGGTCGTTATGCAGTTGGACCTGTTGCCTTGAGAGTCACGCGGATACTGGAAATATCACGCTCCCGACAAATGGTTCAATCAGGCTAAAGCCTATGGAAAGCTTAACAATGAGAAGGAGACGATGTTGTTTTACTCTGGTGCAAAAGGCTCAATTATCGACTCCGCCTTTGCTCGTAAGGTTGGATGTCGGATTGACTATACACAGAGGCGAGAATACGTCGGAATTGGTGAAATTTACTGCATGAGCAGATGGAATACGCGTGTGAAGATCACTCTATATGGTTCATTGATATACTTCTTTAGCGCTTGGGTCGGTAAGCTGGCCGGCCAAGACGCGCTCCTCGTCATGGATTTTATGGTGCTAGCAGGCATACGCCTCGATCTGTCGCATGGAGTACTTACGCTTCCAGACGAAGTCCAGATCCAACTGGCTGGACGACTCCCCTTACACGGATCACACACTGATCTGGTAATGTGGAACCAAGATATCACCATTCATGTGGGTCGATCGGCAGATATCTCGGTGGAGAAGGACTACCGGACAAGGAAATTGTGGGTGACCAGGGACGATCACTGGGTACCGACGTTTGAGGAGGAAGCCGAAGCGATTGCGTACGAGTTACTAACATCGGTAACAAACCACTGATGTTAGGTTAAGGTACGATTCTCGGTATGTGACTGTCCGAAGGAAAAGTTCCGAGGAAGATGGGATTTATTTCAATCGGGTCAAGACGATATATTGAGTGGAAAAGCTTTGCGTGTAAGGCCACCACCGATCGGGTCGGCGATGACAAATCAGCCGAGGAATACCCTCACCTTGGACGGAAAGGCCGGACTACGCATCACCCGAAATGTGCCGAAGGTTATCAGCGCAGTTTGGCGAAGCGGAATCAAGAATTTTGGTCGCTTTGTGCCATCAGCACACCGATCGGCTTATCGGCGATCGGATTGGTGGAAATCAAGGAGGCTTTTAAGCCTATCGTGTGCGAGGGGTGTCAAGAACACGGATTTTGGTAAGTCACATGATATTGCGTGTACTTATATTTTTCATGTTTGTACATATTGAGGACCATAGGGAGATAGGATTGGTTAGTTTAGGTTTTGCCGAGTCTTGGTTTTTGCTTGGTTTTGGTTTTTGCCGTCTTTGGCCTTTAACTCGACAATAAGTCGTTTCTTTAAGTACGCTAGTCACCTCTGCACGCCGCTGAGTGTTTGGGAGCAGAGGGTCGAGTAATCCCCTCCAGCTCGTTATACCTGGCCGGCACGCGTTACAGGCGCACTTGGCCCGCCGGAAGTCCCTCGACGGGAGTACACATTGGTCGGCTTCACATGTTCAAGTTACACACGTTTGGAACGTGTAATCAAGTATTGGATTGTTACGTGGAGATATCGCTCGTGGAGTTTATCACGTTCTCATTGGATCTCTATATTGGAGTATTGGACTTTTATTCTCGTATTGATTGGGGTCTACGATCGGTTAAGCGATCTGCCCTTTGAAGTATATTTACTTGGAGTGTAAATGGTCTGCCCGTACCCAGGGTGAAGAGTTCCGCCCAGGGTACACTACCCAACACGGTCTCACGTTTTTAGACCTCACATCAATTCCCAGCACCGATCCACCAAGTGTGTAACCAGCCCATTCCATCGGGTACACAAGGTGAGATGAAGAATTAATCGGACCAGACGCCCTATGCTAATGATCGGTCGTCTGCTAGCAGCGGACGATCAGATCGGATCGTAGGCGAAGGTTCGCGGGGTACCCCCCCCGTCAGTTGGAAGGCCGGGCACGATGGTGGTCAGGTTCTCGACACTACGGTGTTCGATTTTGAACTCGACTCCACCACAATGGTGTGCGTGCCCGGATCACTTGGTGATCGTGGATATCACCGAGATGATATCTCGTGAAGAATCGATTATAACGAGTTAAATCTGGAATCGTTCTGAAGAGGACATAAGGAACGGCTATCGCCTTATGTTCTCGTTGTCGATAAGGATGGCGATGTCCGATCTGGCCGGGTGGAGGACCAGATCGGGAGTAATAAGTTTTTTCCTCCCCATAAGGCTCCCACCGGAGCCGATCGGGACTATAGCAAGTCTTGCTATAGTTACGGAAAGGATCAGGACTTTTTTCCTGATCCTATGTATTTGAATGAATGTTTTGATGAAAAGATAAAAAGTGAAAACAACTTGGAGGCTGATCGGGATGATCCAATCCACCCTCCCAAGGTTCCCAAGCAGAGGCTCAGAATGGCATCCGACGAAGAAGACTTGGAATAAAAGTCTCAGGTCGGGGATGGAGTTATCAAAGAAGAAGACCTGATCAGGATGTATTACATCCACGAGTTAAAGCGATTTACTCATGAAGATCAGATCATGCGGATCTTAAACCTCCAGATCCCCGATTGCCTTCTAGGACCCACCACCGAGCCGATCCAAAGCGATCGGCCGTTGCTATTGGTGAAGAACCTGCTGGCCATGTTGTCTGAGGTAGGCATAAAAGTGCAAAACCTCGCCAACTTACATAAACTGTTTGATCTGGATACTTGGAAGCTGGAGATGTCGATGTATACCCTCCATGATCATTTGGTGCCGTTGGTGGGGGCGGTTAGCCGCCCAACTTCCACCGTGGCATTGAAGGTCGATGAGACCACGGCATCACACGATGATGTGTGTTCCGATGATAAATCGCTGTATCAGTCTCCACCTTCATCTAATAGCTCATCGGAGTTGGAGGTCGGTGTTGAGCGGATGGCCAGGGCGGCGAATCGTACCCCCATAAGAACATAAAAAGGACGTGCGGCAGCAAGGGGCTGCATGCCGGTCGAGGCCCCAGGATCCACCACAGGTTTCAGTACCTCCAAAGGAGGATACCAACACGTTGCCCATGACCAAAGCTACCGTCCAAGCCATGTTTGAGGCAATGATGGAGCGTTTAATGGGAGACCGATGCCGATCGCCTCCGCGCCCGCATGCCCAGGACCGATTTGCCCGGAAAAATGTCAATACTTGCCGGGATGTCGATATGTAGTCAGTGGCATCAATGGATAAGGCTACCCGAGGTGGCAAACCAGTTGGCAGAGGAGTACGCAAGCCGCAGCAGGCCCGACCGCACCGATCAAGCAAGAACATCGATTTCGACATGGAGTCTATGGCCATCCGGATGACCACTATGGGTCAGACGGTGCAGGGGCGGGCAAAACGCGCAGGGATAACCTATCCTCTACGACTGCCTTTGATTTCGGATCTACTGCGATCCCACGCATTCGCATGGCTGTGACCACGGATATCAAGGATTTCAATGGCAAGGACGCCGACGAGGAGCAAGCCAGATCGTGGTTTGGTCGGGTCAAGTCTGCTTTCTTACGGGATCAGACACCAAAAAAAGGAACGGTGTCTGATCTTCAGGGATCTGCTGAAAGGACCGGCTGCAAACTGGATCCAAAAGTTGGGTCGGGATGTCCGATCTGACTGGGATCTGCTATGTTCAGAATTTGAGGGGCAGTACTGCAACTCCGGATTCTCTACAGCCCGCAAATACCATCATATGCAGAAGCGGGGCGACGAGACACCGATTGAGTACTTGTACCGCTTGAACGTGGCTGCAATTCGCGCCGGGATAGTGATCAAGGAAGGCAACCCGCCGACCGGTGCCGCTATGGAGCACGTGGGTCACTATATCAGTACCCTTGATGACCAAGAGCTGGCAGATCAGCTCACTCTGCTGCGCCTCAAAGATGTGGGGGAAGTGGAGCAGACGTTGCGGACGTTGCAACACTCATGCAGCATGAGGGAGAAGGTCGCCGTTGGATCGGGTCGCTACAGATCAAAGACCCATACCGACCCGGTGAAGAGGCCCCTGGCCAGATCGGCCCGTGCTGTTAAGGCGATCGTGAATGAAGACAGCACTGGATACGAAGAGGAAAGTAGCGGCCAGTCCAGTCGGGAGTCAGACAAGGACCAGTATCGCCACGTTTTCGTCACGGAACCTGCCCCAAGAACCAGATCGACGCCTAACCAGGCAGATCAGAAGGTCAGGAGTGGGAACAAGTCCGATCCGGACCGATCTCGCAAGGAGTGTTCTCACTGCGGGTCAAGCAAGCATGATGGTGGGGACTTCTGGAAGAAGTTTATATGCAAGAAGTGCGAAAGACGCGGCCACCCCACCGATCACTGCCTCTTCGTGAGCAAGTCATGTGGAAAGATCCACGAGGCCGGCCAGTTCAAGATCGAAGAGTTCTTCAATCTGATGCGAAAGTGGTATGTGCCGGGTAAGCACGCGGGGATGGTTAAACCTGACGTGAAGAAGATGTTAAACTAGAACGCTCGCCAGGTTGGAATCTGGATCGAGCTGAGCGATCTACGTTTGGCATCTATGCATATGTCGGCAAGGAGAATAAAACCGACAATACATGTTCTATTCTCAATTGCGTCGATCAGCATCATCCGGTCTACAATCTCACGACCGATGAATATTCGATCGAAAGATCGAAGGTGGTCATGCAGTTGGATCTGCTGCCTGGGGAGTCTCGAGGATACTGGAAGTATCATGCACCCGACAAATGGTTCAATCAGGAAAAAGCATGTGGTAAGATAAACAACCAGAAGGAAACAATGTTGTTCGACTCTGGGGCCGAAGTTTCGATTATCGACTTTGCTCGTAATGTCGGATGTCGTATAGACGACACCCAGATACAAGAATGCGTCGGAATCGGTAAAAACTCTTACATGACCGAAGGAAGGACGCGCGTGAAGATCACCCTACCGGGTTCGTTGGTCTACTTCTTCAGCGCTTGGGTTGGCAAGATGTCCGGCCAGGATGCCCTATTAGGCATGGATTTCATGGTGCCGGCAGTTATTCGCCTTGATCTGTCTCATGGAGTGCTTACACTCCCGGATGAGGTCCAGATCCAGTTAGCTGGTCGGCGGCCCCTATACGGATCGCACACCGATCTGGTTAGGTGGGACTAAGATGTCACCATTCCAGTCGGCCAATCCGCTGATACCCCAGTCAACAAAGGTTTTCGATCAAGGAAGTTATGGGTGACCAGGGGCGATCGGTGGGTGTCCCTTTGTGAAGAGCGCCGGCCGATATGATTATGTTCGAGTCACTAATATCGGTGACAAGCCTCTTACGCTCGACAACGATACTATTGTTGGCATGTGGCTGGCGGAAGGGAAGGTGCCAAGAAATATGAGGTTCGTCTCGATCGGATCGAGACGGTATGTTGAGTGGCAGAACTTGGAATACCAAGCGACCACCGATCTGATCAGCGATGATGGACCGGTGGAAGAAGATACCTTACCTATGGTGGAACGACCCAGCTATGTAACCCCAATTAAGATGTTAATTCGAAGAAAGGCACCGCAGTCGCCAGATACGGTGGACCATCAAGCAGATGAGCCAAGGTTCGTCAACATGGTGGCGTCACAAGAATAGGCGACAGCGGAGCCGGAAATAGACAAAGGGGAACCTGGGATTGCTGGGGCGTACCACGATAGCGCGCCTAAGCAGATCGATGTCGTTGAAGAGCAGCCCGCCGATCGGGAACAGCAGTGTGCAACCGATCAGGACGGTTTGGGTGATACTGCCCCTTAAGACGATCAAGTTTTTATACATGAGGGCGGGGATCAATATATTCAGGAGATGGAGATCCAGATGGCAGTCCTCCCTGAAGTGTCTGCCGATCCGCCCGAAGTCACCTTGGACGATCTGCAAGTGGGTGATCGGGATGTCAACAGTCCCGACCAGATCGCTCAGCTAAAGAAGATCATATGGAAGAAGAAACATCTGCTGATAGGGAAAGGCAATGCTTTACCCCCTGCTGCTCGCGGAGTGATCTGTGACATCGACGTGGGTGATTCCAAGCCGATCGCCCAACGATGCCGACGTGTGTCGCCACAGTACCGCGAAAAATTGTCCGATCTTGTTGAAGGACTGATGGCCATCAAGATCATTAAGCCATCGGCCTCGCCGTGGGCCTCGCCGACCGTGATTGTAATCAAGAACGGCATTGACATCAGGTTGTGTATCGATTATCGGTTGTTAAATCGGTTGACCAAGCTTGTGGTGTACCCGATGCCGCTGATCAGCGATCTGCTAGAAGATCTTGACAAGACCCTATGGTATTGCTCACGGATATGGCAAGTGGATTTTGGGTGGTTTCAATGACCGATCGGGCTCGCGAGATTTCCGCATTTGTTACGCCATTCGGCCTGTTCGAGTGGAACCGTATGCCGTTCGGTTTGAAGAACGCACCCCAGATATACCAGAGGCTGATCGACAACGCACTGTATGGACATTTCAAGATCAGTATCGATCGGGACCCCACCAAAAACCATGATGTATTTACAGAGGGTGAACCCGATCGGGAAAGGAGACCGTCCGTTCTGGGGAGGCGATCGTACATCGACGACATTCTGATACCTGCTTCGTCATGGAGCGATCTGTGCGAGAAGGTGGAACGGTTGTTGGATACATGCGATCGATGGAACCTGTCGATCAGTGTTGTGAAGAGTTTTTGGGGCATGTCCAAGGTCGCCTATTTGGGTCATATGGTGTCAATCAGTGGTCTGGAGGCCAATCCTAAGGATCTGGAGTCACTGAGCAACCTCCCGTTTCCCATATCACTGAAGGCAATGCAGTCCTTCTTAGGGAGCTTAAATTACTACAGCCGCTTCATTGAAGACTTCGCGATTTACGCGGCCGTGCTGTACGAGCTCCGGAAAGTCGACTATCATATGTTGCGCGAAGGAGATCGGGAAACTTTACGGGAGGGCCGCGACTCTGATCTGCCCGCAGATTTTCTGCAAGAGGAGGCGGAGGATTAAATGAAGCGTGCAAAGGTTGCTTTCGGTATGGTGAAGGCCAAGATGGTGACGGCACCGATTCTCAGACACTTCGATCCGGAAAAAATGCCGATCGTCATTGTGTATGCTAGTAAGTGGGCCATTTCTGCCACTCTAGTGCAAGAACATGATGGAGTGTACCACCCGGTCACTTTTACGAGCCGGACGTTGAAGCCGAACGAAGTTAACTATGGGATCGTCGAAAAGGAAGTTCTGGCTTTACTACGGATTTTGGATGTGTGTTACAACCTACTGGTCGGCCGATCTGTAAAGGTTCTTTCGAGAAAGTAGACATTGGCCTGGCTATTATCAGCCAATGGGATGGACGGTCGGCTTGGCAGATGGTCAGCGATCTTGTCACAGTGGTCCCTCGAGGTCGTCAAGTGCACTAAGGGAGAGGAAGAGATAATGGGCACATTGGCTGCCAGTATCACCCCTCGGTCTGAAGTGGATGAAGCTCTGATGGCGATTGCCCCAAGGAAGAAACCTCGACAGTCAATCTCACTGCCGCCACCGATCGTCGATCGGGATGAGGAACTCCTGGTCTTGAGTTTCGACGGATCGGCTAGCGTGAAGAAAAAGGTCGGCTCCTATAGTGTCATACTGTGGAAGTTACCATAGTGGTCTATAGTAGCAGCCGCCGCTGATTTCACGCCTGACATAACGGTCAACGAGGCGGAATATCGGGGGTTCCTTCTATGTCTTGATCTGCTGTCATCACAAAAGAAAGGGTGGATCATCATATGTGGTGACTCCAACCTAGTGATAAGGCAGATCACCGGGAGATCGACTGTAAGGCACCACTGCTGAAGTTTCTGAATGATCGGGTGATGAAGGCACTGAAAGACTATCCCAACCACGAGCTATTGCACGTGAAACGGGATTGGAACAGAAGCGCCGATCACCTCGCGACCCAAGCTATGCGGGACCAGATCGGGGCGACGATCATCGAGGAGGCTGTTCTACATGAACTTATGGACATAAACAGGCTCCCGTAGTTGATCAAGCCCAAGGACATCCCTGATCAGGTACATGTGATGGCGGTGACTAGATAGCGAACTCAGAAGTCTCGCCGATCGTTCCCAAAGGAAAGTATGAGCGAGTACGTTGTACAACAGCTAAGGGCGGAACGGATCCTCAAGGCGCAGGACGAAGAAGAGTTAATCGTCAACTTGAAGGCCTATCTGCGCGGTGAACTGTCCAAGTTAACAAATGATCAAGCGAAAGAGTGTACCATGATCGCGGACAGTTATAATGTGGATGACAATGGATTGCTGTATTACTGCCGTGACGTCGATCAAGACAGTGCCGATCAAGATCGACTAGCGAAACTGCTGATCCCTGAGTTGCTACAGCCGGATGTCCTTCATCACTACCATGTGAGTCTAGAAGGGGGACATCAAGGCATAGGCAGGACATACCACAAGATCAGGGCCCACTTTCACTGGAGAGGACTTTTTCGGAGCGTGCAGAAATATGTGGGCTGTTGCACAAATTGCAAAACTGGAAAGGGTAGACCGATAATCAAGGGCCGATCGCCCGAAAATATCGAGGCTACTTACCCTTTCCAGGTGATAGCAATGGATCACATACCGTCGCTGCCCAGATCGACGCGCGGCAACACTAAGCTGCTGATCTGGATCGACCTATTCACTGGTCTGGTGATCGCAAAGGCTAGTGCATCCCGATCTGCGGAGCAGATAGCCCAGAGTTACGAGGAATGTGTGTTCAGAAGGTTCGGCGCCAGCGAAGTTATTAGACACGATCGGGAACCCGGTTTTATGGCTGAGGTGTTCCGATCGTTCAATAACATGCTAGGCCAGAAGCAGAGCGCGACGATGGCATATCGTCCGCAAGCGAACGGATCGGCTGAACGCATGGTGCAGACAATAACAAGGGCGATTAAGATGTATGTGGCCGATCCGGACCAACTTGACTGGGATGAGTATGCAGAGAGACTGGTATTCGCACTCAACTCTTCAACCGATCGGGTCCGAGGAGAAACGACTTTCTATCTGACGTATGGATGGGACCCTCGATCGACACTTGAAGCGGCGATACCGATCGGCTGCGCTCGGAACCGCGATCGCGATGCCCGTCGTTGGTGTATGCAGGTCCAGAAGCATTATCAGCATTCGAAATAAGTCGTCAATGAAAAGTTGCGTCAGGACACGCAAGATCGGGCAGATCGGAATAACGATCAGGTCCTCCCTAATGGTATTGAACCAGGGTCTAGGGTATGGTTATACCTCGATCGGGTCAAAGAAGGCTATGCAAAGAATTTGGCTCATATGTGGGCACGGTGCTTTCCGTGTAGCAGAGATGAGCGGTGAGCATGCTGCCCGTTGATCACGATCGGCACGGATTATAAAGTTTTTCCGATCGTGCACGTGTCCAAACTGAAGCTGGTCAGAGAGTTCCCCGATCGGCCTAAAATGCCCTGTCTGGTGGACGAAGCGGAGAGATTCGATTTTGATGAAGCTCTGCTGCCGGAAGACAGGTCGGAAAGGCCATTGGAAGAGGACGAATTCGAGGTGGAAAAGGTGCTAGATGTCCGATCGGTCAAGAAGACACGTTTTGGTCGCACCCACCGAGAATATCTGGTCCGCTGGAAGGATCATGACGAAGCAACTTGGATCGACGAACTCGATCTAAATTGTGGAGCACTGCTACGAGAGTTCGAGCGAGAACGATTCAGTCGGAATCGCTTTGCAGTGATGCAGACTCATGAAGATGAAGACCAAGGCACGCAGTAGCACCGATCAGTATATCGATCGGTGTGAATATGTGTAAGGTCTGAATTATTGTGAATTAGTGTGATGAACTGTGATGAACTGTGATGAACTGGAGTAGTGTAGTGACGAACGTGGTGATCATTTTCGCGATGTGAATGGAAACTGTGTGTGATAACGTTTTGGTACAAGTTTGGAGAAAGTGATGAGATTTGGTCAAGTGATCAGGTGATCAGGAATTTTGAAAGAATGATGACATGTATTATGGATTATCGGATCAGCTACTTGCCGCATCAATAATCGCAATCACCCCACAGACGGCCGATAGTCAACGCCGGATGGTCTTCGATCTGGTTCTGGTGCTGATTGCGCCAGGGCTCCTTCCGATCGATCTGGATCAAAGCGTCATTCAGGTCTGAGATCGGCTCGTCAAAATGAAGACCGGGGTACCAGACGCCGTCGTCAGCTAATACAACAGCTTTCTCAACCCGACGCTTGGCCATATGGAGAACAATAGGATATAAAAAGATGTCGATGTCGCACTCGCGGGCCAGCATCCCTCCCAGAACGAACTGGCATAGGGTCTGCCAGGCCTCGCCCGACCGACTCCGGCGCTTCTTCCGGTTTTTATGGAATGAGATCAGGCCTTGATCATGTTGCGCTCGATCAGGAGGAAGCTCTAGATAGTGTGTAGACTCCCAGATCGCTTGGCGGTAGGCTTCATTGAAGGCCTTAATCGACCTAGTAACGAGTCGATATACGCAGTCGACGCAAACATGGACCCCAGCTTGGGGCGGACGAACACTTTCCATGGCTTATCTGCATACAGACGAGCGATTTGTGGTACTGTGACCAGGTCCGCCCGCCATGCAGAAGCGGCAGGAGCCTTTGAAGCTGGAGGAAAAAGCCAGGAGTCTGGACGCGATAGAGACCGGGCTAGTATCTGTTTAGTCAGGGCTGATCGGTACAAGCTACCGATCTGCCACGATGAACATGGCAAAGTGGCATCTGAAGTCAGCGATGGAAGAGGTCGATCTCCGATCGACACCCCTTTCAATCGGGCGTGATGGCGCAGCCCAGATGTGCCGGGCTGGAACAAAGGCACCGATCCGGTTGACTCGCGCGTCCGTGCAGCACCATCACCCTGGGAGCTGATCACCTTATCAGCCCCCGATGCAGGCTTCGCAGGAACGAGACCTCGGCGTTGATCGGATCGGGACTTGAATAAAGATGTGATCAAGAACTCAGAATCTCCCGATCTATCCCCCGAGTCCTTTCCGGAGGAGATCTCTATACGCTTGGTGTGAGCAGCGCGGGGGTGCAAGGGGGCATGCGATTTGGCGATGGTAGACGTGTCGGCTGCGTCCGATCTTGGGCTTGGGAGATACGCCAGCGTCTTGGCTTTCTTCTGAGGCACCGCTCGATTCACCTCGAGTTCGGAGTCGCGCGCTATGCCCCGCGCCCTTGAGCCTTTAGACGCGTCTTTACGCTTCTTGGAAACTTTTGAATTCTGGAGTGCTTACTTTTAGCCAATGAGTGGCGTCGGGTCCGATCTTAGTGCAGATAGATCAGAGCGGACGATGCAGATCGGTCAACGCTAGAGCCTGCAGCCGGACGCCGGTGCAACAAGTCGGTCAACTGTTGCTAGCACAGATTTACGGCCGCCCATCGACGGTCTGACTCCTGCGTCCAGGCGTCCGATCGGCTCTGGAAGGACTCGACCTTCCCGATCTGCTCCCTGACCACGACCTGAAACTCGCCGATCTGCCTCTCCAGGTCACCATGTTAGGTGCGGAGTAAAGTCCGATCGGACTGGTCCTCCAACCTCTGCCGGTTGACCACCGCGAGCTGTTCCAGGAGGTGTGACTTGTAGGCCTCCAAACGAGACAGATCACGCCGTGCGCCGATCAGCCGCGAATAAAGCGTCGAACGTTTCGGCGATATCGATGTGCAACCGATCTGCACGCAAAGGAAAGTTAGAGCAGATCCAAGACGAAAACAGGCCGATCGGCTTACCTCGCGTTGTTTGTTGTGCGATGTGGGCCCGGAGATGCGCGTTTTCAGCGATCACCTCCTGCAACTTCGTGGACATGGGGATCAAAGTGTCCACCTCCTTACGCAGTTGCAAGAGTGAAGAATCCTTGAAGTCCAACTGCGACTGGAGCTCCCGGACTGTTTTCCGGAGCTGATCGACCCCGATCCGATGCCCATCCGGCGTGTCGGAATCTGGATTGTCGCGAGGGCTGTAAGATCGAACCGATCTGGTAGGTGAATCGATATGGGTGGATGAGGAACGAAAGGAAACTGCAGAACGAGCGTCAAGAGAGGTTACAAGATGATCAAGTGTACAAGGTGAGTACCTGGCAAAGTGGACTCGAAGATCTGTCCATAGGTGAAGTCCGCTTTTGCGAAGATATAGGATGTGGTGAGATCGCGTCGTTACCGTTGCGCGGCTACGACCAGACTCAGGGGAGGTTGTGGCGAAGCGGACTCAAGAATGTTGGTCGCTTTGTGCCAGCAGCACACCGATCGGCTTATCGGCGATCGGATTGGTGGAAATCAAGGAGGCTTCTAACCCTATCGTGTGCGAGTGGTGTCAAGAACACGGATCTTGGTAAGTCACATGATATTGCGTGTACTTATATTTTTCATGTTTGTACATATTGGGGGCCATAGGGAGATATGATTGGTTAGTTTAGGTTTTGCCGAGTCTTGGTTTTTGCTTGGTTTTGGTTTTGCCGTCTTTGGCCTTTAACTCGACAATAAGTCGTTTCTTTAAGTACGCTAGTCGCCTCTGCACGCCGCAGAGTGTTTGGGAGCAGAGGGTCGAGTAATCCCCTCCAGCTCGTTATACCCGGCGGGACGCGTTACAGGTGCACTTGGCCCGCCGGAAGTCCCTCGACGGGAGTACACATTGGTCGGCTTCACAAGCTCAAGTTACACACGTTTGGAACGTTTAATCAAGTATTGGATTGTTACGTGGAGATATCGCTCGTGGAGTTTATCACGTTCTCATTGGATCTATATATTGGAGTATTGAACTTTTATTCTCGTATTGATTGGGGTCTACGATCGGTTAAGTGATCTGCCCTTTGAAGTATATTTACTTGGAGTGTAACTGGTCTGCCCGTACCCAGGGTGAAGAGTTCCGCCCAGGGTACACTACCCAGCACGGTCTCACGTATTTAGACATCACATCAATTCCCAGCACCGATCCACCAAGTGTGTAACCAGACCATTCCATCGGGTACACAAGGTTAGATGGCGAACGAATCGTACCAGGCGTCCTATGCTAATGATCGGTAGTCTGCTAGCAGCGGAAGGTCAGATCGGATCGTAGGCGAAGGTTCGCGGTGTCCCCCCCGTCAGTTGGAAGGCTGGGCACGATGGTGGTCAGGGTCTCGACACTACGGTGTTCGATTTTGAACTTGACTCCACCACAGCAGTTACCCGATACAGTGGGCTCACAGTCGGATTTGCCGAGAGTCATTAATGCAGTTGTATCACAAGGTCGGGTAACAGTGGAACCGGCGGTAGACGTGGACGATCGTTGTATTGTTGGAGACGAGTGTGATGGCACTCCCACCCAAGTCAGTAATAGAGGAGGACAGCCCGTCGACCAGGATCAGCATTGACCGTTTGACAGGGGCGGACCGAGTGAAATCACCTCACCGGATGACCTGGTGTATATGCACGGGGGCGGATAAGAGTGCGTTGAAGGATCGGAGAGCCACATGACTACCCCACCTGAAGTGTCAGCCGATTCGCTTGAAGTGACTCTGGACAATCCTCAAGCAGGTTACCAAGTCGCCGACACCCCCGAACGGACCGATCAGCCCAAGTAATTAATATGGAAGAAGAAATACTGGCTGATGGGAAGGGTGCTGCTGATATAGACGGTGGTGATGTCAAGCCGACCGCCCATTTGGGTGTCAGATCGGCCAAGAAGACATGTTGTCATCGAAAGCACCGGGAGTATCTGATACACTTGAAGGATCGCGAAGAAGCAAGTTGGATCGGTGAATCCGATCTGAATTGTGTAGCTCTGGTAAAGAAGTCCGAGCGAAATTAATCGGAATCGTTATGGAGCGACGCAGACTCACGAAGTGGAAAATCAAGACTTACAATAGCGCCGATCGGCATATACCGATCGGCGTGAATATTTGTGATTTTTTATTGTGACTACGAGAGTGTGACGAACTGTGATAAACTGGTGATATTTCGATATTAGCAAAATGGCTTGAAGATGTCGATATTTTTCGATGACGACGGTAACGATTCTCACGTGTGGATGCAGTTGGATGCAGTAAGGGTGGATCTTGATTAATGTGGACAAAGGCTAAGACAGATGGGACAATCCGGTAATCGGAAAATAAATTTTATTAATGATGAATGCGCCAATGATTGCCCGATCGGCGCCTACAATGTCAAAGTTCGCGATCACCCCATAGCCGACTAATAATCATGGCTGGGTGATGTGCGATCTTGTGGCGAAATTGGTTACGCCAAGGCTGCTCCTTGTCAAGCTGGGTCAAGGCGTCCATCAAGTTGTCGATTACTGTGTCGCAGTGGTAGCCGGGGTACCAAGATCCGTCTTCGATCAAATTCCCGGCTTTCTCCACGCGAAGTCTGGCCATATGGAAGACAACTAGGTGTAGGAAGATGTCGATGTCGCATTCCCTTGTCCGCATGCCCTCCAATATGAATTGAAAGATGGACATACAGGCTTCACCCGCCCGACTCAGACGCTGCTTTCACTTTTTTTGGAACGTGGCCAAATCCTTGTCCAGCTTTACTTGTCCGGCGGGAAGCACCAGATAGTTTGTGGATCCCCGGATCGCTTGGCTGTGGGTGCTGTGGAACTGCCCGAGACGACTCAAGAACGAGGCGATCCACGGAGTCCGTGTGAACATGGTGTTCAGGTCGGGGCAGAGCAAAACTTCCCACGGCTTGGCGTCATACAGACGGGCGATCTGCGGTCCGGTGATAAGATCGGGTCTCCACTTGGTTGTAATGGATGACTAACCGCCAACGTGAAAAGCCAAAAGTCCGGACGCAAAAAGTGCGTACCAGCTGCTGCATGGTCGGAACAGATCGCCGCAGGAGATCGATCTGCCCGAGAGACCAATAGTCGGCAGCAGCCAGACCTGAAGGAGGTAGAGGCACGTCAACCTTCAATGCCTCCAACGATTGTATGATGATACAGACCAGAAGTGCCTGGCAGAAGGGTTGGTTTGAGTGCCTTGCCAGCCGGTTTGGATATGTTTTCACGCTGTCGTCATTACGGCGCACCACTTGGTCGGCCGCTGGCGTTGGTGCTTCAACTGCGGCAGCGGAACGAAGATTCTGGGTGGATCGGGACTGAGATAGAACGGTAGCTAGCTCATCTGAATCCGTCGATCCACCCTCAGAATCCGCCCAGGCAAGGCTAATGCTGACTTGGACCGAGCAGTAGTTGGGGTCAAGGGCGCTTGAGTTTTCGTGGCTTGAACTGGTGTAGTTGAATCCGCTGTTGCGTGCAGAAGCTTCGCCAGTGTCTTGGCTCTCTTCCGCGGTGACGCTGTTTTATCTTCGTAATCTGGATCGGCCGCTACAACCCGCGCCCTCGCGCCTCTCGCCACTCCTTTGCGTTTCTTACTGTGCGTGCGATTTTTGGGGGAGGAATTTCAGCCAATGAATGGCGAGAAATTCCACCCGAATTTTGTTTGGAAATATCGCCGGCGAAATGATACTGCGGGTCCGCGAGGGCGCTCGAGGCTGATCCGCAAGGGATGGAGATAGCGACTGACGAACTGGATAGTCACGTATCCAGCTCATCGTGGTACCGGTGGACGATTTCCGAGAGTTGGTTCGACTCTTGTGTGCAAACGCTGAGCCGATCTTGGAAGGCATCAATTATCTCGGAGGGATCGTCGATCCTGAGTTGCAACTCGAGATCTGCCGATCCAACTCGCGCTTCTCAGAATACAGAACCGATCGGTCAGGCTTATTCTCCTAACTCTGTCGAGTGACCACCGCGAGCTCCTCTTGGAGGTGCGACCGGCAGATCTTAAAGCGACGTATGTCGTGACGAGCGCCGATCATCCCTTCCAACATCCATCAGAGCTGAACGAAGTGCCTGCATCTGCCGATCAGCATCAACCAGTGTGGCACGGTTTGAATGACATTGATTGGTAATGGATCTACATACAGAACGAAGTGAGGAACGGTCCAAAGTGGAGTTAACGATGGATTGGCATACCTGGTTTGGTTTGTTTCGTAGCCGAGGTCTTGCGATATTTAATCTCGGCCATAACGAGTGTGCGATTCGCTTGTATGGCGTCGATCAGCTTGGAGAACTGCTCTGCGTCCCGACGCATTTTCTGAATCGCGGCGTTGACCTTGATCTGCTTCTCACGCTCGACTTTCAACTCCTGTAGGAGTCCATCAATTATTTTCTGCGGCCGATCGACCTCGACTCGGTGCTCATCCTGTTCGCTGACAATTTGAGTATCTCCCGAGTCGTCGGAATGGTCAGATCGTCCAGAAGTGGGAATATGCGGAGAGTGCGGACACCGATCGCCTACGAAGACAAATTTTAAAGAAGAAATATGGCGATTGGAGGTCGAGTGGAATTACCTGGTACATTGGACTCGGAGGAATGCATGGAATTGAAGACTGTTTGTGAGATCGGGCTTCTACCGTTGTGCGGCTGAGACCAGACTCAAGGGCGGCTGTGGTGAAGTGCTATTGAATTTTTTTTACCAGCGTGTACCAGTGTACCAGTTGTCAAGTTGGAGCGATCGGATTGGCTAAAAGGATGGAGTGTTTTGGGTCAATCGTGTGCTTGGAGTGTAAGGTACGCAGATTTAAGATGAGGCACACGGTTTTGCATGTAGTTTACACATTGGATTTTAATTGGATATTTAATATAGTGTTCGTTTTACTTTGGGTTGCATAAATCGCCGCTCCGCAGGAGTTATTGGGAGAAGAGGGCTAACACGGTCCCCTCTAGCTCATTATTCCCGGCCAGGACATAGCTCCACCGGAAGTACCACTACGGGAAGCACTGACTACGTTCACTCACCCTTCAAGCCCCACATGTTTGGAACGTGTTATTCTTTTTCGTATTGGATGGGTCTCCGCATCGCGATCCGAGATCCGCCCCAGATATTGGCTGGGTTACTCACTGCTGTGTGCAGTAAAGCCCCAGATTTTCCCCGCATTTGGAGTGACGACCGCTCCATTTGCAGATCAGACACATTGGATTATATTTTCGTTGATTTTCGGTACAAGTACCGCAGAAGCGGTACCCATATTGGTACTTACCAAGATCCCTACCAAGCGACGGTCCACCGAGTGTGTAACCACCCACACCATGGGTACACAAGGTGAGATGAATGAAGACAAATCGGACTCGGAGTCCTGCAGTGCTGATCGGTCACCCGATCGGAACACAGGCGAAGGTTTGCGGGGTCCCCCCCGTGAGTTGGTCGGCTGGGCGCGATGGTGGTCAAGTTCCGGACACTTCGTTGGTTGATTTTGAACTGGACTCCACCACACTCCTCGCCTCGGATGGAGATGCATTAGTGAGAAGCTTGGATTCAATGCTCTTCGAAATTGCTGCAACAGACCGAACAGAATGTACGGATCGAATCGACTTACTGGGAGATTACGCTAAACGCAGCATTCACGGAATCATCGTATCGTTAGCGTGGTTCCTTTCTATCTAGCTGTCCACCAACATTGAATTCGATCACCAGCCGCTGTCGTAGCGCTTTTTTTCTGTCTCTTCGTGGTCAACGGTCGACTGATTTTGCGCTAGTTCTGCTTAATTGAGCCACGTGGGCCTTAAGTTCAACGTCGTCGTGGACCGATCTTTTTCCTACTCACTTAAAAACGCAATAACCTCATTGACTTCATCTTCTTCCATACTTCAGAGCTTTTTGTACGACGTTGCCTTCGTTAGTGCCAACAGGGGACGATCCAAGATCCTCTTTTTCATAATTGAATCATCCTCGCCATTTCATTGCCGCAGCGCAATGTCTTGCTGAATTTTAGCTTCTCGCCGCAAAAAACGTTCACGATGCTTTTGAGCTGCGATTTTGTCTTCCATAGTGCTTTCTAAAGACTAACATGCTCCCCTGTAAGTCATGTAACCACCTAGTGCCTCGGTTCTTCTTATCGCGACGGACATTTTGTTGCATCTTAAGACGAGAACAATCGATATTGACAACCTCTACCATGTTTTCTGGAAAACAACGAGCAATTGGAGCTTATTAAAGGACAATCGCAAGGCTGGCTAGATTAATCACAAGAAACTCTGCCAAATTTTCAATTCATTAGGGGGTTTCAAAGTTAGATTCAGAAGATTTTGCAGACGATTTTGCAGAAAATCCAATTGTCCAACTGGAAGCGTTCTGCAAGTGGCTAACTTTGAAGCCCCCAGTCCCCACTCCTGCCGATCGGAAGTAAACAACCAATCAGATAGCGCGTTCAGGGCGGCGGACGCGTTTAGTTCTGTAAGTGAAGATAGTGAAGGGATACTGTTAACAGACATCAGAGTGCTTTTGTAGTGCAAGTTGAGATTTTTTTGCTAGGCTAACCTGCGTTGACGACGCATCAGCCGCGGTGGGCGTTGGTGGTACGTTGTTGGGTTTGACAGCCATGGGGACGCGTTGTTGCGTTTTACTTTCTGTAAATTCTTATGCAAGCCCGAGGCATTTAGGAAATTCTACTTTCTGCAAATTTTGCAGATCGCTCTGATTGGCCTGATTTTTCTGCAAATCATCCGCAAAAACTTCTGAATCTAACTTTGAAACCCTTATTTTTGCAACTTTTTCTAATAATCATCTGGATAGGCTTCTCGACCAGGTCTTCTTAACAATGAAGACATTTGTCTCTATGCTACAGGTTGTTTTGATAATTTATCATAAATAATAACGGCATTTTTCCATCATTCAATCCCAAGCTTAACTGCAAGAAATTCTGCATTACTATTATCCACAGCAATGTTGTTTGTCTTAGTATTGTATCGATTTTTGTTAGAGAACATTGCGCCGGTTCCGTAACTTTGGACTAGAGAATACGTCAACATGCTCGACAAAAACGAAGTAGTGGAAAATGTTAATCGGCCCATAACAGAGCATAACTCCCTAGTAGCTTCTAATGCTCACCGCTTCCCCGACGCTTCTGCCATTTTGCATGTTACACAGCAAACTATCAGTGTAAGTTATATGACATCCAAAGTTAGCCTACCGCCAGTATTTTGAGCTACACTATTTATTCAACTTGAAAACTTGCTCTCGGCCTCCATAGCGCTTGAGGTCACGTACTTATATAGCAAATCGTTTTGATAAGACATTACATATCATCATTTTTTTTCTACGACGTTCGTCTCATACGACTCCTATCCTTCAAAAAACGTCTGTCTTTATCACGCTAGCGAGGGACTCCCGTTTTGAATCCACGGTCCGTTAGGAGATTAAAGGCTTTGGTGGCAGGGTCAGCGGCTCCGAAAGCAATGTTTTGGAGCAGCACCGAACGCAGGCGTCGGGCTAGGAGTTCGAAAGGCCGAGATCGGTCGGCCATTTCCAAACGCAGTAGTCTCAGGTGCCGAAAGCCGGGGAACCAGTTGTAGTTGTTGTTGGTGGGAGAGTGTTTCCAACTGTATGGTTACCGAGTGTTGGAGCAGGACGGCAAGATCAAAAATCACTGGGTATACCGAGTCCAACACTGAAGCCACTGGATCCAAAGCGACTCGTTCCTTTAGGAACATCGACGAATCCACCACTAGCGTTACTGGATACAGGTGCAATTACAAATGCAGTGGCGCTGCAGTAGTTATTGCGCCGCACGAAAATGGTGATGGACTAAGCGTCGGAGCAGACACATTTGAAGCGGGTGGTTGAAATGGGGCCCAAAATGAAATGCTGGTGCTGAAAAGCTGAAAATTTGGAACAGCCTAAAGTCACAGAAGAAAGAGGAGTAGACGAGTTCTCAAAGCCACCCACAGTCGAACCAAATCCAAACCCACGAGATGAGTTTAATCCAAACTCCATCTAGAGTGAGTTAAAGACGATGTGCTAAGAACCGGCTGGACAAAAGCAGTAGATGCATCATATTTGGTATCCAAAGAGCCGAACATAAATGCAGGTTTTGCACCAAAATACCCAGCAAAATGTTTCATCGGACATTCTGATTCTTTGAGACTTTCCTTCGTTAGAGCTGGGGCAGCCGTGAAGCTAAAACCGGATGCAATATTCGTCGTGGATACTTGAGTGGTTAGAGTTCAGCGGCGCCGACTGTATTGTTAATCTCTTTCTCTGGAGATAAAAATACGAATAACATAGATGTGCTTGCAGAAACTGTCCGATCCGCATTCGATACAACGGAGTCACCAAAGCTAATACTTTAGCATTCTCCATCTTCTGCAGAGGTATAGTGGCTTCTTTGGTTTATTCAGTTCGAGAAACATCAAACATTAAGCCACTAGATGGAATAGATCCATTGATTTATCCACTTTCGTGTTTTAGTTCGTAACCGGGGCACCCAATGTAAATCCACTCGTCGTGATAGAACCAATAGCCGGCATATTGGTGATTTTATTCGTATCAGTGGTGGCCACATTAAAGCTAAAACGACTCGATAATATAGATCCAGATGCTACAGGTGACATCCAGGTGATGTATTTTGTTTACATTTACTTTTATTAAAAAGAGCTGCAAAAATGAATATAAAAATCGGTGGCGGATCATTAACACATTTACCTATTATAGAAACTCAAGCTGGTGACGTTTCTGCATATATTCCGACTAATGTTATTTCAATTACTGATGGAATTTTTTTAGAAACTGAATTATCAAAGACCTCCAATTAGTGTTGGGTTATCTGTATGTCGTGTAGGTTCATGAGCTCAAATTAAAGCGATGAGACAAATTGCAGGTACTATGAAATTAGGATTAGCTCAATTTAGAGAAGTACAAGCTTTTTCTCAATTTGGTTCAGATTTAGATGTAACTACTTATCTTTTTTTATTTTCAATTATATCATAATTAATTAATAATCTATTTAAAAATATATATTATAAGTTAATGGTCAACATAATAATCTTAAAGATGTTTCAAAAATATTTTATCTTTTTTAAAAAAATATATTCTCTGGAAAAATAAAAATTATATCTATAAATAACTTAATATTTATCAATAAACTTTAACTTTTTTAATTTTTTAATATTTTTTCATTATTTGAATCTTAATTTTAAAAAAACTTGTCAAATTAATTCACCTGGCTATAGACATATGACCAATATATAAATAAATAATGTAAGAAAGAATAAATGTATAGTATGGGCTAAACCTCCATAATAATTAATAAAACGTGTATGATATCCAACATATAAACAATCAATTGAAAAAAATAATCCACTAGAAACCAAACCATGACTAATCATATCTTTAATGTTAGATTATTTTCTCATTAGCAGGTATACCACGTTAGCTGTTTTTTAAATTATTTATATTCCTTTCAGCTATAAGAACAACTATTTTAGTTATGGAAAGAGTTATATTTACACCAATAAAGAAAAACCAAAAATTGATTTTTTCTAAAATTTCCGGATATCTGCGAACAGATTTTTTTCCAATTAAAAAATGGAATCAAGTAATGATATAAAAAACAGCCCCCATCTATAATACGTAATGAAAATGTGCTACAATATAATAAGCAGGAGAATATTTTAAGGAAGGACTTTTTATATTTATCTTTATTAACCGATTTGTTCTTTCAAAAAGAATTGATTATTTTTTGACATATTATTTTAATAAATATAAAATATACAACATCCTCAATCATATGATTTTTTAATAAAAAATTTAATGCTTGTAAATGAAAAAATCCGGGTGATTGATTTTACATTAATAGGCTTATATGTTCCATCAATTATGAAATAAACATAATATTCCCCTAAGGTGCTTCAATAACAGTATGAGGTCACCTCTATTTACACTAACATTTCCTAAAAAATATCTAAAATGATGAATTAAAGATTCCATCGAATCTTTTACTTGAATTATATCGGGATTACAAATCTCAAGTACTGTTGTTTTAGTTCATAATGATTTTAAAAAAACTAGTACATATTCTATTGTACCCAATTTGGTTATCTGGATGACCTAAATTATTTGGGTAATAGAATGTAAATATAAAAAATGGTGTCTGTCTATGGGTTTGAAAATTAGTGATTGACAGGATTTGTTCACCTTTTTGCCCTTACTGACTGGCTTTATTTTCCCCGTAGTTTTGTGATTAGCTGCATTTTGCTTTTTTTCTCCGAAAATAATGTGGTGTAGATGGGAATGTTTAGGTAAGCTTTAGGCACGTGAGGATTCTCTTGGAAGTCTGCCTGTGGTCGGCCACACACGTTAGGATTCTCTGTGGAGTCTTCCGGTAAAGTAGACATGGGTTCATGAGTAGTCTCTTGCGAGTCTGCTTATGATCATGCGGTGGGGATTATTTTCGGAGTTCTCCTGTAATCCCATATATAAAACGGCAAACTACAAGGATTATTGTTCCACATGTGTGCGAAGGGTGTCATCTTTTTGATGATCACACCTTGGAGACGTGCAGTAAGACTGCCCTGGGAACGACGGATACCTACTCTAGTATAAAATAAAAATATTAAAAAATATACTATTAATCCAAATAGATTCTTTGTATAAGGATGACGTATTGTGGTTAATGGGGCATAAATAACTGATATTAAAATATAAGTAATAGTATAACAATCATGTACAAGATAGATAGGATTGGAAAAGACTTTTTTATAATCAAATTAGATTAGGGTTATCGAAAAAGCACCTCCAGTGAACGTATGTATGCAGCTGGCCTAAAATAAGCTGCATGCATACGTGAACCAGATACTCGTTCATAGAATTACATTAACTTTTCACGTTCTTCAAAACCCCCAAAATATGATGCCATAGCTCCTACATCTAACGCATGACAACAAATAGCTATAAATAAATTAATATCCTTGTATCTCTGAAAATAATACACTTATATACTGAGCCCACAATGGGATTTAAAATTTAATCATTTTTAACAGCTGAAACATAAGCATGTTCTTGACACATCGTTGAAACATAATCTAACCGATCAAAATAAGGTAAAGCTCGTAAATAGTTTACTCGTTCGCTATGTTTTAATACATCCAACTTGCATGTGTTAAGCATACCGATAGCATTTATTCTGAGCCAGGATTAAACTCGATTTAATGGATCACCCTACCCGCACCCCCCTCCACCCTAGGGGCACCCCCCACGTGACTTTCGACCAATAGAGATGAATATTGCTACTAATAGTATATATTGGTTAAAATAGAGCTTTACATATATCTACCTTTATAGAGATAACGTCTGATATGCCCCTCTTTTGACCCAAAAATTCTAAAATGTCCCTCTTTCTCAAAAAATCCTAAAATGCCCCTGTTTTAGCATTCACGGATTCTGTCAATCAGGCGCTGAATCCCTTTTTAGGTACATTTCCAGCTGAAGATGCGACTGGATGGGGAACCGTTTTTGGTGGAGCACGACCGAAATTACATACTGGTGGACCTGGACCCCAGAAATTCTGGTCGGGCTTTATGAGCGGTCTGCTGACAATGTGGGCCACGGAAATTGGGGACAAGACGTTCTTTATTGCAGCTATTTTGAGTACGAAAAAAAACCGTGTCGTGGTTTTTGCGGGTACTATTGGTGCCTTAATTGTGATGACGGTACTATCGGTGGTCATGGGTTTCGTGGCTACAAAATTCCTGCCGCCTATTTTGACGCATTATATGGGTGCAATTATGGTAAGTGGGAGAAAAGTATCTTGAAGCTCCTGATAATACTGACTACAGAATGAAATTGTGTCACGTTTCAGTTTGTGGTCTTTGGAGTCAAGATGTTATAAGATGTGAGGGAGATGAATGCAGCGTAAGCAGATGACGAGGCAAACAAATGATGGGAAGAGTGGACGCTTGCACAAACGTTGGCTTTTGTGGTTACCGCTATGATTTGATTTAAAGAGGCCCGTCGGAGGAATTGACAGAGGTGGAAGAAGAACCGATGGGGAAGAAGGATGAAGATGCGATCCAGGACGAGTACGGAGGATTTTTGGCTCTTTCAGTGAGATTCTAGTGTACTAAAAAGGTGGTTGTTGCTACCTGTATTTGATGTTATTGCAGACAAGTGGAAGAAAGCAAGAAAAAAAGCAGATTACGCGACGGACGGCATGATTCAGGTGTTTTCCCAGACGTTGATCATGACGTTGATGGCGGAGGGGGGTGATCGCTCGCAGATTGCGACAGTGACACTGTCAGAAACGAAGGACGCATTCGGCGTCCCCCTAGGCGCCATTCTCGGTCACTCCATGTGCACGGGAAATTCCGTAATGAAAGAAAATAAACTAAAAGAGTAAAAGAGTTCGCCAAAAATTTCCAACAGTTGAGCTCTTGCAAAAATAGACATGCGTCTTCATTGGTTGAAGACTGGGGTGCTAATATAATGGTAGCTTCATTGATAACCAGGCCTATGTATATTAGTATTTCTATTGGTCGAAAGTCACGTGGGGGGTGCCCCTAGGGTGAAGGGGGGTGCGGGTAGGGCGACCCCGATTTAATTTTGACATTAATCATTTAATTATATTTTTCAAACAACAAAATTTTAAAATATTAAAATGAAACATTCTTATATTAATTATATTTTAACTGATAAGAATTCTAAATTTATAACAAATAACTTAAATTGGTATTTGAAGAAAGTAGGATTTGTACCCAAGCAGAAAAATTTCAACAAATTTACAGTTTGCCGCTTTTAATCACTCAGCCATTTTTCCAGTTAACCTTTGACATTAATTTTATTTTGAGGACTGAAAAGATGCGAAAATCCACGTTAAATAAATGTTATTTCAAAATATCGATTTCATTAAGAAAACTTATTTGTTGTCAAAATAAAAAATCAGTGGATTGATACATCTAAGTAACTGTTAAAAAATCAATCAAGATTCCGTCATATTTACACCAACAAAAAATAACCAAAAAATGAGTTTGTACTAAAATTTCCGGATATCTACGACCAGAAATTTTTCCATTCCAAAATACAATCCAGTCAAGATGCCAAAAATAGCCTTCATAGATTTAAACAACACTTTCTATTAGGGACCTAATCGGTCCACACGCCCCAAGTTGATAGGGTCACACCCCCTGACAATTCTGTAGTAGAAAAAATCCGCAACCAACCTTATTTAATCAAGTGCTGCGGCCCATACCGCCGTCACTGTTCCCCGAAAGAAATCTTGCGAATCGACAGTGGGATAATCTTATGGAGCCACCAATGGGTATCAAAATCCTCTGGGTAAAGTTGATCGTTGCGTTGAATATGTTCCTTGATTTTATGGGAACATGGAATTCCCATGGTGCTTGTAAACATATCTGTGCAAGTAATGCTTTCCGCATTCGCCTCCTTCTTGAACTGTTCGTGCGCCTTCCGAAGAGCGTAGTGGGAGATCCTCCGATGGACCTTGTTCCAGAATTGTCGGTGAAGCTCGATGAGCGTTCAAGAAGTATCGTGTGCAATCTGTTGCCGTATGACATTCAGTTGATGCTCTACCGAAAGGTTGATCGTCTCATAGACTTCCTTCAAATCTCCCGTGGAAACGCTCAACTACGCCTCGAATGTTCCATGGTTCCCTTAAACCCGCGAGGTTGTCACGACCTAAGTGGCGAATATGTCGAGTCCAGGCATAAGCGAAGTGAGTTCGGTACTTCATCCATGTTTGTTTGATGTAAGGAATAGCGTTGCCAAGAGAGCCATGAATCAACCTAAAAGCTTCCCACTTGGCATCGTGGTCTTCTTCCGTTATGGCTCGTACAACGGTTTGCCAATCCTTCATAAATTTTTCAAACTCTTCATTCGAAGGAAATTGCTTCTTCTTGTTTGCTAGGATGTTATTCTCAATGTACCACGCGCAAATGATATGTGATGTTTGCGGAAATACAGTGTAGATAGCGGACATTATAGCTAGTTCTCGGTCGGTAAATATGACTTTGGGTTCGCATGTATTTGGAAGGTGTCCCTTGAGTTGTCGAAGAGCTCAGATATAAATTGACTCCTTCTCGGAAATCGTCAAACATAACCCTAGTGAGAAAGTAATATTTGTTGCAACCGTGCCGACAATGTGAAGGAGAGGCATCCTAAATCTACAAATGTATAAATAGAGCGACTAAGAACGCTTTTGGCGTGAACATTTGCAGCAGTAAATGATTTTACCTGTTTGTCCTGTTCGTGCAGTCTATTATTAGCACTTCGTGATATTTATCAATCAATTCAAGGGATAATGAAGGAGGGACAAAGAGAAGGTGATTCGGCCATCGGCATCCGTCTCAAAATTATGGCGTATGTTCGGTGGTTTTAGATCGTCCAACAATGCTTCCAAAGGAGTACGGCCTGATAGATCCTCCAAACGGATGCGTTTCTTTGTATTGTAAATATCACGGATGGTGATGAGACCCTCCGGATTTCGTTGGCGCAGCGTTGTCAAAATGACTCGCGGAGCTGCGCTTGCTTTGGTAATTTGTCCGAGCTTTTGGGTGGTCTCAAGGGACAGTGTTCTCGAAGATGGATAGGCAGCCATATCTTCACTTGCCGAATGGTTACATTCACCTTTGAGCACAGTAAGGATCCATTGACTGATCCCCACGCGTCGAACGGTGACGGACCAGGGAAAATCCATGCAGCGGGTACTGGTATTCTTCTTTCGGGGTTCTTCGGTCAAGCAGTTCCTCTTGTTTAGATTGTAAAGGCTACCGTGTGCACAGAAGAACCAGACTGTGCGGACTCCCCCTTGTTTCGATTTCTTTGAGCGCAAACGGTTGATTCATAGCCTTGCGATATCGAAAATGCACGAATATCGCTCTCAGAGGCTTCACGTGATTGGTACACCTGCAGCTGACGAGTGATGAATGGGACTTTGGTGAACGACGTGAACTAAACACTAATTGAAAACTTATCCATATTTGCCGCACTTGGACATATTGGAGAGGGTGTGTGTGGCCCTATCAACTTGGGGTGTGTGGCCCGATCAACCCCCATCTATTGAATATATTTTTTTAGTGCAAATAATTTATATTTGGATAATACTTTAAAACATATATGATTGAAATATATGCTAATAATATTAAATTAAAAGTTATAAATTAAAAGTTATAAAAAAATAACGGTATTACTTGTAATAATCTCAAATTGAAATTCCTTAATTATTTTTTAAAGAAAATTTACAAATTTCATGTAATTGTAGAATCGGTTTAGTTATAATTGAGAATTCACCAAATTAGTATACTACAGTCTAGTATAATATAAATAATTATATTACAAGAATTATTGATATTTTAGGTTACTATTCATTAACTTATGAAGATTATGTAGACTTCTCTAGCTATGGATTGGATAATATTTAAAACACCGAAGAATTTACTGACAATTTTATTCGTGACTTACGAATCGCTTTTACTATCTTTCTTCTAATTTTACAAGAAAACCATTTAATCGATATTAATGCTAATACGTACAAAAATTCATTGACAATAATGAAATGATCGTGGAACAATTAGCTACGGATATATATACTATTGAAAATAATTCACTTGAAGATATTGAGATTCAAAGAAACCATACAAACATTGATGTCAGTTATTTATGCCCCATCAACAGCAATACCTGAAACAGATTTGAAACGTATATAGCAAATAATTGTACGGATAAACTAATTAGAAGAAAAAGATAAGAAACTAATTCACACCAATTAGCAGATTTATATATTGTTCTCATTGAATCTATTGGTTGTAGTTCATTAAGTTGAATTTTTAACGACTATTAAAACGAATACTTAATAAATTTTAAATAATTTGAGGATGTTTTTCTTTATTAATATTATATACGGTACAAATTCCTGATAATATTTTAAATTGACTATGTATCATCCTAAAAAATAACAGCATGTTTTCCATTATCTCGAAAATATTCACCGATAGCACAACCTTATACATGTTGTGCTATCGGTCAATATTTCGGTAGCGTCAATCGACAAAGACAGAAGTGAGTCGGCCCGAATAAATTCGAGCTTAATGTATTCGCCGAAATAATCCGGTGGGTAGGCTTAATATCAATTGCGTAAGCGTGCAACATACAATATCGGAGGCACGCACTCTGGATGACTCATAAAGACAGTAGATATTACGCAACGTGAAAACAATGGGCATTAGGAAGGGTAATGTCGTCAACAATGGGGAAGTATCTCCGACGCAGCTGAAGCAAGACACATTCCATTACTAGACAAATAACCTGGGAGTACTGTTGAAAATATTCGTTATACCGGTTTGTACCAAGAAACAAGTATAATGTTTATTATCATTTATAGCAATTATAATTTCGTACTTTATATAGCGTACGTAAGGACCTGAGTACCTATATTAGGTACGGATAAGTAGTTAGGACACAAGACAGATACATGATAGCTACAACTTCAACTCTTACGCATATTGCATGTTAGGATAGATAATCAATTCTCAAAACACATTCAATTGAACAAGTACCTAACTTGGTTTATCTTCACGTACTGTCTGAAAACTGTCTTGGGGCGTTATTTTCATCGTTAATCGAATATTGGTTGCGATAAAACTGGCCGGGTTTGATAGAAGTAGCTGGAGTTTGTACAGCGGTGCTAGCATGCACCTTGTCAATGACTCAAAAATATCTGCTTGACTACGAAGGTATTAACAGCATCTGTTATCAGGGTGATGGCAAAAAAAATAAAAGTTTCGAAGAAAGGATGGATCAAGATCCATCTTGTTGCGAATGGAAAAATCTACACGATACGTGTTAGTAACATGTTTTACGTGGAAAATTGATTAAAAAATATCCTGTCGTACGGTCTTTTGGAGGAAAAAGGTGTGGAATGGCGTATTCCAAAGGAAACAGAATTATGTTGCATACGGCCACCCAAAGTCCAATTTTGACATTCAAACGAACAAGATGTTGACAATAACGTTTAACGTTATCATTGATATTGAATTGAAGTTTCGAATGTTTTCGCTGTCATGGAAGAAAGACTCGGAGTCGGTTCGGAAATTGGATGTCCAAAAAGGTTCGCTAAAAATGAAATTTCATGCTAGGCTTGGGCATCTGAATTACGATGCCGTGGAACGTTTAGCCAAAGATCCATCATGTACGATCGAGCTTACTGATCTCAAACGGATGAATTTTTTGACCTGTGCCTAGGGCAAGCAAACGAAAAATTCGTCAAGGACAGTGGTTCAAATGCCCCAATTGATCGAGTTGGTGGCGTAATTTTCTCCGATTTAAAGGGACTATTACGCCAAAGGATCGTTTGGGCAATATATATATATATGATTAACTTTGTTGGTAATAAATTTAACTAGGGGATTTTCCACTAGCTCCATGAAAAGTAACGTAATAATCCAAAACAAACTTTAGCAATGACATTATTGACAGAATCTTTTAATCTTTGGGCTCATAACCTGTATAAAAGTCTTGTGATCCAGCAGAATTGTTATACTATCTGTCTGAAAGTTTTGACCGAGAAGGATCTTGCGTGAAAAAGGGTAAGCCAGAGACCGACTGCCGCGTGGCGAAATTCCTCACTTGAGATGTTCTAATAAAAAGGAAAAGTATATTATGTAAAGCTACAAATTGAAATATAACAATATTAAAAGTTGAGCTTGAATTCTAACTTGTAAATCATATACACATTTCAGCCAATGGGGTTTCATCTTCGTGAAATTACATTTTAGCCAAAACTTCCAAAATGGCTTCATATGATTTCAACAGAACGGAGAAAAGATCTTTACGACGACCCAGGTCAGATGTATGAGCAGTGTCATGAGTAGAAGACAAACGTGAAAGAGCTTTGATCACTACCGGTCGACTTGATCTCGTCTTGAAGACCCGGATTAATGGAATCGTGAATGGATGTTTTTGTTATCTGTATGACAAAGTGGATGAGAGAAAGTCATTATATGTGGAGTGGTATTAAGTACACTTATCCAGGCTTAGTACACAAACCGGCTTGGTAGTAATCCTCGAGAGAAGTATCGTTGTTCAGGACTGAACGGAAGTGGTGGGTAGACTCCCAGAGAGACCTTCAATATTTTGCTGTAGAGGCCCGATGACGCTGCTGGTACTATTGAAACCAACCTTGATTTTCGCCGAATCTGATCGGGTGACGGTAATGGCAAGTGCTTCCCATGCCGGGTTTACATGAAGGCTTGCGACCATGGAAAGATCCCAGATCAAGAGATTGGGTTGGATCAGAATCATCTCGCGGAGACAAGGTCGACGCATCAATGGACGGCCTGGCAACAGCTGCTACAATCATGGAAGGCGAGGTTGCCCTGTAAATTCGGATAATGGAAACTACCAGTCGTTTGTGCAAAGGAGGATGTTCCCACCCGTAGCCTCACCTTCTTCATGTCATCAAGTCAACCCAAAATCTTCATATTACTCGTGAGCTCCGTAATCAGTTAGATCACCCTCTCAAAAAGCTGACAATTCTGAACTCCGTAAACGGTCGATCATCCTCACAAAAACCTGATGCCTCGTTTTCTATAATCATACTTCGTGGCACATATATTTTGATGATCAGAGCTTAATGGGTTAGACTTAGTTATTCGGTTGTTTCCGACTCAGCATTACGTGTACCGATTCTTGTTTACGAGGGGAGTTGATATCGCTAAGCAGAGACCCAAAGTTTAGAGCAGCTTCATGAGCTCAAATAATGCGTTTTTTTTTTCGCCCCTCAACGACAATCTTCTGCTCACAGAGTGCCCCTCGCTACGCGTATAGAAGAATCAAGCACTCCACTTCACACTCGTTCGGAGGCCTTTCTTCCTATTCTCTAATGAAACCGCTTTATTAAAATTTAAGCGATCTGCAGGGTCCGTAGCAAGAGAAGTCTTTGGTCGATCAGAGAATTTCTGAACGATCTAATGATTTGACAAGTACACCACAGAAAATATTGAGTAGGCTGTACCCAGGATGATCAACTTGGTCCCCTTGGCTCTCAACCAGCTCCCGGGCCATGCCACGTGTGGGCTATGTTGCTCGCATATCTCGGTTTAATACCGTCAAAGTACAACCAGACTTTCCAGCCTAACACAATCAGGTGTGTGGACACCTGATATTGTAATGATCTTCCTTTTTCCTATCGCATGTCTGAGACAGTTTTTTGTTCGCGACTTCATTGCCTGCTAGTACAGCTTCTAAACAATATATCTCCATCTGTGACCATCCCGGTTTCGTCCCCGTGTGAAACCCATGGGAACGGCTGATGCCAAGTTTAATCTAGATACTCGAGGTAAAACGTCGTATTATCAGGTGCTTGAGTTTTTGTTTGCTGATTAGGTTACGTTGGCGTCACCGTAGACCAAAATATTTCCCACTGCGGCCCATGCTCCGTTTACCCGATACGTGACACACCGAGCCAATGGTTTGTAGGGTGATCCCTTAGAAGTGGATTTTTTTTTCGATATCATCCAATCTGAGACTTCCAAACGTAGATTTGGCAATGGGAAGAAAGGAAAAGAAGAAACCACCTGTCGAATTGAATGGGAACTTATCACAGCTACTCGTAGCCACTTAATCGAAGGAGAATACCAAGACACACTTTTAAAGAAAATTAGGAACTGAGCACTAGCAACTCCAAGCCAACTAATCCAAGGAGAATACCAAGACACACAAACTTAACCTGAACGATCAATTACCTCTTCAAATTCTATATGAAAACATCTGAAAAGGATATTAGTTGCCAACTGTAGTCGACTATAGTGTAACCTTCGCCGAAATTTACAAAAGCCTTCACGAATAGCCAGTTAGGAATCATTCTATTTTTGAGTGGCTCACAACCGGGTATTTCTTAACCCGATAAAATTATAAATAAATCAGAGTAAACTATTTGGGTTAATTTGACATGCTTATCTCTAATTAGTGTACGTAAGTACCTCGTTCCGTAGCAGCTTGTCAGTGAACTCCATAGAACGGATTTGCTATTTCATCTTTTGAATATCAACCATGGGTATTAGTGAGATTTGGGTAGAGTTAGCGCACTTTTACATTTCGAGACCGCCGGATCGGCCAACTTCAAGTGATCACGTACTTCTTTCGCCGATCTAAGAAGATGGAGGTGCTACACGAGGGTCACAATCACACTATCCGCGATCTGGCTGTGGATATCCCTGAAGTGATCTGAAAATTTTTCTGCTATAGGTGTGGCAGACGACTACAGTTGACTAAAGTTTGCTCCTGATCACCCTTGGAAGTAATCCGATGAGGAGTTGATCAGGTGTTAGATTTTAGGGAAAATTTCATGCATGCCCTCGATTTCTACGGAAATAACATGCATACCCCTGATTTTATGAGAATAACATCCATGCCCCTGCCACAGATTAATGTTGCCAAACCAAAGAGAAAAAAGGCTAGCTGGATCGACGCTTTTGCTTGGGCGACGAGTCGTTCCTTTAAGGGTATAATATTTCCAAATATAGATATAATTTCACATCCACTCTCGGTCAAGTGAAGCGAAATGTCCGAAGTACATAGTAGTTTTTGAATATACGCGTGTTTGTATCGATTGATTTTAAACTTCTCAATAACTGAGTATTCACTAAGCTAAATAGGTCGCTCGTTAGATATTCACATAAGTATCACCTTGACGCACTAAGCACTAACATGACTAGGAAGACGTCGTGGTCTTGAAAGACACTCGACCCGAGTAATTGATGTAATCGCACGAATTTGACCAACAAAGAGTTGACCAACTCGATTTTATTCTTCTTGTCCTGTACCTAGACTATGTTGCATACATTTCCTCGTCCACTCAAGTCAAACTTGTAATATTCCTTTTCCAGCTACTAGTAAAAGCTACAAGTGTTCCACCGACTCTATCTCGATTCAGATCGGCCGCATACACATGACAGAGCGGGACCCACATCCATCTTTACATCGTTCGAAATCTTCGTTTCCATGCACAAAATTCAAAATAGATTCCAACAAAACAGCATAAGCGTCACTTTGGACCAATTCGAGCTCATAGTTCAGTAATCCTTGGCGCACACTCAATGTCTTAACAGGTCTTCAACCTTCATATATTGTTCTGGTACCATTTTACCCGTCTTGGAATAACCCAATAGAAACGTCAGTTTCATATCCAGATGGGTCACGCTTGCAGAGCTCACTTCGAGCATCACATCGGACGATACATATAGAAGCGACATCCAAGCTCCGTCTGTAAAACGGGAGCCGGATATTTCAAACGACGTACCGACGAGGTGGTTCATAGAATAATTTTTTTTCCTGTGGATTGCTTTCCCATCGACGTCACGACCATGCATAGAAGGTTCCATGCACTCAAAAAAGTTGAAAGCAAGTCAAAACGAATAATTAGCTAATTATTCGTTTTGACTTGCTTTCACCAGCTTGTGCTATCTCCAATGCGTCAGCTCCACGTCCACCCGAACTTGTAGATGTAGACCCCTTCGCACAGTTGGGGACATTTTGTCCGTTCTGCACCGGCTTGAGCATGTTTCCTTCAGCGCTCGACATATTTGAACAGGAACAAACGACACAACTGCAAGCAAAAAGCGCTCCACCGATGTCCCTTGCAGATCACGTGGGAGCTTTGTTTGTCCACTGTTCCGGTACGTAAGATTTTTCACTAAAATCAACCCAGACAGAGGCTTGTTAAGACGACGCAGGTTGATCATGACGCTGTTCAGATATTTGACACACCCAACCTTTCTGCGCTAACTCCAAATAAAAAAAGCAGCTCTTCGATCATTTGCTCGAATGGAGCACAAAGAACTCGCATGTGGAAATTCTCGCACTTGAAGGACTTCAGCCGTTAATTCCGGATGCAGCTTATATCGACAAACGATTGTTTCGCGTTCATTCACGAGGACTGTAACAACGAGTCCATATTTTACTGCTGCCAACTTGCGTAATTCAAGGCAACGTTCTCTTGTACGAGAGTTCGGTCTCCAGAAGTCTTGGCAGCGCCACTACCAAATGCACCCATGCTTTTCTGCGACGGTGGTGCTGGGCGGTTTTGCATCTTTTAAAAACGCGCTGGCTCGACCAGCGCAGCAAGAATCTGAACATCTTTATTCGATGTAGATCCCCCGTGGCGCTCCACGATACGTGCAGTTGCTTCCACAGTGTTTGGAAGGTGGCCAGAGACACCAACATGATCCGTATTCAGGCATTGGCGGACAACATGAACAACAAACTTAATAGCCATACTATTGCGCTCCATGTTGCGCGCTAAGTACATATCAAATTCACCCTCATCAACCACCTTGTAGCAAATTAATGCTACAATAATTTCACTGTGCAGCTTCGGCTTGTCGTCCACTGGTGCACGCAACACCCACCCTATAATCTCTTTGTGAATCCTGTCGCATCTTGAAGTGCACGCAACACCCACCCTATAATCTCTTTGCGAAGCCTGTCGCATCTGGTGGATCAAACCTAGTCTTCTTATCCCTTGTCTCGTCAATTTCCACGAGCAGGTCACCGCCTAACATGTTGTCGCCAACGCCCGCGTGGATCGAGACGACTCGGCCACTCACGGGTGCAGACACAACCGTCTCCATGTTCATGGCACTTAGCATAAAGAGCGCATCCCCAGACTTGACATTATCGCCCTTCTTGACACGAACATAGAGCACAACACCAGGCATGGGGGCACCAACAGAACCAGGCGACGCCGTCGCCTTCGGTTTCGCGGTCGGCTCACGCCTTCGACCTCGACCTTGACCCAAATAACACGCTGCCGTCGATTGAGTTCAAAGATCACGTCGTGCATGCCGTCCTTCTTGCTCACGCTGTAGCCGGTGCGGCTAGCGCACAGAGGAAGACTTTTCCTTAAAGCGGCGTCTGCCGCTACTTAGCCGATACGCCCTTATAAAGGGCTTAGTAGAGGAGAGCTCTCCTACTCGGGGCCAAGATTACCGGTTTGGTTTACGTAATAGCCTTAACGGCAAAGCTCCCTTACTAAGGGTGTAGCTAAACCAGGCCTCATAATTTTCGGCAAATGCCGAATTTACCAAAAATAAGCTAATTTCGGCGCCACGGTCAACTTTTTTTTCGGTAAATGCCGAATTTACCAAAAAACGTTAATTTCGGTGCGCCTGGATAACGTAAAAGATGTAATATTACGCATTCTAAAGGACTAAGGAATCAAGGAGACCCCGCTGTTTAGGCTTGGAGATGCCTTACAACGTCAGATTCGTCATTGACTACCGGAAATTGTCGTTCTCCCATTTTAAGACAGAGAAATCGCTTTCTACGGAAGTGGTATTGGAAAAAGCCACTGCCAGCCCACCCGAGAATCGACGGAGAAATGTGAAGTGATTGACAATCGATTCCCAAGCATCGTTGAAGTTGGTTTTAAGCGTGTTCTCGTCAATCAACGCCTTTGTTGACGGCTCTTGGTTATAAGCCTTGACCAAACCTACATCATTGACTACCTGGTTAGAAAGCAATTCAAGCGTTTGTTTATCAAAGTTTCACTGGCGACCAGCTACTTACCTCTGTGGTCAGCTTCTACTTGCTCAACATTCTCAGCGCTACAGTAGAGGCCGATGTGAGCTCGGTATTTGTCTAAGACATCAGAAATGAAGGTGCCAGTCCGCAGTTTCACAAACTGCGCGGGAAGCACTGGTGGCGCAATGCTTCCTGCGTTGTTTCGCTCATCTAGTTCCGCCTGGACGTCAGACCAACCGCAAATGAGTTGCAAAGTGTATTGACCAACTTCATGCAACATATGCGATTGGTCTTCTGCGGAAAGAGAATTGAACAGATCGCGGGCCCATGATCCCTGAATGTGCTCCCGCACACTCTGTGTTTGGATCCAGTATTGCCTGGAACGTAACATAAATCATCCGGAGGGTTCCCATCTGATTCCACATCCATTGCCGTTACCAAGTGGCCAATCAAGCTTTTGATCTCGGCCATTTGTTGGCAGAGGATCATGTCATGCGACTGGAGGATGGTCATCGTGATATTGCAAAGTTCCGCCAACGGTTGCACTGAAGCGCACATCACCCACCAGGTGGGTGATGGTGCAGATACTGGCCGTTTCTCTTCAATCCACTTCTCCAATCGGCGACGATGTTTCAGCATGAATGAAAGGATGCGCTCGAAATACATCCATCTGTTTGTATCTTTGGGGCACTGCACCTGCATATCCAAATTTAAAGATTGTGACATGTAAGACGAAAGGTAAGATCCGCTTAAAAAAACATTATCTGTTGGAGGGTACTGCACCTGCATTTCCAAGATTAGATTCTGTTGTTGCCGCAAGTGTACAGAAAACGCATGCGCTGTTTTATAAAACGCCCCGTTGTACATTTCGTTGGTTGCGGCGCAAATGACAATGTCTCCTTGGTGAGGCGCACACCATACACGCATGAGTTGATGTGTCGCCATCCGGTTCAGACGAGCAACAACACCATTGTGCCAGCCAGTGTTGGTGTTTTCAGTCCGTTGTTATGGCAATAATCTTGTCCTGCAACGGCGCCCAGACCGTCTCAAGTAACGTGGTGATGAGCTTTACCGTATTTTCGGCAGTGTGCCGATCGAAGAATGGCACGACAACTAAATGAACGTTATGCTAGTTGCCATTGACACAACTCGGATGCGCATGTCGAGGAATGGGATGCCATTATGCGTCGAACCATCACAGGCTAAGGCGAATGACCACACGCCTTGGTCGCTCAGTATCGATTTTATTTTCTGCAAGTTGATGGCGACAAGCACGCGCACAAATTGGCCGACCATATGGTCGTTCAGACCAGAGAGTTTCGTTTTTTTTTACGCATCTCAGTGCTGTTTGATTACTGCTGCCGTCTGCCGCATCGAAAGGCCCACCGACGTGTGGTCAAGCGCCAAGTTGAATCGGTATGGGTTTATGATTGTGACCAAGTAGGAGCTGTCAGACTCCTTCCTAAACAACTTGAGCGCGTTTGCCTTGGTGATCGGCTTGCCGTTTTCCTCTTCGTCGTCCACAGGAGTAAAAAAAGATCGCCAATGATTTTTTCAACAGTCGATGCATCGATTTGAATTCAAGATGCGCATTCGACGTGTCAAAATATCCATCCAGTGTTGTCTTTGGCGACTTGCTTTCAAAAAACGTTTTCTTCTCCGACCCAAGGAGCTTTTGATACTCTTGCCAAGCAATGGTGTGCTATTTCTGGTTATGAGTACGATAATTCTCCTTCCTGAAAGGTTGATGAAAGAAGTGAAAATTCCCTGTTCGTTGCGGTTTTGCTCCAACTGACGCCTTTTCACGCCCGTGGACCGCGCAAAAATCGCATCGGACTGAGCAGACAACTCCCTTTGAGTCCCGTGCCGCAATTGACAAGCCACACTCGACAAGATGTGCTACTTGAAACGGCGTCTTGCGTGCTGACATTCTTTGATTTGAACGTGAACGTTGATCTGAGGCACGTATGGAGGTAGGAGCGAGAGCGAAAACGGTGGCAGAAGTAAAGCAAACATATAATGGGAGTGGACGGTGGCAGAAGGGAAAGGAGGAAGAAACAGGACGAGGACGGTGCAAAATCAAACAGGAGAACAAAGCAGAATGTGGACGCGCTTCGAAGTCTTAAAAACGCGCTTCAAAGTCCTAAACGTGTGGTCTATGCATCAATAAAAAAAGAGTAGGGCTTATTTTCGGCGTCAGATTTTTTTATTATCGGTAAAATCGGCGTTTATTTTTAGAATGCCGAAAATTGTGAGGCCTGAGCTAAAGGGAGGGCTCCCTTTAGGCTACGGCACTCACTACACGCGCGACCGGTCGAGGTAGTGCGTCTGTAGATAATAGAGTGAAATGTAAACTGAATATATTTAATATATAATTAGCCTAAATTAATTTAAACTAATGTAAACTATATGTAATACTAAGCAGAACATACCAAATTCGTACCTGGCTAAAATGTAGTGTACACCACCTGTGTACCGACACGTGGATGGCTGAAACGCCACCCCCTAGGGCTCCTGCCCTGATTGGTTAAAATAACCAGTGGTTCAAAACCTTTCGAACCGGTCAATACTGACCCCAACCGTAGTGTGATTACATACACCACCTACTAAATGTGACTCGAATGTAACCCTTTTACATCCTCCCCCATCAAGACTATTGCTTACGCAATAAACAAAATTTTGTTCCAGAACTCCAACGCCAGTACATCTGGCTATCCATGAACACCTTCAGTGGTGCTATGGAGTGTCCTCTAGAGGAGGTAGATTATTCCGAGAACTCGGAGGTGGATGCCCTTGGGGATATCTCCCCAACGGTTGACCGCTCCGACAACGCCGAACGGCGATGTCGTGGTAAAGCGTACCGCAAAATTGGTACGTAATTAGGGGCATAATTATAGGCACACCTATAGGCGTAGCTGTGGTAGAGGGTACCACAAATTTTGTCGGTACCATAGTCGGTACAAAAGGTGGTACGATAGTGGGCACCACAGTCGGTACAAAAGGTGGTACGATAGTGGGCACCACAGTCGGTACTACAGTTGGTACCCAGACGGTACAACTGTTGACACAACGGTGGCGGACAGGGACGAGGCGTGGATAGGACGTCTCAGACGATGCGACAACTGGCAAGGTTACCTGAGTAACCCGAAGGTAAGCGGGTGAATGGTCGACAAAATGCGTAGGAATGGGTAGTTCTGATTGGTTGATATTAGGTTTATGGTAGCTATTACGAAATAAGCAATAATAAAGTTTTTCTTTTGCGTACGATCGCGCCGATCGTTTACAGGGACGGCAACTTAGGGCCTCCCTTCCTACACTAAATACCTCTACGTCCCGGGCGGGAGCACTTAGTGCATTTTTGGCCCACCGGTAGGCGTAGAGCGTGATAACACACCCGCAACTCCGCCCGCTGTGCCATCTGTTCTTCTTTCAAAGTTTTTTGGTCTCGGGAACGTGATCGAGCATTGCGCTCTCACCTATTCCCATAAATCCACGTATTTTGGTCCCTAGTTGTTCGGCTGCTTTAAGCGCCCCTCGGGAACACTAGGCGGATTTTTGGTGGTAATCGTCGATCATCCCGTTGCACGCGCTGACCGACCGTCCCTCTAAGGCTTAAGTCTAGAATACAAGGTATTTTTGGGTATTCTATTGACGGATTAAGCTTAAGGAGGCTCTTTGATCGAGCAGTGAAGATTTACGCTGCCTGATCGAGTACCCCTTCGCCGATCAACACCTGATGGACACCTCGCGACTCGCTACCTGCACTCAGCCGCTCACAACTCGCGCCAACTAGTCGATCAGCGACTTTTAGCGCCCGATCGCGCTGGATCGAGTCTGATCACCCCTGATCGACAACTCTTAGTGCCTGCCCAAGCCTGATCGTTGCTGATCACCCCTGATCGCACGTGGTTCAAGCTTGATTTCGCCTGATTATTGCCTGATCGCATTAGTCGACTCATCACAAGTCAACCCAGTCTTGCCACAAAGAATTGCAGTGCGCCATCCCCGCCACCTGAAGCGCGACCCACGCCTAATCCGTCGGGTACACAAGGTGAGCAGAAACACAAGCAGTCAAGGACAACCGGAGGACCCCCTTCGTCAGTCGGCAGTCCAGGCGCCGTGGTACCGCCTGATCAAGACTCAAAAACTTTAATCAGCCGCTCCATCACAATGGTGCGCGTGCCCGGATCTTTGGGCGACGCGGGATATCACCGCGATTCTACGCAAAATGGCGCTGATGTGGACGTGAAAACGGAAGCAGAAGCAGAAGTGGAGAAAAATGTGGAAAAGTAGGAGGTGGTTATGACGATGGAAGGCAGTTCGCCGTCGTCATGTCTGAATAAGAAAGAAATGCTGATTATCAGGACCTGGGGAGGTATCCTGATGAGATAAAGAAGGATAAGAAATCTCAACCACCTCCCAAGGCTCCTTCGGGAGCCCCTGCCGATCATCACGCAAGTTACACAAGTTATGATCCGCCAATTACATATGCATATGATGATCTGGATTGGAAGCCGTTGGTGAAATACTATGACCCGGACCGACCGAAGGCGTTGCTGAAGGCGCCAGGTTCGGAAAGTTATGAAAGTCGACCAAGTTTGCCACCATCGGAAGACGATTTGGAAAGGACGTTTTATTTGAAGGAGCTGAAGAATTTCTTATTAAAGAATTCAATTATGAACCTACTCGGGGTCACGACCAGTGGAAAACTGAACGAGCCGGTTAGTCGACCAATAACGGACGAGAAGGACAAGCTACAGTTGGTGTTAGGGCTGACACGCCTGATTAAGCAAGATGGTCTGACTACAGGCGCCTACGATGCCGAAGAAGTATTCGATCTCGACCCTGAAGACGTCGCGACCACTACCGAGCAGCTGTTCGGACTGTTGGTGCCTATAGTGGGTCAATCCGCTAAGGTAGAACCACATTGCTCTATGCTGACAATTGAATCGGGCCCGTCGATTAACGTGGCAGAACACACGGGATCATAGTGTTACGAATCTGCCCCTTCTGAAGGTGATGAACCTGAAGTGGGGTCGAGCAGTGCTGGAAGTATGGAGCCCAAGGTCACCAGGATGGCAGTTTGCCAGAAGGACGAACCCAAGGTTTTCAGTTATCAAGAGGGGACCGCAATCAGTCAAGGCAGATGATGATCAATCATCGCAGGGCCCACAGCTGCAAACATTTTTCGACAAGGCCATGAAACAATTTTTTGGCGGAATAAAGAGGCAAGTCAGCACCTGCAGTTGTTCGCACAAAAAGTCCCCAACCCAAGCCAGGAAGTGTTACGACGGTGAAGGACGTGGATATGGAATCAGTGCATTCGCTCCGTGATTGTCGGTCAAGGTCAAGAAGATTGGACACGGTTAAAGATGTTGACATGGAATCTGTATATTCGCTCCATTATCAACAATCCCAGCGTGATTACATTGACCCAGACGAGCCAATCACTCTGCCTCGACAAGTCACAGTTGCGGCAGCGTACCCTGGAATGCCTGACCAACAGCCGATTTCCAGAATTCGAATGTCGGCGATCGGTGGTCTTAAAGAATTTTCAGGGAAGGAAGTGGATGAAGATCAAGCGCGGAATTGGATTAGTCGTTTGAAGTTGGCATTTATGCGTGACCAAGCCTCCGACCCAAAAAAGTGTTTTATTATGGGTGATTTACTAAAAGGACCAGCACGCAATTGGCATCGCCAGCTGAGTAGAGCTACCCGATCAAGTTGGAAAAGTCTCGTGGATGAGTTTGAAGTTCAATACTGTGGAAGCGGCCAATCGGCGTCCCGCCAGTATTATTACACGAAACAGCGATCATATGAAACCCCCATTGAGTATCTGCACCGGCTGAATGTGGCGGGATTGCGGGCCAAGTTGCCAATCAGGGATGGATCACCTACGATTTTACACGAACATGTGCAACATTTTCTGGACACGTTGACCAATCGCGAGCTCGCCGATCAACTGGCACTTCTGCGGCTGGATACCGCCGCGGATCTGGAAGAAACGATGCGGGCGTATGCGCGCAATAAGTGGTACCAGCCAATGGCGACGGTAGGCACCAGCCGATTCCGTCAGAAATTCAGAGATGATCGGTCACCTGCCCCGGCACGGAAGCATAAGGCAGTGCGCGCGATTAAGGTGATGTCTGGAAGCGAAGAGTCAAGCTCCGATGACAGTGGAAGTGATGGTGACCAGCGTCGTTACATGATTGCTGCCTTGCGCGACCAACCAGGGACGCATGGTACACCTAGTGAGACTCGATCCGGTAAACAAGGCGAATCAAGTGCTGATGGCCAAGGGGCGATGAAGAAATGCAGCCATTGCGGATCAATTAAGCATGACAATTTACGCTGTTGGAAACTCCTGACCTGTCTGAAGTGTGGCAAGAAGGGACATCCGACGGATCACTGTTTGTACGTCTGCCGTGCGTGCGGCGAAATCCATGACGTTGGCAAGTTCCCCATGGAGGAATTCTACAATCGCATTCGACAGCGGTACAACCCTACCAAGCATGCGGGAATGTTGCCCAAAGAAGCCGAAGACATGTTAAACTAGGACGCTCGCCAGGTTGGCATCTGGTACGGGACGAGCGTTCTGGTGTGTGTATTTTTGCATATGTGGATAAGAAGCGGGTTGATCAAGCAGAAGATAAAGATAATGAAAAATGTGATCAACCTGATTTACCATGTTTGGCTAATTTCCGTATTGATGAGTTTTCTCGATCTCCGGTGATCATGGAAGTTGATTTTCTTCCGGGTGAATCGCGTGGATATTGGAAGTACCACTCGCCAAAAAAGTGGTTTAAACAAGCCAAGGCGAGCGGCAAAATCAATAACGAGCGTGCGATGCTACTATTCGATTCTGGTGCCGAAGTGTCGATCGTCGACTCAACCTTTGCTCGTAAGGTGGGTTGTCAGATCGACACGAGTCAAATAAACGAATGTGTCGGTATTGGAGAAAGTGCATACCTCACAGAGGGGCGCACGAAAATCAAGATTACATTAGCGGGCTCGTTGGTTTATTATTTCCATGCATCGGTGGGCAAACTTGTTGGCCAAGATGCTATATTAGGAATGGATTTTATAATCCCAGATGGCTTCAGATTGGAAATCGATCACGGCGCGCTAAGTCTGCCGGATGAATCAATCATCCCATTAGAAGGCCGCCGACAGCTGTATGGCTCAAGTGGAAATCATATGAAACTTGGTCAGTTCGAACAGATCGCAGTAGGTCGATCTGCTGAGGTCCGGATTCGTGATCAGCGATATCGGAAGTTATGGATTACTCGAGGAAAAGATTGGGTCCCCACTGTGACTAGGGGCGTGGGTAATTCGCGATATCTGCGTATTACGAATATTGACGATCATCCTATCATTCTACATGACGATATGGTTTTAGGTATTTGGATGAATAAGGATGATGTGCCCCGTCGCCCTGGTTTTATTTCGGTGGGATCTAATCGATACAAAGAGTGGCAGATTCTCGCGTATCAAGCATCTACCGATTTAGTGCATGACGATCAAGAAAGTGTCGACCAAGGTCCTTTGGTCGAAAAAAGGAGTACCCTGTTCCTCAGGGAATTTTAGTACGACCTGCGGACTCGACCACGGCATCGGTGACATTAGTGACCGGAAGACCGCATAAGGTACAAGAAGTGAAAGAAAAGGGCATTCAGGAGCCGAGTGTGCAAGATCCGACCCTTGGTCATAAAGTTGAGCGACTTGTTACAAGAGATGGTCCTGATCAGGATATGCCTGAACATACCGGCTCAACCGATACCGGTGAATTCGGTGTAATTCCTACCGATTACCAAGTATGCTACCATGAAGGCGGAGATTTGTTCGTGGAAGAGCTGGAGAAACAACTTTCCACGCTGCCCGAAGTATCCGCAAGCACCGAGGAAGTGACCACGGATGATTTGCAAGTTGGCGACCCGCTGATCAATACAGCAGGAGAGATTGACCAACTTCGCGATATAATTTGGGCGAAGAAACATCTGCTTATCGGAAAGGGGAACGCACTACCTCCTGCTGCACGTGGAGTGGTTTGCGATATCGATGTAGGCAATGCGCGCCCGCTTGCCAAATTGTTGAAAAGTGGCGCCGCAATTTCGCGAGAAGTTATCGGCTTTGATCAAGGGGCTATTGGCTACTAAGATTATTCAGCCGTCTACGTCACCGTGGGCATCGCCTATAGTGATCATCGTGAAAATGAATGGGGTTGATATTCGCTTATGTATCGACTATCGCGCGGTGAATCAACTCACCCGTCTGATGGTATACCCAATTCCCATGATCTCAGATCTACTCGAAGATTTGGATAAAGCGTTATGGTTTTGCTCTTTGGATATGGCGAGCGGTTTTTGGGTCGTGTCTATGACCGATAGAGAACGTCAGATTTCGGCGTTTGTCACTCCGTTTGGATTGTTTGAGTGGAATAGGATGCCCTTTGGCCTGAAGAATGCTCCGCAAATCTACCAGCGGATCATTGATAATGCATTATATGGGTATCTCAAGGTTAAGGACGGTGCTGACGAAACGGCTGATGTATTTACTAGGGGAGAGCCCGACCAAGCCCGAGGCCCGTCTGTGTTGCAGCGACGATCCTATATTGATGAAATTTCGATCCCGGACCGTACATGGACAACTCTGTGTGACAGGGTGCGAAACCTGTTGGAGAAGTGTGATCAGTGGAATTTGTCGATCAGCGTGGTCAAATCGTACTGGGGGCGAAGTGAAGTGCCTTATTTGGGACATCACGTCTCTGGCCGTGGTCTGGAAGCGAATCCAAAGAATTTGGATGATCTGATCGATTTGCCTTTTCCTGGCACTTTACGTGCCATGCAATCGTTTCTGGGAAGCCTGAATTATTACCGTCGATTTATAGAAGACTTTGCGATTTATGCTGCTGTGCTCTATGAATTACTAGAAATTGATTATCAAGAGCTAAAGAGCCGGGCATTGGTCAACGAGAGCACGGCGTATGAGGATGATAGATTAACAGGTAGCGAGTGGCATTCAGCATGCTGAAGGCCAAGATTGCGTCATCCCCAACTCTGCACCATTTCGACCAAGCGAAGACGCCGGTGATTGTGGTGTATGCCAGCAAGTGGGCAGTGTCTACCGCGTTGGTGCAATAGCATGATCAAGTATATTGCCCCGTCGCATTTTCCAGCCGGACACTGAAGAACGGTGAGCTGAATTACAGCCCCGTTGAAAAAGAAGTGTTGGCCCTTCTACGGATTCTAGACGTCTAATTTACGATGCTGGTTGGAAAAGCAATCGTTGTCCTGTCGCGTCGATCCACGTTGAAGTGGCTATTAACGTCCAACGGGTGAGATGGACGACTGGGAAAATGGGCTGCAATCTTATCACAGTGGGACTTGGAGATCAATAAATGCGTGCATGGAGAAGAGGAAGTACTAGGGGTGCTGGCCACAAGTATCACTCCTCGCTCTGAAATTGATGAGGCCCTGATCGCAATCGTACCAAAAAAGGAACCTCGACAGACGATTGAAGTACCGCCTCCCACAGTCGAGAAAGGCGAAGAACTGTACGTGATCAGCTTCGACGGGTCTGCTAGTGCTAAGCGATGCGTTGGTGCATTCGGTGCTATAGTGTGGAAGCTGCCGGAGTGGGATATCATGATCGCGGTTGCGGACCATGCACCAAACATCACGGTGAATGAAGCCGAGTACCAGGGACTGCTGCTGAGTTTGGATCTACTATTGCAATATCCCAAAGGAAGGATAATCGTGTGTGGAGATTCGAATTTGGTGATCAGACAAATGCGTGGCGAAATAGAGTGTCAATCTCCCGCGGTTGCAAGTATTGCAACAGCGCGCGTTGAAACTCCTTCGCGAATGGCCTGATCATGACCTTTTGCATGTTAAACGAGAGTGGAATAAGAGTGCCGATCACATCACCACTACTGCCATGCGGGATGGGGTACGATGTGAGATCAATGATGGGAAACAGCTGGAAGAATTGGCCGATCTTAACAGATTTCCGGAGGTGATTACTTGGAAGGAAGATCCCACTGCCGCACAAGTGCTGGTGACGACGCTATCACGTAACATTCGTCAAACGCAATCGTCAACATGGCCCGAGGTATCCATAAAGGGGATAAGGGCGGAGCGAGTTAAAAAGGCGCAAGACGAAGAAAAGTGGATCTGTGATTTGCGATGTTACTTGAATGGTGACGTGTCACAGCTGAGCGCAGACGAGGTGAAAGAGTACGCTAAAATCGCCGATTGTTATGACGTCGACGACCAAGGGTTGTTGATCTACTGCGGAAACATGACCAAAGGAAAATCCAGCTGTGATCAAGATGATCGAGACGAGCGACGCTCCTCGATTGAGCTGGTCGTACCGGAAACCTTACATTCAGATGTCCTCCACCATTATCATGTGAGTATGGAGGGGGGGGGACACCAGGGTATAGGGCGAACATATCAGCGGATCAGACGTTACATTAATTGGCGTGGACTAATTCGTAGCGTGAAAAGCTTCGTTGGACAGTGTGTGGATTGTGAAACGGGGAAGGGTCAACCTACGATCAAGGGGACGTCACCCGGAAATATTGAGGCCACGTAACCGTTCCAGGTGATAGCCATGGATCACATCCCGTCACTGCCTCGCTCGATTGATGGGCACACGGAGTTGTTGATATGGACAGACCTATTCACGGGTATGGTAATCACGAAAGCTGGATCGTCTCGTACAGCACAGAAAAACGCTGAAAATTATGACGGATGTGTGTTCCGACGATTTGGAGCTAGTGAGGTGATTAGACACGACCGAGAACCCGGTTTTATGTCCGAGATATTACGGGCTTTCAACGAGATCGTGGGACAGCGGCAGAGTGCAACTATGGCATACCGTCCACAGGCGAACGGCAAGGCAGAGAGAAAAGTGCAGACGATTACACGATCGATTAAGATGTACGTATCGGATGTCGGTCAGAAGGATTGGAGTTCGTATGGAGAGAGGCTGGTGTTCGCGCTGAACTCGACCCCAGATCGTATCCGTGGAGAAACAACGTTTTATTTGGCGTACGGGTGGGGCCCACGATCATCGTTGGAATCGACATTACAACTGGGCGGAACTCGGCGTAAAGACCGCGATGCGCGTCGATGGAGACATCGGCTGCAGAAGGACTACCGCTACGCCCGGGATCAAGTGAGCACCCGACTGCACCAAGCGGTAACAATCCGGGAAGAGAAGCATAATGATAAAGTGACACCGCACAAGATCGAAGCGGGGTCGAAGGTCTGGCTGTACCTCGATCGAGCGAAGGAAGGGTTCGCAAAGAAACTGGCACATATGTGGCATGGACCCTTCAGGGTCGACGAGGTAATTGGTGATCATGCGGCAAGGTTGATTACAGCTGGTACCGACTATCGCATATTTCCAGTCGTGCACCTGTCCAAGTTGAAACTGGTCAAAGAGTTTCCAGATCGACCTACTGCTGTGTTAACAGCCGGGGTAGAGGATCGTTTTGATTTCGATGAAGCTCTATTACCCGAAGACAGCTGGGAGAGGACTCTAGAGCCAGACGAATTTGAAGTTGATCGCGTCACCGATGTCCGATCTGGTCGGAAAACAAGATACGGCAGAACGTTGCGTGAATATCAAGTATATTGGAAGGGTCATGATGAGCCGTCATGGGTAGACGTGGCCGATCTGAATTGCGATTCCCTAATCAAGGACATCTAACGGAAGATGATTACCAAACACCGATTTGATGTAATGCAGGTGGATGAAGAGTACCACTAGTGCATGACCGGCTAATGGACTGTGGAATTATGATTGAAGACTTACGATTAACGTGTAAATAACGATTGACTTAATGTGGTGAATTTTTGGTGGATATTGCGCGACGTGGTGATGAGGTAATGATGATGAGACTGTGGAAGAGCGATTTGTGTGGATACACTGAAAACGATGAAGCAACAATTGGAATTATACGATCATGAATGTTTATCGATGGAAGAAGAAAAGATGGTTATAGAGCTAGCTTGATCCGTAAAACTTGCGACGGAGGCGGGTAATCTTGTTGCCGGGGTGATCGTCTGCGGAAAGGCGATACTGGACTCGCCAAGGCTCAACGACGTCCACCTCGCATAACGCATCCTGCAAGGTCGAAGGCGGTCGGTCCGATAGGTACCCTGGGTACCAGGTTCCATAGTCCGCCGGAGCGTATTTCAAGGGGCGATTAAGGGCGCAGTGTGAAATCGCCGGATCCAAGAAGATGTCAAGATCGCACTCCCCGCTGGTCATGCCCTGCAGCACGAGCTTCACTATCCTCTTCCACGCTGCCCCGGCGCGGCTTCTACGCTGGCGTCGACCCTCGTAAAATTCTCGGAAAAAAAGCGTCGCGCTCTCTAAGGTCTGGATCCACGTGGAGGTAATGGGTGGACTCCCAGATCGCCTGCGCGTGATGGTCCAGGAATGTCTGGTACCGCGCCTCGAAGTCAGAAAACCAGCCGACCGAACGGTATGAGATGGGTGGCAGCATGTGCTTGAAACAATCCCACGGGGGCTGCGAGTACAGTAACTCCACTGCTGATTGGGTAATCAGGTGACTGCACCACTCATCAGGCGCCGGGGTGTCCGTGACGGTGGGGAACAGCCATCCCACGGGACGTGTCAAGTACTCGAACATCCTCTTTACTGAAACGCTACCCAGATCGAAGCCGATGAGTTGCTCCGAGGTCCACGGCAAGATGGCGTCGTCAGTCGCCTCACCCGGCAACAATATCAGCGACTTGAAGTCACCTGTCCGGGGAAAGAGGAATTCGGCGGAGTCCAGATCCGGCGGACCGTCGCTTCCCCACTCTCTGATCGTGGGACTGGACGGAATTTGCGCGCCACGCAAAGCGGAAGGACCACCTTGGACACCATCCGGTTGGCCAGGCGGGCAAATAACATGTGGTGACCAGATCACATCGGGAATAGAAGGAGTGAGACGTAGCCGCTTGGACTGGGAGGTGGATTGCGAGCGTCACCAGCTCATATCGGGAATGGCAGGTTGCCGCTTGGACCGGGAAGTAGACTGTGAGCGCAGGGCATGTCCTTCGGTATCACCCGGACGACCAGGTGGATTAATGTTGGGCGACAGCTCCCTCTTTCCGGAAACGTCAGAATCCAGACGTTGCCGCTTGGGCCGTGAGGTGGATTGGGAGCGCCGAGCGCGTTTTTGGTGGAAGATGCTGGTCGGATGAAGGAGCTTGCGGACGGTCCATCTGAAGTAGCAGATGGGCTGGCAGCCGGGTTAATCCCCGCATTAGTGGAACCGGCACTCGGAGGGATTTGCATGTGTGATGCAACACCCGCCAACATGGACTGGATGTCGAAGAATTGAGCTCGTAGTTGATCCGCCTCATCCTGAGCGCGTTGCAACTCGAGGCGAAGTGTGTCGCGCTCCGCAGACATGTGGTGAAGACGAAGCCGTGCCGCCGAAAGTTCTTCCTTCAACTTGAGACTCTGAGTGCGCAGCCGCTCAAGCTCAGCCCTGTTGGCCGACACCGTGTCAAGACGTGCATATAGCTCGTCGGCTCGAGCATGCGCATTGGCGAGGCTGTTCATCTTTTGGATAGTGGTTTCATGCTCCGTCCGGATACGATCACGCTAGACCTTTCGTTTGCGAGCCTTGGAAGAAAGCTTAGTCATCTGCTCGGACAAGCGCTGGTTTTCTGACAGAGCATAGTCGCGTTCATGTTGCACTGCGATCAGGCGCTAGCGGAGTCGGTCGAGCGCTGCGTGATCCTGAGATGCTTCAAGACGTGAAATTTCTTGTGACTGATGATCGACGGTCTCTTTGCAGACCGACAGAAAATACCGGTTCCGGGTCTGGGCACCTCCCAAATCGCGTATCTGACCTTGCTGTTCGGCCAAGGTCTCTTCGGATGTCTTCAGCCGGGACTTGAGATTGCTAACGGTGGTGCGGACGAAGTCGCGCAGGGGTGCAGCTCGCTCACGGAACCACTCGATCTGCTCCTCGCGGTCGGATAGCTTACGTGCGACGCGCTCGTGCCGCTTCTGTTGTAGGCGGGTGGAGTCTTCAAGTACGGAAAGTGAGTCGGTCAGCACGACTATTTCCTCCTCCTGTGTGCGAATGGTCTCTTGCTGCGCACGAATAGTCTCCTGCAGCGCGCGTATGGTCTCTTGCTGCGCGTAAACCTGGTGGACCACCGAGACCAAGTTGTCGACCGCGGAACGGTTAAGTGATGAGCTGCCACCTGCGGTTACATCCATGATAATCCTCTCAGAAGAAGTACAAGAATGGATGATCACGAGGGCCTGATCGAGGACGCTACGGTTGAATGATTGGCAACGCTCCGCTCACCTGCGACTCACTCGAAGGAGACAGGGCAGATTGATGGGTGCCGATTGCACTACCGATGACGTCATGATTGATCTATATCGACCGTGATCGAGGCCGTCATGACTAATAGTTAGAAACGTGGCAAAGATATGATCGACCCCCGCCCCAACCGCTGTCCGGCTGAGACGGGGTTCAGGGGCGGCTGTGGTAAAGCGTACCGCAAAATTGGTACTTAATTAGGGGCATAATTATTGGCACCCCTATAGGCGTAGCTGTAGTAGAGGGTACCGCAAATTTTGTCGGTACCATAGTCGGTACAAAAGGTGGTACGATAGTGGGCAACACAGTCGGTACTACAGTTAGTACCCAGACGGTACAACTGTTGACACAACGGTGGCGGACAGGGACGAGGCGTGGATAGGACGTCTCAGACGATGCGACAACTGGCAAGGTTACCTGAGTAACCCGAAGGTAAGCGGGTGAATGGTCGACAAAATGCGTAGGAATGGGTAGTTCTGATTGGTTGATATTAGGTTTATGGTAGCTATTACGAAATAAGCAATAATAAAGTTTTTCTTTTGCGTACGATCGCGCCGATCGTTTACAGGGACGGCAACTTAGGGCCTCCCTTCCTACACTAAATACCTCTACGTCCCGGGCGGGAGCATTTAGTGCATTTTTGGCCCACCGGTAGGCGTAGAGCGTGATAACACACCCGCAACTCTGCCCGCTGTGCCAGCGGCTCTTGTTTCAAAGTTTTTTGGTCTCTGGAACGTGATCGAGCATTGCGCTCTCACCTCTTCCCATAAATCCACGTATTTTGGTCCCTAGTTGTTCGCCTGCTTTAAGCGCCCCTCGGGAACACTAGGCGGATTTTTGGTGGTAATTGTCGATCAGCCCGTTGCACGCGCTGACCGACCGTACCTCTAAGGCTTAAGTCTAGAATACAAGGTATTTTTGGGTATTCTATTGAAGGATTAAGCTTAAGGAGGCTCTGTGATCGAGCAGTGAAGATTTACGCTGCCTGATCGAGTACCCCTTCGCCGATCAACACCTGATCGACACCCCGCGACTCGCGACCTGCACTCAGCCGCTCACAACTCGCGCCAACTAGTTGATCAGCGACTTTTAGAGCCTGATCGCGCTGGATCGAGTCTGATCACCCCTGATCGACAACTCTTAGTGCCTGCCCAAGCCTGATCGTTGCTGATCACCTCTGATCGCACGTGGTTCAAGCTTGATTGCGCCTGATTATTGCCTGATCGCATTAGTCGACTCATCACAAGTCAACCCAGTCTTGCCACAAAGAATTGCAGTGTGCCATCCCCGCCACCTGAAGCGCGACCCACGCCTAATCCGTCGGGTACACAAGGTGAGCAGAAACACAAGCAGTCAAGGACAACCGGAGGACCCCCTTCGTCAGTCGGCAGTCCAGGCGCCGTGGTACCGCCTGATCAAGCCTCAAAAACTTTGATCGGCCGCTCCACCACAATGTCGTCAGCCTAATCCGTTCCCCACACGTGGGGAAAATGCACTAACTAGTGCGCCACCCCTGCCAATGTCGGATGATACATCCGGATCGCCGAAGGCGATCGTCACCAATGAGCTGGACGCAGCTCATGAAAGCCAGCTTGCCGCACAGGCACGAAGGGCTGCGTTACGCGCTCCCAAAACCTGACAAGGTCTGCATATAATTTTGACGGTCCTCGTGACCTTCCAAAGTGGGCTAGGAGTGTGGTAAGGAATGGTTTAGCATCCTATACCCCTGCCCCCGCGTCTGAACAGCCGTATCAATGCGAACGCCGTGAGAAACTCCGGCAACAACTTCTTACGCAAAAGCAGTTCACTAGCGTTTCATACCTAGAACGCCTCGACAGGCAGGCACAGGTGCCCCTGTTGAGAACCTCCGCGAGGTTCCTATCGTTCTTTCTCCGGGAGAGAGTGTTGATGATGCGGAGAAGAAGTTCCGCGTTTGGGCGGAAGGAGAAAAGTTTCTCCCCAGCTTCAATGAACTGCACAACAGCTATTCCCGTCGTGACATTTGGGTGGAGAGGGCGTTGCGTCTTGCATTCTCCAGAGCCAAAGCGATGGAGCTATTAAGTGCTCCATATCGCACGCGCTACGCCAGCGCCCCTGTCTCCACCACGGTGCCAGAGGACAGTGTAAGCTCCACATCTGCCTCCGGCGAACTCCCAATTACTGGGAGTGAAGGGGCTTCTCATGCCCCTCTGGTCGTTGACCTGCAGCGAGATTCTCCCGCTAGAAAGCGTCAACGACTTCGCGGCAATCCTGCCGTAGAAGAGTCTCGAACTCCCACGAACTCTGTGAGAGTGGATAACCCTTCCACTTCACCAGATACTGGGTTTGACCCCGATGATGGCGTCGTGCCATCAGACGCTCCACATGAAAGTGTGGGGTACCCTCCGCATCGAGCATTGGAGTAGGAGGTCGCGCAATGCGACGTGAGATACGCGAGCGCTGTGATCGACACAGCCATCGCATCCATGATATCCACGAGGGACTCCGTGATGAGTGGGATGCCACTTATCGCTTCGAGAGGCGGCTTGCCTCTCTCGAGACGACCGTTGCGGAGCTTCGTGTTCGCATTTTAGCCCTCTCGGGCTTCCTCCGCCCTGCCGTATCTTACGGCTCTTACGGCTATCCGCCTTTCCAACCTCCTCCAGGAGGGGGCCCGCCTCCGGGTCCCCGTATGGCTTAAGCATACCCACATAGAAGGTTGGATGCGTACTCATCACCTTCGGGATGTCCAAGGTATACGATAAGCCCCTTAAAAGGCCCCACAAACCTGGGGAGCAGTTTATTGCGCAACACGTTGGAAACTACATGTGTAGGAAGATTTTTAGCATTTAATAAAACACTTTTTCCTACTTTGTATACCTTTTCGTTACGCCGCCCCTTTCGGTCATCTTGCTCCTTCTGCTTGTATTGGCTTTCCGCCATGGTATCGCAGACGTGTCGTAAGACACTAAGGCGAGTCGATAAAAGCTTATCGATGTGCTTTCGCACAGATGCAGGGCTGACATCAGGGAATCCTCCCCCCTCAAGCCCTTGGCCACACACATGTGGCGTCAACGGAACCCTCGGATTCACTAATCCGTTCACGTAAAACGGGGTAAACCCCGTAGATGCATGGACCGAATTGTTAATAGCAAATTCGGCCATAGGAAGCATCTCACTCCAACCCTTTGGAGAATCCGGACAAAAACTCCGGAGAATATCCTCCAAAACGCGATTAACGCGTTCCGTCTGACCGTCCGTCTGCGGATGATCCGCAGTGGACATGAGGATCTTGGTGTCTACCACCTTAAACAACGCTCCCCAGAGTTGTCACGTAAAACGGGGATCCCAATCCGACACAACGGAATCGGGTAGACCATGTTGTCGAAAGACACGGTCTAGGAACACTTTCGCTGTTCCTTGTCCATCTATGGACTCTGGCACCGCCGCCAGGTGAGCCATCTTGCTCAAACGGTCTACAAAGACCAATATGCCGGTATCCCGGCCTTATCCTTCAGAAAACCAAAGATAAAATCCATACTAATGCATTTCCAACACTCCGTCGGAACGGATAAGCTCACCAAAGGCGAAGCTGAACTTGCAGAGGGTTTAACCCTCTGACACGTTTCACAGGTGCGAATATACGCACCGACCCACTTATACATCTTGGGTCACCAATACAAAGCGCTTAGAGAGCTGTAGGTGTTATCTCGACCTAAATGACCCCCGGTAGGGGCATCATGTGCCTCAAAGAGGACTTTATACTTCACTCCCTCGTCATGAGGAACAACCACCCGCGGAGTGTCCTCCGCGCTCGTGCTATAATATAGCAAACCGTCACAGTACCTGTAACGGTGTAACCGAGCTCTAGCTCGACTTGACGGGGTAGGCTCAGACGAGCCAAGTCCCTTTTCAACCAACGCGCTGATAAGCGCCATACACTGTGGGTCTTTCTCATACGCTTGGCGTATGAGATCCACCACAGACGTGGTGACGAATGTCGCGTGAGCAAGATCGTAATCGGGACGACGCGACAACTCGTCTGCAAGCACGTTCTGCTTGCCAGGTTTATACTTAACCTCAAAGTTGTACCCCGAAAAGAAGGAGAGCCAACGGGCCATCCGTTGCGAGAGATGAGGCGAGTTTATCGCTGTCCGTAAGGACGCGTGGTCAGTATAAACCACGAACGGCTTAGAGCCGAGTAGGTGAACCCTATATTTGACAAGAGCATACTTCATTGCAAGTAGCTCCTTGTAATGAACGGGATAATTCCGTTCCGCAGATTTAAGCTACCTCGACTCAAACGCTATCACGCGTTCCCTTCCCGCATCGTATGCTTGTATCAAAGCACATCCGATTGCAAAATCGGAGGCGTTGCAGACGACACTAAATGGTTTACCAGAATCTGGTAGAGCAAGAAAGGTAGCTTTTAACAAGCTTCCTTTAACCGCTTCGAAGGCGTTTTGTTGTTTGGTTTCCCAACACCAATCAACATCCTTCTTAAGAAGGTCAGTTAATCGCTTCGCCATTTCAGCGTAGTTCTCGCTGTACTTGTGGAGATAATTGGCTAATCCAAGCCACTTCCGTAAATCTCTAAGATTTACAGGCGAAGGCCACTCCACAATGGCTTTCACCTTCGCGGGATCCGCCCGCACTCCATACTTACCGATAAAGCATCCAAGGAAAGGAATCTCCTCAGCACCAAAAATACATTTGGATGCGTTTGCATAGAGTTTATACTCTCGCATACATTCTACCACACAACTTGAAGGTGTATTAGGTGCGTCTGAACATCAGACAAGTCGCCTTCCGCGCGACTATGAACGAATATATCGTCGAAGTACGTCTGAGGTACTTTCCATGAGGGCGGAAGAGTTGAGCCCCCAAGCGATTAAAGGTCGCTGGTGCATTCGAAAGCCCTTGTGGCATCACAAGCCACTCCCACAGCATGTCACTAGGCGTGCTGACCGCTGTAAGCGGAATATCGGATGCTCGCATGAGCACCTGATAATACCCGTCCACCAGATCTAAGGCACTGTACACAGTACAGCCCGCCATATTGTTCTGGAGTACATCCTTCAGAGGAATCGGAGTCTTCATGGGTACAGTAGCTGCATTCAGCTTGTTGTACGCATGCACAATGCGCCACTTTCCGTTCGGCTTAAGAACACAAAAAGTGGGAGATGAATGGGGAGACTTGCTCTCCCGTACCATCCCTGCCTCCTCTTTCCCCATGAAGAATGCGTCGATGACGTCGCATTGCTCCTTGGGGAGAGGCCACTGCCTAGTGACGCAGTATTTGGTTCCAGGAACGAAATCGATTTCATGTCGGACTCCCCGATCCGATGGTAACCCCATCGGCGGGTTGTCACTAATGACATCTCCGAATTCCTTCAGTAAGGAATGGTAAGGGTCCTCAGGATCCGCAAGGATCTTGAGGCCGCTTCGGGCATTCAATTCCTGTTTGGTTTTCACCAAAACTGACTCGTCCATCGTGGATGAGGAGTTCAACTCCTCTTCCGGACCTAATACGACAACCTCGTCGATTTCACCTGCTCTCAAAGCAGATCCAAACTCGTTGAAGGACATCTCCTCCAACGACAACAGTTCTCTCACCCCAGGCAACCGTTCCAGGCTTACGCCTTCTGTGACAACATCTGTCACACTATTCATCATCCGATAGGACTGCTGACTACTGGCCTCGGGACTCATCCCGAGACCCAGATGGGGGGAGTCAATTGCCCTATCTATTGGAAGCGCCTCGAGCCTATCCACAGAGGTCTCTACCTCTACCACCGGTGACTCGCCTGTATCACCTAAAACGGCGTAGTCGGAATCATTTCCGACGTGCGAAAGAGACGAACTTCGGGTCTCTTAGCTTGGAAGCGCCTCGAACTTAACCACAGGGGTCTCTACCCCTACCACTGGAGTCGCCTCAGAGGAACCCACCTCTGTCAATGGCGACTCACCAGTCTCGCCTATAACGGCATGGTCGGAATCATTTCCGACGTTCAAAAGATACGAACTACGGGTCTCCTTGCTTGGAAGCGCCTCGCGCTTAACCACAGGGGTCTCTACCCCTACCACTGGAGTCGCCTCAGAGGAATCCACCTCTGCCACTGGCAACTCACCAGTCTCGCCTATCTCGGCGTGGGGATTAACCGCCGAATCCCCCTCGTCAAGGAACACTTCCTTGACCTCATTGGGAATGATCATATCAGACATCCCAATCTCTGGCATCTCACTCCAGAATCGCTTTTGCGATCGAGAAAAGGTGGCTTCATGACTCGCCAATGCTTCACCCGACCGCGGGTGCGTTGATCCAATGGACTTAGACTTCCAGTCTATCCATGACTCGTGGCGTTCCAGCCACTTCATGCCCAGAATGAGGTCATACCTCGAGTCCAAATCCAGGACTAGGCAACGTTCTAAGCTGTCGATGTCTGCAAACTTCAGCTTAAGGTCAATCGAGACCTTGGGTACAGAAACCTGTACGCCCGTTGCAAGACGGACCGTGACAACGTCACGAGAACGTGCCTCTATGGCCTCGGCATACAGCTGACTCTTCTCCAAAGAAGCCCGTCTGACACAATAGTCAGACGCTCCAGAGTCTATCAAGACTCTCCAAGGCTTATCAAAGCCTTTCACGTCCGCAAGGACTACCAGCAAACCTGGCTGGTACACCAACTCGGTGCTAGAAAGCACCGTTTCCCTCGGGGCTTTGTGCTGTCGTCCCCTATCCTGGGGCTTAACGCACTGAGGGATACCCCAGTAGGGCGCCCCGCACCTACTGGGAGCCGTCGTTTCCCGACGGCTTGGGCAAGGGCTTTTTCCCCACCCTTGGCCCCTTGTAGCGAGTGTCTCGCTGGGGATTTTTCGGACATCTGTTCCGCAGATGATCCGTGCTTCCACACAGGAAACATCTCAGCGGCCCATGCCGCTGCAACATAGATAAGAGCTCCGCCTCGAAGCTATGTGAAAAAGAGTCAGTGTGACTCTTAGCGGGAGGTTTCTCCTCCGCTTCGACCTGACTAAGGTCCATGGGTTCGGGACCCACCTTAGAGGAACGAAAGTTCCTCTCGGCGTTAAACGCCATCTTAAACGCCTCCTCCAGGGATTGGGGTCGGCATCGGAACAGTTGCGAACGTCCTGGATCTTTTTTCAGGCCTCCCATGAAGACGGGGATGGACACATCATCCGAATACGCTTTCGCGTACATCCCTGCCAACAGGGTCTTTAGTTCCTGGACATACGTTTCCAAGTCCCTAGTGCCTTGACGGCACCTTAAAAACGCCAACTGATTCTGGAAAACCAGATCAGGCGTGGCGAACATGTCCATAAGCTTTTGCTTAAGCACTTCCCAGGTTGGGGACACGCTCGTGACCGAATCCGGACACGTAAACGCCCATGTACGGGCTTTGCCCGTAACATGGGTCAACGCAAGTCTCACTTGCAAGTGATCAGCGATCACATTCGCTGTGGTGAAGGCCGTTTTGACCACTCGCAACCACACGTAAAGGTTGTAACCCTTCTCTCCGGTGAACTCCTTTATCTTAAAAGATAATGGGGGGCGCACCCCCGTGGAACGACTTCCACCTAAACTCTCCTCATGGGCGATAAGGGAATTGACCCTTGCCTTTACGGCCTCAAGGCCCTGCTCCACTAGGATCTTCATACCCTCGTCACCCAGTAAGGATAACAGCCTGTTAAAGGCTTCCTGATGGACAAGGGCAACCTATCCCAATCGTCCTGATTCATCCCTTGCAGAGGATTTCTTAGTCTACCAACACAGGTGTTGGATTGACTACAAGTGCTACCAGATGTAGCCGGTGCGTATACGCACGGTGCGGCTAGCGCACAGAGGAAGACTCTTCCTTAAAGCGGTAGATACCGCTACTTAGCTGATACGCCCTTATAAAGGGCTTAGTAGGAGAGAGCTCTCCTACTCAGGGCCAAGATTCCCGGTTTGGTTTACTTAATAGCCTTAACGGCAAAGCTCCCTTACTATGGGTGTAGCTAAAGGGAGGTTTCCCTTTAGGCTACGGCACTCACTACACGCGCGACCGGTCGAGGTCGTGCGTCTGTAGATAATAGAGTGAAATGTAAACTGAATATATTTAATATATAATTAGCCTAAATTAATTTAAACTAATGTAAACTATATGTAATACTAAGTAGAACATACCAAATTCGTACCTAGCTAAAATGTAGTGTACACCAGCTGTGTACCGACACGTGGATGGATGGCACGCCACCCCCCCATGGATCCTGCCCTGATTGGTTAAAATAACCAGTGGTTCAAAACCTTTCTAACCGGTCAATACTGACCTCAACCGTAGTGTGATTACATACACTACCTACTAAATGTGACTCGAATGTAACCCTGTTACAATTCGCCTCTGTCCACCTTGACGACGTTGGTCTTGGTTTCCGACATGAGCTCGTACGTGGCTTCATCGGCACGGAAAACTTGGTACCGGCGGGCGAGAGCTATGTTAACTGCCAATTGACGCTCTGCGGAGGGAACCAGGGCCGTGGAAAAACTGTTACCGCATGTACGACGCTCGTCGAACCAATTCATCAGGCCGCACCGGATAGTTTGCAACATGGCGAGGATGGGTTTGTCGCGGGCCTCCAGAATCCACGCATTCAGCGACTCCGCGATGTTACTCGTCATGTGGCCGTAGCGCCGACCACGAAAGTGCGCTGCGGACCAGAATTTAGCCTCAGCATGGCTCTGCAGCCAGGTGGGAACCTGCAAGAAAAGGGGTGAGTAAGCCACCACAAGGCATAAGCGCAACTTACAAACCTCAGGATTTAGCTCAGCGATTTGGCCAATGTAGTCATTATAGTCAGATAATATGGCAGCCCCAGCAGCTTTCCAAAGCAGCTCCACAATTTGGAGGCTCTTGAATTGACGGCGCACGTTCTCTGTTAAGTGTCGCATGCAAAAGGCGTGATGCGCTCCTGGAAATGCAGCACTTACACCCTCAATCAGGCCCTTTCGCCTGTCCGAGAAGAAGTTAAGGTTGGCGCCGTTGATGTTGTCGTCGAGCGAGTCTCGAAGCAGACACATGAACCACAGCCAATTGCTATCGTTCTCCGCGTTCACCACACCAAACGCGAGTGGGAACAGCGATCCCTGAGCATCTATAGCTGTGTGGCGCACAAGAGAATGCCAAGATACTTCGACTTGAGATGTGTTCCGTCGAGTCCAACAAGAGACCGACAGTGGTGGAAGCCCCTGAGAGAAGGGGAAAACGCTAGGAACAGGCACTTGAAGTGGTTTTATGCGTCTTTCTCTAGCACTTCCCTGTTTTTATGAAAATAACATCCATGCCACTGTCAGCTTATCGGCAAATGAAATTGCTCAATGTATCAAAAAAAACATTGGAAACGAAATAGGAGCGAACGTCCAGTGAGGACTCCATTACCCCGAAGCGATGGATCCCGACCTTCCGACGCCCGTTCTTGGACCTCTAGCCGAATGGCAGAGGCACGCGACAATGACGGCGCTTCGCAAATGCGTGCAAGAAGTGGCGATTTCAAGCTCGTTTGAGTTCCGAACCATCAAATCTGACAAACACCGTTACACAATAGCGTGCGCGCGCGACGCTTTCCCTTGGCGTCTCCATGCGGCCACGGTTGCTGAGCCGGGCGGACAAGTAGAAATTCGCCGGTTAATGGACGAGCACAACTGCACCGGTACGGAACACCTCGGCAACAAGCACGCCACGGCTATGTACATCGCCAAGCGCATCGACAACAAGTTGCGAGATACGCCTTATTACCGTCCCAAGGAGATAGTCAACGACTCGCGTCGCGAGAAGGGCGTGACGGTAAACTACATGAAGGCGTATCGAGCACGCGAGGAAGCTGCGTGCAGGCGAGATGGCTAAATTGAGACGGCCTACAAACTCCTGCACTCGTTTTTCACAAAGGTGAAAGACGTCATGCCTGGGAGTCAGGGCATGCATGTTATTTCCGCAAAAAGCGAGGGCATGCATGAAATTTTCCCTAGATTTTACTAAATTTAGTTGCGGTTGGTGTAGGAGGAGAACCAAACTTGGATTTTGTGGCCAGGAGTAGCTAGGGACTCAGTTCTTAATTTGTGTTCAACCGGACAAAGGGGAATTACTATTTGCACGCCCCAAAATTGCTATTTGCACGCCCCCCCCTCCGCCCATTTCTACACATCGATGTAACAATACCATTTTTCATTATCTATTTTTCAACGTATCCACTAAAGTACATCCTTGTCAGAATGAGAAAAGAAACGTTGACTCACTTAAATAAATACCTTTGGGAGCGACCGCCCTATCACACGCCATGACCTCAAACACGCTACCCGTATTGTTGTTAAGATCGGAACCAGCGTAGTTTCTACAAACGGCGAGCCGGCGCTTGGTCCCATCGCGTCCATTGTGGAACAAGTATGTATGCTTAAGCGCCAGGGAAAAGAAGTGCTTTTGGTGACCAGCGGTGCTGTGGGCATCGGACTTAAGCGTCTTAACAAACAAATTCTACTGTCGGCTTCGTTGCGCACTCACGTGCAAGGTAACCAGCAGATGCTGGCACTTGAAAAGAAAAAAGGTGCCATGGCTGCGGCCGGTCAAATTGGCCTCATGTCACTCTACGAAACGCTTTTTTCGCTCTATTATGTGGCTTGCTCTCAAGTGCTTGTCACGGCATCAGACTTTAAAACGGCTCAAAACCGCGCAAATATGCGCGATACGATGCTCAACTTGCTTGAACTAGACGTCGTTCTTATCGTCAATGAGAATGATGCGGTCAGCGCCTCTCCATGATTCCAGAAGGTCATCGAATTATTCCTTCGCAAATTCCAAAAAGGCGACGGTCATTATTTACAATATAAAAAGGGCATTGTTACATCGATGTGTACAAATGGGCGGGGGGCGTCCAAATAGCAATTTTGGGGCGTGCAAATAGTAGTTCCCCGTACAAAGTAGTCTTTTCTTTTTGCTTTTTCTCATTATCTATATCTCCAATTCAGGATATTGAACTGGCTGATATTAAAACAATCTATCTTTTCACTCTTTCTGAGGACCTGGATCTACAACATTGGCACTGGTGTGTCAAGTAAACAGTTGATAAAAATAGGCACCGGCGGGATCTATATTCTCCCACTGGAATGCCCACGTCAGCTGATCCGCACAACCGCAGCAAGCTTCCCACCAAGGGAAGGAACGTATTGTATTATTTATATAACCCTTGGCGCCACTGCGTAGAATTTCTTGGAAGACTTTGAGAGGAGTCTACAAGGTTCGAGGCCTGACGAAAGTCCATGTGATCCGCCCCGTGTTATACAAGCTCAGACGGGTGAAGATTTGCACTTTGTCCGTGATTATGGGTCCGGTTTACGCCTGTTAAAGACCTTATCAGCAAGAGCGTACCCCGACGGGTGCACAACGAGAGCAAGCATATACAGAAAAAAGACAAACGGAGAACTCCTTCGAGAAGCGGCAGTCTGGGCGCAGTTGGTGACGTGAGAGCACGTGAACACTCTATTGCCAAAAAAGACAAAGTGTGTCACAAGGATTATTTTTGCTTAGGGCGAATCTCAACTGCAATCGTCCGCAAAGTCAAAGCAAGACGAAATATCAACTTGGCAGCTCAGTGTCACATTGTCAGTGACAAGCTGAGGACAAACGTATCTGGTCGCTATCTTGCGTGTTGGAATCAACAGGGCGGCCAGAGGAGCACGAGGACTTGGCAAGCAGGGGTAGTTTTCAAGACTATTTATTATGCACGTGCGGGATCTCCGCACCAAATCATACAACATGCATCAACGGGACCGACCCTTCGGAACCGTAGCCGGGCAGTGGATCTTCCGGATACTGCAGACCGCCATCCGGATCATCAGAATCATGCTGATTCCAACACGCCCTCCTCGAAGTGAACACTTCGAAACCGTTGCCCCTTTTGACCGGGACTCGCGCTGCCAACACCGACCATCGCCATTAACCTGGTAAGTCGTTTCCTTTCCATCACCTTTGTGAAGGCATCCGCTGGGTTGTTCTCCCCTTTAACCTTCACCAGCTCGATGACACCACGACGTGCTTGCTCTCTCACGTAGTGCCACCGTAGCTCAATGTGCCGAGTTCGCCGACTGTACGTTGGATTTTTCGCCATCACGTACGCAGACTGGCTGTCGATGCCAATCACCGACTTGATCTGGTACGTCGGAAACACCTCGCTCAAGATGTTTTACTGGGCCGTGGATTCCATTGCTGCCTCACAAGCCGCGATGTACTCGCCTCAGCCGTGGACAAAGCGATGATCGGTTGTTTCTTGGACAACCACGACACGGCGCCACCTGCCAACTCGAACACGAACCCTCCGGTGCTCTTTATCATCTATGGGTCGCCATTCCAGTCGCTATCACAGTATCCACGTAGCTCGATGGCTCCAACCGGCCGTTCCGTGCGTCTCGTGAATCGAATGGACTCGTCGACGGTACCAACGAGGTATCTGAGCACTCTCTTCACCGCACCAACGTGCACCTTCGTTGGACACGATACAAATCGACTCAACTGGCCCAACGCATATGCCAGATTAGGTCGAGTCGACGTCGCCAAGTACATCAACATACCGATAGCGCCACGGTAGTCAAAAGTTGAATCATTGGTGTCGTCACACGTCGCAGGTACGTACTTGACGTTGGTCTCCATTGGGTTTCCTGACTTGTGCGCGTCAGTGTACCCAAACTTCTCCAGGATCTCACTCGCATATTTGGACTGAGCAATGTATACGGCATCCTCGGTCTGATTGATCTCCATCCCCAGGTACTAGTGCAATTTGCCTTGGTCCTTGATCCCGTATGACTTGTCCAACTCATCGAACAGCTGAATCTTGCCAGCTTCATCATCCGTTGCACACACGATGTCGTCCACATAGATGAGCACCAACATGATCGAGTCGCCATCGTTGCGGAAGTACAAACAAGGATCCGTTGCACTCCGTTAGAATCCACGCTCGGTCAACCACCTGTCAAACTCGGTGTTCCACTCACGACCAGACTGGCACAGGCCATACAGTGCTTTGAGTACCACATAGATGTGGCCATCGATCTCGCATGGAAATCCATATATGCTCTTGACGTATTGTGGAATCTTCAGTGGGGCATTCAAATACGCGGTGTTGATGTCTCCACCAAACAACGTGAGGCCAAACAGTGCAGCGATCGCAACGAGTAGAAGAAACGTCGAAGATCTTGCCACCGGTGCAAATGTGTCGGTATAGTCGATACCAGCACGCTGGTGGTTACCCAGTGCCACGAGCCGTGCTTTTATACGAGTCACATATCCTTGCATGTCCGTCTTGCAAGCCCACACCCACATGGTGCGAATCGTCTTCGCATCTTCCGGCATCTCACACTTGGGGATTTCACCAAGAACACCTTTCGTCCCGAGAGCATCCAATTCCTCCAACTGATCCATTCGAAACAGATCAGCAAACTTGGAACGTCTGGCTTCGCTATTGTTCCTCGGAAACTTGTGTTGCGACGCCAGGATGGGCTTGACATTGGGTCCAAGCACACGGGTTGCTGCAAACGCGTCCATCACGTAGTCATCGTATCTCTTTAGATTGCGAATGGTGCTTCGGTCACGTAGTCCTGTGCGCTGCCGTTTAGCTCCCGCAGCTTCTTCCAACGAGTCTTCCGAAGTAGTTGGCTCACGACCGTCGCGCTTGAGAACACGTGCTTGCTCCATGAACTGATCGATATCTGGTTACAGTGTCGCTACTGGCCCATCGATCTCCACTGACACTCCACGTTGGTTCTCGCCTAGGTTATCCATATCCATGGAACCACAAACCGAGCCACAAGCACCAGTGGTGGATTTACTTCCATCCGACTGTTGATCTTCTCCTGCCGACTCACCGTCGTGCAGCTGGGGCTCTCCATCACGACCAGACTCACTGTCGACCGCAGGCATGTCGCGCAATGCCACGCTGGCATCCGATGCCGTAACGGCATCATCACCACTGAGTACCTCACTGTTATTTCCTTCTTCAGTTGATACTTGATCTCCATCTTCCGCCGTGGCCGGATAGTCGTGTGACGGTTCACTTGCGTGGGAATCGCGATCCACACTAACGTTCACAGAATTGGCAGAATCGTTGTTGGCACCATCATCAGTATTGGTGTCTACACCGGTACCCGTGTCCTGGGCACCTGCACCGACCGCACGATCGTCATTATCAACCGTGGGGTCATTGACGTCCACTCCATAGTTCATAGAGGCATCGTCGTCTTGTTCATCATCGTCGTCTACGTCCACGTCCACGCCCCCATCAATTTCGACAGCACTTGACATAGACACGTCGAGATTGACAACACTACGCAGCGACGATGCAACTTGGTCGCCACTGGGGCCGATTGCAGCACCACTCACTGCGCCACTACTTGACAATGCGTCGTCATCGCTCGACTCCCCATATCGATCAAATCGAAGCCAAGATCCAACCGGTAGTCGATCAGGGTCGACCGAGTGTCGATCGCGATAACACACGCTCTCTTCGATGCGAACATCAGACACGAACTTCTTCGTACGCTCTCCTGGAAAGTACACCAGGAACCCCACCACATCCTCGACGTAGCCGAGTAAGTAGACGATCTTGGCGTTGTGCATCTCACGATGACGATCAGGTGTATCGGGCACGTGCACGTAGAAAAATGCACCGAATTCACGGATGTGATGAATGTCCGGCTTGACCCCGAACATCTTTGTGTACGGCACTGCACCTGCACCCTTGCAGTAGGTACGATTCTTGATGTACACAGCGTTGATGAGTGCTTCCGGCCAAAACGAGCGTGGCAATCCTGATGATTCCATTTACACCCGGGTCATCTCTGCCAACGATTGATGGGCTCGTTCACACGGGTTGAGTTGTGAGCTCTTGGGGTCCACCTTGATGTGCTCTATTACCCGCGACTTGTACCAGTCGTCCATCTCACCGTTAACGAACTCGCGTTCCTTGTCCGTCAGGACTTGTTCAACTCGATACTCCATCCCATTGTCACCAAAAACTTCACGCTGCACAATCCGTCGGATTCCCCGTCCAGCGTGGCGTTCCGCCCACAGCATGTACTGCTTCATCATCGCATTCACAACCTATGCTTTCTTGGGATGGCAAGGATTGGGATACGTACAAGAGTGTCATGACCAACTTCTTCGCTGAACAAGATTGGCTCGACACTGTGGAGAAGAAGGAATCCGATACCAAGAAGGAGAACAAGGTCCGCATGTACATCGACATGTCCGTCCCACCATCGGTTTCAGCCCATCTGCGGGAAGCCAACACGGATTCGGATATGTGGTAGACTCTGTGTGAGGTGTACGAGACGAAGAAGGATGCAGTGTTGCGCGCGCACAAGATCCGGCGGTTGCGGTCGGAGTTGGAGAACATGTAGTTTTGGTTGGGTGGTGATATGAACCTGCACCTGGCCCAGATGTACAACAAGAAGCGCGAGTTCGAGCATCTCGAATTCGAGGTCCACGACATTGAAATGATCGACTTGATACTGAAGAGTTTGCCCCATAATTCTGTCTTTCTCTCGTTCAAATCCGTCCTCAAGTTCGGTTCAGATCAAGCCAACCTCGATCCGACCGATGTGCGCCATCGGATGCTGTTGGCGGCACAGAAAGTGGCCGAGATACAAGCCCAAGCTGGCCGTTGTCAAGCGACTGGTGGGAAGGACAAGGCCAAAGGTGATGACAAGGGAGCAAAGGACAGTGGGAACGGTGGTCAAGCCGGCGCCCGGCGGTGTTTCAAGTGCAAGAGTACTGGTCACATCAAAGCCAATTGCCCCAAGATCAAGAAGTAGTCTGCTGGTGAAGGCAGCGGAGGCGCTAAAACGAAGGAGACAAACGTCTTTTGTAGTGGTGGCCATCAATCCACGCATGCGTCTGGAAGCGGCGTGGAAAAAGTCACTGATGGAGGGCCAATGAACGGCCAAGTCAATCACCAGCAGTCGTTGGGTTCGACTGAACACCCGTGGTATTTCGATTCAGGGGAGGATGCCCACGTAACCGGTAATCGAGACTACTTTGTGACTTTCGAAGAGTTTGATGAGAGATACGAGGTTACTGCAAGTGATGTGTTCCCCGATGTGAGAGAGCGCGTCGAAGGAATAGGCACAGTCGCGTTAGTGACTGAGGTAGATGGGAAGAGAGTGATATTATACGTTGATGAGGTGCTTTACCTCCCCGGGGCACGATACAGTCTGTTGTCGTCGGGACATGTGGAAGATCAGGGTTTCGAGTACGAGTACGATCGTCCACACCGACGGTACAGTATGATGAAGGATGGAGAGGTTCTGCTGAACGCAGAGAAATTTGGCCGCTCATACAAGTTCTACTCGTACCCCGTTGGTACGACTCCACCTGATGCCACTACACGAGCTTACGACATGATCGTGAACTTCACCACTACGGACGGTGTTGCTAGTTTGAAGGTCTGGCATGATCGGCTAGCTCAAACTTGTACTCGGTATGTGAAGCTGATGGCTGACCGCGGGATGGTGGATGGTATGTTAGTGACGAAACGTGAACACATGGCATGTGACGCGTGTCACTTAGGCAAACAACGGGCAAGTAGACACCACAAAAAGCTCGATCGCACGGTCTCGGCACCAAACCAGATCGTGTATGCTGATCTCATGTTCCCGAGCAAGTCGAACGGGACCCGGTTCAGTGCAGTGTTGGTGATCATGGATGCATAATCTAGGTTCCTGACGGTGCATCTTCTCACCCCCAGTTCTTGGGGAGGCCGTTCTCTTGGTACTTCATCTTGTACTCCGCCATATTGATTCCTAGTGATTGTCACTTGGGCTCATAACCCTGTTGGAATCAACGGGGTGGCCAGAGGAGCACGAGGACTTGGCAAGAAGGGGTAGTTTTCAAGACTATTTATTATGCACGTGCGGGATCTCCGCACCAAATCATACAACATGCATCAACGGGACCGACCCTTCGGAACCGTAGCCGGGCAGTGGATCTTCCGGATACTGCAGACCGCCATCCGAATCATCAGAATCATACTGATTCCAACATTGCGTCGTTCGTGGTTCACTCATGTTAATTTCTATCCCTGAAAAGACGCGCACAGGCGCAGATCCCGTCGTCGCCTCGACGCCACGACGGGAGTTTTGGGACATACTTACGCGCAAACCACCCGTATTTAGAATTCAGACTTAATTAGAAAGGTTGCGTGAAGATAATATTTGTTTTGTGGATGTTCGTGGATATCAGTGGAACTAACGTTTCTTTCGTGGTATTTTGGACTATTCCTTGCAATGGTTTGCCCGATCTAGTAACAAATATCGATCGCAGTCGTTTAGTGTTTCAGCTAAGTGCTACTAAATCCCATCCTCTGACGATTTTTCGCCAGGCCACATACCCTGTCTCGATCAGGTACATATCCGACCTGATCGGCAGGATCATCTGTGTGAAAGGTCTACCTCGTGATATTAAAGAAGAAAAAGATTATAAAATCCACCCATATCTGGATTTTGATCGAGATAAAGAAGATCAGATCGACGCTTCCTTTGATCCCACAGACCGACATGACCAGAAAAGCCTAGATCGCCACACGATCATTTTGGTCGACCTCTTGTCACTAGCATTCTATAGCGGATGCATATCATTCATAGCAATACCAATAATTCCTTATTTACTTGTTGACTTCGTTAGGTTTTCGGAATGCTCGGCTTGGACCCTGACCGGACAGAATATATCATCGTGATTTTGTACAAAGGCGAAACGATTACCCACTTAGTTACGTCTAGAATTCCCTCCGGACCTTTGTATCGATCGAAATGCTTGAGAACCGGTGTCGTAACCATAGCTCGAACCATTTGATCTTCGATCTAGACAAGAAAGGATCTGTCGGTTAATCGGAATATCCGATCGGCAAGTTTCATGCCGATTTCATTCCCAAAGTGTATAAAATAATCTACTTCAGTTAGTATAATACTGACTCGTACATCGCAAACGTTTCCACAGATTATATATAGTAATTCAAACTTCCAAGAGAGGGCGTTGCCTTCATCGATCTAGAAGTTACTGAGCGATTCTAAATCTTGGGGTTTGCTTCCAAGCCACCGGTCAGCACATTATGACCCCAGAATCTTATGACTGTGGTGTTCGGAAAATTTCAGCGTTCTCAGGTGTTCCACATCACACAAGACATCCCAAGAAGTCGAAGTGACCAGGATTGCGTCGATAGAAGATCAAACCGATGGTTTCAGATCTTAATCATAATTTCCTTTGGGAATAGCATGTAGATCAGTATCTTAAAACATCTCTACAACGCATTTTTGATCAGTATCTGGTAGATCGGAGAGTGCTTTTTTTTTCAATCCGAACGGCCCTCAAAGAGACCGACAGCGAAACAAGTGCTGATATTTTTACGGGCTCAATATCTCATCGATACTACCTAAATTCTCTAGCTATATCTACTGAGCAATACCATAATATTTTATCCAGATTTTCAACTAAATCTTCGATCAAATGCGCCGGATAGACTATCAATTTATTTAACCTGTTCACACCCACAGCCGTATATCGACCCCATTTTTCATGATCACGGTAACAATTTGCTATGCCAAGGGCGAAGACGACGTCGGATCATCTTCGTAGCCGATACCCTCTTGATTAATTCCGAAAGATTATATCAGTTTTCTGGAGCGACTCTGGGCGATCGGTTTCGCCACCCTCCCCAGAAATTTCGCAACAGCTTCATAGGCATTCAGGGGAAGTACATTACCTTTAGTTATCAACAGATGTCGTTTTATCCAGACGATCTGCTAAATCAATCAATCCCCTCGGTAGTGTTATCATTTAGACCGCCGATCTGCAGATCGTCCATAGTGACTTCGGATAAGCCAGGCGACACCTCCGACAGACGTACCACTGATATTCGATGTCTTCAACGTTCTGGTCGCCACCTTCGTGGATACATACTTGATTTGCTTCAGGATTAACTTCTTTCAATTGCATTCTGGATACAATATTTAAGTGGCAACCACCTTTCGATCGACTTCTGCCGACTACTTCATCCCATTCCTTCCCAATTTGCACTATCGTTTCAATCAGGGCTTACACTATTCTGGACGGTTGCGACATCTCGAACTGGCAGTCAGACGAGGTCTACAAATGTCTTTGACCTTCATCCATAACAGCTTCTATGATCTTAGAATATTTCTGATCTTCAGCGATACCAGATCTGATCTTGGGGTTTCCCTACCATTGGTCTTCTACTGAATCCACGTCGCTGATCAGATCGGTGGTGGTTGGTATGCCTGATCTTGCCGCACGGTATCCTCCGTAATCCGATCGAGCCACTTCCTATCTGGCGAAGCTCCTTGTCATCGGTCAGCCACATTCCCCCTATTCTGTTCCATCCTAACTTAGTGGTGACACTCATATAACCAGACCGGCTACTTTTCTTAATATAGGATGACACTCATCGTGCACCATGAGTTAGCTGCAACTTCTGGCGCCGATAATAAGAACGTATCTGCACAAGCAGTATTTGCATATTGTTATAACTACAAGTATTAAGTACTCTTTCGATACAAGGGGCTACTTGCACCGCATGCGACAGTATCGGGGTTCCATGCAGATTTTCGAGGAGGGCGGCGTTAAATCCATGCCCAGAATAGCACCTTATTCGATAGTTTGTCGACCTAATCGTTGAAAGAATAGAACAAAGAGCCACCCGAGGTACTTTTTACACGCAATCTACCTTCCATCACGCAAGAATTCTCTCCGATCCAGATGAAATTTTGTCTCTAGGTTTCTTCTGTGAAATCAAAACGTTACGATCAAAGATGGAGCTGTTGTGTAACAGGACTGATCCTGTTACGGGCTTACACTGTATTTTGCGAGGAAGCGCGCAATACAATAAGGTCAGGATTAGTTGGTAACAACTAATCCTATACTAAAAGTAAATATAAGTATTTACTTATTCTTTAGAACGCAAAATTAAGAGTGTTTATTAAATGGGTGGTTAGCGGCTAACAGTATAGTAATTACCTAACTAATATAATAATATCAAGTATTAAACTAACTGTACTATTAGTTAACCTGCATGATTCGGTATTTATACCGAATCGACTTTTCCTTCGTAGATTATAATAACTTATAATCTATTATTTGAATTTCAGACAACGCGTCTGAAATTCAACTGTAATATTCTAACTTGAGTATCAATTATGTAATGGCACCCCATTACATCACCCCCCACTTAAGGTGGTTGGCCAATAATAATTCTTATTTTGGCCAATCATAGGTGGCACTTGTTGGTCGGAATTTCTCATTCACCAACTGATTGACCATCGACTCGATGGTCGAAGCACGCGGCGGCGCTCTAAAGAGCGCTGAAAACATCGAAGGAGCTTCTTCCTCCGCCTCAGCACTAGGTGCTGAGGTGTTGAGTGACAACAGTGACGCTGCATTAGCAGCGTCAACTACGCAAAGGTCGGAAGACGTACCGTCTTCGACCACAGATGCTGCTAAGGCGGCATCTGGCAAGAAACAGGGAGATGTTGCTAATGCAACATCTCGCACGATGACAACCCCCGAATGGTGTGTTGCCAGGAAGGGTTCTTCCATGTTCGGAGACAGTTCTAACTCCGAACAAAGTGATTGGGGCACAGCTGTCCCCGCGAAAGGATCTAGCGAGTAGAAACTCGCTAGGTGCTCATCGCCTAACAGCGATGATAACTCTAGTGTCGCTGTCATAGACAGCGACAATGATCATCACAGATGGTTGCGGGAACGCAGAACCCCACCTGGACCAAGTACGTCTCCTCGTCGGGGTGGTTTAACCCCGGCGCGTGGTGTTGAAGCAGGCGGTGTTCTGCCTGCTAAAAGAGCTTGAGCAGAAGCGTATCATCGTACGGAACCACATGTTCCGTACAAAGTGGGGTTTTGGACCCCTGGATGGGCTATTGCCCCCAACAGTGGCGGTCACCGTAATCGGGACTTCCAATATGCGCTGTTCGATATCAACGTGCTGGATGACTGCGAAGACATCCAGTCACGTCGATTCAATCGAAGTACAGACGATAGACGTCTGTACTTTATTGACCTCTTTTTCCAGGTTCGATATTATTCGAGCCGGAAAGGGTCAAGGAGGAACAGGGACGATAAAGACGCCCTGACTCAGAGTTGGAACGCTTTTGTTGACAACTACAACAAAAGCCCAGATGATTACGTGAATAAAGTTCACGTAATGCGTGAGCGCTTTTTAAAACACTCGCGAACAGGCAAAATGGAATACATCCATTTTGCTTGCATCAAAGAAGGGTTGAACTGTGGTGTCCCTTCTCACCTCGTTTGCCCGCGGTGTCCGCAGGGCGCTCCTCGTCTGTCAGAGGAGGAGTTGCGGGGGTACGGTGGTTTTTCCGTAACCGCCGAAATTCAGGGCTTAATCGATGCCCTAAATGCATCAACACCTAGTGTTGATGCTACTTCGCATTATGAGTTTGAGACTCCTTCTCAAACTCAGTTAAAAGGTCTGCGTCGGCCCTCAGAACCTCCATCGGCTCCCAAAAGTCGAACTCTTGGGGGTAACCCAGCCAGCGTACTAAGTACTCGGTACGCTTCCCCTTCTTCGAAGGAACCGAGCGCTTCGAGATGAAGCGCTCGAGAATGTATCGCTTATTCCCCTGATTATCGATCAGGGGCGGCGGAGGTTGAGAATTCCCTCGCCGTTGTTGTTGCGGAGCATGGTTCTTTTCTCCGCAAACTCGAGGAGGGTTATTCCTCCTTGAGCAGCGATATGTCTCACTCTGTGAAGACATATCGGTCTCTTCGCGAAAATGTACGCGGCATCCTCGGGGCGCACACTGCCCTTCAGCAGAAGAATGATCTTCTGTACATCGAGCTTTCCCGCTGTAAGGAAGAGCTCGATCGGCACAAGGTTGATCTTGAGCAGTCGAAGGCGGAGGTAATGAATCTCCGATCTGCTCATCAACGACTGGAAGCCGATTACAAGTCTCTCTTGGGAGACTTAGAGAAGCACGGTATCTTCCGTGGTTCTGTGTCTCGTCGTAAGACGAAGACGAATGATACGGTTTGAGCCGCCCAACATACAATGTTGGGTGGAGCCGCATTGCTGTGGGAATGTCTAAGGCATAGGCGTTCCCCCTAATCTCTTGGACCTTGAAAGGTCCAATGTACTTAGGAAGCAACTTTCGTGTAGGGAAGTTGCTTATTGCATGTGTAGGCAAATTGGTAGTACTTAATAATACCAATTCACCTTTCAGAAAGTAGTTTTTGTTCTTCCTTCCTTGTTTGTCTGCATTTTGCTTCTGCTTATCAAAAGCAGAGGCAAGTGCATCTTTTATATAGCGTATTACAGCTTGGCGCTGTAATAAGAATTCATCTAATGATTTATCAGCAGTAGTTGCATTGTACTCGTTGTCTGCCGCCATTGCTGCAGACACATATTCATCGTATGCAGCTTCAGTTTCAATTGAAGCTGCTTCCGCTTCTACTGTACTTTCAGTAGAAGGTCCATCGTTTTGTTCACAAGTTGCAGTCGCAACTTGCGCATTGACTCGCTCAAAATTTGAGCGGGTCCCTCCCCCACTTAGATTTGGCGTACCGCCAAGTAAAGCTGGGGTTCGTGGATGCCTTAAGGCATTCACGTAGAACGGTGTATGCTTAGTTGAAGCATGCACCGAATTGTTAATCGCAAATTCACTGAGTGGCAGGTAGTCACTCCACTGTTCAAAGGCATGTGCTTATGATCGCAACATGTCTCCGAGAACGCGGTTAACCCGTGCCGTCTGTCCATACGTTTCCGGATGGTCCGCAGTTGACATCTTCAACTGGGTTCCCAACAATGAGAACGTTTCTTGCCAGAACGTCCTGTAAATCTCCGATCTCGATCCGAGACAATGTCTTCCAGCATTCCGTGCAAACGGAATACCGTATCAACGAATATCCGCGCTGTTTGAGCGGCGGTTACGTTCGCTGATACTGCAGTAAGATGTACCATCTTACTGAAACGGTCTACAAAGACCACTATTAAGGTCTTCCGACTATTGTCGGGTGGAAGACCGAATACGAAGTCCATTGAAATGGACTTCCAACACTCTGTCGGAACCGGCAGAGATTGCATCGGAGCCTGTGCAGACTGCGCAGGCTTAACGCGCTGGCAAATCTCGCAAGCGCGTACGTATTTCCGTACCCACTTGTACTGGTTTTGCCAGTAAAAGTCACGTGCGAGAGAAGCGTATGTCTTCTATCTACCTTGATTCCCCGAAATCGGTGCATCATGATACTCAAACATAATTTGATGTTTGAGATCATCGTCGTTTGGAACGACGATGCGACTTTCATCTTTTTGGTCTGTGCTGTAAAGCAGCAGACCATCGTGCAGTCGATATCGATGCACGCAAGCGCGGAGGAACTCTGGGAGTTCGTCGCTATTCTCACTTGATTGATTACTTAAGTAATCAATCAACAGACGTGTCTCCTCGTCTGTTTTGTACGCCTCGCGTACTTGTCGTATAATCGACGACGACAAAGCAGTGCAACGGATCGCGTTTGCACGGTCCCCTTCGGTTACGGACGGTTTCGTCTCGTAATCGGGCCTTCGTGATAGCGCACCCGCTATCACGTTCAACTTTCCGGGTTTGTATTCAACCGTAAAGTTGTATTCAGCAAAGAATGACAGCCATCGAGCCATTCTTTGAGAAATGTGTGGTGAATTCACGGCCGTGCGTAGCGACGCATGGTCCGTGTAAACCACAAACGGTCTATCTCCCAATAGATAGATCCGAAACTTAGCCAGTGCATACTTCATGGCAAGGAGTTCCTTGTCATGCACTGGATCGTTGCGCTCGTCTGGGCGCAACTGACGCGATTGATAGCAGATTACGCGATCACGATCATCGTGATCACGCTGCATCAAAGCACAGCCGATAGCGAAATCGCTCGCGTCGCAAACGACGTGGAACGGACGCTCGTTATCGGCTATAGCCAAGACAGGCGCTTCAGTTAAGATTTGCTTGACTGCATCAAAAGCATCTTGGCATTGGGTATCCCAATGCCATTCGACATCTTTCTTAAGCGATATAGAAAGAGGTCGTATTAACCCAGCATAGTTGCACGAATACTTGTGCAAATATGTTGCCAACCCAAGGAAATTTCGAAGTTCCTTAACGTTGTTTGGCGTAGGCCATTCAACGATCACCCTGATCTTTTCTGGATCAGGAAGCACCCCGTGCTTGCCCACAAAGCATCCAAGAACGGGTATCTCAGGTGCACCAAAGGTGCACTTCTTTATATTTGCATAGAGCTTATGCTTACGCATAAGCTCTAACACTCGACGTAGATAATTCCTATGGACATCTACATCGCTTTTATCGTGTTCACTCTTACTATGGATGAACACGTCATCGAAATAACTCGGTGCTAATTCTCGCACCGGGCGTAATAGATGCGTTACGCATCTGTTAAGCGTAGCAGGGGCATTTCGAATCCCCTGAGGCATAACAAGCCACTCCCAAAGCATGCCGCTTGGGGTTATTACCGCCGTGAGAGGGATATCCTTCTTACGCATTAGGATTTGATAAAATCCATCTCTTAGATCGAGAGCACTAAAGATGGTGCTCCCGCAAATGCCATCAATGATGACATCTTTTCGCGGTATCGGCGTCTGCGCCGGTACCGTCGCTGCGTTCAGCTTGTTGTAAGCGTGAACGATTCTACACCCACCTGTGGACTTTTTCACACAAAAGGTGGGGGTAGAGTGCGGTGAGATATACTCCCGCACTTGGCCTGCTTTACGACGAGCTTCGAAAAACTCGTCGATCGCTTTTACTTGATCACGCGGCAACGGCCATTGCCGCGTGACACAATACTTCGTGCCTGGAACGAGGTCAATTTCATGACGAGTTCCCTTATCCTTAGGGAGCTCGCTAGGTACTTCCTCTGGGAATACGTCAGCGTATTCCCAAAGTACCTCATAAAATGGGGAGTTCGCTTTAAGCGACTCCCAGCTCTGCGCTTCAAAGCGCTGAACTTTGGTTTGATCATTGGGAACCTCTTTCCCAATGTTTTACACTTGTAATGTGGATATTCGTTCACGAATATCCACTACATCATCTGTTGCAACGATGATACAGATCTGTTCAATCTGATCATCGTGCAAGTTCTTCATAAACTTCTTCCAGCTTAGCGCTGGAAGAGCCATCACCTCCAAACCTTCTTTCGGAGGGTGTTCCATCAACAGAGACTGGGTAGCTAATCCGGTCTCCGTTTGCGTCAAGACGTTGATCTTTTCGACGGAACTGTCCATGCAATCAGACGCACTCGTCTGATTGACTGCTACAGGGTGATTACGATTCACCGTGTGCGAATACTCATCATCATGGTGGCCACTGCCTACCATGGAAATTTCTTGGCGATCAGATGTGCTCGTCTGATCGGACGCCTGTTCTGCGACAAGGTGGTCCTTATCACCCGTGTGCATGGCTAACGCAACGTGCTGGGAACTGGCCACCACGGAGTTGTGCTCACGATTGCACTCGATCGTGAGTTCACTCTCATCAACACGGAATTCTTTCGTCGTGTTGGAACCTTCGGTCGCATAGTGGGTGTTTCCCACTGTGGATACTATTTCATTCTCACGGTGGTCTTTATCACCCGTGGATATCTCTCCAACACGCAACGACTCTTCCGTTGCGTTTGGTAGTCCCTCTGGACTCTCACCAGCGGAGGTATCTTCCGCTGATCGTGTCAGAACAGACCTGGTGGCGCCATCGCTATCCACCAGACTGTACGACGCTGCGGTTGTATCTTCTGATACAGCCGAATTACACACAGGGTGATCAGATCCTGTGGGTCCGCCGCAGTCGATCGATAGGTTAACCAAGTCGATCGAATGTTTAAGCTTGGACATCCATGGGATTCCAAGTATCACATCGAACTTGTCATCTAATCGAGGACGATGAATTCATCCTCGAATGACAGTTCATTCAACTCGAAGCGTGTTTTAATCACACGCTTTGGAATAGTCACGGTTGCACCTGTTGCTAACCGGACTGACAACATACTTCGTGGGGTTTCTACCTCCACGAAGCTCAACAGCGTTAGACTCTGAGTTCTAACGAAATTGTTTGACGCTCCTGTGTCAAACAAAGCTCGCATGGGGACATCGCTCCCGTGCGGCTTAACCTCCAGGTTGATAAGAGGCTTATCATCACCCTGCACCTTTTGACAGGACATAGTCCCGTCTGGGGCTATTACCCTCACATGCCCTATGTCGGCATGTGGGATAACATTCCCAGTAGGGCGCCCCGCCCCTACTGGTGATTTACGTTTTTTGCACCAACAGGGTGATGTCCCTGTTGGTGTCGCCGTGCAGCGGACGGTTCCGTCCGCTGACTCCGTGGCACCGGACGCGGTGCCATACACTCACGGGCAAAATTACCCACTTTCGCGCATCGATTGCAGCGAGTGTTCTTCTTAAATTTTGGTTTCTTCGAGCTCGAAGCAACCGCAACCGATAGGTCCATCGGCTCTGGACCTCCACCGCCTATGCTCTGGCGCGGGTGGCTGTTTCTTGAGCCGAAGTGTGAACTTCGTCTGCCCGACTGCTGATTGTTGACATGCTGTTGCGGCATGTCAAAAGCGAAGGGCTGTTGAGCCCTTCGGCTGTACCCAGCATGCGATGACGCTGATCGCATGCTGAACTCTTCACGGATGCTCATATCAATGGCATCCCTTAGAGTCTTTGGCGGGTGCCGGTAAAGACTCTGTTTGACGGGACCATCATTGATTCCCTTCATGAAGCCAGTGACCTGAATTGCAGGGGGCACCGGCTCATACACAATATTTGACAGCAAATATTGCGTCTTCTGAGCGTAAGCTTGAAGGTCAAGCTTGCCTTGCCGGAGTTCCATGAACTCCTGCCGACTACTTAGCTCCATTTCTGGAGCTTCAAAGTTGAGCTTTAGCTCAGCTTTTAATTCCTGATAAGTCAGGAACGCAGAGTCATCAGTGGCTCTGCGACTCATCGCCCATGCCCTGGCTCTGCCGCCCAGACATGTTGTGGCGAAGTACGCCTGTTGACGTTCGTCAACAATATTTTGCGCATAGATGGCATCTTCTACCTCTGCGAACCATCTACGAAGGGGCTCGCCCCCTTCACCGGTAAAGGGCGGTACTCGCGCCTTTACCACTTCAACGCTATGCGTTGCAGGTGCAGGTGCGGTCCGCGCTGCCTCTTGCGCGGGCCGTACTGGCTTTTCTAGGTGGTTTCGCCTAAAGCGATTCACCACCTCTATCGCTTCCTCCGGGGTCCTACCCGGAGGAAGGTAAGGATGTCGGTCCCCATGGACCGAACCATTTTTACCGTCGCGTCTTTACTACGCGACGAGAAGTGGGGGAAGTGTTTCGTCACCACTTCCAGCGTTCTCTCTCGCTCGGCAGGCGTCATGTCTCGCGACATGATGCCGAGCGGCTCTTAATCTTCGCTCCGCTAGTTAACTAGCGGAACGGAACTGTGGTCGTTAAGACGGACCACAAAGTGCTACCAGGTGTAACAGGACTGATCCTGTTACGGGCTTACACTGTATTTTGCGAGGAAGCGCGCAATACAATAAGGGCAGGATTAGTTGGTAACAACTAATCCTATACTAAAAGTAAATATAAGTATTTACTTATTCTTTAGAACGCAAAATTAAGAGTGTTTATTAAATGGGTGGTTAGTGGCTAACAGTATAGTAATTACCTAACTAATATAATAATATCAAGTATTAAACTAACTGTACTATTAGTTAACCTGCATGATTCGGTATTTATACCGAATCGACTTTTCCTTCGTAGATTATAATAACTTATAATCTATTATTTGAATTTCAGACAACGCGTCTGAAATTCAACTGTAATATTCTAACTTGAGTATCAATTATGTAATGGAATCCCCATTACATGTTGAGAGACGCTTCCACCGCGGGTTATATAGCATTGTAGCTTTTTTATATGGACGATTCTACTGGACTTTTTTGATCCACTTATCGGGAGAATATCGGCGCAATTCACCAGGCTTTAAGTTTATTTCCATAAGAACTTTTGATCGCTAATATTCATCTACACCTACCGGCACAATTTGCCGGTACCTTCCTTCATCCAATTACATATGCATAGATGCTAAACGTAGCTCGCTCGGATCGAGCCAAATTACAACCTGGCAAGAAATCCAGCCACTATCTTCTCGACTTCAGGCGAAAGCATGAATGCGTGCTTAGCGACACGACACCTTACTCATCACTGAAAATGTTTCAATCGGACAGAAGCCCGCTTTTTTCCTTTTTTTAAATTTTCCCCACCAAAAATACTGCCGAAAGTATGAAGATTTTTTTCACTTTCACATGTCATTTGTTTCCGCAGCCCAAATCGTCAGGCGTTGCGACCCAATCTGCTGAAAGACATAGGATACTGCTCTTCCTTTGATACCAAAGTAGATCGACCATTCTCTATTTACAAGGAGCGATTATGACCATTCAGACCATGTAGCCGCAGATGCCTGGGTCTGGTATCGATCCCATAGCCGCCTTAGGTCCTCAGCTCTTGACTCGCGGAAGGATTCGAACATCTGGCTCCAATTCACCAGTGTTTTTCAATCGCAGTAACTCGAACTGAGCTCCTCCGCCAGCTCGTAATCCTCCAAAGCGCTGAGGAAGTGTTACACGTGTGCAAGAAAAGCTTTTGACGGTGTGTTAGGCCACATCTGCTCGGATAAAGGTCAACGAATTCGATTGGTCCGTATGATACGGACCAATCCGATCAAAAAGGTGAACCCTATCCTGTAACTATTCTGCGGACAAGAGCAACTCACTTTATTGTTTCTCGACTAAGTATCCACGTCACCCACTTCAACGTCTCTATCGTACGACTACTACCTAACTGCAACAAGACACCGACGCGCGCTCCTTACCGTCCGTCTCCGCGTCGTCGGCGCGTGCTTCGCGTCTCGTCCGCCTCGCTCCGACCCGTCGCCGCGTCCGAGTCGGCTCCCCCGTCGTCCTTTTGCGTCTGTCCACCCTGTTGTGCCTCGTGTTGACGCGCTTGCACGAGATAGTGGCGACGAATGTCGGCACACCGGGGCACGTGACACGACGCCGCGTCCTTTGTACACTGCCGCGCGTGCGCCGAGAGGAGACCACAGATGCGTTTACACAAGACACAGGGCCCCGCGAGTCGCTGTTCACACACGACGCCATGCTTGAGCATGGCTTGCATGCGCGTACAGTTGAAAAACGAGCACTGGGGCACGGTACACTCACTCGCATGTTCGAGCTGGAGCAACAATTGCGGGTCCACGTTATGAATCCGTCGCTTCTTGGCCCCGTGGCCGTCCTTCGTGGCAGATGTCGCCTCAGCGTCGGTCTCGACCGTGGACGGCGTCGGCGCTTTACGCTTCCGACCGCTCGTTTTCGTGCTGTCCGTGGCCGCTTTCGGCCGCTCGCGGTCGGCGGTCGCGCCGGCGTGGACCGATGGCTGGCTCGTCGTCGGGTCCGTGCCCGGCGTCGGGATGGGCACGACTTTGAACAAGTGCAACGGATGCTCGTGCTTCGTGTCGACGTGACACGCGTCGCAGAGGTTAAACACGGGACAGATGGAGCAATTCCAGCGATTGCCACTCCGGAGCGTCGTCTTGCACGCCGAGCAACTAAACGTAAAGCCCGTCGTGCCTTGATTAAACATGTGGTACAAGACCATCATGGACGAGTGCTTGGCCCGCCGGATCTGATCAAACTGGCAATGACTGTTCTGACAATAGAGCAAGAACGCCTCGCGCGTGTCAAAGATCTCACACGGCATAATAACATCGTCCAGGTCGTCGCCAATCACGCGTCTCCGGCGCGGTTCGGGCGTCGGGGCTTCTTCGTCCTCCGTGCCTTTGCTCTCGTTGGGCGCCGATCGCGCGTCCATGGGATCCACAAACTCCAGCACGGCTTCATACTTGAGCTCTTGCACATCCAAGTCGGCGAGCTCGGCGGCCACGGCCTTGTCGTGCAGCGGTCGCAACCGTTCACTCAGGGCCTCGGCCCGCTTGGCACCCGTGCGCGACACGTCGACACGATGCAAGAGCTGCGTCTTGTTCGTGGCATAGCACGCGCGACAATAGTAATACTGGTAATGCCGCGGCGGCGTCGTGCGCGCGCTCGAGGACGACGCGCGCAGCTTCTTGGCCGCGTCCAAGAGACTCTGGACGGACGCCGAGGGCGCCAGCGTCTTGAATTCCCAGTAGCTTTCATGCACGATCGCCGCGCTGCACTTGTGGCACTTGGGATGCAAATCCACGACAAAAAAATCGTCCTTCTGCGGCTCGAGAATACCCTTGAGTTTCTGCATGAGCGGATCGGGATTCACGACCGTCTTGGAGCTACTGGACGCGCGCGAGACCGTGGTGCTCTTGATGGACCGCGCGCTCGACGCACTGCTACGTGTCACGGAGGGTTCCATTGTCACGGGTTCCTTCACCTGCCGCTTGCTCTTGGTTTTCGTACTCGGTGGCAGGGCGCTTTTCATACTCGCTGTGCCTGCGTCTTGGGACAACGGGGTTTCCTGACTCGCTTCACTGGGGGAAGGCGAGCGCACGAGCGGCGTCGTGGGTCCCTTCGCGGGCGGACTCGTGCCCGTTTCGCTCGGCTCGGCACCCTCCGCTTTCGTCCGCGTCCCCTGCTCCTTCTCTTCCAACTGTTTCATCAAATCTTCGGCCAAGCGCGGCCAATAGTCGCCTTCAAAGTAGGGCAACTCGTGTGCCGCCTTCTTCTTGAGATAATACTCGGCATAGAGATTCGAGATATTGGCCACGAGCCCATCCTTCTTGGCTTCCACGAGCAATTTCTGGTACCATTGCCGCAGCCGCGCCGACTTGGGGATCTTTTGATTCTCGGGCTTGCAGAAAAAGATATAGTCGTCGCCCTTGAGCGGGGGACACGACCAAATGTGACACGTGTGGAAGCCACGATTCTTACAGTCTTCGAGGAACCCGAGCATCACTTGCTGATGCATCAACGTGCGGAGTTTCTTGGGTTGAAAGTAATTCACCGAGTCGAGGTACGAGACGTAGACACGGCCTGCATTCGGCGCGAGCGCGTCGGGACCGTACTCTTGCACATAGAGCGTAAAGATCAAGACATCGACGCCATCGAGTTCTTGAAACACGCAAATGCATCGCGACCGATACGTGAGTTGCAACGAGAGCGACTGCGAGGCCGCCTTGGACAGTGGCTTGGTGACCCCGCGAGGACGTTTCAACGACTTGGTCGAGTCCACCGCAGCCGCGTCCTCCTCGGCCGCCGCGGCATCGGCTTTCAGATACTTGGACGCCAACAAGTGGCCCATGCGCGGCTTGACTTGCACTTGCTTGTCGACACTCAAGACTTCGCGAATCGTAATGCCAAACTGCGTCTCGGACGTCGATTCTTTCGTCCCGCTCGAGAAGCCAATGCTATCGGAATTGCCCATGTTGCCCATGCGCACGGCTTCGTCCTTGCCCGCCTTTTCAATCGCTTCCATCACGCGCGTTTCAATCAATTTCGCCATGCGCGTGAGGGGCAACCGCTTGGCTTTCAATCCATTGTCCATCGACGGTTTCACGCCCGCGGCCCGCTGTTTCTTGACACAAATGGGACACACAAACGGTTCCTGCTCGCCCGAGATGGCGTGGTTGCGTTCATTGAACAAGGCGCAAATCTGATGGTACCACAACTTGCACGCGTCACACTCGACCCACGGTTCTTCCGCCACTTCACTGTTCTTTCGCTTGACCAGCGACGACTTTTTCAAGACACCGTCAAAAGGTGCTGCCCCTGGGGGCGGCGGCACCACTTCAGTCGCCGTGCTCGCCAATTGCGGCAAGAGCGACATGTCGATCGGACCGTCTTTCATCTGCTTGTAGCACGTCGAACACCAATGATGGTCCCCTCCTGGATCGCTGTAGTAATGCGTATGCCGTCGAATGCGACCCGCACAGGGACCACTGCAAAAGAGCATACACGGTGCAAACTTGAACGAGTCGCCGCCACACAATTGACACATTTCTTCGCGCCGTTGTTCGCAGCGTTTAAACAGTTGCTTCTCGAGCTGCGTCTTGAGCGTCGCCAAGCCTCGATTGAACGACGCCAGGAGCTGCTTGGCGGCAATATTAAACTTGTTGGTACTGCTGTTGTAGGCAATGCAGTTCTCAAAGACCAAGCGCACGTCGCCTGCAAACGCCTCGACGCTCGTGTAGTGCTCACTCTCCAGTCGTTTCTTAATCGTACCGAGATCCATGGGACACTTGATAATATCAAAGTAGTCGGGGATGTTCCACTGCACGGGATCCACGGGATTATTAAACGTCCAGCCATATTCACTCTCCATGAGCTTCGTCAAGAGCGGCATGAGCCGGTTCTTGAGCTCGCTCATCGTAATGTGACCACAAAAGTTGAATCGCAACGACCGAATGTGTTCATCCAGCTGGCCCTCCGTCATGGAATCCAAGAACGAAGTGTCCTGATGCAATGCAAGATGCTCGCCATCGAGCGTCGCCTGCGTGCCACGCACGACGAGACCATTGGGTACCATGGGCGAAGCTGCATCTGTTGTCACGGTAGACGAAGGAGGCGCCGTTTGCACCGCTGCGGCTGTTGCCGCGGCCTTTGCTTGAGCACGGGCCTTGGCGATTTTTGCCTGTTCCTTTCGCCGCAATTTCTTCTCTTTTTCACTCTGGAGTTTCAACGGCTTCCTCTTCCTCTCGTCCAGCACACCCGCATCTTTCATATGGACTCCATTCGCGCCACTCGTCTGCACGTCCTCACTCGCTACTGTATCTGCACCAGCTTTTTCCTCCACTTTGATGTTGGCTTGTAGACCACTAGACGTCTCTCCTCCCTCCTCACCCTCTGCCGAGCCACCACGAACGACAGCAGTCGTCGTATTCATGATCTTAATCAACCCACGTACACCATCTGGACACTGGCTTGCTGCCAATTGTAGCTGTGCTGGATTCCCTCGACACGAATCAACCACTTTGATGGCCTTTCGGACGGGACCACAGACTTCACAAATCATCTTGTTGCACTGTTTAAAGTGCGACAGCACATACCGCGACGAGATGCAATGGTCCGTTCGACACTGGCGTTGATGGCACTCGCAAATGTGTTTCCACAAGACTTTCATGCCTGCACAGTAGGGTAAATTACACTGCGGTGCCGAACACGTACTAGCATGACGGAGCATACACAGTCGTTCCTGCTGTCGTCGTAAGACCAATTGCTGCTCATTTTCATTCATGGGCGGCCGAATCGCGCTACACACATCACACTGGAGGTTCCGACACTTTCGAAAGTGCGATAATAGCTGACGAGTGGATTTACAGCCCAGGGTCGTGCACTGCGCATTGGCACAGCGCGAGACGTGGGACAACAACGCCTTTGTACGACTGCAATACTCGATCGCACACTCGCTAGTCGTACACGTTCGTGCATGTTTCAACTGGATCAGCCGCCGCTTCAACTCTTCCCGCTTCTGTGCAATTGACACGTCATTCAAGGGTACCATCCCCAGCGCTACGCCATTTCCCGTCGCCGTTGTCGCCGCAGGTGTCGTAGACGTCCCGCTCGTTGCTCCAGCCGGGAGGGGCGTCCCTGCACTCCCTGTTCCATTGAGTTGCTGCTGTTGCAGCTGCTGGAGCTGCTGCATGCGTCTTAGTTGCTGCATTTGGTGGAGATGCTGAATCTGCTGGAGCTGTGGTCCTGTCAAGTTCATTCCATGGTAAAGATTCGGTTCGACGGACGTTGCGGGAGCAGCACTCGCCATAGCCACATTTGGCTGACCGATTCCAGCAGAAGAAGCCACACTAGCGCCAATTTCCTGCGGCATACTCAATGGAACGGCACCGTACGAGCCACCAGCAAGGACGCTTGGTGTCGCAGCTGCTGACGTGACAAACGTATTGCCGCTGCCAGCATTCAAGACTCCACTTGTTGCTTCCATGTGCATTTCCGATTCCGGCATCGACAGAGGCTGGTCGTTCACGCCATTGGCCATTTCATCAGCTTCTCGCTCCAGTTCGTCCAAGATCGAAGTACTGACACTGGCCGCTCCATCCGATAGTGAAGTGCTAGCCCCTGCACTCACTGCTGTGGGCGGTGTCACGGTCATTTGTGGCATCGTCACGGGCATCTGGAGCGGCTGCGAGATCGAAGGCTGCGTCATGGCCGCGGATGTGCCAGGGAATGGCACGGCTTGGTAGTTTGTACGCTGATTGTGCAGGGCTGCCACCATTTGCTGCTGTTGTTGTCGCTGGAGCAACGCCATCTGTCGCTGTTGCAACAACTGCGCCGGTGTCGGCGACCCCGCGTCCATCGACGTCCCCGACGCTTGCAGCTGCTGCAGTCGTGCCTGTTGCTGCTGCATTTGCCGCCGTCTTGAATTGTCCAGCGCTTGCTGGAGTCGCGCCTTCAACGTTTGGACATTACTATACTCTTGTTTTGACGACGCGCCCATGTACAGCGTATGTTCCAATCTCCGCGCAATCTCGCGCGGATTGTAATTGGCCGACGTCGGTCGATTCGCACTCTTCATGATCAACGTCAAGCTATACACGTTTACAACCAGCTCGGCAGCACCGTTCAGTCACTCACAATTTGACCACGGAAGCATCATAAAGACTCCGTCAAGGTACGCACATGATCCGTGCAATCTGCTGTCGAGCGCTTCGATCCGCGTCTTTCTCCCGCCAATCCGGTGTCGCGCCCACGGCAGCGTCCGCGACGTCCCCCACTCGAGTCGTACGACTTCCTTCCCTGCCCGTAGACGTCGTCCCCGCTGCGTTCGTACTCGTCGCGCTCGCATGGAACGTCGAGATGGCGGCAGAGACGCCCGACGTGCTCGAATCGATCGACTGGGTGCATGGAAAAACGAAAAAATCACCACGAGAGATACAAGTCAGACACACACACACACACACACACACGCCTCGACATGAAAAAATCAAAGCTTTCGTGGCCAGGCACGCGCAACGTACGCTGTCCGTTCGTGCTGGTCGCGTGGACTCTGCGAGACCAGGAACACTCGACTTGGGGGCATACTCTGAAACAGCAGGAACCGAGTGCTGAGGTAGAGACATGAGCTCGCGCCACTGCTCTCCTATCCCCAGTGCCCGCTTGGCGGCTTGGATCGATTGTCGATTGTTTCCCCTTCTCTTGGGTTTCGACACACTCCGTAGCTGGCCTCGAACGCGATTTTCGACTGCAGCAGCATCACATAAACACGTGCATTAGTTGTTGTGGGCGTTGACTTTGTAGCATCTTGACCGTGCAAATGAGCTTTTCCATGCATGTTCCGACGGGTCGGAAATAAATTACCGCGGGTGTGGTAATTTATTCTTGGCCAAGGGTGCTGGACTCGCTTCGAGACGCAAGCACGGAGCCCGAAAGCGCTCGGGAAGCTCTACGAGATGGGTTCAATGCTGATGCACGCAGGAAACGGTCCTCACTTGCATAAGCACGAAGACCCCCCTTGGTAAATTACCGTTTTCTTACCTTGGTCTTGCGGATGCCACAGACAATAGCGCGGCGCGGAAATTGGCGGGGAAGTCGATAAGGACACGGAGATGATAGTTTTCAAGTTCGAAACGCGTCCGCGCGCTCGTTGTCGCACAATGAGTGCGACGGTTGCTGCGGGCAGGTCGAGTTTATTACCCTGGAAGAAAAGAGAGTGATGGTCACTCGGTCGGGGGAACTGTGAAATTAAGGAAACAGTTCTGGCAAATATGTCAAAAACTAATGGACTTATGATGTATTCCCTAAATCTAACTATCGATATCCAGAGGTGCTTCACTATCGTTTTACAATTTACGATGCCGCTTTGTATTCCACCAGAGAGCACGACGTTGAAAAGAGCGCTGGCAACCACTGGCACTCACGCCTTCAGCTCTTCCGCCGACAGATTCATGCTACATCGGCAGCTTCTCCATTGTCATCTCCAGCGATTCATCTTAGCGGAGCAGTGGGTCAATGGCGTCATTCGTTACACTGACGCCCTTTTCTTCCCACCTGTACCTCCAGCTCGGACTGTTTGCTCTAGTCCTTGTGCGAAAAAGTAGGAGATAAATGCTTGGTGGAGGTGGTAAGCGCGAATATACCGATTGCAGTTTTCTCTGCTTGAAAGAGGGAGTTTTCGTGATCGCATTCTAGGGAGGATGCAATGGCGCATAGGCATTTCATGCTGCAAACATGAGAGCGCAATGCCAGCATTGTTCCATTATATTGCCCCCCCCCTGCATTGTGATACAATGCTTTCAGTGCTATAAAATTTAATTTTTACTTTGACAGTAATGAACCGCGGCAAATTTGACAGTAGCCATTAAAAGTGGGTATACACACATATGTACATGTGTATTATAAATCCTCCCAGGTTATTACTTTACGCAACTACTTGCAATCTTCGAGGTGGATCCACGTACTAGATGCTGATGCGCATCAAAAGTGACCGCAAAGTGGAGGCGCTTTCCCCTGACGCTTCGGGGGATCGCAGGCGACGCGTCGAGACACAAGAAGATCTGCAACCGGGTGATCTCGTGCTTCGATCTCCAGCGTATGCGGCTGTGCTACGGCCGGATCGATGGCATGTCCAGTGCCACAAATGCTTTCGCTTGACCCCGCGTCTCAGTCGCTGCGGACGGTGCCAAACGGTCTACTACTGTACGAATCCACACGCAGCTATTGATTATGTTGTTGCAAACGTATACAAAATGTCCTGAAACTGACGACTCGTAGGCTCCAAAGCGTGTCAACGAGCGGACTGGCACGTGGATCATTGTCGCGAGTGCAACATGTTAAAAGAGTTGATGCAGCTGAGGCTGCGCAATGATCAGGTGATGGACGTGATGCTCTTAGGGCGCGTGCTGAGACGGAAAGGGGAAGAGAGACCAACGCCCAGGGAGTTGGTTTGGTACGAGGAAGACATTGAGGACCAAGAGCGTGTCCTCCTGGCGGCCTTGGCTCAGAAACTTCGTTTGGTCGATGGTAAGTTTACGATTTGGACGAGCGTGTGTCGGAGTGCTTGATGGATGATAGATCCCATGTTGTCGATTCCGTGTAGCTTCCTACTCGATGAACGAGATGCTGCGTATGCTGAGTCGCTTTCGTAACAACAATTTTTCCATCTGTGATGAGCTGCTGTTCGAGATCGGCGCCGGTTGTTTTCCCCTCGGTGCCATGATCAATCATAGCTGTGACCCAAATTGTGCAGTCACGTACGTGATTTACAGTTGTGTGTGTTCAAGATGACAACACGTGACCACAACTTTCTTGTATCGGAAGGTTTGCTCCCAAGACTCTTGACATGGAAGTGCGAGCGATGAAACCAATCAAACGTGGGCACGAGGTCTTGCAGAGCTATGGTTCGTCGTACAACGTTGCAACTGCTCTCTGTTCGAACTAACACATGGTTTGTTGGTGGCATGCTTTAGTCGATGTGGCGCTACCACGTCGAGAGAGACAACAGCGGTTAGAAATGAAGTATCACTTCCACTGTGAATGTAGGCGTTGCTCAAAGCCTTTGCAAGACCCTGAAAGTCTCGACGCGTTTCTCGACGCCGATCTTCATGGCCTCCCGCAACACATTTGGACGCAGGAGCATCCGCAGGAAGTGATCCAGGCACTTATGGCAGCCAGCAATCCTGCCGCGAACGAGACTGGCTTTGCGCTACAGCAGTCGCACCGCCTTGACGCGCTTGAAAAACGGGTTGAGCATCAACGCAACACTCTACATCGTGAGAATATTGCGCGATTGCAGACGCTTTCCACGCTCTTCAGTGCTGAAACAGCGCGTGGAAATATGGCAAAAGCGATTGAATATGGCGAGCAGATGCTGGAGTTTTACAGACGTATCTACCATCCGAACCACCCCATGACGGGACTTCATTTGTACACCCTCGGTGATCTGTATTTTCAATTGGCCCAGTCTGGAGCAGCAGCGAGAACAAGGAAGCAAAAGTCGATGGAGTATCTGACAGAAGCGCAACGTATTCTTACAATCACGCATGGCAAGGACCACCGCTTGCTCACGATGCTCGCGGATAGACTCAAGACGGTTGGATCGTAGTACGTGCCAGTGGGAGGTGACGATCTACCTGACGAGCCCTGAGCGTGCGATGACTCCACAATGCGCAACCAGCCTGCTTGTGACGGAGAGCAACCTGCGACCGTTGTTTATCAAACCTTTCGAGCAGATCGCACCTGATCAAAGATGTCGAGCACTCGCAAAGCAATGCCAGTCATCCAGATTGCGTAGCACAGACATCGCGTCAGTAATCATCCCATCCATGTCGGTTGTCGCTTGCGCTTGATGGTACTTCGCTCGTGAACTCGGTAGTCTCGTCACTCACGAGCTTCCTCGTTCTCGGTCAATAAAAACCAAGTGGAGACAATGGCAGTCTGTGTGTTGTCGTAGACGCCACGAAGACCCGAGAAATGCGGATTTGGCACGAGCGCATTGCAGGCTACTGGCGGAACCAGTACACAAGCGCCTGCTTGAGGTTGCACATGGATACTTGAACGACTACACTTGCATCTGTACGAGTGGGAGATCTGTCTCCAGCCATTTCACAATGATCACGAGCCCTTCCAATCACTACCTTGAAGAGAAGCTGCATGTACCCGCCCCGGTCCCCGGGCTTGCATTCTGTGGTACAACACGCTTCCCATCGTCCATCGAACGCTGTCCCGGCACTTTTCCGACTTCCCTCTCACCCATTTCTTTCTCTTGGACGTCGTCAAGGTCCTTGTTTAAACGTTCTAGACAGGGCAGACCCGGGAGCAAGTCGCGCCGATGCTCGGCTACTCGTCGTACTCGATGCCATTAGCATGTTCAGTACTTGTACCCATCCTAGCTCTGCCGCATTGACGACGCGACACCCACGTCGCTTCGTTAGCCACGTACCGTTGGAACGACGACAGGCTCTGCTAGTTGGTGTACCTTACTCTAGAGTAGGACAGGCTCTGCAAGTTGGTGTACGTTACTCAAGAGTAGGAGTATGTGACCAACATCAGTTTTCGTCCAATGAACGTCGTGGCCGAGATCCAGCGCCTGAACGAGCGCGAGTTGGCCCTGAACGTGCCGCTCTCGGCCTCGTGGCACGACAAGTACCGCGACTCGGCGTGGATCTTTGTCGGGGGCTTGCCCTTGGTCTTGACCGAAGGCGATGTCTTGTGTGTCTTGAGTCAATTTGGCGAGATCGAGGACCTGCACTTGGTGCGCGAGGCCAAGACGGGGAAATCCAAGGGCTTTGCCTTTCTCAAGTACGAGGATCAGCGGAGTACGATCTTGGCCGTGGATAATCTCAATGGCTACAAGCTGCTTGAGCGCGTGCTCCGCGTCGACCACGTCCTCAAGTACAAGCTCCCGAAGGAGCTGCAAGAGGACAGCGACAGCGACGCCGAGGATGGCGCGCGACGCGCGCGCGGCTTGCCGGGCCATGCGTACGAGGGGAAAGCGCTCGCATCGGAGTATGATCTCGACCATGGCGTGAATGTGTTTGCCGCGCCGGCCGAGACGCGGAAGGAGCGGAAGCAGCGCAAGAAGGCGCACAAGAAGGCGAAAAAGGCCGCCAAGAAGATGAAAAAGATAGAGAAGCGACAACACGAGAGGATCCAAGACGTGCAAAGGAAGAGACAAGCAGCGGAAGCACCACAAGACGACGAGCACGAGGCGGCGCGGCCGAGTAGCACGGGATGGAGAGGGAGATTGGAACCCTGTGGGACGCGACCCCGTCACGACCCGCCGACGGCGCAGCGACAAGAGACACAGCAGGAGGAGAGTTTTGGAGGCAAGAGCCGCGTCCGTTGAGAAGGAACTTGCCATGCCGTGCATTGGTTAGTCATGTCTAGTTGCCTCGTGCGTCGGTGCACATGGAGCATCGTGTGTAGTCTCATGAATTGGCCTCTGAAAAAAAGTCATAGACCTGAAGCACATTGCGCACGTTGACGTTGCCACATGTCTCGATCGTTCTATCATAGGAAACACGCTCATCCTCTAGTTGCATATCGCGTGGCAAGTCATACGACCGTTGCCCGCTGCACACAGCGACCGTCGCTCGCGAGACATCGGGAAAGAACGAGACGCCATTGGCACAATCGGGGAGTTGAATGCTCTTGTTCACGACGTCGCCAGTCATGGCATCATACAAGAGGACGCGACCTGTGCGACACCCCGTGACTAAATATCGCCCACTGCCATGCAGATCAAACTCAATGCGTTGATTCGTATCGGCGACGCGGTGGAACGTCTGGAGAATCGTATTCGTTGCCCGAATGTCCCAGCAATGAATGCGCGCGTCGCATCGAGCCGCCGTATAGAGGAATCGACCACAGGGCGAAAACCGCACTTGCGAAATCCCCCGACCGTCATGATCACACAATCGCAAGACCTCGTCTCCCTCGTCCTCGGTATACACGCACGTGGTCCCGCTATACGATCCAGCCGCATAGATCTTGGAATGATCGGGATTAAAATGTAACGTGCTAATTAAGCCTCGCTGACCGTTGCGAGCGCGTCGCGTTTTGCACAAGGGGCGGGCGTGAAAGTCCCGACCAGGCTGCGCCAGATGAAAGAATCGAATCACGCGGTGAAAGCCAGCAAAGAGTTTGTCCCCACTCGCGTTAAATGCCAGACTATACGCACTCGCGAGCTCATCCAAATGGTCAAACGCACGATACGACGCTCGAAGGGCGCCCGTATACGCGTCCCATAGATGCACGGGCTGGTCTTGACTCGTGGTCACAAAGATACACGACGTCGGATCCGCGGAGGACATGAATGGGTACCACGCATAGTCATACACGATGCTGCTCTCTTTGGCTTGTAAGAGACTTGTACGAGGCTGCTCAAGGGGGTCGGTACTCATTTCAAAGAGACGCACAATGTGATCGTCGCTGTTGGTCAAGAGACAGAGACCGTCGGGGGAGACCTGGACGCCTCGGGTAAAATTATTGCGACACGTGGGCGAGACCAGCGAGAATTCCTCGCTCGCCGTGAACTGAAGGTGGGGACGCAGCGCGTCCTGGTAGCTACAGACGGGGGAACTCGCGGTGATGGCTACATCCGCTGATGGTCGGGACGATTCCATTATACCAAAAGACTTGCGAGAGTTTATCCGAGAACTAATATCACGTCGTGGGAGCTCGGGATCCCAAAATTGATAATCACTTATTGGAAACTAGAGGATAGTGAACCCTTTTTGGAATGAAGTGCACTTGTTTTGTCCACTCCTATCAGCACTTCCTTTTGCTTATCAAAAGCGAAAGCAAGTGCATCTTTGCGTATTACAGCGTGACGCTGTAATACGAATTCGTCAACTGCTTCATTAGCAATATATTATAAAGCAGTAGTTTACATCATTTGCCACTACTGCAGCAGATGCGTGTTCAGTACTAATATTTTTAAACGTTTTGGCTGAAAGTATGATTTTATGTCATTATAGAGACCATTTCTGTGTCCCGTTTCAGTTTCTATTTCTGCTCCTGCCAATATGACGGGAGCCGAGGGCACATCTAACGCTAAGTGGATTTGTATTGGGAGCGTCTACCGCTAAGTTGGTAGTAGGCTCGTCAACATGCCTTCGCAGGTTGTCATGCAACTTGCGTTTCGTTCGCATTATCTTGATCGAAAATCGAGCGGGTTTCCTCCCGCGCTTAGATTGATCGTAGCGCCATGTAAATCTGGGATGGGTGGATGCTGCATGGCCTTGATGTATAACGGTGTGTGTGTGTTGGAACATGCACCAGAATGTTGATAGCAAACTCAGTAAGTGGTAAGAAGTCACTCACTGTTCCAAAGGTTTGCGTGCAAGAACGTAGCATGTCACCCAGAACGCAAATGACTCGTTCTGTTTGCCCATCCGTTTCCAGATGGCATCGTTCTCCAGCTTCAACTGCGTGCCCAGTAACGAGAAAACTTCTTGCCACAAACGTCTTGTAAACCTCGGATCTCTTTTTGAGACTATATTTCTGGTATTCCATCTAAGTGGAAAACAGTGACGACCAATATACGCGCTTTTTGCGTTACACTGCTGATACTGCAGCAAGAGTACCATCTTACTAAATCGGTCTACAAAGACTAATATCCCTGTCTTCCGACATTTTATCAGGCGGAAGACTAAAAATAAAGTCCATGGAAATAGACTTCAGCTATTTGTTTGGAACCAACAGGTACTTAGTGGAGCCTGCGAAGATTGCGCAGACGTTTACGCTGGCAAATATCCTAAATACGTACACGTTTATACTGGTTTCTCCAGTATACAAGCGTATATCTTCTCCCAACCTTAATGCCAAAATCAGTGCATCATGATACTTACATGATTTTGTTTTTGAGGTCATCATCGTTGGGAACAACGTATCGACGGTCATCTTCTTGGTCTGCATTTTATATCAGAAGATTATTGTGCAATCGATAGCGATGCGCGATTGCGCTCTGGAATTTGTTTGCGTTTCTTTGTTGATTGATTATTGAAATAATCAATCCATAGACGAGACTCTTCGTCTCTTTCGTATGCCAGTTGTACCTTCTGTACGAGAGTAAAACAGATGCAGTGCAACAGATTGTGTTTTCACTGGTCATGCTTTTTCTGTTACGGTCGGTTTTCGTCTCCTAATCAGGCGTACGAGATGGTGCATCCGCTGCCGCGTTTAATCTCCTCGGTTTGTATAGTTATATTCTGCAAAGAATGACAGCTTTATTTCCATTTTTGGGAAAGATGTGGCGAGGTACGGCCAACGACGCATGTTCGGAATAAACCACAAAGGGTCTATCTCATATGAGTTAAATCCTATATTTAGCCAGTGCATATTTCATGGGAAGTATTTCCTTGACTTGCACTGGATAGTTGATCTGCGCTCAACGCAGCTAACACGATTGGTAATATATGTCGCGGTAATGATCATCGTGATTGCGTTGCATCAGTGCACAATCGAGTCAAATTGCTCGCGCCGCAAACTACGCCAAACGGGCGATTATTACCGGCTATCGCTAGCACCAGAGCATCACTCTGCTTCGTTTGACTGAGTCAAAAGCTTCTTAACATTGGGTATACCAATGGCATTCAACGTCTTTCTCAGGCAATCGCGAAAGAGGGCGCATAATGGCATGAATATCTATGCAAGTATGTTACTAACCTATGGAAACTTACAAAGTTCAATGATGTTTGTATCAGACCATTCAACTATCACCCTGATCTTCTATACATCAGGGATAGCTCCGCTCCTGCCGACAAATCAACCAAGAACTGGTATTTCAGATGCACCAAAGGTGCGTTTCATCAAGTTTGCATCTTTCGGAGGAGCTCTAATACTTGGTGCATGGTGTAATTCCTCTGATTCACTTCTACATCACATTTATCGTGTTCACCCTAATAATTTTTCCTCGGTGCGGGAATTCGAACCTGACAGAACAGATGTGTAACACATCAGTAAAGGTTGTAGGGGCGGTGTAGCCGGTGCCTATACGCACGGTGCGGCTAGAGCACAGAGGAAGGCTCTTCCTTAAAGCGGTATCTACCGCTACTTAGCCGATACGCCCTTATAAAGGGCTTAGTAGGAGAGATCTCCTACTCGGGGCCAAGATTCCCGGGTTGATTTACTACGTAGACTTAACGGCTGTGTTCCCTTTATGGGGTGTAGATAAAGGGAGGGCTCCCTCTTACCTACGACACTCACTG
>CM047581.1:5591527-5611018 GCA_026184515.1 Peronosclerospora sorghi | reverse complement strand
TAGCCTAAATTAATTTAAACTAATATAAACTATATGTAATACTAAGTAGAATATTCCTAATTCGTACCTAGCTAAAATGTAGTGTACACACCTGTGTACTGAGAGGTGGATGGCTGACACACCACCACACCAAGGGCCCATGCCCTGATTGGTTAAAATAACCAAAGGTTCGAAACCTTTCAACCCGGCCAATACTGACCTCAACCGTGGTGTACTCATGTACACCAACACTCAGTGTTACCCGAATGTAACCCCGTTACAGGCGGCCCTTAACCCCTTCGCCATAACCAGCCACTGCAAAAGCATTTCGCCTGGAGTAATTGTTTAAACACTTCGTTTATAGCTACTAGCTGGTATGATAGTTTTGAATAGGCAGGATCTCGAGTAGGGAGAGCCTTGTGAGCGACGGATTCCACGCAGTGGAAAATTTAGCTCAGTCGGTCTTATAGTAATACGAAAAGTATATTATGTAAAATTACTTAACTCAAATATAACAATAATATAAAGTTGAACTTGAATTGTAAGCTGGAAATTCGTATATACATCTCAGCCAATGGGGTTTCATCACCATGAAAAGACGCTAAAGCCAAAATGGATACACCTCATTTCAACAGTGCTTACTGATATAATTCTCACGGATTAGGATTTGATAAAATATATCCGTCAAATAGAGAGCCTGAGGAAGGTTACCCCGTTCATGCAAACAACGAAGATATCTTTCCTTGGTATCGGCCTTTTGAGCCGTACCCGTTGCTTCGTTCAGCTTATCCTATACATCAAAGCTTCACCATCCTCCTGTGGATCTTTTTTCATATAAAAGGTGGTGAGAGTTTGACTTTCTGGTTCAGGGTGAGCTTTAAAGAACTCATCCATTGCTTTCAACGGATCACGCAGTAGAGACCATTGCCGCGTGACGCAGTTCTTTGTGCCTGGCCTGGGTCTATCTCATGTCGAGTCTCTTTGTCTTCCGATAGCTCCCATGGAAGTTCTTCTGGGATACGTCGGCGTATTCCGGAAGCACATCAAAATAAGGGGATGCTGCTTTAAGCCTTTCCCGGTACTGCGCTTCAAAGCGCTGAACTTTTGTTTTATCTTAGGGGGTGTATTTGTTCCCAAAGTCACGTACTTATATAAGGGATATTTTGTTCGCTTATATCCACGATTTCATCATGATACGGATTTGTTAAATCTGATCGTCGCGTAAGTTCTTTACGAACTTTTTCCCGCTAGGAGCTGAAAGATCTATCACCTCCGAACCAATTTTGAAGGGTTATCACTGGGTAGCTAATCCGGTCTCTGTTTGCGTTAGGACGTCGATCGTCCCAACGTTCTACGTAATCCACTCAGATCACCTCGTGTGACCTGTTTCGTCATTACGGTGTTCATTGCCTACCGTATTAACGATATTCGAGGAGGGGGCACTGCCGTCTGCGGTATTAACTTCTGCCTCATGGACACCATGGATAGCACCACTTCATGCGGCTTTCTTCTACCGTGTTTGTGTATTCCTTGCGACGATTATCGGCTGTATTGAATAATCCAGCCCAGTGTTATTTATCTCCACACTTCACAGATAACGAGGTCAGGTAAAAAAGTACCTGTATATTCTCTTTCCTAATTATCTTGCTCTGTGATGCAATATTGTTCGTCCGTACCGACCACTTCCTCTTCACGAAACTATTCTGCTGCGGCGTGAGCAAGTCCCACGGAATTATTGCCAACGTATGTATCGTCCGTTGTAATTTTAACATCAGAGCTGGCGATGCCATCACTACTCACCAGTCTGTCTGACGGTGCGAGTGCATTACTGATACACTTGATTTGCTCAAAGGATGTTCACTTCTTGTCGCAGTGTTGCACAGAACCGATAGTCGATTACGGGTGTTTATGATAGGATATCGGTGGGATACTCAGGATATCATCGAACTTGTTATTAACGTCGAGGACGATGAATTCACCCCTGAACGATAGTTCGTCCACTAAGTGTATGCATATCATGCTTTGGCATAGTCATGGTTGCAGTGTTTTCACTTACACGAAATATAATGACGCTAAATTTTATGATCTTACAAAGATGTTTGATGCGCCAGTCGCCACCATGGTGACATCGGTCCTATGCGGCATAACCTTCAGGTGATGAATCACCCTGCACACATTGACGAGATATTGTCTCGTTTGGGATTATCGTTCTCAGATTCCCGACAATTGCATGTGAAGTAATATTTCCAATAGGGTGCCTCGCTCCTTATGGTTCCTTACGATTTGATCCTAAAGAAGATCGATCTTGGTGCTTGCGCTTACCCGCGGACTTGCCCGTCCACTGACTGCGTGGCGCCGCGCGGGACGCGTGCGGTAACTGTTGCTGTACGTCATAGTCGAAGGACTCATTTCTTCTTTGACTGCTACCAACCAGTATACTGGAAAGAATTTTGTATACTGAATCGTCCTGAATGCTTTGGAAGATTGCGTCTTGTAAACCCTCCGGCTGATGCCCAAAGAGATACTCTATGACGTGACCGTTATTCAGTCCCTTCATGTGCACAGCTGCTTGGAATCTGCGTCCAGAGGTTCAATAACAATATTTGATAACACATATTGTGCTTTTTGTGAGTAAGCTCGCATTTCAATCTTACATTTAAAAAATTAGTTCAATATCTAACGCATTTTGAGGAGACTGAAAGGTGAGTTTTATTTCCTAAACGCGTGTAGCGTTCCAAACGCAGACGGGTCATCCCCATACCCTGCTTCGGCGCGACCACCTATACATGTAAGAGAAAAGTAGGGGTATACTTATACTATCCTAGGGCTGTCTTTAATTCGTACAGAGGTTCAATAACAATGTTTGATAACACATATTGTGCTTTTTTGTGAGTAAGCTTGCATGTCAAGCTTACAATTAAAAATTTAGCTTAATATCTAACGCATTTTGAGGAGACTGAAAGGTGAGTTCTATTTCCTAAACGCGTGTAGTTCCAAACGCAGACGAGTCATCCCCATGACCATGCGTTGGCGTGACCACCTAGACAAGTAAGAGGAAAGTATGGGTATACTTATGCTACCCTAGTGGTGTCTTTAATTCGAGCAGTCATTTCAAGAGAGGTTCTTGTTTCCGTGTACGGGACTACATCGGCCTTATGGGTCGCGTTGGACGGTTTTGCGGCGCTGATGGCTCCGTCAAAGAAGCGACTGAATTGCTTTCAAATCTTTCTAGGGTTTCGATTTTCTCGTTAGGTATTTGTTTTCATATAAGTCTTATGCTCCTGATCATGTACACCAGCGCACGGAACTGGCGCGTTCAAAGGTGGGGGAACTTTCCTTTAGTGACTCTCGGCTAAAAATGTGGCGAAGCGGACTCAAGAATTTTGGTCGCTTTGTGCCAGCAGGACACCGATCGGCTTATCGGCGATCGGATTGGTGAAAATCAAGGAGGCTTTTGGGCCAATCGTGTGCGAGAGGTGTCAAGAACACGGATTTTGGTAAGTCACATGATATTGCGTGTACTTACATATTTTCATGTTTGTACATATTGGAGACCATAGGGAGATAGTTTTGGTTAGTCGTTAATTTTTGGCCTTTAACACTCAACAAGAAGTCGTTAGCATCTTATCACTGTACATCAGTCGCCTCTGCACGCCGCAGAGTGTTTGGAAGAAGAGGGTCGAGTAATCCCCTCTAGCTTGTTATACCCGGCCGGGACGCGTCACAGACGCACTGGCCCGCCGGAAGTCCCTCGACGGGAGTACGCATTGGTCGGCTTCTCAAACTCAAGCTGTACACGTTTGGAACGTGTAATCAAGTTATTGGATTGTTTCGTGGAGATATCGTTTGTGGAGTTTATCACGTTCTCATTGGATCTCTATATTGGAGTATTGGAGTTTTATTCTCGTATTGGTTGGGCTCTACGATCGATTGAGCGATCTGCCCTGCTCGTACCCAGGGTGAAGAGTTCCGCCCAGGGTACACTACCCAGCACGGTCTCACGTTTTCAGACCTCACATCAATTCCCAGCACCGATCCACCGAGTTTGTAACCAGCCCATTCCATCGGGTACATAAGGTGAGATGACGAACGAATCGGACCAGGCGTCCTATGCTAATGATCGGTAGTCTGCTAGCAGCGGACGATCAGATCGGATCGTAGGCGAAGGTTCGCGGGGTACCCCCCCCGTCAGTTGGAAGGCCGGGCACGATGGTGGTCAGGTTCTCTACACTACGGTGTTCGATTTTGAACTTGGCTCCACCACAATGGTGCGCGTGCCCGGATCACTTGGTGATCGTGGATATCACCGAGATGATATCTCGCGAAGAATCGATTATAACGAGTTAAATGTGGAATCGTTCTGGGGAGGACATAAGGAACGGCTATCGCCTTATGTTCTCGTTGTCGATAAGGATGGCGATGTCCGATCTGGCCGGGTGGAGGACCAGATCGGGAGTAATAAGTTTTTTCCTCCCCATAAGGCTCCCACCGGAGCCGATAGGGACTATAGCAAGTCTTGCTATAGTTACGGAAAGGATCAGGACTTTTTTCCTGATCCTATGTATTTGAATGGATGTTTTGATGAAAAGATAAAAAGTGAAAACAGCTTGGAGGCTGATCGGGATGATCCAATCCACCCTCCCAAGGCTCCCAAGCAGAGGCTTAGAATGGCATCCGACGAAGAAGACTTGGAATAAAAGTCTCAGGTCGGGGATGGAGTTATCCACGAGTTAAAGCGATTTACTCGTGAAGATCAGATCATGCGGATCTTAAACCTCCAGTTCCCCGATTGCCTTCTAGTACCCACCACCGAGCCGATCCAAAGCGATCGGCCGTTGCTATTGGTGAAGAACCTGCTGGCCATGTTGGCTGAGGTAGGCATAAAAGTGCAAAACCTCGCCAACTTACATAAACTGTTTGATCTGGATACTTGGAAGCTGGAGATGTCGATGTATACCCTCCATGATCATTTGGTGCCGTTGGTGGGGGCGGTTTGCCGCCCAACTTCCACCGTGGCATTGAAGGTCGCTGAGACCACAGCATCACACGATGATGTGTGTTCCGTTGATAAATCGCTGTATCAGTCTCCACCTTCCTCTAATAGCTCATCGGAGTTGGAGGTCGGTGTTGAGCGGATGGCCAGGGGGGGGCGGATCGTACCCCCATAAGAACATAAAAAGGACGTGCGGCAGCAAGGGGATGCATGCCGGTCGAGGCCCCAGGATCCACCACAGGTTTCAGTACCTCCAAAGGAGGATACCAACACGTTGCCCATGACCAAAGCTACCGTCCAAGCCATGTTTGAGGCAATGATGGAGCGTTTCATGGGAGACCGATGCCGATCGCCTCCGCGCCCGCATGCCCAGGACCTATCTGCCCGACAAAATGTCAATACTTGCCGGGATGTCGATATGAAGTCAGTGGCATCAACGGATAAGGCTATCCGAGGTGGAAAACCAGTTGACAGGGGAAGACGCAAGCCGCATCCAGCCCGACCGCGCCGATCAAGCAAGAACAGCGATTTCGACATGGAGTCGATCGACGATCCGGATGACCAGTATGGGTCAGACGGTGCAGGGGCGGGCACAACACGCAGGGCTAACCTATCCTCTACGACTGCCTTTGATTTCGGATCTACTGCGATCCCACGCATTCGCATGGCTGTGACCACGGATCTCAAGGATTTCACTGGCAAGGACGCCGACCAGGAGCAAGCCAGATCGTGGTTTGGTCGGGTCAAGTCTGCTTTCTTACGGGATCAGACACCAAAAAAGGAACGGTGTCTGATCTTCAGGGATCTGCTGAAAGGACCGGCTGCAAACTGGATCCAACAGTTGGGTCGGGATGTCCGATCTGACTGGGATCTGCTATGTTCAGAATTTGAGGGGCAGTACTGCAACTCCGGATTCTCTACCGCCCGCAAATACCATCATATGCAGAAGCGGGGCGACGAGACACCGATTGAGTACTTGTACCGCTTGAACGTGGCTGCAAGTCGCGCCGGGATAGTGATCAAGGAAGGCAACCCGCCGACCGGTGCCGCTATGGAGCACGTGGGCCACTATATCAGTACCCTTGATGACCAAGAGCTGGCAGATCAGCTCACTCTGCTGCTCCTCAAAGATGTGGGGGAAGTGGAGCAGACGTTGCGGACGTTGCAACACTCATGCAGCATGAGGGAGAAGGTCGCTGTTGGATCGGGTCGCTACAGATCAAAGACCCATACCGACCCGGTGAAGAGGCCCCTGACCAGATCGGCCCGTGCTGTTAAGGCGATCGTGAATGAAGACAGCACTGGATACGAAGAGGAAAGTAGCGGCCAGTACAGTCGGGAGTCAGACGAGGACCAGTATCGCCACGTTTTCGTCACGGAACCTTCCCCAAGAACCAGATCGACGCCTAACCAGGCAGATCGGAAGGGCAGGAGTGGGAACAAGTCCGATCCGGACCGACCTCGCAAGAAGTGTTCTCACTGCGGGTCAAGCAAGCATGATGGTGGGGACTGCTGGAAGAAGTTGATATGCAAGAAGTGCGAAAGACGCGGCCACCCCACCGATCACTGCCTCTTCGTGTGCAAGTCATGTGGAGAGATCCACGAGGCCGGCCAGTGCAAGATCGAAGAGTTCTTCAATCTGATGCGCAAGTGGTATGTGCCGGGTAAGCACGCGGGGATGCTTCCACCTGACGTGGAGAAGATGTTAAGCTAGAACGCTCGCCAGGTTGGAATCTGGATCGAGCCGAGCGATCTACGTTTGGCATCTATGCATACTTTGTCAAGTAGAATAAAACCGACAATACATGTTCTATTCTCAATTGCGTTGATCGGGATCATCCGGTCTACAATCCCACGACCGATGAATATTCCCGATCGATGGTGGTCATGCAGTTGGATCTTCTGCCTGGGGAGTCTCTCGGATACTGGAAGTATCATACGCCCGACAAATGGTTTAAGCAGGCGAAAGCCTGTGGTAAGATAAACAACCAGAAGGCAACGATGTTGTTCGACTCTGGGGCCGAAGTTTCGATTATCGACTCCGCCTTTGCTCGTAAGGTCGGATGTCGTATAGACGACACCCATAGACAAGAATGCGTCGGAATCGGTGAAAACTCTTACATGACCGAAGGAAGGACGAGCGTGAAGATCACCCTATCGGGTTCGTTGGTCTACTTCTTCAGTGCTTGGGTTGGTAAGCTGGCCGGTCAGGATGCCCTGTTAGGCATGGATTTCATGGTGCCGGCGGGTATTCGCCTTGATCTGTCTCATGGAGTGCTTACACTACCGGATGAGGTCCAGATCCAGTTAGCTGTTCGGCGGCCCCTATACGGATCGCACATCGATCTGGTCAGGTGGGACCAAGATGTCACCATTCCAGTCGGACAATCCGCTGATACACCGGTCGACAAAGGTTTTCGATCAAGGAAGTTATGGGTTACCAGGGGAGATCGCTGGGTCTCGACCTTTGTGAAGATCGCCGGCCGATATGATTATGTTCGAGTCACTAATATCGGTGACAAGCCCCTTACGCTCGACACAATACTATTGTTGGCATGTGGATGGTGGAATGGAAGGTGTCAAGAAAGATGGGGTTCGTCTCGATCGGATCGAGACGGTATGTTTAGTGGCAGAACTTGGCATACCAAGCGACCACCGATCTGATCAGCGATGATGGACCGGTGGAAGAAGATACCTCACCTATGGTGGAACGATCCAGCTATGTAACCCCAAAGAAGATGTGAATTCGAAGAAAGGCACCGCAGTCGCCGGATACGGTGGCCCATCAAGCAGATGAGCCAAGGTTCGTCAACATGGTGGCGTCACAAGAATAGGCGACAGCGGAACCGGAAATAGACAAAGAGGAACATGGGATTGATGGGGCGTACCATGATGGCGCGCCTAATCAGATCGATGTCGTTGAAGAGCAGCCCGCCGAGCGGGAACAGCAGTGTGCAGCCGATCGGGACGGGTCGGGTGATGTCACCCCAGAAGATGACCAAGTTTGCATACATGAAGGCGGGGATCAGTACATTCAGGAGCTGGAGAGCCAGATAGCAGTCCTCCCTGAAGTGTCTGCCGATCCGACCGAAGTCACCTGGGATGATCTTCAAGTGGGTGATCGGGATGTCAACAGTCCCGACCAGATCGATCAGCTTAAGAAGATCATCTGGAAAGAGAAGCACCTGCTGATCGGGAAAGGCAAAGCCCTATCCCCTGCTGCTCGCGGAGCAATCTGCGACATCGATGTTGGTGATGCCAAGCCGATAGCTCAGCGATGCCGACGTGTGGCACCACAGTACCGGGAGAAATTATCTGATCTGATTAAAGAACTGTTGGCTACCAAGATTATCAAACCGTCGACCTCGTCTTGCGCCTCGCCGATCGTGATTGTAATCAAGAAGAACGGCGTCGACATCAAGTTGTGCATTGACTATCGGTTGATAAATCGGTTGACCAAGCTTATGGTGTACCCGATGACGATGATCAACGATCTGCTCGAAGACCTGGACAAGACCCTATGGTATTGCTCGCTGGACATGGCAAGTGGATTATGGGTAGTTTCGATGACCGATCGGTCTCGCGAGATTTCTGCATTTGTTACGCCGTTTGGTCTGTTCGAGTGGAACCGCATGCCGTTTGAATTGAAGAACGCGCCTCAGATCTACCAGAGGCTGATCGACAACGCACTATATGGACACTTCAAGATCAGTACCGATCGGTACCCGACCGAAAACTATGATGTATTTACAGAGGGTGAACCCGATCGGGAAAGGAGACCGTCCGTTCTGGGGAGGCGATCGTATATCGACGACATTCTGATCCCTGCTTCGTCATGGAGCGATCTGTGCGAGAAGGTTGAACGATTGTTGGAGACATGCGATCGCTGGAACCTGTCGATCAGTGCTGTGAAGAGTTTTTGGGGCATGTCCAAGGTCGCCTATTTATGTCATATGGTGTCAATCAGTGGGCTGGAAGCCAATCCTAAGGATCTGGAGCCACTGATCAACATCCCATTTCCCAGATAACTGAAGGCAATGCAGTCCTTCCTAGGGAGCCTAAATTACTACAGCCGCTTCATTGAAGACTTCGCGATTTACGCGGCCGTGCTGTACGAGCTCCGGGAAGTCGACTACCATATGTTGCGCGAAGGAGATCGGGCAACTTTACGGGAGGGCTGCGACTCTGATCTGCCCGCAGATTTTCCGCAGTTGGAGGCAGAGGACCACATGAAGCGTGCAAATGTTGCTTTCGGTATGCTGAAGGCCAAGATGGCGACGACACCGATTCTCAGACACTTCGATCCGGAAAAAATGCCGATCGTCATTGTGTATGCTAGTAAGTGGACCATTTCTGTCACTCTAGTGCAAGAACATGATGGAGTGTACCACCCGGTCACTTTTACGAGCCGGACGTTGAAGCCGAACGAAGTTAACTATGGGATCGTCGAAAAGGAAGTTCTGGATTTACTACGGATTTTGGATGTGTGCTACAACCTACTGGTCGGCCGATCTGTAAAGGTTCTTTCGAGAAAGTCGACATTGGCCTGGCTATTATCATCAAAAGGGATGGACGGTCGGCTCGGCAGATGGTCAGCGATCTTGTAACAGTGGTCCCTCGAGGTCGTCAAGTGCACCAAGGGAGAGGAAGAGATATTGGACACATTCGCTGCCAGTATCACCCCTCGGTCTGAAGTGGATGAAGCTCTGATGTCTATTGCCCCAAGGAAGCAACCTCGACATTCAATCTCACTGCCACCACCTTTCGTCGATCGGGATGAGAAACTCTTGGTCTTGAGTTTCGACGGATCGGCTAGCGTGAAGAAGAAGGTCGGCTCCTATAGTGCCATACTGTGGAAGTTACCACAGTGTTCTATAGTAGCAGCCTCCGCTGATTTCACGTCTGACATAACGGTCAACGAGGCGGAATATCGGGGACTATTTCTATGTCTTGATCTGCTTTCATCACAAAAGAAAGGTCGGATCATCATATGTGGTGACTCCAACCTAGTGATAAGGCAGATCACCGGGGAGATCGACTGTAAGGCACCACGGCTGAGGTTGTTGAATGATCGGGTGATGAAGGCACTGAAAGACTTTCCCAACCACGAGCTATTGCACGTGAAACGGGATTGGAACAGAAGCGCCGACCACCTCGCGACCCAAGCCATGCGGGACCAGACCGGGGCGACGACCACCGAGTAGGCCGTTCTACATGAACTTATGGACATAAACAGGCTCCCGGAGTTGATCAAGCCCAAGGACTGCCCTTATCCGGTGCATGTGATGGCGGCAACTAGATCGAGAACTCAGAAGTCTCGCAGATCGTTCCCAAAGGAAAGGATGAGCAAATGAGTTGTACAACAGCTAAGGGCGAGACGGATCCTCAAGGCGCAGGACGAAGAAGAGTGGATCGTCAACTTGAAGGCCTATCTGCGCGGTGAACTGTCCAAGTTAACAAATGATCAAGCTAAAGAGTGTACCAAGATCGCGGACAGTTACGATGTGGACGACAATGGATTGCTGTAATACTATCGTGACATTGATCAAGACAGTGCCGATCGAGATCGACTAGCGAAATTAGTGATCCCCGAGTTGCTACAGCCGGATGTCCTTCATCACTACCATGTGAGTCTAGAAGGGGGACATCAAGGCATAGGCAGGACACACCACAAGATCAGGGCCCATTTTCACTGGAGAGGACTTTTTCGGAGCGTGCAGAAATATGTGGGCTGTTGCACAGATTGCGAGACCGGAAAGGTCATACCGATAATGAAGGGGCGATCGCCCGGAAGTATCGAAGCTACCTACGCTTTCCAGGTGATAGCAATGGATCACATACCGTCGATGCCCAGATCGACACACGGCAACACTGATCTGCTGATCTGGATCGACCTATTCACTGGTCTGGTGATCTCAAAGGCTAGTGCATCCCGATCTGCGGGGCAAATATCGCCCAGAGTTACGAGGAATTTGTGTTCAGAAGGTTCGGCGACAGCGAAGTTATTAGACACTATCGGGAACCCGGTTTTATGAATGAGGTGTTCCGATCGTTCAATAACATGCTAGGCCAGAAGCAGAGCGCGACGATGGCATATCGTCCGCAAGCGAACGGATCGGCTGAACGCATGGTGTAGACAATAACAAGGACGATTAAGATGTATGTGGCCGATCCGGAACAACGTGACTGGGACGAATATGCGGAGATACTGGTATTCGCACTCAACTCTTCAACCGATCGGGTCCGAGGAGAAACGCCTTTCTATCTGGCGTATGGATGGGACCCTCTATCGACACTTGAAGCTGTGGTGGAGTCAAGTTCGAAATCGAATACATTTGTATCGACAACCTGACTACCACCATCGTGCCCAGCCTTCCAACTTACGGGGGGGGTACGGGAGTACCCCGCGGACCTCCACTCGAAATCTGGTCCGATCGTCCCTGTTGGCAGACGACCGGTCATCATCCAAAGACACTTGGTCCGATTCACTTAAGTTCATCTCACCTTGTGTACCCGATGTAATGGGCTAGTTACACACTCGGTGGATCGGGATCGCAGATCGATCTGATTCGGTCTTGAATATGAGACCGTGCTAGCTAAGTGTACCTAGGGCGGAACTCTTCACCCCAGGTACGTACAGACCAGAAACACTTCCGAAAGATAGATTCCAATAGGTCGATCGTCCAAACGATCTAGACCTGACCAATACGAAATAATAGAGGGTAGACCAATCAACCGGTCTAGCCCCTGACCAATATGAGAGAAGACCAAAACCGGTCTAAACTCCAACCAATGTTAAAATGAGCCAATATGTCCACATGAAGACCCAATATGCCCGTGAACTCCTCAAAAGATATCTCCACGTAAAGACCAATCCAGTGAATAGCACGTTCCAAACGTACTTGAGTCAAAGTGTCGAGATCGCCAAATCGTACTCCCGTCGAGGGACTTCCGGTGGCCAAAGTGCGCGTGCGGCGCGTCCAGACCGGGTATAATAAGAGAGAGGGGATAATTCAACCCTCTGCCCCCAAACACTCCGCGGCAGGCTGAGGCGACTAGTGTACGTGAAAAGAATAACGGCGACCCCTTGTTGCGGTGTAGACCAAGACCAGAAGAGGTTTTTGCCACTTATTCCTAGACCAAAAGACTTTTACTTGGAAAATCCGCAACCAAAAGACTCGTACTTGGAAAATCCCCAACTAAACAATAATACTACCTCCCTATGGTCCCTAATGTACCCACACAAAATTATGTAAAATACCCAATGTCAGGTGACTCACCCAAGACCTGCGTTCTTGATACTCCTTGAATCTGATAGGCTAAGAAGCCCCCCTTGTTTAGACCAATCGGAAACTCGATCAACTGCCTTGACCAAAAGTGACCAAATTTGTGGAACACTTCACCACATCCGCCCCTGAGTGCGACCGTGTCGCACAACGATAACGGTCTGACTCACCCATCACTCGACCAACTGGACCTTGGTCACTCACACTTCTTCCCCATGGATCAAACATCTTCGACACCTGCGTCAGGTACTGCCTTTACTTGACTTGATCTTCTTATGCTTCCCTTTGACGCTTGTTCTTGTTGTTCTTGCAGAAACTCTATGCGCCGAGTCGCCCCACCTTGCTTCGCCTGTCCGGTCGGCTCGGTCTGACAGCCCACGTAACTCTCGTGCACTTCAAACATCGGAAGGGCGTCAGACTGCAGCCGACACGCAGATGCAGGATATGATTGCAGAAAACATGCGTCTCAGGACCCAGGTGGCCCACCAGGCAACACGAGGTGCGCATCTTTGGTCTTCGTCTTGTACTTGTCTGCCCTCGTTTGTCTTCAGCTCTCATCCCTCCCAGCGTCGTCAAGGCAATAGGTGCCTTGCTTGATGCCGATAGGCAGTCCGACGATCATGTTGACCAACTTCGACCAATTTTAGAGGAGCTGGTAAGCGCGCGTCATGAGCTGTCCCGTCTGGAGGCTCATCAGTCCCATCTCCGGGATCAACTTGCACTTGTTCGCCGGCAGCAGCTGGACGGACAGTTTGACGCGACCTCACTGCGCATGCAAGGCGACGACTTCGCGCGACGCATTGCCGAGCTTCAGATTTCAATTCAAGACCAGACCGGGAAGGTCCGGTCTTATCAAGACAAGTCAGACGCTTGGACGCTAGAGTCGGGTCGTCTTCAGGTGGCACTAGACCAGTGCCGCCAGAGCTTGATGAACTTGCTGTATCCGTGTTCGGCTGCTTCCTCCAGCATAGATTGGTCTGCGTCGGCAACCTTAGTCGCCTCGGAGCAAGACCAAGACCGCTTGCAGCAGGACCAAGACCGACATCGTTCATTGGCTGATATTCAGCAGCCCAAAATTGCACAAAAAATCAAAGAAGTGCGCGGACGCGCCGGGTAGCTCGAGGGCGCGGGGCACTGCGCGCGGACCCAGACTCGGGGGGAAGCGTGCAGTGCCTCATAAGCGAGCCAAGACACAGGCGCTTCTTATGGACTCGGACTCGGACGAAATCTACAGCCCCTCGGAAAGTCGAGCGCCCTCGCGCCGTACTGCAAATCGCACCAAGCACACAGGGGTCTCGTCCGAGGAGGACTCCAGCGAAGGGTCTTGCGATTCCGAGTTTATGGTCGCCATCTAGTCCAAGTCACGAACGAATTTACGTGAGAGTTTCATCCAAGTGCCGTCGACATTGGGGTCAGAACAGAAGACCGGTTTGCCAAGTGACGCCACACCAGTATCGACATCAGCGAAGCCGGCGCCTTCGGTTCTCCCCGGGACATCCGAGCTTCACAAGTACTCTCTACTGAAGAACATGGCGGTTGACACCAGCTCCCTTCCGCCGCGGACGTTTGAAATCACTTTGCCGTGGTCGTCGGGGCAAATCGGCTGTTTGCGCCGGTCTACCCTGACCAAGCAGCTTCTGGCCTGGTCTTTCTCTCGCCCGGACCCCTGGCTTTTTCCACCGGCCAAGAAAACCCCTGCCGCGTCTGCATGGAGGGAGGAATTGATTACGTCGGCGCAGATCTCCCGCCTATACGGCGATGAACCATGGAAAATTTTCGAACACCCCAAGATAGGACTTGTGTTCCACTTGACTCCGTGGATCGGCACTTTGCTAGGCCGGGTGAAGAATTTCAACAAGATCCACGGCCAAGCAATTTGGGAAGCGTCCCACTACTTGATGCTTCCCCCCGACCGGTTGCGACAAGACCCGGGCCTGGCGACGTTCCAGAGCAAGCGCAAGCGACGTCGAATTCGGGCGGGCGAGGCTTGGCAGTCCCTGTGCCAGTACATTTTGGACGGGATGCGAGCCCGCGAGTGTGACGTCGACGTATTCTTGTACCCGGTGTTCCTCCACATGCCGAGGCGTCGCGTTGAGAAGACCATACTGCTGGCCAACGACGGCATATGGTACCCCGGTCTTGATTGCGCTGAGCCGGTCGCGGACCTCAAGGATGCTTTGGTACAGCTTGACCGGAAGGACCCCTGGCGTAACCAGTTTCAGGATCAAGTGAAAAATCATCCGTCGATGGTCATCGGCTGTCTGTGGGGCGATAGCAAGTGAAGTCGCAGGTAGTCGACCAGATAACTCGTAATACATGTCATCATTTCTTTTTCATATGTCCGATCGTCAAATCACTTGAACTAATTTTACCACTCTCTCCATAGTTGCACCGAACACGTTATCGTAAACAGTTCCACCCCCATCACGAAAAATAGTCATCACATTCGTCATTCCGCTACTCCAATTCGTCACAGTTCATCACAATTTCACATCAACTTCGGACCTTCCACATCTTCACACCGGTCTAGACCGACCGATGCTACTGCGTGTCTTGGTCTTGGTCTTCATGAGTCTGCATCACTGCGAAGCGATTTCGACTGACTCGTTCTCGTTCGAACTATCGTAGAAAAGCCCCAAAATTCAAGTCGAGCTCGTCGACCCAAGTTGATTCATCATGGTACTTCCATCGGACCAGGTACTCTCGGTGAGTCCGACCGAACCCACCTGGTCTTCTTGGTCGACCGAACATCTAAGACCTTCTCCACTTCAAACTCGTCTTCCTCTAATGGTCGTTCCCAACTGTCCTCCGGCAGTAACGCTTCATCGAAATCAAATCTTTTTTTCTTCGTCTACCAGACAGGGAGTTTTGGGTCGATCAGGAAATTCTCGGACCAGCTTCAACTTGGACACATGCACGATCGGGAAGACCTTGTAATATGTACCTGTTGTTACTAGACGGGCAGTGTGCTCACCGATCAGCTCGGCAACACGGAAAGGGCCGTGCCACATGTGAGCCAGCTTCTGCGCATAGCCCTCTTTCACTCGGTCTAGGTATAGCCATACCCTCGCCCCTGGTTCTATACCGTGGGGTCGGACCTGCTCATTGGTCCGGTCTGCCCGGTCTTGTGTGGCCTGACGCAGCTTTTCGTTGACGACTTCTTTTGCATGCTGGTAGTGTTTCTGGACCTGCAGGCGCCAGCGTGGAGCATTGCGATCGCGGGTCCGGGTGCAACCGATAGGTATCGCAGCTTCCAGTGTCGACCGAGGGTCCCATCCATATGTCAGATAAAAAGGCGTTTCTCCTCGGACCCGATCGGTCGACGAGTTGAGTGCAAACACCAGCCTTTCTGCATACTAGTCCCAATCTCGCTGGTCTGGGTCAGCAACGTACATCTTGATCGCCCTCGTTATGGTCTGCACCATGCGTTCCGCCGATCCATTTGCTTGCGGACGATATGCCATCGTCGCACTATGTTTCTGGCCCAGCATGTTATTGAACGACCGGAACACCTCGGCCATAAAACCGGGTTCCCGATCGTGCCTGATGACCTCGCTGGCGCCGAATCTTCGGAACACACATTCTTCGTAGCTCTGGGCGATCTGCTCCGCAGACCGAGATGCACTTGCCTTCGCGATAACTAGACCAGTGAACAGGTCTACCCAGATCAGCAGCTCAGTGTTGCCGCGCGTCGATCTAGGCAGTGACGGTATGTGGTCCATCGCTATGACCTGGAAAGGGTAGGTATCTTCGATACTTCCGGGCGATCTCCCCTTGATTACCGGTCATCCTTTCCGGTCTCGCAATCCGTGCAACAGCCCACATATTTCTGCACACTGCGGAAAAGACCTCTCCAGTGGAAGTGGGACCTGATCTTGTGATAGGTCCTGCCTATTCCCTGATGTCCCCCTTCTAGACTCACGTGATAGTGATGAAGGACATCCGGCTGCAGCAACTCGGGGATCACTAATCTCGCCATTCGGTCCCGGTCTGCACTGTCTTGGTCGGCATCGCGGCAGTAATACAATAATCCATTATCATCCACTTCGTAGCTATCCGCGATCTTGACGCACTCTTTCGCTTGATCGTTCGTCAACTTGGAAAGTTCACCACGCAGGTAGGTCATCAGGTTCATAATCCATTCTTCTTCGTCCTGCGCCTTGAGGATCCTTTCCATCCTTAACTGTTGCACTGCATATTCGTTCAAAATTTCCTTCGGGAACGGTAGGCGAGACTTCTGAGCTTTCGATCTAGTCGCGACCAGAACATGCACCTGGACTGGGGCGTTCTTGGGTCCGATCACCTCTGGGAGCCTGTTTATATTCACCAATTCATCCAGAACGGCCTTCTCGGTTATCGTAGCCCCGGTCTGGTCTTGCATGGCCTTGGTCGCGAGGTAGTCGGCGCTTCTGTTCCAGTCCCGTTTCACGTGCAATAGCTCGTGGTTGGGGTGGTCCTTCGATGCCTTCATTACTCGATCATTTAGCGTCCTTAGTCGTGGAGCCTTGCAGTCGATCTCTCCGGTGATCTGCCTATCACTAGGTTGGAGTCACCACATATGATGACTCGCCCCTTCTCTTGCGACGACAGCAGGTCCAGACATAGAAGTATACCTCGGTACTCCGCCTCGTTAACAGTAATATCCGGCGTGAAATCGGCAGCGGCTGCAACTATAGACCATTGTGGCAACTTCCACAATATGGCACTATAGGCGCCGACCTTCTTCTTCACGCTTGCCGATCCGTCAAAACGTAAGACCAAGAGCTCTTCATCATGGTCGACAGTCGGTGGCGGTCTCGAAACTGACTGCCGAGGTTGCTTTCTCGGGGCAATCGCTATCAATGCCTCGTCCACTTCAGACCGAGGGGTGATACTGGCAGCGAATGTGCCCAATATCTCTTCCTCTCCCTTGGTGCACTTGACGACCTCGAGGGACCACTATGACAAGATCGCTGACCATCTGCCGAGCCGATCGTCCATCCCATTGGCTGATAATAGCCAGGCCAATGTCGGCTTTCTCGAAAGAACCTTTACAGATCGGCCGACCAGTAGGTTGTAGCACACATCCAAAATCCGTAGTAAATCCAGAACTTCCTTTTCGACGATCCCATAGTTAACTTCGTTCGGCTTCAACGTCCGGCTCGTAAAAGTGACCGGGTGGTACACTCCATCATGTTCTTGCACTAGAGTGACAGAAATGGTCCACTTACTAGCATACACAATGACGATCGGCATTTTTTCCGGATCGAAGTGTCTGAGAATCGGTGCCGTCGCCATCTTGGCCTTCAGCATACCGAAAGCAACCTGTACACGCTTCATATGATCTTCGGCCTCCATTTGCGGACAAACTGCAGCAAGACCAGAGTCGGCGCCCTCCTGTAAAGTTTCCCGATCTCCTTTGCGCAACATATGATAGTCAACTTCCCGGAGCTCGTACAGCACAGCCGCGTAGATAGCAAAGTCTTCAATGAATCGGCTATAATATTTCAAGCTTCCCAGGAAGGATTGCATTGCCTTCAGCAATCTGGGGAACGGGAGGTTACTCAGCGAATCCAGGTCCTTGGGATTAGCCTCTAGACCATTGTTCGAGACCATATGGCCTAAATAGGCGACCTTGGACATACCCCAAGAACTTTTCACGGCACTGATAGACAGGTTCCAGCGGTCGCATGTCTCCAACAATCCTTCAACCTTCTCGCACAGATCGTTCCATGACGAGGCAGGTATCAGAATGTCTTCGATGTACGACCGCCTCCCTAGAACGGACGGTCTCCTTTCCCGATCGGGTTCACCCTCTCTAAACACATCATAATTTTCAACGGGGTACCGATCGGTCTTGATCTTGAAGTGTCCGTACAATGCGTTGTCTATCAGCATTTGATAGATTTGACGCGCGTTCTTCAGACCGAACAGCATACGATTCCACTCGAAAAGACCAAACGGTGTCACAAATGCGGAAATCTCACGGGCTCCATCAGTCATAGAGACCACCCAAAATGCACTTGCCATATCTAGCGAACAATACCACAAGGTCTTGTCGAGGTATTCCAACAGATCATTAATCAGCGGCATCGGGTATACCATGAGTTTTGTAATGGGGTGCCATTACATAATTGATATTCAAGTTAGAATATCACAGTTTAATTTTAGACGCGTTGTCTGAAATTTAAATAAGAGATTATAAGTTATTATAATCTAAGAAGGAAAAGTCGATTCGGTATAAATACCGAATCTTGCAGGTTAACTAATAGTACAGTTAGTTAAAGACTTGATATTATTATATTAATTAGTTAGTTACTATACTATTAGCCTCTAAACCACCCATTAAATAAACACTCTTAATTTTGCGTTCTAACAGATAAGTGAATATTAATATATTTACTTTTATTATAGGATTAGTTGTTACCAACTAATCCTGCCCTATTGTATTGCGCGCTTCCTCTCAAAATACAGTGTAAGCCTGTAACAGGATCAGTCCTGTTACACCTGGTAGCACTTTGTGGTCCGTCTTAACGACCACAGTTCCGTTCTTCTAGTTAACTAGCGGAGCGAAGATTAAGAGCCGCTCGATATCATGTCGCGAGACGTGTCGGCTGCCGATCGAGAAAGAACGCTGGAAGAGGTGAATAAACACTTCCCTCACTTTTCGTCGCGTAGTAAAGACGCGACGGCGGAAATGATTCGGTCTATGGGGACCGACATCATTACCTTCCTCAAGAGTAAGTCCCCGGAGGAAGTGGTACAGGTGGTGAACCGCTTTAGGCGAAACCACCTAGAAAAGCCAGAACGGTCCGCGCCAGAGGCAGCGTGGACCGCAACTGCACCTGCAACGCATAGCGTTGAAGTGGTAAAGGCGCGAGTACCGCCCTTTACCGGTGAAGGGGGCGAGCCCCTTCGTAGATGGTTCGCTGAGGTGGAAGATGCCATCTCTGCGCAAAATATTGTTGAAGAACGTCAACAGGCGTACTTCGCCACAACATTTCTAGGCGGCAGAGCCATCCAGGGCATGGGCGATGAGTTGCAGAGCCACTGATGACTCTGCGTTCTTTACTTATAAGGAATTAAAATCTGAGCTAAAGCTCAACTTTAAAGCTCCAGAAATGGAGCTAAGTAGCCGGCAGGAGTTTATGGAACTCCGGCAAGGTAAGCTTGACCTTCAAGCTTACGCTCAGAAGACGCAATATTTGCTGTCAAATATTGTGTATGAGCCGGTGCCCCCTGCTATGCAGGTCA
>CM047581.1:5531041-5591127 GCA_026184515.1 Peronosclerospora sorghi | reverse complement strand
GACTATGTCCTGTCAAAAGGTGCAGGGTGATGATAAGCCTCTTATCAACCTGGAGGTTAAGCCGCACGGGAGCGATGTCCCCATGCGAGCTTTGTTTGACACAGGAGCGTCAAACAATTTCGTTAGAACTCAGAGTATAACGCTGTTGAGCTTCGTGGAGGTAGAAACCCCACGAAGTATGTTGTCAGTCCGGTTAGCAACAGGTGCAACCGTGACTATTCCAAAGCGTGTGATTAAAACACGCTTCGAGTTGAATGAACTGTCATTCGAGGATGAATTCATCGTCCTCGATTTAGATGACAAGTTCGATGTGATACTTGGAATCCCATGGATGTCCAAGTTTAAACCTTCGATCGACTGGGCTAACCTGTCGATCGACTGCGGCGGACGCACAGGATCTGATCACCCTGGGTGTAATCCGGCTGTATCAGAAGATACAACCGCAGCGTCGGACAGTCTGGTGGATAGCGATGGCGCCACCAGGTCTGTTCTGACACGATCAGCGGAAGGTACCTCCGCTGGTGAGAGTCCAGAGGGACTACCACACGCAACAGAAGACTCGTTGCGTGTTGGAGATGAACATTCCACGGGTAATAAAGACCACCGTGAGAATGAAGTGATATCCACGGTGGGAAACACCCACCGTGAGAATGAAGTGATATCCACAGTGGGAAACACCCACTGTGCGACCGAAGGTTCCAACACGACGAAAGAATTCCGTGTTGATGAGAGTGAACTCACTATCGAGTGCAATCGTGAGCACAACTCCGTGGTGACCAGTGCCCACCACGTTGCGTTAGCCATGCACACGGGTGATAAAGACCACCGTGTTGCAGAACAGGCGGCCGATCAGACGAGCACATCTGATCGCCAAGAAAATTTCATGGTAGGCAGTGGCCACCATGATGATGAGTATTCGCACACGGTGAATCGTAATCACCGTGTAGCAGTCAATCAGACGAGTGCGTCTGATTGCATGGGCAGTTCCGTCGAGACGATCAACGTCTTGACGCAAAAGGAGACCGGATTAGCTACCCAGTCTCTGTTGATGGAACACCCTCCGAAAGAAGGTTTGGAGGTGATGGCTCTTCCAGCGCTAAGCTGGAAGAAGTTTATGAGAAACTTGCACGATGGTCAGATCGAACAGATCTGTATCATCATTGCAACAGATGATGTAGTGGATATTCGTGAACGAATATCCACATTACAAGTGGAAAACATTGGGAAAGAGGTTCCCAATGATCAAACGAGAGTTCAGCGCTTTGAAGCGCAGAGCTTGGAGTCGCTTAAAGTGAACTCCCCATTTTATGAGGTACTTCGGGAATACGCTGACGTATTCCCAGAAGAATTACCCTAAGGATAAGGGAACTCGTCATGAGATTGACCTCGTGCCAGGCACGAAGTATTGTGTTACGCGGCAATGGACGTTGCCGCGTGATCAGGTAAAAGCGATCGACGAGTTCTTCGAAGCTCGTCGTAAATCAGACCAAGTGCGGGAGTCTACCTCACCGCACTCTACCCCCACCTTTTGTGTGAAGAAGTCCACAGGTGGGTGTAGAATCGTTCATGCTTACAACAAGCTGAACGCAGCGACGGTACCGGCACAGACACCGATACCGCGGAAGGATGTAATCATAGATGGCATGTGCGGGAGCACCATCTTTAGTTCTCTCGATCTAAGAGATGGATTTTATTAAATCCTAATGCGTGAGAAGGATATCCCTATCACGGCGGTAAGCACCCCAAGCGGCATGCTTTGGGAGTGGCTTGTTATGCTACAGGGGCTTTGAAATGACCCTGCTACGTTTAACAGATGCGTAACTCATCTATTACGCCCAGTGCGAGAATTCGCACTGAGTTATTTCGATGACGTGTTCATCCATAGCAAGGGTGAACACGATAAAGGCGATGTAGATGTCCATAGGGAGCATCTACGTCGAGTGTTAGAGCTTATGAGTAAGCATAAGCTCTATGCAAATCTGAAGAAGTGCACCTTTGGTGCACCTGAGATACCCGTTCTTGGATGCTTTGTGGGCAAGAACGGGGTGCGTCCTGATCCAGAAAAGATCAGGGTGATCGTTGAATGACCTACGCCAAACAACGTTAAGGAACTTCGAAAGTTCCTTGGGTTGGCAACATATTTGCACAAGTATTCGTGCAAATATGCTGGGTTGATACGGCCGCTTTCTTAATTACTTAAGAAAGATGTCGAATGGCATTGGGATACCCAATGTCAAGATGCTTTTGATGCAGTCAAGCAAATCTTAACTGAAGCGCCTGTCTTGGCTATAGCCGATAACGAGCGTCCTTTCCACGTCGTTTGCGACGCGAGCGATTTCGCTATCGGCTGTGCTTTGATGCAGCGTGATCACGATGATCGTGATCGCGTAATCTGCTATCAATCGCGTCAGTTGCGCCCAGCCGAGCGCAACTATCCAGTGCATGACAAGGAACTCCTTGCCATGAAGTATGCACTGGCTAAGTTTCGGATCTATCTATTGGGAGATAGACCGTTTGTGGTTTACACGGACCATGCGTCGCTACGCACGGCCGTGAATTCACCACACATTTCTCAAAGAATGGCTCGATGGCTGTAATTCTTTGCTGAGTACAACTTTACGGTTGAATAGAAACCCGGAAAGTTGAACGTGATAGCGAATGCGCTATCACGAAGGCCCGATTACGAGACGAAACCGTCCGTAACCGAAGGGGACCGTGCAAACGCGATCCGTTGCACTGATTTGTCGTCGTCAATTATACGACAAGTATGCGAGGCGTACAAAACAGACGAGGAGACACGTCTGTTGATTGATTACTTACGTAATCAATCAAGTGAGAAGCGCGACGAACTCCCAGAGTTCCTCCGCGCTTGCGTGCATCGATATCGACTGCACGATGGTCTGCTGATTTACAGCACAGACCAAAAAGATGAAAGTCGCATCGTCGTTCCAAACGACGATGATCTCAAACATCAAATTATGTTTGAGTATCATGATGCACCGATTTCGGGGCATCAAGGTCGAGAGAAGACATACGCTTCTCTCGCACGTGACTTTTACTGGCGAAACCAGTACAAGTGGGTACGAAAATACGTACGCGCTTGCGAGATTTGCCAGCGCGTTAAGCCTGCGCAGTCTGCACATGCTCCGCTGCAATCTCTGCCGGTTCCGACAGAGTGTTGGAAGTCCATTTCAATGGACCTCGTATTCGGTCTTCCACCCTACAATAGTCGGGAGACCGGAATAGTGGCCTTTGTAGACCGTTTCAGTAAGATGGTACATCTTACTGCAGTATCAGCGAACGTAACCGCCGCTCAAACAGCGCGGATATTCGTTGATACGGTATTCCGTTTGCACGGAATGCCGGAAGACATTGTCTCGGATCGAGATCCGAGATTTACAGGACGTTTCTGGCAAGAAACGTTCTCATTGTTGGGAACCCAGTAGATGATGTCAACTCCGGACCATCCGGAAACGGATGGGCAGACTGAACGGGTTAACCGCGTTCTCGGAGACATGTTGCGATCATACGCACATGCCTTTGAACAGTGGAGTGACTACCTGTCACTCACTGAATTTGCGATTAACAACTCGGTGCATGCTTCAACTAAGCATACACCGTTCTACGTGAATGCCTTAAGGCATCCACGAACCCCAGCTTTACTTGGCGGTACGCCAAATCTAAGTGGTGGAGGGACCCGCTCAAATTTTGAGCGAGTCAATGCGCAAGTTGCGACTGCAACTTGTGAACAAAACGATGGCCCTTCTACTCAAAATATAGTAGAAGCGGAAGCAGCTTCAATTAAAACTGAAGCTGCATACGATGAATATGTGCCTGCAGCAATGGCTGCAGACAACGAGGACAAATACACCTACTGCTGATAAAGCAGTAGATGAATTCGTATTACAGCGCCAAGCTGTAATACGCTATATAAAAGATGCACTTGCTTCAGCTTTGGATAAGCAGAAGCAAAATGCAGACAAACAAGGAAGGAAGAACAAAAACTACTTTCTGAAAGGCGAATTGGTATTATTAAGTACTACCAATTTGCCTATACATGCAATAAGCAACTTCCCTACACGGAAGTTGCTTCCTAAGTATATTGGACTTTTCAAGGTCCAAGAGATTCGGGGGAATGCCTATACTTTAGACATTCCCACAGCAATGAGGCTCCACCCAACATTCTATGTTGGGCGGCTCAAAACGTATCATTTGTCTTCGTCTTACGACGAGACGCAGAACAACGGAAGATACCGTGCTTCTCCAAGTCTCCCAAGAGAGACTTGTAATCGGCCTCCAGCCGTTGGTGATCAGAGCGGAGAGTCGTTACCTCCGCCTTCGACTGCTCGAGATCAGCCGGTCGCCGATCGAGCTCTCCCTTATAGCGGGAAAGCTCAATGTACAGAAGATCATTCTTCTGCTGGAGGGCAGTGTGCGCCCCGAGGATGTCGCGGACATCCTCTCGAAGAGACCGATATGTCTTCACAAAGTGAGAAATATCGCTGCTCAAGGAGGAATAACCATCCTCGAGCTTGCGGAGCGAAGAACCATGCTCCGCAAGAACAACGGCGAGGGAATTCTCAACCTCCGCCGCCCCTGATTGATAATCAGGGGAATAAGCGATATATCCTCGAGCGCTTGATCTCGAAGCGCTCGGTGCCTTTGAAGAAGGGGCAGCGTACCGAGTACTTGGTACGCTGGCTGGGATATCCCCAAGAGTTAGACTCTTGGGAACCGATTGAGGTTCTGAGGGCCGACGCCCCAGACCTTTTGACTGAGTTTGAGAAGAATTCTCAAACTCATAAGGCGAAGTAGCATCAACAGTAGGTGTTGATGCATTCAGGGTATCAATTAAACCCTGAATTTCGGCGGGTACGGAAAAACCACCGTACCCCCGCAATTCCTCCTCTGACAGACGAGGAGCGCCCTGCGTACACCGCAGGCAAACGAGGTGAGAAGGGACACCACACTTTAACCCTATTTGATGCAAGCAAAATGGATGTACTCCATTTTGCCTGTTCGCGAGTGCTTTAAAAAGCGCTCGCGCATTACGTGAACTTTATTCACGTAATCATCTGGGCTTTTGTTGTAGTTGTCAACAAAAGCATTCCATCTCTGAGTCAGGGCGTCTTTATCGTCCCTGTTCTTCCTTGACCCTTTCCGGCTCGAATAATATCGAACCTGGAAAAAGAGGTCAATAAAGTACAGACGTCTATCGTCTGTACTTCGATCGAATCGACGTGACTAGATGTATTCGCAGTCATCCAGCACGTTGATATCGAACAACGCATACTGGCAGTCCCGTTTACGGTGACCGCCACTGTTGGGGGCAATAGCCCATCCAGGGGTTCAAAACCCCACTCTGTACGGAAAATGTGGTTCCGTACGATGATACGCTTTAGAAGCGGCAGCCGCCGCTTCTGCTCGAGCTCTTTTAGCAGGCAGAGCACCGCCTGCTTCAACACCACGCGCCGGGGTTAAATCACCCCGACGTGGAGAAGTACTTGGTCCACGTGAGGCTCTGCGTTCCCGCAACCACCTGTGATAATCATTATCGCTGTCAGCTATGGCAGCGACACCAGAGTCGTCATCGCTGTTAGGCGATGAGCACCTAGCAAGTTTCGACTCGCTAGATCCTTTAGTGGGGACATCTGTATCCCCATCACTTTGTTCGGAGTCAGAACTCCCGAACATGGCCCTCTTGGCAACACGCCATTCGGAAGTTGCCATTGTGCGAGATGTTGCATTAGCAACATCTCCCTGTTTCTTGTCAGATGCTGCCTTAGCAGGATCTGTGGTCGAAGGCGGTACGTCTTCCGACCTTTGCGTAGTTGACGCTGCTAATGCAGCGTCACCGTTGTCACTCAACACCTCAGCACCTAGTGCTGAGGCGGAGGATGAAGCTCCTTCATTATTTTCAGCAGCGCTCTTAAAGGCGCCGCCGTGTGTCTTGACCATCGAGTCGATAGTCAATCAGTTGGTGAATGAGAAATTCCGACCAACAAGTGCCACCCATGATTGGCCAAAATAAGAATTATTATTGGCCAACCACCTTAAGTGGGGGGTGATGTAATGGGATGCCATTACATAATTGATATTCAAGTTAGAGTATCACAGTTTAATTTCAGACGCGTTGTCTGAAATTTAAATAAGATATTATAAGTTATTATAATCTAAGAAGGAAAAGTCGATTCGGTATAAATACCGAATCTTGCAGGTTAACTAATAGTACAGTTAGTTAAAGACTTGAAATTATTATATTAATTAGTTAGTTACTATACTATTAGCCTCTAAACCACCCATTAAATAAACACTCTTAATCTTGCGGTCCAACAGATAAGTGAATATTAATATATTTACTTTTATTATAGGATTAGTTGTTACCAACTAATCCTGCCCTATTATATTGCGCACTTCCTCGCAAAATACAGTGTAAGCCTGTAACAGGATCAGTCCTGTTACAAGTTTAGTCAACCGATTTACCAGCCGATAGTCGATGCACAGTCTAATGTCAACGCCGTTCTTCTTGATAACAATTACGATCGGCGAGGCCCATGGCGAGGTCTACGGTCTAATAATCTTGGTGACCAACAGTCCTTTAATGAGATCAGAAAGCTTTTCACGGTACTGTGGCGCCACGCGTCGACATCGCTGGGCAATCGGCTTGGCATCTCCAACGTCAATATCGCAAATCGCACCACAGGCTGCAGGTCGTAAGGCGTTGCCCTTTCCGATCAGCAGATGTCTTTTCTTCCATATGATATTCTTCAACTGCTCGATCTGGTCTGGACTGCTAAGGTCTTGATCACCCACTTGTAAATCATCCGTTGTAACTTCGGGAGATTCGGCAAACACTTCGGGGAGGATTTCCATTTGGCTTTCCAGATCCTGAATGTACTGTTCCCCGCCTTCATGTATACAGACTTGTTCATCTTCTGGGGTGATATCACCTAGACCATCTGGACCGGCTCAACGCCCCTGGTCTTGATCGACGGGCTGTCCTTCACTGATATCGGTCTGATAAGGAATACCGTCATGGTCCGACCTAGCAACTTCATGTTCCCCTTCTTCCGTTTCTTGCTCCTCTGTCGCCTGGTCTTGTGCTGACACCACGTTGACTAGCCTCGGCTCGTCTACTTGATGGTCCACCGTTCCTGGTGACTGCGGCGCCTTTCTTCGGACCAACATCTTTTTTGGGGTGACATAACTTGGTCTTTCCACTAAAGGTGAGGTATCCTCTTCCACCGACCCATCATCGCTGATAAGATCGGTGGTCGATTGGTACGCCAGGTTTTGCCACTCGACATACCGCCTCGACCCAATCTAGACGAACCCCATCTTCCTTGGTACCTTCCCTTCTGCTAACCACATACCGACAATAGTGTTATTGTCCAGTGTCAGCGGCTTGTTACCGATATTGGTAACACGGACAAAATCACGTCGACCATCACTCTTTACGAAGCTCGGGACCCACCGATCGCCCCTGGTCTACCATAACTTCCTCGAACGAAAACCTTTCTCGACCGGGGTATCGGCAGACCGACCGACTGGGATAGTGAGGTCTTGGTCCCACCGGACCAGATCGGTATACGAGCCATACAGAGGTCTTCGACCAGCCAACTGGACCTGGACCTCATCCGGGAGTGTAAGCACTCCATGTGACAGGTCTAGGCGAATACCAGCTGGGACCATGAAATCCATACCTAGTAAAGCGTCCTGACCAGCCAACTTGCCAACCCAAGCGCTGAAAAAGTAGACCAGCGATCCCGACAAAGTAATTTTCACACGCGTTCTTCCTTTGGTCATATAAGAGTTTTCACCGATCCCGACGCATTCTTGTCTCTGGGTATCGTCTATACGACATCCGACCTTACAAGCAAAGGCGGAGTCGATTATCGAGACTTTAGCTCCAGAGTCGAACAACATCGTCGCTTTCTGGTTATTAATCTTGCCACAGGCTTTAGACTGCTTGAACCATTTATCAGGCGCCTGATACTTTAAGTATCCGCGGGATTCTCCAGGCAGAAAGTCCAACTGCATAACCACCTTGGTCCGGGAGTACTCATCGGTCTTCAGACTGTAGACCGGATGGTCTCGGTCGACGCATTTTGGAATAGAACGTGTATTGTCGGTCTTATCCTCCTTGCCGACATATGCATAGATGTGAACCGTAGAACGCTCGGCTCGATCCAGATTCCAACCTGGAGAGCGTTCTAGTTTAACATCTTTTCTGCGTCCGGCGGCAGCATCCCCGCGTGCTTGTCCGGCACGTACCATTTGCGTATCATGTTAAAAAATTCTTCAATCTTGCAGTGGCCGGCCTCGTAGATCTCTCCACATTACTTGCATACGAAGAGGCAATGGTCAGTCGGGTGGACGAGTCTATCGCACTTCTTGCACACCATCTTCTTCCAGCAGTTTGGACCATTATGTTTGCTCGACCCACAGTGGGGGCTCTTCTGACGAGGTCGGTCCGGATCAGACTTGCTTCCGTTCCTTCCCTTCCGGTCTACCTGGTCGGACTTCGACCTGGTCTTCGGGGCAGGTCCCGCAACATAGACGTAACGATACTGGTCTTCATCCGATGACTCCTGGCTGGATTGACTTCCACTTTCCCCGACCGATCCCGTGCTGTCTTCGGCTACGATCGCCTTGACCGCTCGGGCCGGTCTGGTACAGGGTCTCTTGACCGTATCGGTCTGGGTCTGGGTCTTGGATCGGTAGCGACCTGATCCACCAGCACTCTTCGCCCTCATGCTACGCGACTGCTGTATCGTCAGTAGAGTCTGTTCAACTTCACCCGCGTCCTTAGGACGCAGCAGAGTAAGCTGGTCCGCCAGTTCTTGATCGTCCAGGGTACTAATGTAGTGACCCACATGTTCCAGAGCAGCACCGTTCGGCGGGTTATTCTCTTTAATTGTTATGCCGGCACGAAGTGAAGCCACGTTCAACCGATGCAAATATTCGATCGGTGTCTCGTCGCTCCGCTTCTGCATATGGTGATACTTGCGGGCACTCGAAAATCCGGAGTTACAATATTTCCCTTCAAACTCTGCACATAGATGGTCCCAGTCATACCGGACAACCCGACCTAACTGTTGGATCCATTTGGCAGCCGGTCCTTTCAACAAATCCCGGAAGATCAGACACTTTTCACTTTTCGGGGTCTGGTCTCGCAGGAACGCAGACTTGACCCGACCGAACCAAGACCGGGCCTGGTCTTCATCAGCATCCTTTGCCAGTGAAGTCCTTGAGGTCGGTCGTCGCGGCCATACGGATGCGCGGAATCGCAGCAGATCCAAAGTCGTAAGCAATAGTGGAGGCTAGGTTAGCCTTGCGTGGCTTGCCAGAGCCCGTACCGTCTGACCCACAGTGGTCGTCAAGACCGCCGACCGACTCCATGTCACAGTCACTTGTCTTGCTTGGTCTACGCGGTCTGGCCGGTTGCGGCTTGCGCTTCCCTTTGCAGACTTGCTTATCACTTCGAGTGGGCTTGTTCCACAGATGTTACCGATTCCATATCCACATCTCAGCAAACATTGGCACATTGCTGGGTAGACCGGTCTTGGGCATGTGGCCGCAGAGGTGGTCTAACCCGGTCTTCCATGAAACGCTCCATCATCGTCTCAAACATGGCTTGGACGTTAGCTGGAGTCATGGGAAACGTGTTGATACCCTCCTTTTTTGGAACTGAGGTCTGTGGGGGTCGCTGGAGCCCCGACTGGCAAGCAGCCCTTTGCTGCCGCACGTCCTTTTTTTGTTCCGGCTGGGCATGGTCCACCCCATGGTCATCCGCTCGACACCAGTCTCCAACTCCGATGAGCTGTTCGAGGCCGGTGGAGATTGATAAACCGATTCGTCATCAGAATCAATGTCAAAAAGCGCTGTGGAGACTTCAGCGACCTTCACTGCTGCGATGGGAGTTGGGCGGCGAACCGCCCCTACCAGTGGGACTAAATGGTCGTAGAAGGTCGACATCGACGATTTCAGCCTCCAAGTCTCAAATTCAAATAGTTTTTGGACCTCGGCGGGGTTCTGCATTTTAATGCCAACCTCCGCCAACATCGCCACCAAGTTCTTCACCAACAGTAATGGGCGATCACTCTGGATCGGCTCGGTAGTGGGACCGAGAAGATGGTCGGGGATCTGGAGGTTCAACACCCGAAAGGCCACGTCAAAGCGAACAAATCGTTTCAGCTCAAAAATGTAATACATCTTGTTTAGGTCTTCTTCAGTGATGCCTCCATCTCCGACCTGCGACTTTTCTTCGAGGTCGTCTTCGTCGGCCGGCATTCCCAACCCTTTCTTGGGAATCTTGGGGACCTTGGGGACCTTGGGGACCTTGGGGAGGTTGGTCTGATCGTTCTGATCAGCCTCCAAGTATTTTTCGTCTTTTAATTTTCCATCAACTTTTTTATGCACATACATAGGATCAGGACCAAGGTCCTGATCCTTTCCGGGACTATAGCAGGACTTGCTATAGTCCTGATCGGCTCCGGTGGGAGCCTTTTCGGGAGGAAAAAAAATATTAATCCCGATCTGGTCCTCCACCAGGCCAGACCGGACATCGCCATCTTTATCGATAACGAAGACGTAAGGTGATAGCCTTTCCTTACGCCCTATCCAGAACGATTCCAAATTCAAATCTTCAAATTCAATCTTTGATGACACCTCGCGGTGATATCCACGATCACCAAGTGATCCGGGCACGCGCACCATTGTGATGGAGTCAAGTTCGAAATCGAATACATTTGTATCGACAACATGACTACCACCATCGTGCCCAGCCTTCCAACTTACGGGGGGGGGTACGGGAGTACCCCGCGGACCTCCACTCGAAATCTGGTCCGATCGTCCCTGTTGGCAGACGACCGGTCATCATCCAAAGACACTTGGTCCGATTCACTTAAGTTCATCTCACCTTGGGTACCCGATGGAATGGGCTAGTTACACACTCGGTGGATCGGGATCGCAGATCGATCTGATTCGGTCTTGAATATGAGACCGTGCTGGCTAGGTGTATCTGGGGCGGAACTCTTCACCCCAGGTACGTACAGACCAGAAACACTTCCAAAAGATAAATTCCAATAGGTCGATCGTCCAAACGATCTAGACCTGACCAATACGAAATAATAGAGGGTAGACCAATCAACCGGTCTAGCCCCTGACCAATATGAGAGAAGACCAAAACCGGTCTAAACTCCAACCAATGTTACAATGAGCCAATATGTCCACGTTAAGACCCAATATGCCCGTGAAACTCCACAAACGATATCTCCACGTAAAGACCAATCCAGTGAATAGCACGTTCCAAACGTACTTGAGTCAAAGTGTCGAGATCGCCAAATCGTACTCCCGTCGAGGGACTTCCGGTGGCCAAAGTGCGCGTGCGGCGCGTCCAGACCGGGTATAATAGGCGAGAGGGGATAATTCAACCCTCTGCCCCCAAACACTCCGCGGCGGGCGGAGGCGACTAGTGTACGTGACTAAACAATAATACTACCTCCCTATGGTCCCTAATGTACCCACAAAAAATTATGTAAAATACCCAATGTCAGGTGACTCACCTAAGACCTGCGTTCTTGATACTCCTTGAATCTGATAGGCTAAGAAGCCACCCTTGTTTAGACCAATCGGAAACTCGACCAACTGCCTTGACCAAAAGTGACCAAATTTGTGGTACACTTCACCACAAAGCGGCGATACCGATCGGCTTCACTCGGACCCGCGATCGCGATGCCCGTCGTTGGCGCATGCAGGTCCAGAAGCATTATCAGCATGAGAAAGAAGTCTTCAATGAAATGTTGCGTCAGGCCACGCAAGATCGAGCAGATCGGAATAACGATCAGGTCCGCCCTCATGGTATTGAACCAAGGGCGATGGTATGGTTATACCTCGATCGGTTCAAAGAAGGCTATGCAAAGAAGTTGGCTCATATGTGGCACGGTCCTTTCCGTGTAGCAGAGCTGATCGGTGAGCATGCTGCCCGTCTGATCACGATCGGCACGGATTATAAAGTTTTTCCGATCGTGCACGTGTCCAAACTGAAGCTGGTCAGAGAGTTCCCCGATCGGCCTAAAATGCCCTGTCTGGTGGACGAAGAGGAGAGGTTCGATTTTGATGAGGCTCTTCTGCCGGAGGACATTTGGGAAATGCCATTGGAAGAGGACGAAATCGAGGTGGAAAAATTGCTGGATGTCCGATCGATCAAGAAGACACGTTTCGGTCGCACCCACCGAGAATATCTGGTCCGCTGGAAGGATCATGACGAAGCAACTTGGATCGACGAACTCGATCTAAATTGTGTAGCACTGCTACGAGAGTTCGAGCGAGAACGAGTCAGTCGGAATCGATTTGCAGTGATGCAGACTCATGAAGATGAAGATCAAGACACACAGTAGCACCGATCAGTATATCGATCGGTGTGAATATGTGTAAGGTCTGAATTATTGTGAATTAGTGTGATGAACTGTGATTAACTGGAGTAGTGGAGTGACGAACGTGGTGATAATTTTCGCGATGTGGATGGAACTGTGTGTGATAACGTGTTGGTACAAGTTTGGAGAAAGTGACGAGATTTGGTTAAGGGATCAGGTGATCAGGAATTTTGGGAAAATGATGACGTGTATTATGGATTATCTGGTCATCTATCTGACGCATCAAGAGTCGCAATCACCCGACAAACGACTGATAGTAAATGTCGGACGGTCTTCGATCTGGTCCCGATGCTGATTACGCCAGGTCTCCTGCTGATCGATCTGGATCAAGGCTTCATTCAGGTCTACGACCGGCCCGTCGCACCGAAGACCGGGATACCAGATGCCGTCTTCAGTCAACGCCCCGGGGCTCTCAACGAGACGCTTGGCCATATGAAGAAACACCGGATACAGGAAAATATCGATGTCGCACTCGCGGGCCAGCATTTCATCCAGAATAAACTGGCATAGGTCAAGCCAAGCATCGCCCGCCCGACTCCGGCGCTGTTTCCGGCGCTTCTGATACAGGATCAGGTCTTGGTCACGTAACTTCCGACCCGCGGGAAGGAGGATATAATGGGTGGACTCCCAGATCGCCTGGCAGTGGGCTGTGTTAAAATCCCGAAGTCGACCCAGAAGCGAATCGATCCAAGGAGTCGACGCGAATATGGAGTCCAACTTGGCGCTGATCAGCACTTCCCATGGTCGATCTGCATACATACGGTCGGTTTGCGGTCCAGTTACCAGATCCGCCCGCCCCGCAGACGGGTCAGGGGTTTCCAAAGCTGTAGGGAAGAGCCAGAAGTCAGGTCGGGACATAGACCGGGACATATCTTGTTTGGTCAGGTCTGATCGGTGCAAGCTACCGATCTGCCCCGGTGACCATGGCAAAACGGCATCCGAAGTCAGTGACGGAAGAGGTCAATCTCCGATCGACAACCCTTTCAATTGGACGTGATTGCGCAGCCCAGATGTGCCGGGCTGGAACGAAGGCACCGATTCGGTTGACTCACGCGTCCGTGCAACACCATCATCCTGTGAGCTGATCACCTTGTCAACCACTGATGAAGGCTTCTCGGGAACAGGATCTCGGCGCTGATAAGATCGGGACTTGGATAAAGCAGTGATCAAGAACTCAGAATCTCCCGATTCGTCCCCAGAGCCCTCTCCGGAGGAGATCTCCACATGCTTGGTGTGCGCAGTGCGGGGGCGCAAGGGCGCATGCAATTTGGCGATGGTATACGTGTCGGCTGCGTCCGATTTGAACTTGGGAGATGCGCCATCGTCTTGGCTTTCTTCTGAGGCACCGCTCGCTTCTCCTCGAGTTTGGAGTCGCGCGCTATGATCCTCTCCCTTGAGCCCTTCGACGCGTCCTTACGCTTCTTGGAAGTTTTTGGAATCTTGGAGTGTTTACTTTTAGCCAATGAGTGGCGTCGTTTCCGCTCTTGGTGCAGATCGATCAGAGCGGCCGATGCAGATCGGTTAACACTAGAGCCTGCAGCCGGACGCCGGTGCAACAAGTCGGTCAACTGTTGGTAGCACCGATTTACGGCCGCCCAGCGACGGTCTGACTCCTGGGTCCAGGCGTCCGATCGGCTCTGGAAGGATTCGACCTTCCCGATCTGCTCCCTGACCACGACATTCAACTCGCCAATCTGCCTCTCCTGGTCACCATTTGGGTGCGGAGTAAAGTCCGATCTTACTCATCCTACAACCTCTGCCGGTTGACCACCACGAGCTGTTCCAGGAGGTGTGACCTGTAGGCCTCCAAACGAACCAGATCATGCCGTGCGCCGATCAGCCCGTCCAAGATCGGTCGGAGCTGATCGCAGTTTTTATGCGACTGCCGATCAGCTGCGAATAAAGCGTCGAACGTTTTGGCAATGTCGGTGTGCAACCGATCTGCACGAAAAGGAATGTTAGACCAGACCCAAGACGTAAAGCAGACCGATAAGCTTACCTCGCGTTGTTTGTTGGGCGATCTGGGCCCGGAGATGTGCGTTTTCGGTGATCACCTCCTGCAACTTCGTGGATATAGGAATCAAAGTATCCACCTCCTTCCGAAGTTGCAGGAGCGATGAATCCTTAATGGCCAACTGCGACTGGCGCTCCCTGACTGTTTACTGGAGCTGATCGACCTCGATCTGATGCCCACATTGTGTGTCGGACTCTGGAGTGTTGTGAGGGCTGTCTGATCGGGCCTATCTGGTAGGCGAATCGATATGGGGAGATGAGGAGCGCAGGGCACCTGCATCAACGAGCGTCAAGAGAGGTTACAAGACGATCAGGTGTACAAGGCAAGTACCTGGCGAAGGTGGACTCGAAGATCTGTCCATCGGTGAAGTGCGCTTCTGCGAAGATCTAGGATGTGGTGAGATCGGGTCGCTACCGTTGCTCGGCTACGACCATACTCAGGGGCGGTTGTGGCGAAGCGGACTCAAGAATTTTGGTCGCTTTGTGGCAGCAGCACACCGATCGGCTTATCGGCGATCGGATCGGTGAAAATCAAGGAGGCTTTTGGGCCAATCGTGTGCGAGTGGTGTCAAGAACACGGATTTTGGTAAGTCACATGATATTGCGTGTACTTACATATTTTCATGTTTGTACATATTGGGGACCATAGGGAGATAGTTTGGTTAGTCGTTAATTTTTGGCCTTTAACACTCAACAAGAAGTCGTTAGCATCTTCGCACTGTACATCAGTCGCCTCTGCATGCCGCATAGTGTTTGAAAGCAGAGGGTCGAGTAATCCCCTCTAGCTTGTTATACCCGGCCGGGACGCGTCACAGACGCACTTGGCCCGCCGGAAGTCCCTCGACGGGAGTACGCATTGGTCGGCTTCTCAAGCTCAAGTTGTACACTTTTGGAGCGTGTAATCAAGTTATTGGATTGTTTCGTGGAGATATCGTTTGTGTAGTTTATCACGTTCTCATTGGATCTCTATATTGGAGTATTGGACTTTTATTCTCGTATTGGTTGGGCTCTACGATCGATCTGCCCTTTGAAGTATATTTACTTGGAGTGTAACTGGTCTGCCCGTACCCAGGGTGAAGATTTCTGCCCAGGGTACACTACCCAGCACGGTCTCACGTATTTAGACATCACATCAATTCCCAGCACCGATCCACCAAGTGTGTAACCATACCATTCCATCGGGTACACAAGGTTAGATGACGAACGAATCGGACCAGGCGTCCTATGCTGATGACCGGTCGTCTGCTAGCAGCGGAAGATCAGATCGGATCGTAGGAGAAGGTTCGCGGGGTACCCTCCCCCGTCAGTTGGAAGGCCGGGCACGATGGTGGTCAGGTTCTTGACACTACGGTGCTCAATTTTGAACTTGACTCCACCACAAAAACATCCTAACCAAAGTCTCTCTGTCTCCCTATGCTTTACTGGAAAACTAGAAGAACGTACCGGTGGTGATTGAGACGTATCATAAGTGAAAAAAGGTGTAACACGGTTAAACAATAAAGCTCACTTTTGGTTTTATTTTAGTCGCTTTGAGTCACTCATTCCCGGCTAATTATATCTCTCACCTTTGGTAATTACGTGCGTGTCATATTCCTTCGTAAAAACTATGATGGATTATGATTAATGTGCAACATCACTTTCTAGCAGTAGCTACACAGTTCTATTTGCCTTGAGAAAGTACACAATATAGGTAGAAGCAACTATAAATTTGTTTCTAATACTAAATACAGTTAAGTATACCTATTTCTGTAAGTACCTTCCACAAATATTTACTTATGCGCTAGATGGAAGATTAAAGAGTAATATATAAAAATAGTTTAGATTTACTAACGTCTAACACTTCCTGAGCGCTTTGGAGGATTAAGAGCTGGCGGATAAGCTCAGTTCGATTTACTGCGATTGAAAAATACTGGTGAATTTGGGACAGACGTTGGAATGCCTCGGTGAGTCAAGAGCGGAGGACCTAAGGTGGCTATGGGATCGATATCATACCCAGGCATCTGCGGTTAGATGGTCTGAATGGTCATACTCGCTCCTTGTAAATAGAGAATGGTCGATCTACTTTGGGATCAAAGGAAGAGCAGTATCCTAATGTCTTTCAGTGGAAGTTGGTTAATCCAAATGACGATCCGAGTAAAGGATCTGGTAACCATCTCAATCGAGATTGTTTGGGTCGCAACGGTCTGACGATTTGGGCTGCTGGAAACAAATGGAATGTGAAAGTGAAAAAATCGTCATACTTCCGGCAGTATTTTGTTGTTGGGGAAAGTTCAAAAAAGGAAAAAAGGGGGGTTATGTCCAATTGAAACATTTTCAGTGATGCGTAAGGGGTCGTGCCTCCAAGCACGCATTCCTTCTTCCACATGAAGTCGAGAAGATAGTCGCTACATCGATTGCCAGGTTGTAATTTGGCTCGATCTGAGCGAGCTACGTTTAGCATCTATGAATATGTAATTGGATGAAGGAAGGTACTGGCAAATTGTGCCGGTAGGTGTAGATGATATTCGCGATCGAAAGTTCTTATGGAATTAAACTTAACGCCTGGTGAATTGCGCGGATATTCTCCCGATAAGTGGATCAAGAAATCCGGTAGAATCGTCCATAACAAAAAAGCCACAATGCTATATAACTCGCGGCGGAAGTGTTTCTTAACATCGCCATCTTTGATCGTAACGTTTTGATGCCACAGAAGAAATCCAGAGACCAAATTCATCGGGATCAGAGAGAATTCATGCGTTAGGGAAGGTAGATTGCGTGTGAATAGTACCTTGGGTGGCTCTCTGTTTTCTTCTTTCATTGATTTTAGATCGACAAACTATTGAATAAGGTGCTATTCTGGGCATGGATTCAACGCCGCCCTCCTCGAACATCTGCATGGAACCCCGATACTGTAGCATGCGGTGCAAGTAGCCCCTTGTATCGAAAGAGTACTTAATACATTGTAGTTATAACAAGATGCAAATGCTGCATGTGCCGATACGTTCTTATTATTGGCGCCAGAAGTAGCAGCGAACTCATGGTGCACGATGAGTGTCATCCTCTATTAAGGAAAGTAGCTGGTCTGGTTATGTGAGTGTCACCACTACGTTTGGATGGAACAGAATAAGGGGAATGTGGCTGACCGATGACAAGGAACATCGCAAAAAGGAAGTGGCTCGATGGGATTACGGAAGATACCGTGCGGCAAGATCAGGCATACCAGACACGACCGATCTGATCAGCGACGTGGATTCAGTGGAAGACCAATGGTAGGGAAACCCCAAGATCAGATCTGGTATCGCTGAAGATCAGAAATATTCTAAGATCATAGAAGCTGTTATGGATGAAGGTCAAAGACATTTGTAGACCTCGTCTGACTGCCGGTTCGAGATGTCGCAACCGTCCAGAATAGTGTAAGCCCTGATTGAAACGATAGTGCAAATTGGGAAGGAATGGGATGAAGTAGTCAGCAGAAGTCGATCGAAAGGTGGTTGCCACTTAAATATTGTATCCAGAATGCAATTGAAAGAAGTTAATCCTGAAGCAAATCAAGTATGTATCCACGAAGGTGGCGACCAGAACGTTGAAGACATCGAATATCAGTGGTACGTCTGTCGGAGGTGTCGCCTGGCTTATCCGAAGTCACTATGGACGATCTGCAGATCGGCGGTCTAAATGATAACACTACCGAGGGGATTGATTGATTTAGCAGATCGTCTGGATAAAACGACATCTGTTGATAACTAAAGGTAATGTACTTTCCCTGAATGCCTATGAAGCTGTTGCGAAATTTCTGGGGAGGGTGGCGAAACCGATCGCCCAGAGTCGCTCCAGAAAACTGATATAATCTTTCGGAATTAATCAAGGGGGTATCGGCTACGAAGATGATCCGACGTCGTCTTCGCGCTTGGCATCGCCAGTTGTCACCGTGATCATGAAAAATGGGGTCGATATACGGCTGTGGGTATGAACAGGCTAACTAAATTGATAGTCTATCCGGCGCATTTGATCGAAGATTTAGTTGAAAATCTGGATAAAATATTATGGTATTGCTCAGTAGATATAGCTAGAGAATTTAGGTAGTATCGATGAGAGATTGAGCGCGTGAAAATATCAACACTTGTTTCGCCGTCGGTCTCTTTGAGGGCCGCTCGGATTGAAAAAAAAGCACTCTCCGATCTACCAGATACTGATCAAAAATGCGTTGTAGAGATGTTTTAAGATACTGACCTACATGCTATTCCCAAAGGAAATTATGATTAAGATCTGAAACCATCGGTTTGATCTTCTATCGACGTAATCCTGGTCACTTCGACTTCTTGGGATGTCTTGTGTGAGGTGGAACACCTGAGAACGCTGAAATTTTCCGAACACCACGGTCAAAAGATTCTGGGGTCATAATGTGCTGACCGGTGGCTTGGAAGCAAACCCCAAGATTTAGAATCGCTCAGTAACTTCTATATCGCTGAAGGCAATGCCCTCTCTTGGAAGTTTGAATTACTATCGATAATCTGTGGAAACGTTTGCGATGTACGAGTCAGTATTATACTAACTCAAGTAGATTATTTTATACACTTTGGGAATGAAATCGGCATGAAACTTGCCGATCGGATATGCCGATTAACCGACAGATCCTTTCTTGTCTAGATCGAAGATCCAATGGTTCGAGCTATGGTTACGACACCGGTTCTCAAGCATTTCGATCGATACAAAGGTCCGGAGGGAATTCTGGATGTAACTAAGTGGGTAATCATTTCGCCTTTGTACAAAATCACGATGATATATTCTGTCCAGTTAGGGTCCAAGCCGAGCATTCCGAAAACCTAACGAAGTCAACAAGTAAATAAGGAATTATTGGTATTGCTATGAGTGCTAGGTATCCGCTATAGAATGCTAGTGGCAAGAGGTCGATCAAAAATGCTCGTGCGGCGATCTAGGCTTGTCTGGTCATTTCGGTCTATGGGATCAAAGGAAGATTAGAACGATGGTCCGCATTACTGTAGAAACATCGAGTGCCCAGAAGGCGAACCCGAAAATCGTGGATCCCTAACAGCTATCATAACACCAAGTCAGGACTGTAACTCAACGCCTGAACAAAGCAGACACCAAAAGATTCCAGAGCAAGTAAAAGAGATGTTTTAAACCATGATGAAGCGGTTCAAGCAAAATCAGCGTTGGTCAAAGCTGCTCAGCAGTTTGAAGTACTGCCGAGAACGTGGAAATGGAATCCGTGGCGCCCGAACAAAATGAAAGGCCAGCAAAAGCTACCCAAAAGCCCAATAGGCAAGAATTAGTCAGCGGTGTAAAGATGGGGTCGGTTAAGTCAGCTAATTACCCTGACGACGGATGCCTCAAGTAGCCAACATGACATGTGCTCAAGCCGATTCAGGGTCGATAACTCATGCACGGATTTCACCATATCAGAATTGAAGAATTTTACGGGAAAAGACATACATTACGACCAGGCTTGTGAATGTCCGAGTTAGCGATCATAGACCTGACCGAGAGCGTTACTTGATTTACGGTGACCTGATGAAAGTTCTGCAAGAAACTGCAATCAACAGTTGAGCCACAAAAGGCACGCAAACTAGTTGGTACATTCGAATTAGTACTGTGGACATAGAGGTCCGCTGCCCATCAATGAAGCAACGACCAGATGAGACGGAAGTTTAATATATGCATAGATTGAACGTAGCTGGATTGAGAGCAAACCTGCCCGTGAAGGATCAAGGTGGCCGCTCAGCGGTCGCCCGGTAGCACGTAGAACACGTCATAATTACCTTGGCAGACCGAGCGCTGGTTGACGTGCTGACGCTATTACGTCTGAAGAGCGCAGATGGACTAGAAATGTCATTGCGCATCCATCCAAGGGCGAAGAAGCGGGGCCTTCTCGTTGGTGTCGGTTCGGGCAGTTATCGACCGAAGCAAGTTCACGATTAGGGCAGGTACCCTTCAACCCGACTAATCATGGCAGTGCTAGTGTTTGGCTCGGGAAAAGTGAGGCTGGCTCCAGTAGAGAGTCGGAACAAGAGCATTACTGCCATGTGTTTACGGCGGAGCCTCAGGCAGGACCTTCGACAGCAGGCACAATTGTCGACCAGCGAAAACGTTTCCCACTTGATACCCACCGCAAACCCACCCAGGAAGCACGATGATTGAGACTACTGACCTGCAAGAAGTGTGCGAGGAAAGGTCACCCAACCGATCACTATCTGATCACCTGGGGAGGAGCATGAAGAGAAAAGCTCTCAACGAAGAAATTATTAAGCATGATGAATAGTTGTACGTCCGGACGAAACATGCTGACGTGCTGCCTCAGAAAGAGGGTGAAAAAAATAACCTGCAGTACAGGTGAATTGTGCGATCAGGTGTGTCAATGCCCGAGCAGCAGCTCTAGGGGCTGCTTGGTCCATAGTGTATATGTGGATGGGTTTCTCGATCGAATGTCATTATTGAGCTAAAATTTGTTGCCGAAGAGTCACGTGGATACTAAAATTACTACTACCCGGACACATGTTCCAAGCAGCAAGGGCAGCTGGAAATACTAGTAACCAAAGGACCATGGTCTTATTTGATTCTGGTGCCGAACTTCCTATTGTTGACGCCACCTTTGCTCATATGTTCGGGTGTAAGATTGACGAGACCCAAAAACAAGAATGTTTTGGAATTGGAGAAAGACTGGAGATCAAACTTGCGTCAAAATCACATGGATAGGTTCACTGGTTTATTAATTCAGAGCTGGAGTCGCGCCACTGGCCGAGCAGAAGGCTATCTTGGGGATGAACATCATGGTGCCCACCGGTATTCGGCTAGACTTTCAAACGAAATGGTGACTCTGCCCGATAAAATCCAGATCCATCTAGCTGGACGATATCTGTTGTTTGAGTTCATACACAATTTCTGACATTGGAAGAATTCAGGGCGACGAAGGCGAACAGGTCAATAATTATGGTGCTTTGTTCTCGTGACCGTCGAAACAAATTGTGAGCGAGCCGTGAAGAGGAATGGGTATCGACATCCGTTGAAGGAAGAAGTTACTCATATTCGATACGAGTGACAAAGATATCTGATCAGTTGCTGATATTACGCTAGGGCACTTGTGGCTAATCGAGAAGACGTGCCTCAACAGCCCGGGTTGTTACTGTCGGTTCCCGACGGTATGTAATTTATCTTACTAGTCGACAACTAATTTGATCAGATGACGAGTCACTCGCGTAAGCCACGTCGCCGATGGTGAAGAACCAGATTCGTGATCCCCACACGCACACAGAAAAAAATGGCTGATCCGCGGGCAGGAGAAAAGTCGGTAAAGGTAGCCTAACTGGTTAGGATAGAGTCGTCAGGAATGCAGAACGCTGATTAGGAGTCTTTAAAAGATGGTTGGGAGACCCTGGGAAGCAAATATGCAGAGTAGTAGCTGCCTGGAACCATTCCGATAAAGTTGGTCAGAAGGCTATCCGCGCCGAACAATGTGCGGGGCTTCGACTTAACCTTTGGAAAAAGATCAAGAGAAGTAAATAGAAGTGGAGATTGAGACCAAGAGGGTATACAAACACGAAAATATCGACCAGTCTATCGAGACGTCGTGAACCAGATAGCCTAAGTCATGAAGGAGGAGGATTTTCAAGCTGGAAACGAAGAGGTTAGCTTTCGTGAGGAGATAGAGCAGCTCACGCAAATCATCTGGAAGAGGCGACAGTTGTGATCGGGCAATGCTACGACCTCTTCCTAGCGAAGGTCTACGTTTGAATCGGATACACTTCCTTGCTGCCCATGGAGACATATATGATACCGATGTGGGCAATACCTAACCGATCGCTCAACGTGGCCGCCGGGTAGCCCCTCAGCACCGCTAAATGCTGACCGACCTGATTAAAGGGCTGCTTGCCACCACGAACGTCCAAACTATTTTCCTCACCTTGGGGATCACCAATAGTCATCATTATCAAGAAATAAGGCCCGGAAATGTGGCCATGGATCGACTATAGGTTCGGCTGACCAAGTTAATGGTTTCCCGAATGCCTTTTATTAACGACTTATTGGAGGGTTTGGATTGTTTTTTCAGGTCATCAAGTGTACCAAGCGCGAAAGGAAAATTTATATTATCTGGCAGAGAGGAAACAAAAGTATAGGATCCCCTCAAAATCAACCAAGGCGATCTGTCACTCTACATCCAGAATCTGTCGGACAGGATGAAGAACGGTTGGTATTGACTTTGATGCGTCAGGAAGGAGTGTCGACGCACTCCGTATCGTTGAATGCACTGTTGGGAGTTATCGGAGGTGGCAGCGATCTCTTTTCACTCTAGGAGCTTCCCTATTATTGCACTATAGGCTGCTGCTCTGCTTGGAGCTGCTCGCTGCCCGAGAGAAAAGTCGTATTGTCATATGTGGAGATTCGAATCTATTGATCCGGCAGAACACTGACGAGATAGAGTGCAAGGTTCCTGGATTAAAGTTGCTGAACGACAGGGTGATGAGGACCCTCCAGAGCTTTAGATGCTGCACGTGAAAATGAAAATGGAATCTCAGTGCTGACCTCCTATCTTCTCCGATAACTGCCAATTAGGTTTTTATAGCGGATCCGGATGGTACGAGTGATGATCAGGAGACAACGGTGAGCCAAGCAAGACCAAAATGACAACAAAAGGTAATTTGCCGTCTCTGCTCCGATGAGGCTGAAAGAAGTCGATTCGTAAGAAGCTGGCGATATGTACGTGATAGATATGCAGAACCAAATTGCCGTGGTCCCGAAAGTCATCCGACGTGCTCGAAATTACTATGCATGATCTGGACGTTGACGATCCGGATGTGAACACCCCGCAAGAGACAGATCGACAGAAGTTAATCATCTGGAACAGACGTCATTTAGGGTAATGCGCTGTGTCCGAGCCTTGTGTGACATTGATAATGTGGGGATGGCGAAGCTGGTCGCCGAACGTTGTCGTCCAGTGACCGAACGGATCCGGTCAAGGACCATATCTGGGAAACAATTGGCCGAAATGGTACCATGATCGATATCTCTAACTATGGCCATAATGACCCTCGCTCCCGTTTGCCGGTCGGCAAATTCCAGAAAAGTGAAATGACGTTACGGTTATCGAGACTAAGAGCTCTGGATTGGAAACGGAAAGTGACGGAATGCGATACGATCTGGAGGTAATACGTGGATCGGGATGGAAATGTGTGTAACGGGGTTACATTTAGTTACTTTGGTGTACGTAAATACACAACGGTGAAGGTCAAGTATTGACCGGTCCGAAAGGTTCGGACCTATTGGTTGTTTTAGCCAATCAGGGAGGGAGACCTTGGTGAAGGCGTGGCAGCCTGCCACGTGTTGGTACACAGGCGGTGTACATTACAATTTAGGCTAGGTACGGATTAAGTCAGTTCTACCTAGTATTACATATATTTTACATTAGTTTATTAAGTTAGGCTAATTACATATTAAATAATAAATCAGTTTAAAATTTACACTATCCAGCTAGACGTTCGACCGGGAAAGGTCGAACGTGCTGTGAGTGTCGTAGCAGAGGATCACCTACCCTATCTACTCCCCAGTAAGGGAAGCCTTATACTAAGGCGTTAGCGTACGCTAACCGTAAACTCAGGGAATCTTGGCCCCGAGTGAGAGAGCAATCTCACACTAAGCCCTTAGATCAGGGCGTATCGGCTAAGTAGCGGCGTATCGCCGCTTAAGGAAAGTCTTCCTCTGTGCGCTAGCCGCAACGTGCGTTTACGCACCGGCTAAAAGGTGATTCTTGTGGCTAATGGACCGGTTTGAATGTCGATCCGATGGGATTATCGAAGTTCCGATCTAGCCTAAGTCTGATAGCTACCCAATATACAGATCTGGTAGTTTGATTTGGTCCTTACGAGAGCGTTTCAACTGGAAAGATGCAGTAGTACAAGACGTTGATCTTCATCGTATTGACGCACATGTAAAGCTTACCGTATCCAAGCTCAACCAGTCTGTTCGTGGCGGGTCTCGTTACGAACCACCTCCATCCCCTACACCCCTGCTAACGAGACTGAAGCACGATTATAATCGTCCATTTTGTGATGCGACAAGTACTGCTAGAGCTAGTAGGTGATACTATTGTAGCGTCAGATACTTCCACTTCAACGAGATCGGATGGGAACAAGTGATCGTCAACATGGCTGCAAATCGGCCTATTGGTCGGAGCGACTAGATCGCCGAAGGAGACGTATCGGAGACAAGATAGATAGAAGTGGTTTGCAGAAAGTGATTTTTACCAATCATGGGAGAGGGATTCAAGTCAGGTAGTTTTAGGTAAGTCACGTCATTTGGTGTGGTATACATAGAAAAAAGGTCTGAATTCCTTAGTATCAGTGTTGGTTTTGTGATTTACCCGAGTGGCGGTACGCTGTACCATGGTATTCGGAACGGAGAGCTAAGTGCCCCCGCTGAAATGGATAGGTACATTTTCAGGATACATTTTAGATATACCAAATTGTATGACAAAATTTGTTTACGTAACCTAATATAATACACTTTTCATTTTACTCTTTTGACTTTCGGACTGAAACGACTCCGCGTGGCGCTCGTCACGCACAAGCCCTATCTACTCGCGCCCAACACCAGCGTGTGTTTGTGAGCTTTTCTAGATTTTCTTACATATATAGTATAACATGTGTACATGTACAAACTGTCGTTTTGTTTTCTTCATACAACTGCACATCTTCGTTACCTTAAGAGAGAGAAGCAAGGATTTCGTCTACCGATACCGTGATGCTGCTCAGGTTTCATCTCTATGGAACAACGTACAAAAACGCAGTTGTAGTTTTGGAGTTTTTTTTACAAGCTAGTGATATATTTTAGGCTTTATGCCTTGTATCAAGACTACTTTTGTTTCCACAATCTTCTTAGGGTAACTTTGTCACTGAAAATGGTTCCTCACCAGTTTATAATCCGCAAGTTAAATACAGTAGAACCTGTCTAAAATAATACCCTTCGGACCACCCCTGACCGATTAATTTACGTAGATTATCAAATTACGGAGTACTATGACATCTGACGTGTCGTGTTCCTTTCAGAAACTTGCCGCACCCGTCCACAACACCGAGAGACCACAACTGTAGCCGGTGCGTAAACGCACGGTGCGTCTAGCTCCCAGAGGAAGAGTTTCCTTTAAGCGGCGTTCGCCGCTACTTAGCCGATACGCCCTTGTATAAGGGCTTAGCAAGAGATCACTCTCTTGATCGGGGTCAAGATTTCCGGGGTGGTTTACAGTTAGCTTCGCTAACGCCTTGTAACAAGCTTCCCTTATAAAGGGAGGTAGCACTCCCTTACGCTACAGTACTCACTGCGCGCGCGACCGGGCGTGGTCGCGCGCCTGGCAGTCTTAAGTATTTTTGTAAAGTGATTTATATTTAATATACGTAATTAGCCTAAATTAATTGAAATAATGTAAACTATATGTAATACTAAGTAGAGCTTATTCAAGTTGTACCTAGCTGAAATGTAGTGTACACCACCTGTGTACTAACACGTGGCTGGCTGCCACGCCTCCACCAAGGGCTCCTGCCCTGATTGTTTAAAATAACCAATAGGTCCAAACCTTTCCGACCGGTCAATACTGACCCCAACCGTAGTGTACTTACGTACACAACATAACTAAATGTAACCAGAATGTAACCCTGTTACATCATCCCCCATCAAGACTATTGCTTACGCTATAACTCAATTTTAGTTGGAGACCTCCAACTGCCAGAACTCTGGCTTACCACCATGAGCACCTTTAGTGGTGCTGAGCATTCTCCTCGCGAAGAAAACTATTCCGATAACTCAGATGGGGATGCCTTTGGGGATATCTCCCCAAAGGCTGACTGCTCCGACAACGCCGAACGGCGATGTCGGCAGCCTAATCCTTTCCCCACACGCGGGGAAAATGCGCTAACTCGTGCGCAACTATTACCAACCTCGGATGACATATCCGGATCGCCGAAGGCGATCACCACTAATGATCTGGACGCAGCTCAAGAGGTTCAAAATGCCGCACAGGCATTACAGGCTGCCTTGCACGCCCCCGTGCGCCCTCCACGGGCGGCATATCGTTTTTGAGGTCCTCGTGACCTCCCAAAGTGGGCCAAGAATGAGGTAAAGAAGTGTTTAGTCTTCTATAAACCTGGCCTCGCGGCTGTACAGCCGCAACACATCACACGCCGGAATCAACTCCGGGAAAAACTGCTCACGCAGAAGCAGTTCACTGCTACCTCATATCGAAATCTCCTCGAGAAACAGGAACAGGGTGCCGTTGTTGGGAACCTCCGCGAGGTTACCTTCGTTCTCCTGCAAGGAGGAGATTCCAAAGAGGCAGAGCAGAAGTTCCGCGCTTGGGCGGAGGGGAGAAACGTCTCCCCGAGTTTTTAAAGCTGTACAACAGCTATTCCGAACGTGACGTTCGGATAGAGAGGGCATTGCGCTTGGCGTTTGCCAGATCCAAATCCATGGGGCAATTACGTGCCCCTTATCGCATGCGCTATGCTAGCGCCCGTTCCCTCACTGCGGTGCCGGAGCACAGTGCGGGTTCCGCATCTTCCTCCAGAGAACTCCCAACTACTGGGAGTGAAAGGGCTTACCCCGCCTTTGGTCGTTGACTCACAGATGGATTCCCCCCCTCGAAAGCGTCAACGACGTCACGGCAATCCGGCCGCAGGGGAGTCTCGAACTTCCACGAACTCTGTGAATGTGGATAACCCTTCCACTTCACCAAATACTTGGTTTGACCCCGATGATGGCATCGCGCCATCAGACGCTCCACCCCGTTCCGCCGTACCTTACCTTTTGATTGTATTGGCTTTCCGCCATGGCATCGCAAACGTGTCGTAAGACACTAAGGCGCGTCGATAAAACTTATCGATGTGCTTTCGCACAGATACAGGGCTGACATCGGGGAATCCTCCCCCCTAAATCTTTGGGCCACACACACGTGGCGTCAACGTAACCCGCGGATTTACTAATCCGTTCATATTAAACGGGGTAAACCCCGTAGATGCATGGACCAAATTGTTTATAGCAAATTCGGCCATCGGAAGCATCTCACTCCAACTCTTTGGAGACTACGGACATAAACTCCGGAGAATATCCTCTACAACGCGATTAACGAGTTACGTTTGACAGTCCGTCTGCGGATGATCCGCAGTGGACATGAGGAGCTTGGTGCCCAGCACCCTAAGCAACGCTCCCCAAAACTGTCCCGTAAAACGGGGATCCCGATCCGACACAACGGAATCGGGTAGACCATGCTGTCGAAATACACGGTCTAGGAACACTTTCGCTGTTCCTTGTCCATCTATGGACTCTGGCAACGCCGCCAGGTGAGCCATCTTGCTCAAACAGTCTAAAAAGACCAATATGCTGGTGTTCCCGGTCTTATGCTTCGTAAAACCGAAGATAAAATCCATACTATTGGATTTCCAACACTCCGTTGGAACGGATAAGCTCGCCAAAGGCGCAGATGACTCTGCAGAGGGTTTGACCCTCTGACACGTCTCACAGGTGCGAATATACGCACCGATCCACTTATACATCTTGGGCCACCAATACAAAGCGCTTAAAGCGCTGTAGGTATTATCCCGACCTAAATGACCCCCGGTAGGGGCGTCATGTGCCTCAAAGAGGACTCTATACTTTAGTTCCTCATCATGAGGAACAACCACCCGCGGAGTGTCCTCCGCGCTCGTGCTATAATATAGCAAACCGTCACAGTACTTGTAACGGTGTAAACGAGCTTTAGCTCGACTTGACAGGGTAGGCTCAGGCGAGCCAAGTCCTTTTGACCCAACGCGCTGATAAGCGCCGTACATTGTGGGTCTTTCCCATACGCCTGGGGTATGAGATCCACCACAGACGAGGTGATGAATGTCGCGTGAGCGAGCTCGTAATCGGGACGACGCGACAACGCGTCTTCAAGTACATTCTGTTTACCAGGATTGTACCTTACCTCAAAGTTGTACTCCGCAAAGAAAGAGAGCCAACGGGCCATCCGTTGCGAGAGATGAGGCGACTTTGTCGCTGTCATTAAGGACGCGTGGTCTGTATAAACCACGAACGGTTTTGAGCCGAGTAGGTGAACCCTAAATTTGACAAGGGCATACTTCATAGCAAGTAGTTCCTTATCATGAACTGGATAATTCCGTTCTGCAGCTTTAAGCTGTCTCGACTCAAACGCGATCACGCGTTCTCGTCCCGCATCGTCTGCTTGTAACAAAGCACATCCGATTGCGAAATCGGAGGCGTCGCAGACGACGCTACAAGGTTTCCCAGAATCTGGGAGAGCAAGAACAGGGGCTTTCAACAATCTCCCCTTAATCGCTTCGGAAGCGGTTTGGTGTTTGGTTTCCCAACACCAATCCACGTCCTTCTTAAGAAGGTCAGTTAATGGCTTCGCCATCTCAGCGTAGCTCTCGCTGTACTTGTGGAGATAATTGGCTAATCCAAGCCACTTCCGTAAATCTTTAAGATTTACAGGCGAAAGCCACTCCACAATGGATTTCACCTTCGCGGGATCCGCCCGCACTCCATCTCTACCGATGAAGCATCCGAGGAAAGGAATTTACTCAGCACCAAAGATACATTTGGATGCGTTTGCATATAACTTATGCTCTCGCATACATTCGAGCACCGCTCGAAGATGTATCAGGTGCGTCTGAATATCAGACAAGTCGCCTTCCGCACGACTATGAACGAATATATCGTCGAAGTACGTCTGAGCTTACTTTCCATGAGGGCGGAAGAGTTGGGTCACCAAGCGATTAAAAGTCGCTGGTGCATTCGAAAGCCCTTGTGGCATAACAAGCCACTCCCACAGCATGCCACTAGGCGTGCTGACCGCTGTAAGCGGAATATCGGATGCTCGCATGAGCACCTGATAATACCCGTCCACCAGATCCAAGGCACTGTACACCGTACAGCCCGCCATATTGTTCCGGAGGACATACTTCCGAGGAATCGGAGTTTGCATGGGTACAGTAGCTGCATTCAGCTTGTTGTACGCCACAATGCGTCACTTTCCGTTCGATTTACGAACACAGAAAGCGGGAGATGAATGGGGAGACTTGCTCTCCCGTACCATCCCTGCCTCTTCTTTCCCCTTGAAGAATGCGTCGATGACGTCGCATTGCTCCTTGGGGAGAGGCCACTGCTTAGTGACGCAGTATTTGGTTCCAGGAACCAAATCGATTTCATGTCGGACTCCCCGATCAGGTGGTAACCACATCGGCGGATTGTCACTAATGACATCTCCGAATTCCTTCAACAAGGAATGGTAAGGGTCCTCAGGATCCGCGAGGATCTTGAGGCCGCTTCGGGCATTCAATGACTGTTTGGTTTGCACCAAAACTGACTCTTCCATCGTGGATGAGTAGTTCAGCTCCTCTTCCGGACGTAATACGACAACCTCTTCGATTTCATCTGCTTTCAAATCAGTTTCAAATTTGTTGAAGGACATCTCCTCCAACGAAAACAGTTCGCCTACCCCAGGCAACCGTTCCAGGCTTACGCCTTCTGTGACAACACCTGTCACACTATTCAGCATCCGATAGGACTGCTGACTACTGGCCTCGGAACTCATCCCGAGACCCAGATGGGGGGAGTCAATTGCCCCATCTACTGGAAGCGCAACGCGCCTATCCACAGAGGTCTCTACCTCTACTACCGGTGACTCGCCGGTCTCACCTAATAAGGCGTCGTCGGAATTAATTCCGACGCGCGAAAGAGACGAACTACGGGTCTCTTCGCTTGGAAGCGCCTCGCGCTTAACCACAGGGGTCTCTACCCTTACCACTGGAGTCGCAACTTGTTCGCCGAACACGGCGTGGTCGGAATCAATTCCGACCTGCAGAAGAGACAAACTTCCGGTCTCTTCTCTAGGAAGCGCCCCGCGCTTAACCTCAGAGGAATCCACCTCTAACACTGGCGACTCACCAGTCTCGCCTATATCGGCGCGGGGATTAATCGCCGAATCCCCCTCGTCAAGGAGCACTTCCTTGACCTCATTGGGACTGATCATTTCAGACATCCCAATATCTGCCATCTCACGCCAGAATCGCTTTTGAGATCGAGCAAAAGTGGGTTCATGACTCGCCAATGCTTCATCCGATCGCGGATGCGTTAAACCAATGGACTTAGACTTTCAGTCTATCCATGGCTAGTGGCGTTCCGGCCACTTCATACCCAGAATGAGTCCGAATCCAGGACTAGGCAACGTTCTGAGCTATCGAAGTCTGAAAACTTTAGCTTAAGGTCAATCGAGACCTTGGGTACAGAAACCTGTACGCCCGTAGCTAGACGAACCGTGACAAAGTCACGAGAACGTGCCTCTTGGGCCTCGGAATACAGCCGAATCTTCTCAACAGAAGTCCGTCTGACATAATTTTTCAGACGCTCCAGAGTTTATCAAGACTCTCCAAGGCTTATCAAAGCCTTTCACGTCCGCAAGGACTACCAGCAACCCTGCTGGTACACTAACTCGGTGCTAGAAAGCACCGCTTCCCTCGGGGATTTGTGCTTTCGTCCCCTACCCTGGGTATTAACAGCAGTGAGGGGTCCCCCAGTAGTGAGCCCCGCACCTACTGGGAGCCGTCGTTTCCCGACGGCTTGGGCGATGGCCTTTTTGCCGCACTCGGACCCTTCCAGCGACTATCTCGATGGGGATTTTGTGGACATCTGTTCCGCAGATGATCCACGCTTCCACACAGAAAGCACCTTAGCGGCCCACGACGCTGCAACATAGATAAGAGCTCCGCCTCGAAGCTCTGCGAAAAAGAGTCAGAGTGACTCTTAGCGGAAGGTTTCACCTCCACTTCGACCTGACTCAGGTCCATGGGTTCAGGACCCACCTTAGAGGAACGAAAGTTCCTCTCGGCGTTAAACGCCATCTTAAACGCCTCCCCCATAGATTGGGGTCGGCATCGGAAAAGCTCCGACCGTGCTGGCCCTTTTCTCAGTCCTCCCATGAACACGGGAATGGACACACCGTCCCCGTACGCTTTCGCGTACATCCCTGCAAACAGGGTCTAAGTTCTTGGATGTACGTTTCCAAGTCCCTAGTGACCTGACGGCACCTTAGGAACGCCAGCTGATTTGTAAAACCAGATCAGGCGTTTCATACATGTCCATAAGCTTTCGCTTAAGGACTCAACAGTTCGGGAACACGGTCGTGACCGAATCCTGACACGTAAACGCCCATGTACGGGTTTTGACCGTAAGATGGGTCAGTGCAAGTCCCACTTGCAGGTGATCCTCGATCACGTTCGCGGTGGCGAATGCGGTTTCAACCTCTCGAAGCCACACATAAAGGTTTTCACCTTTCTCGCCGGTGAATTCCTTTATCTTAAAGGACATCGGGGGGCGCACCCGCGTAGACGCGGGATAACTCCCGCGAAGACTCGCCTCATGGGCGATAAGGGCATTCACCCTTTCATGCACGGCATCGAGGCCCTGCTCCACTATATGGCGCATGCCATCCTCACCCAATATGGGTAACAGCCTTTTAAATGCTTCCTGTTGGACGGGGGTTAGCTTACCCCAATCGTCCTGATCCATCTCTTGCAGAGGATGTTGATCACCAACACAGGTGTTGGATTGACTACAAGTGCTACCAGAGTAGCCGGTGCGTAAACGCACGGTGCGGCTAGCTCACAGAGGAAGAGTTTCCTTTAAGCGTCGTTCGCCGCTACTTAGCCGATACGCCCTTGTATAAGGGCTTAGCAAGAGATCACTCTCTTGCTCGGGGCCAAGATTCCCGGGGTGGTTTACAGTTAGCTTCGCTAACGCCTTGTAACAAGGCTTCCCTTATAAATGGAGGTAGCACTCCCTTACGCTACAATACTCACTGCGCGCGCGACCGGGCGTGGTCGCGCGCCAGGCAGTCTTAAGTATTTTTGTATAGTGATTATTATTTAATATATGTAATTAGCCTAAATTAATTAAATTAATGTAAACTATATGTAATACTAAGTAGAGCTTATTCAAGTCGTACCTAGCTGAAATGTAGTGTACACCACCTGTGTACTAACACGTGGCTGGATGCCACGCCTCCACCAAGGGCTCCTGCCCTGATTGGTTAAAATAACCAATAGGTACAAACCTTTCGGACCGGTCAATACTGACCCCAACCGTAGTGTACTTACGTACACAACATAATTAATGCAACCAGAATGTAACCCTGTTACAACAACCATCAATCAGATAACCCGCACGCAACTCCGCTCAACATGCCGCTACAGGGAGAAAAGCACACCACAATGTTGGATAAGATCCTCATTGACCTTTGCAAGCATCACGCTGCAAACCCAAAGCTGACGCATAAAGAGCTTGTCATCTGGCTTCAACAAAAGCATGATGTCAAGGTCAGCCAAGGCATCGTCTCCAGCACGCTCAAACGGTCGGCAGAGCTGCTCAAGCTTGACCCGGAGGTAGCAAACAGAACAGCAAACGCCAGCGGTCGGTCAAGTATTTAATGATGGAGGACGTACTCGTCGCTTGCTTCCACAGCCATCAAGACCATGTCAACCTTAGCGGCGATCTCATATGTGAAGCCGCCCAGAAGATGCTCGACAAGCTCTATACCGAACATGATAGAAATTTCAAGTTTTCCAATGGCTGGCTCGAGGCATTCCAGAAGCGCCATAACGTCCGCTCGCATCGGCGGTTTGGAGAGAGTGGCATCCTGAACCAGAAGGTCATCGATGAAAGCCGTCCATGCCTTCGTCAAAATCTGGATAAGTATGAGTGGAAGGACATCTACAACATGGACGAGACAGGCCTATTATTCTGGATGGAGGTAAGCTTTATGTCTTCCTTATTTTGATGATTGTTGAATCACAGATTTTAATACAGTGGCAAACATTAGGCGAACAATTCCCTTGCCACGCGGCAACTGGAGGGCCGGAAGCAGAATAAGGAGCGGATCACTGTGGCTATCTTCTGCAACGGCGATATTAGCGACAAGCCTCCACTTTAGATCATCGGAAAGTTCTCCAATCCAAGGTGCTTAGAATGTCAACCGTGAAAATCTCGGTTGAACCTACCGGAACGATTCGAAGGCTTGAATGACGCAACTGATCTTTTTGGAGTGGCTTCGGAACTTTGAGTGGCGGATGGCTAACCGAAAGGTTCTGTTGATTCTTGACAACTGCAGCGCTCACGTTCCGGTTGATGAACTTCCAGAACGCATCACACTTCGCAACACAACAGTGCATTACCTGCCGCCAAATACAACCTCAAAGATTCCACAATCTCAAAGATTCAACCTTGCGACCAAGGAATCATCCGCAACTTCAAGGCGTACTACCGTCGCAGCTTTAAACGCCTGCTTCTGCAGCGTCTGGATGAAAAGGTTGAGCAGCCGGAGAAGATCGATGTGCTTCAAGCCATTTAGATGGCAGTGCCGGCTTGGTCTACAGATGCCAAGCCGACAACAATCCACAACTGCTTCCGCCATTACAAGATTAGGTCGGAGCCAACCAACGTCAAACCAGTTGACGAGAACGAGCTCCTGGACCAGGCTGTTGTGGAAGAAGTGGAGTCGCAGATTCGCCAGTTTCGTTATTCCAACCCAATGGACATCCGAAAACTGCTGAACTACCCGGCAGAAGATCAGGTTTCATATGTCCCGGATGTCGAGAATGTTGTCAATGACCAGCTCGGAACTGCAGCAGATGACGGAGGCGACGCTGACGACGACAGTCAGTAGCGCCCGAGAGTCAGTCCCATCGAGGCTAAAAATTTCTTCAAGCACTTCAACTGTTCTATGCAACAGGAAGCAGATTCTCAAGATTTCCTTCGATCTCTCCAGCGCATGAAGGATGGCATCGGCAAGATCCTCGCCAACCAGATGATCCAGAAGGACATTCGTCAGTTCTTCAACAATTCATAGGCAATTTCCGGCACAATTACGTAGGATTTGCTGTTTTGCATATTGAAAATTAAATGAAATTTTTTTTGGGACCACTGATTTCAATTAAGGGAATTGCTAGCTTACATGCCGTATGTATCGTGCATACCCCCTTTGATTGGCTGTTTTCAGCCTTTTTCTTTAGGGTTTAGGGTTTAGGGGGGGATGTACGTACATACGGTATGTAAGTTAGCAAAACCCTTCAATTAATAATTAAACTACGGAGGAATATTAATTGGGCCACTAGAATTTTACCCCTAGGGTGTTACCCACCAGGGTTTAGGGTTTCGATGCGGTTAGCTGGGTAGGGTTAGGGTAGCGAAAACATAGGGCGAGAGCTACCGGTAGTTCTCGCCCTATGTTTTCGCTATCTGCGTGAGTTGGGGGAAAGTTGGAGCACTGAAGGGTGGAGTGAGTCGCAGACTCGATGCGGTGCGAGATATTTACCTGGGTGTCCATGCCCACCCTTTTCCACCTCCGATCAAGGGCACACCTCTCAACATAAACCCTAAGCCCTACACCCTTACCCCCGTCAGGGGGGGGGTAAATTTCATTCTTTCACGTGCCAAAGACAAATTTACCCCCAAGGGGTCTTACCCCCTGGGTGAAATTGTCGTGATTGATATTATTTCACGTATGGGCCCGAGCGTGGGACTGGCAGATCTGATGAATTAACCGAGGGTATTAATTGGGGAGGATTATTTTAGACAGGTTCTACTTTATTATGAGTGGTATTCTCGTATACACGAAGAGCTCCACTATGCCTCTCCTCTGACGAGGACTTTTTGCCAATTTTAGGAGCGGGATGAACATTGTACTTCTGATGAAACGGATGTGGGGTGACTTTGATAACACACTTTTGTGTGGCCCACACATTCAACCTCTCGGATGCCAATTACTGAGTGCTGGCAAAGAGCAGTACCATATGCTCGATCGAACACGCACGCTTGCATCGCTCGCTTGGGAGATGACGACCTTTTTCTCCTCCGAAAGCACGACAATTTGAACAGACTCCTGTCCTCCACTTCAAGTGAGCGGTGGTACATTGTACCGTTCGAATGGTACCAGTCGCTTTCCCTCGCCTCTCTGCCCTTTCTGGCTTTTTCTCGTGGGCAAGAGTTGGCGATTGGGACCATGTGTCATTTTTCTACAAGCTTACTTCAAACGACTCACTCGAGGATGAGACTGCATTCGAGTAGGTATCCGTTCCTCCTCTATCTCACCATCGAAACCTCTGGTTTGGAATATCTCGTCCAAGCCAGTTCCGAGTGCTGTAGCACGTGTATCGGTAAACCCTCGCCACGTGGGTATGCTTATGACCCCGTGATCTTCGAGCAATGCTCGACGGCCACGGACGGCGTCTGTTGCTTCGATTGTGGCACCTTGGGGGATCCAACGTATGGCGACACGGTCTCGTATGGCGACAATGGCGTCACGCCCATGGCGACAACGAGCACAGCCATTTCCTTCACGTGGCCTGGCGTCGTGAATGTCACCTATGTGTCACTTAAAACGGGACAGAAGAAGACCATCACTCCCACCTTCACCGCACCCGCCGCGACGACGATGCAGAACGGAGTGTTTGTCATCTGTGCAACGTCCCCAGGTACCATTTACCTGCGCGGATGGGGCGCCACGCCGTGTCGTCAGGCGTCCACGGAACACGCGATTACCATTCAACAAGGGACGTCGTCTACACGGGGCACGTGTAACAAGGACACGGACATTGTGTCCGACGCAACGTCGTCCCGTGCCAAGGATGCGAGCGCCCACAGCCGCGCCGGGGCGCGTGACGACACGGTCGCGACGTGTAATCTCGAACGCGCCAGTGTCACGACCGTGGACGGCGTCAGCACGTGCGTGTGCGTGTCAGAGTGGACGCACCCGCCGGCGTGTGATCGGTGGCCCGCGTGGAAATGGCTCGTGACGGCGATTGGTGGCCTCGCCACGCTGTTTTCCATTGCGCTCTCGGTCCGTGCGTTCTGGCACAGGCGGTACCAACAACAAGCCGAGACGGACACGATCCTCGCGCGCAAGAAACAACCGGACGGCGCCGAGTACCACGAAAACCTCGCGCCCATGGGCACCAAGAGCGACGTGGGACCGCTCGATTTTACGCCCGCGACGCGCTTTCACGACGGAGGTACGGCCCTCACGCCCCCGAAACCCACCGAGTTTTCACCGGGAGGGACGCGCAAACCCGATGAACGTTTATTCTCGCTCTAGCCAGCCATGTCGCGCCATCGTTTCGACGATGGAAGAAAACACGGATCGCGCCCAAGGGCGGTCTGCTGCGGTCGTCTGCATCAAATGCACGGTGGCAAACTCACACGGACAGTTGAAAGACATGGTGGTTCGTGCCGTGCGATCGGTTGGTTCCCGGTCAGTGAGCGAAGCTTCAAGAGCGTCAAAGGATGACTTGGACACTCTCTCACTCAGTATATCAAGCGTCCATTTCAACGTGCAACATGCTTGGAACGGAGCCTCCCACGCCACCAAAACGCCACCACCTCGGCGTCCTCTCTTCACGTTCAAAACACACGTTTGTTATCTGCTTATCGTCTACCTACTCGCGAGGGTTGGATCGATCGAACCCCCGATGCCATCCAACCATTCTCAAGGAGCGTGCACGCGCGTCCCTGCTTCTATCTCGCTTACAATCGTCGGGCCCGCGTCTCGGCATGCACTTGGGCATCCGGGTACTCTCGCGACTGCAAGAACGAGACGGACCGTGGTTGACCCCGTGGATACGAAATCTGCCCTTGCCGCAGCTCTTCCAAATGTTCCTCTTCAAACTCGGCTTCAAAATCAAACGTCGACGACAAGTGCGACGGCAAGAGACCCTGGCGGGCGCTCCGTTGCGTGTTGCTCGCGACCTCGCCACTCGACACGTGCGATTGACTCAAGCCCGTGCTCAGTCCATACTGCAACGCACGAGGCGGCGCGGCCGGGGCGACGTCTTCCGGGGCGGCGTCTTCGTCGAGGCTTTCGAGGCGTCGAAAACTACATTCTCCCGTCGTCTTGTCGGCCCCCGACTCGTCTCGTGGCGCGGCTCTATCTTGGCGACTCAGTGGCGGGCCCCGTGTCTTGCCACGCGCGCTCCCCCCACCGTCCACGTGAATGGCCGACGACACGGGATTATACGCCCCGCCCGCCGAGCGCGTTGCGCTCTGTGCAATCCGTCGTTGCTGTTCGTGCACGTCATCCACGACCACATCCTGCGCCGTGGTCCGGTGCGCGTCCTCGCGCTCCGTGTCGGGCCGCGAGCGCTGAAACTTTTTCTCGCTCTTGGTCTGGATCGCCCCGAGCTTCGTACTCGCACAAAAGACAAAGAGCACGACCGTCAAGAGCCCACACGCGCCCGCGAGCACAAAACTCGCGAGCGCAAACGACGGCTTCAAGAGATACACGAGCAGCTCGACCCCGTAGTAGACACTGAGCGAGAGCGTCCAGTACAGCGGTCGACGGGACGCCGGAAACATCTCGAGCGCCGTGAGCCACGTGACGCTCATGAGACTCAAGCCCGCGCTAATGTACAAGAGACACAAGAGCGCTTGGACCAGACTCCCATCGGCTTCCGACACGGCGGCCACAATGCCACACGTAAAGGCCACGAGCGCCACAAACGGTAAAAACTCTTTCAAGATCGTCTTGCGGCGCACATTGTCCACCAAGAAGCTCCCAAACGCAAAGCCCGTGGCACAGCACAGGGCAAAGTAGACTTGCCAGTAATTATTCGCCGCGCCCCGCGACGCGTCCGTGAGCTGGAGCGGTCGACGCACCAAGATGGCGTGCGACATGACGAGCCCAAACGTCGCTTGGAGCGCAAACACGAGCGAGAGACGAAAGACTACGTGCTGCTTGCGCGTCGACTGCTTCAATTCCGCGTGCACGAGCGCGAGCTCGGGCGCGACATTCTGTCGGCGTCGGAGGCGCACGAGCACGGCCTGCGCCGCGTCGTCGCGCTGATGCGCGAGGAGCCAGACTGGACTCTCCGGGACAAACCACAGGATCCCAAAGAGCCCGAGCACGAGCGCCGGCACGAAAAAGAGCGGCTGCACGCGCCACGTCGACGTCGGTTCATTCTTAAAGTTGGCGCTGATCGTCGTCGCATTGGCATTGGCCATGATCAAGGAAAAGATGCACCAGCCAAGCATCGAGCCGAGCAAAAAGATGGTCACGCTCTTGCCGCGCCACCCTTTCGTGCATATCTCATAGCTATAGAGCAGATAATTCATTGCGAGCATCGCGGCGCCCATGGCCGCGAGCCCAAAGGACACGAGCAAGACGTACGTGTGCGACACAAAGTTGAGCCCGAGCGAGACGAGCACGAGCGTCGCACCCAGGGCCATGTTCCAACGACGACCGAGGACGCGACCAATGCCGAGCGAGAGCACGACCGCGACGATGCTCATGCCGGCGCCCGTGGCTTGAATGTACCCTTTCTTCATGTAACTCACCATCTCGTCGCCGTCCTGGGGCAAGGCCGTCGTGACAAAGTAGTAGAACGACCGATTGAAGAACGCGTCGCGCGAGTCGTTAATAAACCCGAGCGTCGCAACAAACGACGTGACAAAGCCATGGACAAAACCGGCCAAGAGGCCCAAGAGAATGCACAAGGACGCCGCAACCTCGGAGCCCGAGCTCAAGGCCCGGGAGAACCCGCCATTGTACATGGCCCGTGTCTGGAGAATCCGCATGAACGGGAGCAACGAGAGGAGAAAGAGCGGGACGACGAGGAACAGGCCGACAATCATGTCGAGGAGAAACCCGAGCGCGACGATGGGACCCGACGTCGCGAGCCGCGTGCCCCATGCGCCATGCAATGCCAGCGCGTATTGCACCAGTGCACTAAAGCCGAGGAGCATCGCGACACTAAAGGTAAAGCACTTGAGCACGGACCAGCCACAGACGACGCCGGCAATCAACGGAACCACAAAGATGCCACCCACGACCGTCACCATGTACAAGAGGCCGAGCACGGCGCCCGACCGCAAGCGTCGGTCGTGACTCGAGACACAGTGACGCACGCGCGCGCCACTCCACAAGACAATCCACGTGACGCCCATGGCCGCCGCGAGCAAGGCAAACCACGGCAGGGTAAATTCCGTCAAAAAGATGTAATACATGGCCAAGGGATGCCGCACTTCGCGGAGACAGTACGTCAAGCGGCCCATCCAGCCCAAGGGCACCATCAACTCAACGTCACTTTGCCACCAGTCGTCCCACCCATCAGACACAACGTCTCGCTTCGCGGGCTCTGCGTCCTCGCCGCTGCGCTCGTCCGCTTGGTCCCGCGACCGCATCATCCACGTAAACCAGTGCGCAATGTCCACTTTGGTCTTTTGCCACACGAGGCCGTCCGTATTAAAGATAAAGGGCGCGAGCAACCAACACGCGCCGAGAAACAAGACGGCAAACGCCGCGAGCCCAAAGCTCTGCGATTGACGACTATACGCCGCGAGCGCCGTGATCCGCGCAGGAATCTGGTCCGGATGCGTGTCACAATCAAACGTGGCCGTCTTACAGTACGCGGCCAAGGCCCCCGAGCCGAGATCAAACGTCCCGTAAATCCCAAACAAAATCATGACGCCAATCAACTCCACGGCTTTCCGAAAGTGCGAGACGCCATACTCTTTAAAAAAATTCACCATCGGGTCCCGCGTGATCGAGAAGCCCCGCCCCGTGCCACGATACTTGGAGCCGCCGCGGAGCAACGCCACGTCGTAGAAATGCGCCTTCGTGCCCGTTAAAAAGACGTAAAAGACAATGCCGAGCGTCGAGAGGAGCTCGAGCACTTTCAAGAGCGCTTGTTTCAAGCCAAATTCGACAAAGAGCGTGGCAAACAAGGGCAACGTCGTGAGCATGCCAAATTGGAGCAGATACTGCGTCGTCAAGACACTCGCGAGCGCGTCGAGCGAGCCCGAGCTCGAGATTGCCAGCACTTGGACCTCGGTATGCGTCGCGATGTACAATTTACAGTACGCGTAGACGTAGACACACAGGACCGTGAGCGCGTTGCAAATGTAAAAGCCAAAGTGGCCATAAAACATGGAATTCAAGCGTGGAAAATCCAGTGCATGCGTCAAGCGATGGCCTTCGCGACTGAGGCAACTCTCGGCACACCCGTTCGAGAGCTTGGCTTCAAACGCATTGATTTGACTCAACGTCACGTCGCGGCCTTTGCCGCACTGGATAAACTCAATGTGCGAGACAATGCCGCCCCGGAGCGTCACGTTGTAGCCACTAAAGACATCTTCCGAGAGGTTAATGCCTTTGCTTGCTTTCGAGACGCCGCCACTCGTCACGACAAAGGATTTTTCAAACACGTCGGGGTGGCCATAGTGCATGCGCGAGCGTAGGGGCTTGGCCAAGACCCGTTGCGTCAACGTGACAAACACGAGCTCCTGGAGCGTCATGAAGCGCGCGAGGGACGACGCGCGGCCCGTAAACACGTGCTCCTTCATGCCCAGGACCGTCACTTCTTCGCCCGCGCTCGTGGCCGTGGCGAGAAAATTCGGCATCTTGAGACACTCTTCGAGATAATGTTCTTGATTCATGTCAATGGTCTGGAGATACTCGCCGCGCGTGAACGGGAGCGCGACGTTTTGATTCTCGGGCTTGCCTTCCCCGAGAATGGGATTCCCGGGCAATTCGTACCGATACACTTCGACAATCTCGCCGTCCTCGGCTTTCACCAAGACACAATCAAAGCGGTCGTCCGGGAGCGCATCCACAAAACTCACGCGCCAGCTCGGAAACTTTTTCATGAGGTAGTCAATGTCCGCGGCCCGCGGGTCCCCGTTCGCCACTTGCTTCGAGTAGATCTGACACCCCGTAATGTACGAGAACTTGAGCGCCGAGATGCGATTCATTTCCGCGAGCTTGGCGTCCAGCGTCAGGTCGCTCCGTGCGTACACTTCCAACCATCGCAAGAGACGAATCGCGTCTTCGTACAACATCATGCCATGCACCGTGCGCGCGAGCGTCTGGCCCCGCATGGACGCCCAGAGACGCACGTCCATGGGATACGCATCGAGCGCGTCGTCCAAGGACGCGACGCCCATGCGTTCGAGAAAATTACTCCACTCCTCGGCGTGGAACGTGATCAAGTACTTCATAATCGTCAACTCGGTCCAGCCCTTGGCCTTTTGTTTCTGCTCGAGCGCACTAAAGAGAGGGTTCGCGTGCACGGGGTTGTTCAGTTCGTCGAGACTAAAGAGCACCGTTTCACTATAGTAGGGCGTCAAGACCGAGAACGACGGCATGGCGTCCATCGCGGGCACGCGGGGCATGTCCATGGCCAACGAGTGGAGGAAAAAGCCCATGCGACGCTTGGCATCTTCACACCGCGGGAGCGAACTCGCGACTTCCAAGCGAAGGAGAAAGAAGAGCCGCGTACAGCTCGAGAGAAAGTCGTGCGGGGCAAACGGACGCGACGTGGCCGACGCCGGCGGCCGCGCGAGGTCATGGCGATGGACGGCAATGAGGCCCGTTTCGGCCGCGGCATCGGCTTGATAGAGCGCAAAGAGCAGCTGCGTCTGGAACGCCAAGTCGGGCGTCGCGTGGAGGAACCGACACGCATGGAGTTTCGTCGCCACGGCGTCGTCGTGGATCATGTTTTCGAGCGTACACGCAATGTCACGCACGCGCTCGACGACTTGGGCCACTTGGACGTGCACTTCCATGCCCAGCTCGGGCGGCATGTCCGATAGAGACGCGAGCGTACTAAAGTCTTCAGGCATATCGAGAATCGCTGCCAAGAACTCGACGACCTTGTCGGCCAACGTCGGTAACAAGGTGCAATCCACGAGCGACACGACGTCCGGGGACGAGTAGATATACTCTAACACCCGCTGTCCACTCGGTTCGTCGCTATCGGGCTCGTCCAGTAAGAGGTAAAAGAGTTCCCGCACGAGCTCGGCCCCGTCTCGCACGCCTTCCAACGCATCCGCAGTCGCTAACTGCTTAATGACCGTGGAGGTGTCCCACTTGTGCCCGCGTGCTTTCGACGCAATCTCAATGCCTTTGGCCAACTTGCCCGCTAAGAGGAAGATCGGCTCTTGCACGCGATCCCCGTGGTGGATGATCCGATACTGTAAAATCATAACTTCGCGATCGTCCACTAAATCATTTAACCGGAAATTCTCCACCACTTGGTTCCAGATAATGGCAAAGCGTAAGCGGACGACATCCCGATGGCGAAAGTCCCCAGCGTCCGTTGGGTCGCCAGTCCCGGGAGCACGTTCCTCCCGATGCGGTTGGCGCGTCTTTTGCGACACGACTTTTTCGTCAAACAAGTGCGGCGCACGTGCCATGCCCTGCTTCAACTGCGCCAAGCCGACATAGTGCCCGATACGCATGCGTTTCCCCATAATTAACCCTATAAGGGATTGATAAATGATAAACCAAATTTGGGTATCATAGAGATAGACCACGACGACGGGGGCCCAGAGCGCGGCGATAAAGAGGATATTGTGACCCGACTTGAAGACGCCATTGTCATTCACCGAGAGGTCGTAAATCTCAATGGAGGGAGGCATGAGCGGACGAATCATAAACTGGAGCGCAAAGAGAAACTTGCACAGGAAGATGAGAAACCACGAGAGCGAGTAGCGCGAGTAATGTTTCCATGGTTGCGCCGTATGGCGTCCAACATATAGACGACTCGTGCCATCCAGTGCACTCACGATGCGAATGCCCCAGATCGCGTTCGGGAAGAACGCACGGATCAGTGCAGCCAGTAAGACCGGGATCGAGTAAACCGCGAGATAGAGTAATCCCATGGATAAGAACGACCCGGCAGTGCCACCCCCAGGTAATATGGTACTCCAAGATCCCAATACGGCAGACCCGTCCGGTGAGAAATGGATTGCAACAAAGAGGCCAAAGAAGAGCGTGTGCCAAATGAGGCGACAAAAGACACCTACGGCCATCCACACATCCGTATACAGTCGTAAGCCAAAGAGCCATATCTGGAGCACCACTTTCATGGCCAAGAGACCCGTCACGGTCATGAAGATCGAATACAGCGCATGCGCCCGAATCTTATTCTGGTTCGTCGTGAAGATGCGAAAGAAAAACCCGAGCCCTCCATCGTTATCGCCCTCGGCCATGTAGGCAACGTACGTAATCACGACCATGACATGGAAAACTACGACTAAAAAGTACCAGACACGGAAAAAGGCCAAGATCGGGTTAAACACACTGCGTTTTTCTTTAAACGTCTTGGGATCGTGCACTTCCAGTAGTTTCGCCACATTGCGTTCGTCACAGGCCAGACACTTGGGGGTCCAGAAAAATTCGTTCACGTCATCATAATTCGTCGTATCTTGATGATCCAGCGGCCGTTTGTCGGGTGGCGCCGTGGCCGACCGCATCTTGGCAATCACGTAATACATGGGCCGCACGATTTTATCCAGATAAAATCCTTCTTCCACGTCCGGTAACGTTTCCAAGTACTCGAGTTTCGCGGCCATGCTGTGATACAAAAAGCAAATGCACTCGGGCATGAAGCGAAGATTCCCGGCTTCGCCCCACAAGAGCAAGAAGAGCGCCAATTCTTTTTCCATCTTGAGGGTCGTGTCTTTCTCCGTGTCACACGCACGTGGCGGCGTGCGTAAGAATTTGCACCACATGAGGTAATTCTTAAAGAATTTGTTATGCACACGACGAAGCGCGGTCCGCGTGACAAAGTCGCTACTCTCAGTGACACCTTCGAGCGACTCGGCCCGAATGCGCATTTGGTAATTCGTGATCCAACAGCCCAAATTTTCCTTCTGGTTCGCGACACTACTCGTCTGGAAGCCAAATTTGCTCTGGAGCAGCTCAAACGGCCCGCGCGCAGCCGCGTGGAAACTCTCGAGGCGATGGAGCGCCGTTTCCTGATCCACGTCCAGGTAATTGCTCTCGGCTTGCCGGCGCACGGGCGTGCGGCCGGCCTTGGGCCGAGACGTCATGGAAAGACAGTTAGAGAGATGGATAGGGGGATAGAGAGGATAGATACCCTGGTTGACGCTTCAGAGGCGAAAATGGAATGAGGAGGCGGCAGCGAGAGCAGAGGGCAACTGATTTTCAGCGCAAAGACAGGCGGAATGACCCAATGCAGACGGGTAGGAAAGGAATGGATATTATTTTACGAGGAGAGAAAAAAATCCAACGACGGCTTCTTACTTGTGTGCCTTGTCTCTTACCAATCAATCCAACTGAGCGAATTCTCAGCTACCTACACCTTCATATATACATTAGCCAAGTCGTTACGCTTTCTGCGACGTGGGAAAAAGAAAAGGCAGTACCAAAGATAGGTACGTGGATAAATTCACGTGTATGAAAAAATTCACGTGTTCAATTTAAATCCACTTGGTGCCGGTTAGGTCATTCATTATGCTTGTACTTGCTGTCACAAGTCAGCGATACAAAGAGTTCGGTTTGATTGTCTAAAATGACACATGGCCTTTGAAACTCATCCCAACCACTTGACATCCAAAGAGAGTGTGAACGCGGCCCTTACGTACCGTTTGTAGCCGGTGCGTACACGCACGGTGCGGCTAGCGCACAGAGGAAGACTTTCCTTAAGCGGCGATGTGCCACTACTTAGCCGATACGCCCTTGTAAAAGGGCTTAGTAGGAGAGTTCTCTCCTACTCGGGGCCAAGATTTCCCAATGGTTTACTTGTTAGACTTAACTAACGCCTTGAGACAAGGCTTCCCTTAGAAAAGGAGTAGCTAAAGGAGGTATTCCTTTTGGTTACAAACACTCACAGCACGCGCGACCGGTCGAGGTCGTGCGTCTAGCTGGATTGGCGTGTTTTGTGAACTGAATGTATATTTAATATGTAATTAGCCTAAATTAATTTAAACTTATGTAAACTATATGTAATACTAAGTAGAACTTACTAAATTCGTAACTATCCAAAATGTAACGTACACCACCTGTGTACTAACACGTGGCTGGCTGCCACGCCTCCACCAAGGGCTCCTGCCCTGATTGGTTAAAATAACCAATAGGTCCAAACCTTTCGGACCGGTCAATACTGACCCCAACCGTAGTGTACTTACGTACACAACATAACTAAATGTAACCAGAATGTAACCCTGTTACATCCTCCCCCATCAAGACTATTGCTTACGTGATAAATCAATTTTAGTTGGAGAACTCCAACTGCCACAACTTCTGGCTAACCATGAGCACCTTTAGTGGTGCTGAGGGTTCTCCTCTTCTGCAAACATCAGCTTAAGGTCAATCGAGACCTTGGGTTGACTATTCCGATTACTCGGAGGTGGATGCCCTTGGGGATATCTCCCCAATGGCTGACAGCTCCGACAGCGCCGAACGGCGTTGTCGGGAACCCAATCCGTTCCAACACGTGGGGAAAATGCACTAGCTAGTGCGCCACCCCTGCCAATGTCGGATAATACATCCGGATCGCCGAAGGCGATCACCACCAATGAGCTAAACGCAGCTCAAGAAGCCCAACTTGCCCCACAGGCACGAAAGGCTGCGTTACGCGCCCCCAAACGCCCGCCACGGGCGGCGTATAGTTTTGAGGGACCTCGTGAACTCCCAAGGTGGGCTGGGGCCATGGTAAGGGATGGTTTAGCATTCTATACCCCTGGCCCTGCGGCTGAACAGCCGTATAAATGCGAACGCCGGGAGAAACTCCGGCAACAACTGCTCGCGCAGAAGCAATTCACTAGCGTCTCATACCGAGAGCGCCTCGACAGGCAGGCACAGGGTGCCCCTGTTGAGAACCTCCGCGAGGTTCCTATCATTCTCTCTCCGGGAGAAAATGCTGAAGATGCAGAAAAGAAATTCCGCGCTTGGGCGGAAGGGGAAAAACTCCTCCCCAGCTTTAATGAGCTGCACAACAGCTTTTCCCACCGTGACGTTCGGGTGGAGAGGGCGTTGCGCATGGCGTTTGACGGAGCCAAAGCGATGGGGATATGTTAAAATCAACAGAAAAAGGTTGCGTGCACTTCGTATGATCAAGACTCACCTGCGTGCGAAGTTTCGACGCGGGAGGATCAGTAGAAGTGGTGTAACTGCGTTGCGTGCGCGCGCAATGGCGGTAGAGATTCAGTGCGTGTGCTTGTGCTAAACAATATAAAACGGAAAGTAAAAGATATATTATGTATGGTTACTTAAGTCACTATCCAGTCCTAATGCAACTTAATCTAGTAACTGACGTTATATGCAATAAATGTATGGCTTACCTTAACAGCAAATGGGCTTCCACTATACGGAAGAGCGCAAACTCCAAAATGGGTACACACTCTTCCAACACTCCTCCTGGAAGACCGGAGGCTGCACCATCGTCACTGTAGTCCTAGCGCTGCACGCAACACTTGAACCCTTGGCGCATTGAGGTCCTTGGTCAGTAGATCGGCCAGCATATCCACACTTGGCACGTGACTAGCTGAAATAATGCCTTTCCTCGTAAAGTCTTTCAAGAATTTGAGCTTGATGTCGACGTGCTTCGTGCTAGCAGCGCTCGACTCATCTTCCAATTGTTTAATGTCCGCTTGGTTGTCCATCTTGAACACTAACGGTGTCTTCGAATGCATGCCAATTTCCGCAAGTAGCTCCCGCAAGCCAAGCGCCTCCTTGCCAGCTACAGCAGCAGCAACAAATTCCGCTTCGGCGGTCGATAATGCCACCACTGTCTGCTTCTTGCAGGCCCAGCTCACAAGCATACCATTTACGAAAAGCACCATCGCCGAAACACTCTTTCGATCCGCCTTGTCGGCCGCAAAATCTGCATCACTGTATACCATTATGCGCAGCGGCATCGGCAGATATTTGTCGTGCTTTAAAACCAGTTTCAGGTCACTCGTTTCTTTAAGGTACTTGAGGATCCTTTTAGCAATCTTGTAATCGCCTACGGTGGGTGCATGGGTCTTTCTGGTGGCGCGGTGCACAGCGAAGGAAATGTCAGGACGTGTGCACCTCGCGACCCACAGCAGGCTGCCCACCAGCGATTGGAAGTGCTTGATACTGGGCATGTTGCCCCGTGGTTGCAACGGCAATTGCTCTTGAAACTCTTTGCTTTCATCGATTACCAGCACCGGTGTACGCGCTGGGTTTATATTTTCCAGTTTGTGTGAAACCAGAATTTCCTTAATCGTCGCCTCTTGATCCAAAGTATATCCATTTCTCGGATCTCCTGCGACTCGAATACCGAGAAACTTGGTAACACAACCCAAATCCTTTATCTCGAGAACTTGCATGTCGTCGAAAAACTCATCCACTATTTGATCGCTGGTACCGGTGACCAGGAGATCGTCAACGTACGCCCCGACTACAGCTGTTTCATTTCCCACGTGCTTTACACTGCACAAAATCAAACTTCATCAATGTCTCGCACAGACACTGATGCCACGGGCGTCCAGCCTGCTTCAAACCATATAGGTTTCGCCTTAGCTTGAGCGCAAGCTCCTTTGGTGATTGCACACCATAATCACGCAATTTTTCGTCTGTAATTTCCATACCTTGCGGCACTTGCAGGTATATTTCCACATTGTTTTCGGATTTTGCTTTGGGATAGGCACTTGGCCCATCGCCGTGACGTGCCGCTACCCCCCATACTTGAGCCAGCACCAGGAGCAACTTTACGTTGTTCAACTCCATAACGGTTGAAAACGTGAATAAGTAAGCATCTCCAAATACTTGCTTGTCTCCTCTGGCAACTAACCTGGCCTTGTACCTCTCAACCGAACCATCCGCACAGACTTTCGTCTTGTACACCCACTTGGTCGGAAGAGGTACCTTGCCGGCGGGACGGCGCACGATGTCCCATGTGCCTAGTTCTTGGAGCGACTTTATCTCCTCCATTTCGGCGCGTTTCCACATCGTCGAATGATGACCACCATGCGCCTCCCTGTAATTCCTTGGATCCGGATGCATCGGTAGTGCACTCGCAGTCCCAGCATCCGTTTCACAGACTCCATAAACGCATATTGCGGTTCCACCATTTTCATCATTTTTGTCAACCGTTTCCGAAACGACGTCGCTTGCAACCGCCCTTCTAGACTTCGACGCTTCATAGTCGCGTCCCTTGGGTGTCTTCTTTTGCTTCCTGCGTGACTTCCTTGCAACCTGCCCAGTGGTTTCCGCGTGCTGGGGCGTCGCTTCAGACTCCGGTATTCCATCATTTGAATGTCCTGAAATCTGTGTATTTGAATCGGTGACCCTGGCACGAGATTCTGCTAACTCTTCAAGCTCTTGGCTGCATTCACCTTCTAATACCTTGGTGATCTTGTTGCTAGCCTCGGCACTCAGCGTTTCAATCGCTGTGACGTGCCTGGTCACCACGACCACCCTATCCTTAAGTAGTAGAACTTTATATCCCTTGGTTTCGTCACTCTTTCCAAGGATAAGTGCACGTTCGGCGTGCTTCGACAACGCCTTCTTCTTCGGGTCCCTCCAAACCATGCACGGGGATCCGAAAACCACAATGTCATTCACCGCCGGTCGCTTGCCGGTGAGTACTTCGAGAGGCGAAATTCGACCGGTGTTTGACCTTGTCGGAGTGCGGTTGAGTATATATGCTGCATCTCAGCCGCCTCCGACCAGTACGTCAATGGTACGCCTGATCCGAATATCATGCACCGGACCATGTTGAAAATGGTCCGGTTCATGCGCTCCGCCTTGCCATTCGACGCAGGGGTGCCGGCTTCGGTAACCTGACGACGGATACCAGTCTTTTTGCAAAATAGGTCAACGTTCTGGTACTCGCCGCCACCGTCGGTACGCAGCACGTGCACCCTGCAGGAGAACTCGTTTTCGAACCATGCAATGAAATGTCCGAACATCCGTACGGCCTTGTCCTTCGTGCGCGCTGCAAAAACGCGTACATAGTTCGAAAAAAGGTCGACAAAAACGACCAAGTATCGATTTCCACACCTATCGCAGGGGGTGATAGGACCCTTAAGGTCGCTGCATATCGCACCCCCGATGCGATCAATCGGTGCGTTTGCACCAGAGTCCGCTTTTGGTTGCGCTTTCCTTGTGCCCTTGCCTTCAGCACAGGTCAGGCAGTTCGGTCTACTCGTGTCCGTGAGTAGATGCCTGACCGGGGGTCTTTCGCCAGCCTTTCGACAGTGTCGTAGGCCAGGTGACCCAGGCGCACGTGAAAATGATGCAGGCTCCCTTTGTGCGCGTCTGAATCGACACCTTCCAGGACACTGTTCATCACCATGCTTTCAAACCCTTTCGAAATACCATCTGTTTTTTGCGCCTTCAACCTGGCTACAAAAACTGACCCTTGAGTCACCACATCGAACAACTTTTGCCCTTTTACCATAACTCGCAGCTTGTGGCCGTCGTCGACAATTTCGCAACCCTTTTCGCGTAATCGGCCAAGCGAGATCAGGTTTCTGACTAGTTGCGGCGCATAGTATACTTCAGTTAAAACAATAACCGTTTCACTATTGTTGCACGTTCGCAACGTAAGCCGCCCAACCTTGGTTGCCTGAAGTGTGCCACCATCCTGCAAGGTAAAATTGTCGTCGAGACTGCAATCCCTGGCATCTTCCAACAGAATAGAGCTCGACACTAAATGTCTACTAGCCCCACTATCGATGATCCAAATGTCTTCATCTTCATTTCCAGTTCCACATGCATTCAAAATGGCATCCACGGTCGAAAGCACGAAACGCTTTGACGACCCTTCGTTTGCGCCACGGCTTTGCTTTTGGGTGCGTTTACCCCCGTTCTTACGGCGCTTTTCGGGGCAATACCTTTGTATGTGCCCCTCGCCACCACAGCTGTAGCACACGCGCCGCCCCTGACCAGATGTTGCTGCATGCACGTGCAACTTAGGGGCGGTCCTCGGCTTCATCGCATCATCCTCGAGCTCTTGAGCCCATGCGATCAACTCTTGAGCATGACTAAGATAATCCCCCCGTCTGGGGTCATATCTAGCCATCAGCATTATCTTGAAGCGTGGTGCGGCATACTTTACAATATTTTCAACGATTAACTTTTCACTCGAATCGCTTTCGCGGGCCAGAGCTACTAAGTACAAGTAGTGCTCCGTCCAGCTGCGCTTTGGATCTTTCTCCATCGCGAACCTTGTGGCGGCTTGATGATGCGATATGGTCGTTCGAAAACCCAAATACATCTGGTCCATTACGTGGACCAACGTCGGTCACACCCGCCACCACCATGCATTATTTGTCCGATAATATTCGGCGGCTGTGCCCTCCAAATGCTCGCCAAACTTGTTTACCTTCAACCGTTCACTCCATTGAAAACCAGAACTCATCTCGGCGATCTCGAGGGCCTCCATGAAAAGGTAGGCCCATTACCGGTAGCCTGCACCCAAACCGGGATACAGCTCGCGTCCCGAAAATTTATCTATACACAACTTGGGTATTTTGTACCCGGTGTATTGGGTTATCACCTTTTTCACCGGTGAATTCCTTTATCTTAAAGGACAACGGGGGACGCACCCCCGTGGACGTGGAATGACTTCCACTACAACTCGCCTCATGGGCGATGATGGAATTGACCCTCGCCTTTACGGCCTCAAGGCCCTGCTCAACTAGGAGTTGCATGCCTTCGTCACCCAGTAAGGATAACAGCCTATTAAAGGCTTCCGGCGGGACGAGGGTTAACCTTACCCAATCGTCCTTATTCATCCTTTGCAGAGGATGCCGTAGCCTACCAACACAGGTGTTGGATTGACTACAAGCACCAGATGTAGCCGGTGCGTAAACGCACGGTGCGGCTAGCGCACATAGGAAGACTTTCTTTAAGCGGCTATGTGCCGCTACTTAGCCGATACGCCCTTGTAAAAGGGCTTAGTAAGAGAGTTCTCTCTTACTCGGGGCCAATATTTCCCTTGGTTTACCTGTTAGACTTAACTAACGCCTTTAAACAAGGCTTCCGTTAGAAAGGGAGTAGCTAAAGGAGGTATTCCTTTTGGTTACAAACACTCACAGCACGCGCGACCGGTCGGGGTCGTGCGTCTAGCTGGATTGGCGTGTTTTGTAAACTGAATGTATATTTAATATGTAATTAGCCTAAATCAATTTAAACTAATGTAAACTATATGTAATACTAAGTAGAACTTACTAAATTCGTACCTAGCCAAAATGTTATGTACACCACCTGTGTACTAACATGTGGCTGGCTGCCACGCCTCCACCAAGGGCTCCTGCCTTATTGGTTAAAATAACCAATAGGTCCAAGCCTTTCGGAGTGGTCAATACTGACCCCAACCGTAGTGTACTTACGTACACAACATAACTAACTGTAACCAGAATGTAAACCTGTTACACCGTTCCTTTGGAGAGAAATTGAGGTGCACGTTTCACAGTGTCATTTTTACGGTATCGATTTCAGATGAGGCCAACGACGAGTTTGGAATAGATATATAGATATACGGCGTGATCGATCATTGCATTCAAACCCAGATCGGACCGATCGGCGTGATCGATCTAATCTTCATGATCGGGATCGGGACGTTATCAGGGAGGACTCTACGATCTACATTGTCTTATGTCTTGCCTTGTGTATCCCATGGTTACACTCATGAGGTGGACTTTTGAACAATGATCTTGTCGATCAGGCAGACCTGTACCTGATTGGGACAAAGGGTGTACTCTTTTCACCGGGATACGGGGTTGCGAGACTTACTTAAACTGAGTAACAGAAACGACTCCTCTATAGAGCTTGCTCGATAGATCAAGTCAAACCAAAACGTGAGAGGCAATACATAACCACGAAAAAAGGAAACTTCACTCATATCCGCGATCTTCCCCAGAAAAAGAAAACAATTAACGTCCTCACACAACATTTCCAATCAAATCTGTACTCGAAGACGGCGACCTGCACGTGAGTGTGCCCAGAATAAATCCCGTCCGGCCAGTCAAAATTCGGCCCGAGATAGATTGAACGAGAGGCGGGGAGGGGGGGAAGTTAGCTCTCCGTTCCGAATATCATGGTACAACGTACCACCACTCGGGTAAATCACAAAACCACACTGATACTAAGGAATTCAGACCTTTTCCCTATGCCACACCAAATCACGTGACTTACCTACAGACTCTCGACTTGAATCCCTGCCCCATGATTGTTCAAAATCACTTTACGCAAACCACTTGATCTATCTTGGCTCTGATACGTATCCTTCGGCGATCTAGTCGTTGTTCCGACCGATAGGCCGATTTGCAGCCATGTTGACGATCACTTGTTCCCATCCGATCTCGTCGAAGTGGAAGTATCTGACGCTGCAATAGTATCACCTACTAGCTCTAGAAGTACTTGTCGCATCGGACAATGGACGATTGTAATCGTGCGTCAGTCTCGTTAGCCGGGGTGTAGGGGCTGGAGGTGGTTCGTAACGAGACCCGCCACGACCAGACAGGTAGAGCCTGGATACGGTAAGGTTAACATATGCGTCAATACGCTGAGGACACCGTCTTGTATTACTGCATCTTTCCAGTTGAAACGCTCTCGTAAGGACCAAATCAAATTACCAGATCTGTAGCTTGGGTAGCTTCAGACTTAGGCTATATCGGTACATCGATAATCCCATCGGATCAACCTTCAAACCGGTCCATTAGCCACACGACTTACATTTCCATCCAATATCGCCTTATTACCCCCCGATCGTATCGCATTCCGTCACTTCCGTCCCCAATCCACAGCTCTTAGTCTCGATAACCGTGAAGTCATTTTACTTTTCTGGAATATGCCGATCGGTAAACGGGAGCAAGGTGTCATTATGGCCATACTTATAGATATAGATCATGTTACCTTTTCGGCCAATCGGTTCCAAGATATGGATCATATAAACCGGTTATTTTGAGGCTGTCTAAACTCACCGAGCCATTTGTCTAAACTGACCGCGTGGAGGTGGCACAGTAGAGACAGCGCAGAAAGATGGTATAGCATCCCCTGTGTCATCCCGGTGGTCATCAATGATCAATAACAAAGAATCGAGCCCAATTTGGCGACCACAATAAAAGAAAGTGACACTCTTGAGAAAATGGCCGACCATCTCAAAGACTTAAAACTGCAGCGCCCTTAATGATATGTAAAACGTAGCTCACAAGAAACAGTTGATATATATCGGAAAAAAGTTAAATACGCAAAAAGAAAAATATTTTGTATTTCGGGTGCGCTTCGCAGTAATCAACACCTCGTATATACTTCATCGCGGTTGTCGTGTTGGGCATAGGATACATTCAAAAGAGTTGCTTCCGCTATCGGGGGGAATCCCCACGGAGAGCCATTTTCCACTTCGCGGTTATACCATGCAACTTCGTTTTCATCCGCGTACATGCCATAGAGGCCCCTTCGGTAATAACGTCATTCATATGGATCCGGCGCTCGCAAGTGTAAGAACAATCTCGAAGGAAAATAAAATCCTCAGTTGCCATATCGTTATTGAAGACGCGCCGCCACGTAATTCCACGTCGCCCAGTGTGTATGATCAGCACCTATTCTCTGCGTAGAAATGGGAAAGGCCAGTCACCAAGGGGACAATTGAGGGTGTTTTCAAGGGTGTAATCGTTGTTGCTTTTGCCAGGGAACCAACCTTCGCAGTCATCTACAAAATCATCGGCTACATTCGGCTCGCCGGCAACTTCCTCAGAGCGGTCTTGGTGGTTCAGATCCAGACCATCAGCTGTATCGCCTTCACCCATCGGAACCAGTGTTGGATGATCACCTTCTGGTTCGGCATCTTCAGACGACTGGCGCTGGCTGCTGCCGACTGCTTTTTCTGTCTCAGGAACAGAAGACGCAGTGCAAGGGCCTTTAGGAAGACCTTTGAGGAGTTTTCATCACGTCTTGCAAACGGGCTTATGGCGATTAGTAGCAGTTGCTGCTCCCGTAGTTGCCGAGTTCAACAAATCGGAGGCCGAGGCAAGAGCCGCTACGCCAGCTTCACAGGGGAACGATGACGAATTGCCAGAATGCACGGCAACTTTCATACTTCAAGCAATTGTTGCATAGTATGGTTGAGCTGCGCAATATCATCGGAACTCTTGGTGGTGCGAGCCTTCTTCTTTGGAGGTTGATTATTCGACGATTGAGTGTCCGATTGGCGGCGCTGAAGCTCGCTCTGCGCGCTCAACCTCAATTGAGCCCCGCCTCTCGACTGTGCAAGACCGTGATCCAGTTGATTGTTGAGTGTTCCGGCCGAGGGTTGGATAACGAACTACGTAGATGCGGGGATATATCGGGACGTCAGGGCGCGGGAGAATCCAGTGGGGGTGAACATTATGAATACTCATGCTCTTCTCCTCCACTATCTGCTAAATTAGCAGCTCCTTGCGACACGGCAACACGTACACATTGCGGCTAGTGCACTTGCATAAAACGCATTCCGGGAAGGGAATGTTGGCACTGGTGCAGTCTAATCGAAGATTTTGAGCTGCCGCAAATTCAACATTGATTTGATGGAGGCAATGATGAGAGACATATTTGTGCAATTGGGTAAAGTGCTTGCCAGACAGCTTTCGATTTGTCAAATTTCCCTCCACCTCGTCCCTAAAGATTGTGGTAATTCTTTCGTAGTTGTGAATTGAACTAGCTTTAAGCTTTTGAAAGACGTCACGGAGCTGAGAACTGGAGTTACTTAGCCAAGTTTTGATTGCACTCGAATGACAACCTTCCAAAGTGATGTTTCCCGGTGGTCCAAGTGCATGAATTCATCTACCAGATAGGCGGCCCAATGTTGCTTGAAGGGCAGTTTGTTTCGCTTCAGGTAGTCAATAGCATCAGGCAAACGAACACATAGCTGTTCGAGCTAATCCCAGTGACTGTTAAAGTCCGTTTCGGTTGGGGCGTACACAACCTGCTTCCATTTTTTGGAGAAAGCATCAAATTTTGCTTCATAGTCTTCATTGTCACCTGTATATGCCTCCAAAAACATCTTTTTGCACTTTGCTTTGATGTTGTTGTTTATGTGCCAAAGGCACAACATGATCTGGTAAATGCGAATATGCATCGGAAAGACCTTCGTAATGGTTTTCAGTGTTTTTGTACCTGTACGCGTAGGCTTTGCCGGCCGCTATCTCCATTCAGAACTCGATAGAGGGCCCTATCATGATCGACGGTCTACAGAAGGCGTAAGTTCGGGTCATAACGATTGATATTTGAACTCCGAGAGTAACTTACCACACACTTGGGGCGAAATGTTAGGTAGCGCTCCAGTTGCTCCATAGCCCACATGTAATCAGCTATAGTTTCAGCAGGTAGGAATGTGATAGCGATAGTGAAAACCTTCTCGCATTGGTTGATACTCTATCAGACGCACATCATTAATCTTGTCCTACCTGGTTGGTCTGAGTGATTCCGACAACATGGAAAAGCTATAAGAGTCGTGAGCTATTGCGTTTGGATACGACACTGCAGGCGCTTTACCTTATATCGGGTTTTGTTGTTTTTGTATGTGCAGTCAAACATAATGCTGATGTTGGAGTGTTTTTGAGCGATTTGCTGCATTTGATTGAAGCCAATAAACAGACGTTGCAGTACAGGGTCGCCGTTTTCAGACGAAACAATGTCTTCTACATAATACAATTCCCCCGTCGCTGAGGCGTTGCACATTCCAAGCCGCAGTTTCTGGATGTCTTTGCGCCCTGCGAATGGGTGGTTAGATTAACGTTCAAAGTAAGATTTCATTTCGACCTTCACCTTGGAAGAGTGCTCGTTTCGCTGCTTGTTTCACATTGGTTACATCTTTGGGAACAGTAAAGTCCCAGGGTGCGAGTTTTTGATTAATTCGACAAACTGAATGAGTCGCACGCCAGTGTTTAAAAGTATTAGTATCTCGGCTTCTACTTTCGGGGTGAGAGTGAAGCGGCGTGCGTTGGTGTAGTCCATGAGATGCTGATAATCTTCCTTTTTGTAATGCTCGCAGTACTTGAATACGCTATTGCTTGTTATCGTCAATGGGCCTGTGGGATGCCCATGACTGCACCCGCGAGTGAACTCAATTGCGAATGGACAATGGACTGTACGATCTGGCCTGACACGAAGTACTGTCTTGTGGGGTCTTGTTGAGAACGGGTACTTCTTTCGCAAAGGAATAAGGCGTGAACTTCAACAGTTTCTGTAACATCGTCCTTTCTTGTACGTCTATCTCTCAAACTGAAGCCGCAATTCATGCCCATCTCTGCAATTCATCGTTAGAAGTTTTGCTGTCTTGCCAAGGACCTTCCGGCATCGGGATATCTGGCAACCAAATTATGTTGTCCATCGTTCTATCACTTGGAGATAACGAGCATGTGTGAGTGAGAACCTGAGAACTCCAAAATTTCGATTTTGGAACTTTGACCGAAGGTTTTGGATCTGTGGCTATGCTACACATTTATTTGACACACGCTGACTCACTTTTCTGACCGTTCCACCCCCATGCGGTCAGTTTAGACAAATGGCTCGGTCCGTTTAGACAGCCCCGTTATTTCACCTTTTCATCACTTCATTAAAGTCGCTCCTTAGTCGCAGCCGCACAAAACAGTAGCGGCCTGATCTCACTGATCAATTGACGTTCTTTAGGATTCCCTATGACCAAGCCTTCCTTACTGTCACTCTGGTACGTGAAAGCAGCAATTCAATATCGGTCGGTCATATACTGTCCACGATCCGTTTCTACTTCACCGTTGTCGCACCGTAGGCTTTCGCATGTGCCTCCCAATGTATTCACCGTCGAACTATCCCTCCGTTATGATTTCTGATATGCTCTGGATCGACTCGTTTGTAGACCCAAGTGGCCTTGGGATTTTGATCTGGATCTGTCGGCTGAAGCGAATTGGTCTGATCCGCAGCTGGATCTGTATCGAATATACATGTATACGGCGGCCGTTCAATTGGCTGCAGAGTTGCCGTGTCGTGACGCCCAGTTTAGGAAACTCCGTGAGGTCCGAAAAAACGTTCCGACCTCACACGTCGCTTGGCGCGAAGCGAGAGGACGACAGGATAGATCTTGTCGGGTGCGTCTTGGGCTTGATGACGACTCACTTATATCCAGGGCATGTTGGATGACACAAAAATAAAGAGTACGAAATATCCCGAAGTCACCGGTACGATTTAACCCGCAGCGGCTGAAATCGGGCTTTTCTTGGCCAAAGACGACCCTACTCGGGTAAGATTTCACGATCATGAATCTGGGCGGATATAATTCGCGATCGGTAAACCTAAACTCGTGGTCGAAACACCGTACAAGTAAGTAGAAACATAGAGCCGAGTCGCACCAATAGGAAGCTCCAGCGCGATTTATACGACCAGATCGAGTCGATGGCCTAATGACGTGCTGAGGTCGAGCGAGAGGTTCAGGCATTGGCAAAAGATCGTGATCAGTTAGTGGCCGAGGTGGATCATCTAAATCTAAAATTAGGGAATGAACTGCAATAACGCGCTGATCGAGGGGCAGCTCCGTGAGAGATCGTCGCCTTGGAAGAGGAATTTACCCAAATCCAAATGGTCTCTGACGTTGTCGGGGCTACACGCGACTTTTTTCCTTTTTCCTTTAGCTCTGCACTGCGCTATTTATAATTCATCGTTCACAAGTATCCAACAACCATTCAACTTTCTCACATAGCATGTCCCAGGAATCGCGATGCTCAAAATGTGTCATCAAAATACGATCACCTTCCCAAGCGTGACGGAGTGACGTATTTGGCTCACCGTCGGTAAACACATTTGGAGGATCGGTTGGGTTCCAATCGGAACTGATCTTGAATATCCGTAGTGCGTTGTCAACCATGCTCTCGTAAATCTGGGAAACGTTCTTCAATCCAAACGGTATTAAAAGAGACCGAATCCCTGATAAACGCTGATATCTCTCGCGCACGTGATCGAGAACACCCAAAATTCACTAGTCATGCCAAGAGAGCAAGATTACAATATCCCGCCCAGATTTTCAAGTAGAAAACTACTAAGAGGCATTGGGTAGACCATCAACTTTGTCAATCGGCTAACGATCGGTAGCCAACACATAATCTAATCCTATCCCCGTTCTTTATGATCACGATCAAAACCGGAGACGTAGACGGTCGAATGATCTTCGTAGCTAACGGGCCCTTGATCAGAACCGTTCGGTCACTGGACGACAAAGTTCGGCGACCGACTTTGCCCTCCCCGCAACATCAATGTCACACAAGGCTCGGACACAACGCATTACCCTTAAATGACGTCTGTTCCAGATGATAAACTTCTGCCGATCTGTCTCTTGCGGGTCCGGATCGTCAACGTCCAGATCATGCATAGTAATTTCGAGCACGTCGGATGACTTTCGGGACCACGGCAATTTGGTTCTGCATATCTATCACGTACATATCGCCAGCTTCTTCCGAATCGACTTCTTTCAGCCTCATCGGAGCAGAGACGGCAAATTACCTTTTGTTGTCATTTTGGTCTTGCTTGGCTCACCGTTGTCTCCTCATCAGCACTCGTACCATCCGGATCCGCTATAAAAACCTAATTGGCAGTTCTCGGAGAAGATAGGAGGTCAGCACTGGGATTCCATTTTGATTTTCACGTGCAGCATCTAAAGCTCTGGAGGGTCCTCATCACCCTGTCGTTCAGCAACTTTAATCCAGGAACCTTGCACTCTATCTCGTCAGTGTTCTGCCGGATCAATAGATTCGAATCTCCACATATGACAATACGACTTTTCTCTCGGGCAGCGAGCAGCTTCAAGCAGAGCAGCAGCCTATAGTGCAATAATAGGGAAGCTCCCAGAGGTGAAAAGAGATCGCTGCCACCTCCGATAACTCCCAACATTTCATTCAACGATACGGAGTGCGTCGACACTCCTTCCTGACGCATCAAAGTCAATACCAACCGTTCTTCATCCTGTCCGACAGATTCTGGATGTAGAGTGACAGATCGCCTTGGTTGATTTTGAGGGGATCCTATACTTTTGTTTCCTCTCTTCCAGATAATATAAATTTTCCTTTCGCGCTTGGTACACTTGATGACCTAAAAAAACAATCCAAACCCTCCAATAAGTCGTTAATAAAAGGCATTCGGGAAACCATTAACTTGGTCAGCCGAACCTATAGTCGATCCATGGCCACATTTCCGGGCCTTATTTCTTGATAATGATGACTATTGGTGATCCCCAAGGTGAGGAAAATAGTTTGGACGTTCGTGGTGGCAAGCGGCCCTTTAATCAGCTCCGTCAGCATTTAGCGGTGCTGAGGGGCTACCCGGAGGCCACGTTGAGCGATCGGTTAGGTATTGCCCACATCGGTATCATATATGTCTCCATGGGCAGCAAGGAAGTGTATCCGATTCAAACGTAGACCTTCGCTAGGAAGAGATCGTAGCATTGCCCGATCACAACTGTCGCCTCTTCCAGATGATTTGCGTGAGCTGCTCTATCTCCTCACGAAAGCTAACCTCTTCGTTTCCAGCTTGAAAATCCTCCTCCTTCATTACTTAGGCTATCTGGCTCACGACGTCTCGATAGACTGGTCGATATTTTTGTGTTTGTATACCCTCTTGGCCTCAATCTCCACTTCTATTTACTTCTCTTGGTCTTTTTCCAAAGGTTAAGTCGAAGCCCCTCACATTGTTCGGCGCGGATAGCGTTCTGACCAACTTTATCGGAATGGTTCCAGGCAGCTACTACTCTGCATATTTGCTTCCAGGGTCTCCCAACCATCTTTTAAAGACTCCTAATCAGCGTTCTGCATTCCTGACGACTCTATCCTAACCAGTTAGGCCACCTTTACCGACTTTTCTCCTGCCCGCGGATCAGCCATTTTTTTCTG
>CM047581.1:5515419-5530941 GCA_026184515.1 Peronosclerospora sorghi | reverse complement strand
ACCTTTACCGACTTTTCTCCTGCCCGCGGATCAGCCATTTTTTTCTGTGTGCGTGTGGGGATCACGAATCTGGTTCTTCACCATCGGCGACGTGGCTTACGCGAGTGACTCGTCATCTGATCAAATTAGTTGTCGACTAGTAAGATAAATTACATACCGTCGGGAACCGACAGTAACAACCCGGGCTGTTGAGGCACGTCTTCTCGATTAGCCACAAGTGCCCTAGCGTAATATCAGCAACTGATCAGATATCTTTGTCACTCGTATCGAATATGAGTAACTTCTTCCTTCAACGGATGTCGATACCCATTCCTCTTCACGGCTCGCTCACAATTTGTTTCGACGGTCACGAGAACAAAGCACCATAATTATTGACCTGTTCGCCTTCGTCGCCCTGAATTCTTCCAATGTCAGAAATTGTGTATGAACTCAAACAACAGATATCGTCCAGCTGGATGGATCTGGATTTTATCGGGCAGAGTCACCATTTCGTTTGAAAGTCTAGCCGAATACCGGTGGGCACCATGATGTTCATCCCCAAGATAGCCTTCTGCTCGGCCAGTGGCGCGACTCCAGCTCTGAAGTAATAAACCAGTGAACCTATCCATGTGATTTTGACGCAAGTTTGATCTCCAGTCTTTCTCCAATTCCAAAACATTCTTGTTTTTGGGTCTCGTCAATCTTACACCCGAACATATGAGCAAAGGTGGCGTCAACAATAGGAAGTTCGGCACCAGAATCAAATAAGCTCATGCTCCTTTCGGTATTAGCATTTCCACTTGTTGCTGCTGCTTGGAACATGTATCCGTGAGTGGTAATTCAGTATCCTGATGAATCCCTGGCAGCAAAGTTATCTCAATAAGGACATTTGACATCCGCACGTAAACGATTGACCAAGCAACCTCTAGAGCTGCTGCTGGACATCGACTCACATGATTGCAAAATTCATCTATACTGCAGGTTACCAATTCACATTCGTGCTTACCCCCCTATCCGAAATGTTATCGTTGGACCGCTAGATGAGCCAGATCAGACTAGTTTAACTTTTTTCCACAGAACTCCAGCATGTTTGGTCGGAACGCATCACTTTTTCATCATGTAAACGAGTTTCTCCGTTGGGAGCGTTTTCCTGCCGTGAACCTCCTTCTCAAGCTCAGAAACTGCTCGGTCGCGTGGCTTTTGCTTGAAGGTTTGTCTCTTCCAGAACCCGTCTCGACTAGTGTGCTTGCTGGATCTGCAATGGGTATATGGTGGTATTGGTCGGGAAGCTTTTCCGCTGGTCGACATTTGTGCCTGTTCCCCGAGGTCTTGCCCGAGTCTCCGCCGCAAATACATGGTGTAATGCTACGCTTGCTCCGTCTCTCCGCTAGATCCACTCACTTTGTTCGAGCCGAGCCAGAGCGACCACTTGGTACTGCAATGATCAGGGACCTTCCCTAATCGTAACGTTCCTTTGCTCGATAACTTCCTGAACGACAGCAATCAGAGGACCCCGATTTTCCCCCCTCAGATGGTTAACACCGAATATGATTGCAACGTCAGAGTTGACTTTATGAAGATAGCACAAGAGAGGCTCGATGAAGAGAACAAATAGCCCAGGAGAAACACGAGCGCCTTGGCGTACCTCTGCACCCAAACTAAAGTATTCCGACCGGGTATTGTGGATCCAAATTTGGACCAGTGTTCCATCGAAAAAGGTACCAATCCAGTTGCAAAAGTTGAGGCCGAATCCCCAGCTAATGAAGAGCATAGCCAGTGCTTGCCCAGTTGACATGGTCAAAAGCCTTGAAAAACGTCGAGCCAATAGCTCCGACAGGATAACGTTGGAACTGTGAAAATATTCGATATTACGGTTTGTTGGGATATGTATACTTTCATTTATAGCATTTATAATTGCCTACTATTAACAGATAAGGTAGTGTAGTTAACACTTTTAGTACCTATTAGTAGATACGGATAAGTAGTGTAGGATACACACAGATGGAGCATCGCTACAACTTCAACTCTTGTGCATATTGCATGTTAGGATCGATAATCACTCCTCAATACACATTCAAGTGAACAAGTCCCTGACTTGGTTACCTTCATGTACGGTCTGCGAACTGTCGTGGGGTGTTTTTTTTATCATCAACGGACTATGGATTGCGATAATATTCAACGAAGACGAATTCAGTATATTCAAGGTATTTTTAAACGACATCTACGACTCAAGTTTCTTTAATTATACGCAAGGAAGGACAATGAAGTATTTAGACAGGTTATGAGCTCAGAGATTCATGATGTTTTGTTTGACTAAAACCTCGAGGAAGAAAAATCGGAAGGGATAGGAGCCGAGGAATGAGGATTTTGGAAATGTTCCAAAAAGTCTGTAACAGACTCGACAAACTGGAGAATTTGAGGGGCGCTCAAGACGGGAACAACTTTGGCTTCAACAACTCGATGAGGATTGGCATTCGGATGCGATTGGCGTCGCTTGAGAACACGCCGGAACGAAAGGTCAATGCTCAAGCTGGTTATAATAACCAAAATTTCGGAATTGGTTCACCAATGCAAAATCGACTACACGAGCTCAGAACGCCCTCCGCAAAAGAGTGTAAGCTGTCTACAAAAGGGTTTTCGACGGTACGCGGTGTACCGGGGGTTAGGATCTGGTTTAAGGAATGGGGAACAAGATTTATCCTACAATTTCGGTTGCTGAGTCGGAATGTGGATTAGATAGAGCGAGGACCTAAAGGTTTTTCTCCTGGGACACTGTCTTAGTGTAACAGCCGAGAGATACTACAACAGGTACGTTGACACGTGGTAGAACTAGTCTCCTACGTTGGCTCATTTGATGAACAAAATTCTTAATGCATTCCACACGTCCATCATATATGATCATTCTATGAAGATCTTCACAAGCCGGAAAAATCCAACACGGTCGTGAAATGAGCACTATATATATAGTTGCCATTTCAGAAGCCGTGGGCGGTAGAGAGCCACTTGTGTTAGCCAATATGGTCCCTTATGCATCGCCGGATTTAAAAAAAGTTCTAATAGCGAAGTTGGACCAAGAGTTCGTACCATTGCGCCATGATGAGGAGTTGTGCCAATTTTTAAAAGCAGTGAAGGACTAAACACAAACGTTAAAACCTTTTGGTGATGATTCAGTAAATTTAATCGAGGAAAAAGAAAATCCCATCAAGTTCTACGGATGTGGAAAAGTTAGCCACATCCGTTCAAAAGGTCCCAAGAAGGCCAACAAAAAGGTGGATTTCTCGCTAACTATAGCGACAAATTGGCCGGTTTTGATCAGAGTAGTTGGGGTTTGGACAGCGGTGCTAGCATTCACCTTGTCAATGACTCAAAATACCTGCTTGAGTACGAAGGTATTAACGGCGACTGTTATCAGGCTGATGGCAAAAGATAAAAGTTTTGAAGAAAGGATGGATCAAGATCCAACTGGTTTCGAGTAGAAAATCTACACGATACGTGTTGATAACATGTTTTACGTGGAAAACCTATCAAAAAACATCCTGTCTACGATATTCTGGAGGAAAAAGGGAGTGGAATGGCGTATTCCAAGGGCAACAGAATTATGTTGCATATGGCCACCCGAAATCCGATTTTGACATTCAAAAAACCAAAAAGGTATGGAGAATAACGGTTAGCAATATCATTGATGATGAATCGAAGTTTCAAAGTTTTCGTTGTCATGGAAGAACTGACTCGGAGTCGGTTCGGAAATTGGATGTCCAAAATGAGTCGACAATGCAATTTCATGCTAGGCTTAGGTATCTGAATTACGATTTCGTGAACGTTTAGCCAAAGACCATCAAGTGCGATCTAGCTTACTGATCACAAACGGATGAATTGTTTGACCTGTTCCCAGGGAAAGCAAACGAAAATTCTGCCAAGGACAGTGGTTCAAATGCCCCAATTGATGGAGTTGGTGGCGTAATTTGCTCCGATTTAAAGGGCCTATTACGCCGAATGATCGCTTGGGCAATAGCTATATGATTAACTTTGGGAAATGATATTTACAGCCACACGTTTTGTTATTTAACGCCACATTTTTTTTCCATTTCAGTGCATATAAAACGCAGTTTCAGCATACCGCTATGAGAAACGCACAGAAACTACTTCGCGAGACCTTTTCCTCCAAGGATCACATAATCAACCGGCTTAAGCAGCACTTGTAGTGCAGGGGACCAGGCTGTCCATCGAGCGATCCGATACCAGGAGGGTTGTCCTCAAGTGCTACTTTGTTGGCCCCTACCAAAATACTAGAACCAGGCGGAGTGTTGAGGAGACGAGGTAGACCAGGAGGAAGCACGTCTACTAGAAGGGAACCATCCTCGTTTGAATACGTGGAGAAATAACGATCGAGGACGCGATGCGGTTGCTGTGGTGAAGTGGGACATAACATCAGGAAGTGTTCCAGGAATCAATAAATGGCCAGACTGGGAGCTGATTGTAAGGGTGTACTCGAGCTGAAGATACGGACGCTCATAATAATGCGCGCAAGGGATTGGACGAGTTGAATTGCGTTCTGCTGGTTAATTGGCAAAAGTGGGCGGTAAATAACAAAAAGTGTGGCGGTAAATATCATTTACCTTAACTTTGTAGATCATAAATTTAACTACGGGACTTTCCACTAGTTCCATGAAAAGTAACGTAATAATCCAACACAAACTTTAGTAATGACATTCTCGACAGAATTTTTTAACCCTTGGGCTCATAACCTGTAGAAAAGTCTTGTGACCCCAGAAAAGGTTTTATACTACCTGGTCTGACAGTTTTGACCGATCAGGATATAGCGTGAAAAGGGGTAAGTCAGCGACTGACTGCCGCGTGGCGAAAGTCCTCACTTGAGCTGTTCTTATAAAAAAAGGAAAATTATATTATATAAAGTAACAAATTCAAATATAACAATATTAAAAGTTAAACTTGAATTCTAATTTGAAAATCATATGCACATTTCAGCCAATGGAGTTTCATCTTCGTGAACTTCCATTTTAGCCAAAACTTCCAACATTGCTACGTATGATTTCAACAGAACGGAAAAAAGATCTTGACGACGACCCTGGTCAGATACATGATTAGTGGCTCGAGTCAAAGTCAAACGTGAAGGAGCCTTGTCCATCTGAATCTGATCACCACCGATCGAGTTGATCTCGTCTTGATCAGCTACAGATCCGGATTAATGGATTCGTGAGTTGTTGTTTTGGTTATTTGTATGACAAAGTGGATGAGAGAAAGTGATTATATGTGGATTAGTATTCAGTACACTTATCCAAATGGATCAAAGAACAGATCTACTCTCCATTGATCTTCCTTGACAGGATAAATTCACTGATACTCGTCCAGTCCGTACCAGCACGACTGCGCCGCTGACTACCGGGATTATCCTCGAGACCAGCATCGTTGTTCAGGACTGAACGGAAGTGGTGGGTAGACTCCCAGAGAGCCCGTCAATATTTGCTGTAGAGGCCTGATGCCGCTGTTGGTACTCTTTAAACCAACCTTGATTTTCGTGGAATCTGATCGGGTGACGGTAATGGCAAGTGCTTCCCATGCCGGGTTTCCATGAAGGCTTGCAACCATGGGAAGACCACAGATCAAGAGATTGGGTTCGCTCGGAATCATCTCGCGTGGATAAGGTCGACGCATGACAACAGCTGCCTCAATCATGGAAGGCGAGATTTCCCGATAAATTTGGATAAAGAAAACTACCAGTTATTTGTGCAAAGGAGGATATTCCACCCGTATCCTCACTCTCCTCATGTCATAAAACCAACCCAAAATCTCCATATTACCTTAGCTCCGTAATTAGCTCGATCATACTCTCAAAAAAGCTGACACTTCTGAACTCCGTAAACGGTCGATCATCCACGCAAACACCTGATGCCTCCTTTTCCATAATCATTCTTCGTGGCACATATTGTTTATCAGAGCTTAATGTGTTAGACTGAGTTATTTGGTTCTTTCCGACTCAGTATTACGTGTACCGATTCTTGCTTACAAGGGGAGTTGAGATCGCTAACAGTGACCCACAGTTTATGTCAGCTTCATGGGCTCAATAATGCGTTTTTTTCGCCCAGTGTGACAATCTTCTCCACTTCATACTTGTTTGGAGACCTTTCTTCCTATCTTCCAATGAGACCGCTTCATCAAAATTTAAGCGATCTGCAGGGTCCGTAGCCAGAGAAGTCTTTGGTTGATCTGGGAATTTCTTAACGAGCTTATGATTTGACAAGTGCACGACAGGAAATTGAATAGGATGTACCCGGGATGATCACCTTGGCCCCATTGCTCTCAACCAACAACCCGTTCATGCCACATGTGGGCTAGGTTGCTCGCATATCTCGGTTTAATACGGTCCAAGTACAACAAGACTTTCCATTCTAACACGATCAGGTCTGTGGATACCTGATTATTATAGTGATCTTCTTTTTTCTTTTCGCATGTCTGGGACAGTTTTTTGTTCGTGACTTCATACCTGTTCGTACAGCTTCTAGACGAGATATGTAGCCGGTGCGTATACGCACGGTGCGGCTAGCGCACAGAGGAAGACTCTTCCTTAAAGCGGTAGCTACCGCTACTTAGCCGATACGCCCTTTTAAAGGGCTTAGTAGGAGAGTTATCCTACTCGGGGCCAAGATTCTCGGGTTAGTTTACGACTTAGCCTTAACGGCTGTATTCCCTTTACGGGATGTAAGTAAAGGGAGGGCTCCCTCTTACCTACGACACTCACTGCGCGTGCGACCGGTCGAGGTCGCACGTCCGCAAAATAGAGTGAGATGTAAACTGAATATATTTAATATTTAATTATCCTAAATTAATTTAAACTAATATAAACTATATGTAATACTAAGTAGAATATTCCTAATTCGTACCTAGCTAAAATGTAGTGTACACACCTGTGTACTGACACGTGGATGGCTGACACACCACCACACCAAGGACCCCTGCCCTGATTGGTTAAAATAACCTAAGGTTAAAAAACTTTCAAACCGGCCAAAACTGACCTCAACTGTGGTGTACTCATGTACACCAACACTCAATCTAACCCGAATGTAACCCCGTTACATCCTCCCCCATCAAGACTATTGCTTACGCAATAATCAAAATCTTGTTGGAGAACTCCAACGCCAATACCTCTGGCTGTCCATTGTACACCTTCAGCGGTGCTATGGACGCAAACTATTCCGACAACTCGGAAGTGGACGCCCTAGGGGAGCTCTCTCCAACGGCTGGCCATGTTGATATCGCCGAACGGCGCTATCAGTCATCCAACCCATTCCCCACACGTGGGGAAAACGCACTAACTCGTGCGCCACCGTTACCCGCTAGGAGTGATACCTCCAGGTTGCCACAGGCAACCACCACCAATGAACCGTCCTTGGTTCAAGAGGACCGACGTGCCGGACGGGCACGGAAGGGACCTCGCGACCCTCAAAAGAGGGCTAAGAACGCGGTCAAGAGGTATTTAGCCTCCTATACCCCTGGTCCAGCGGCTATACTGCCAAGTGAAATTGCGCATCGGAACCAACTCCGGGCCCGACTACTAACGCCCAAACATTATTCCGTTAAGTCCTACCGGACGCGCCTCGGGAAGAAGGCACGCGGTGTCCTCGTGGATATTATCAGCGAGATTCCCCTTGTTCTCCTGAGGGACGAAAGCATCGAAGACGCAGAACAGGCGTTCCGCGCCTGGGCGGAAGGGGAGAAACGCCTCCCCAGTTTCGATGCGCTGTACAACAGCTTTTCCGAACACGACGTTCGGGTCGAGAGGGCGCTACGCTTGGCCTATGCTCAGGCCAAAGCGCAAGGGCAATTACATGCCTCCTATTATACGCGCTCTGCTCTCGATGTGGTGCCGGAGAGCAATTCAAGCTCTTCATCTGCCTCCGGCGAACTCCCAGCTACTGGGAGTGAAGGGGCTTCTTCAGCCCCTTTGGTCGTTGACTCTCAGTGGGATTCTCCCACTCAAAAGCGTCAACGACGTCGCGGCAATCCTGCCGCAGGGGAGTCTCGTACTCCCACGAGCTCTGGGAATGTGGATACACTTTCCACTTCACCAGGTACTGGGTCTCACCCCGGTGATGGCGTCGTGCCATCAGGCGTTCCACATGGTAATGTGGAGTACCCTCCGTATCGAGCACTGGAGGAGGGGGCCGCGCTATTGCGGCGTTACTTCCACGAGCGCTGTTATCGGCACAGCCGTCGCATCCAAGATGCTCAGGAGGGACTCCGCAACGAAGGGAATGCGAATGAGCGCATCGAGGGGCGGCTTGCCTCTCTCGAGTCTCTCGTTGCGGAGCTTCAGGGTCGTATTTCAACCCTGTCGGAGATGTTCCGACCTGTCGCGCCTTTTGGCTATCCGGTTTCTCACCCTCCTCCGAGAGGGGACCCGCCTCCGGGTTCTGGTATGGCTTAAGCATACCCACATAAAAGGTTGGATGCGTACTCATCGCCTTCGGGATGTCTAAGGTGTACGACAAGCCCTTTCGGGCTAATACCTTAAAGGGCCCCACAAACCTGGGGCGCAGTTTATTGCGCAACACATTTGAAACTGCATGTGTAGGAAGATTTTTAGCGTTTAATAAAACACTTTCTCCTACTTTGTACACCTTTTCGTTACGCCGCCCCTTACGGTCAGCTTGCTCCTTCTTCTTGTCTTGGCTTTCCGCCATGGCATCGCAGACGTGTCGTAAGACACTAAGGCGCGTCGATAAAAACTTATCGATGTGCTTTCGCACAGATACAGGGCTGACATCGGGGAATCCTCCCCCCTCAAGCCCTGGGCCACACACACGTGGCGTCAACGGAACCCTCGGATTCACCAATCCGTTCACGTAAAACGGGGTAAACCCCTTAGATGCATGTACCGAATTGTTGATAGCAACTTCAACCATCGGAAGCATCTCACTCCAGCTCTTTGGAGAATCCGGACATAAACTCCGGATAATATCCTCCACAACGCGATTAACGCGTTCCGTCTGACCGTACGTCTGCGGATGATCCGCAGTGGACATGAGGAGCTTGGTGCCTAGCACCTTAAACAACGCTCCCCAGAATTGTCCCGTAAAACGGGGATCCCGATCCGACACAACGGAATCGGGTAGACCATGTTGTCGAAAGACACGGTCTAGGAACACTTTCGCTGTTCCTTGTCCATCTATGGACTCTGGCACCGCCGCCAGGTGAGCCATCTTGCTCAAACGGTCTACAAAGACCAATATGCCGGTGTTCCCGGTCGTATCCTTCATAAAACCGAAGATAAAATCCGTGCTAATGGATTTCCAACACTCCGTTGGAACCGATAAGCTCGCCAAAGGCGCATCTGAACTCGCATAGGGTTTAACCCTATGACACATCTAACAGGTGAGTATATACGCACCGACCCACTTATACATATTGGGCCACCAATAAAAAGCGTTTAAAGCGCTGTAGGTCTTATCCCGACCTAAATGACCCCCGGTAGGGGCGTCATGTGCCTCAAAGAGGACTCTATACTTCAGTTCCTCATCATGAGGAACTACCACCCGCGGAGTGTCCTCCGCGCTCGTGCTATAAAATAGCAGACCGTCACAGTACCTGTAACGGTGTAAACGAGCTTTAGCTCGACTTGACAGGGTTGGCTCAGACGAGCCGAGACCCTTTTCACCTAACGCGCTGATTAGCGCGTACACTGTGGGTCTTTCTCATACGCCTGGCGTATGAGATCCACCACAGATGTTGTGACGAATGTCGCGTGAGCGAGCTCGTAATCGGGACGACGCGACGACGCGTCTGCAAGCACGTTTTGCTTGCCAGGTTTATACTTAACCTCAAAGTTGTACTCCGCAAAGAAGGAGAGCCAACGGGCCATCCGTTGCGAGAGATGAGGCGACTTTGTCGCTGTCCTTAAGGACGCGTGGTCAGTATAAACCACGAACGGCTTTGAGCCGAGTAGGCGAACCCTAAATTTGACAAGGACATACTTCATTGCAAGTAGCTCCTTTTCATGAACGGGATAATTCCGTTCCGCAGCTATAAGCTGCCTCGACTCAAACGCGATCACGCGTTCCCTTCCTGCATCGTCTGCTTGTAACAAAGCACATCCGATTGCGAAATCGGAGGCGTCGCAGACGACACTAAATGGTTTCCCAGATTCTGGGAGAGAAAGAACGGGAGCTTTTAACAAGCTCCCCTTAACCGCTTCAAAAGCGTTTTGGAGTTTGGTTTCCCAACACCAATCAACATCCTTCTTAAGAAGGTCGTTCAATGGTTTCGCCATTTCAGCGTAGTTCTCGCTGTATTTGTGGAGATAGTTGGCTAATCCAAACCACTTCCGTAAATATCTAAGATTTACAGGCGAAGGCCACTCCACAATGGCTTTCACCTTCGCGGGATCCGCCCGCACTCCATCCTTACCGATGAATCATCCGAGGAAAGGAATTTCCTCAGCACCAAAGATACACTTGGATGCGTTTGCATATAACTTATGCTCTCGCATACATTCGAGCACTGCTCGAAGGTGTATTAGATGCGTCTGAACATCAGACGAGTCGCCTTCCGCACGACTATGGACGAATATATCGTCGAAGTACGTCTGAGCGTACTTCCTATGAGGGCGGAAGAGTTGAGTCACCAAGCGATTGAAAGTCGCTGGTGCATTTGAAAGCCCTTGTGGCATAACAAGCCACTCCCACAGCATGCCACTAGGCGTGCTAACCGCTGTAAGCGGAATATCGGACGCTTGCATGAGCACCTGATAATACCCGTCCACCAGATCCAAGGCAATGTACACAGTACAGCCTGCCATATTGTTCTGGAGGAAATCCTTCCGAGTAATTGGAGTTTGCATGGGTACAGTAGCTGCATTCAGCTTGTTGTACGCATGCACAATGCGCCACTTTCCGTTCGGTTTCCGAACACAAAAGTGGGAGATGAATGGGGAGAATTACTCTCCCGTACCATCTCTGCCTCTTTTTCCCCCTTGAAGAATGCGTCGATGACGTCGCATTGCCACTAGGGGAGAGGCCACTGCCTAGTGACGCAGTACTTGGTTCCAGGAACCAAATCAATTTCATGTCGGACTCCCCGATTCGGTGGTAACCCCATCGGCAGGTTGTCACTAATGACATCTCCAAATTCCTTCAACAAGGAATGATAAGGGTCCTCAGGATCCGCAAGGATATTGAGGCCGCTTCGGGCATTCAATGCCTGTTTGGTTTGAACCAAAACTGACTCGTCCATCGTGGATGAGGAGTTTAACTCCTCTTCCGGACGCAACACGACAATCTCGTCGAGTTCACCTGCTTTCACAGCAGTCTCAAACTCGTTGAAGGACATCTCCTCCAACAACAAGGACATCTCCTCCAACGACAACAGTTTGCCTACCCCAGGAAACCGTTCTAGGCTTACGCCTTTTGTGATAACATCTGTCACACTATTCAGCATCCGATAGGACTGCTGACTTCTGGCCTCGGGACTCATCCCGAGACCCAGATGGGGGGAGTCAATTGCCCCATCTATTGGAAGCGCCACGCGCCTATCCACAGAGGTCTCTACCTCTGTGGTGGAGTCAAGTTCGAAATAGAATACATTTGTATCGACAACCTGACCACCACCATCGTGCCCAGCCTTCCAACTTACGGGGGGGGGGTACCCCGTGGACCTCCATTCGAAATCTGGTCCGATCGTCCGCTGCTGGCAGACGACCGGTCATCATCCAAAGACACTTGGTCCGATTCACTTAAGTTCATCTCACCTTGTGTACCCGATGCAATGGGCTAGTTACACACTCGGTGGATTGGGATCGCAGATCGATCTGATTCGGTCTTGAATATGAGACCGTGCTGGCTAGGTGTACCTAGGGCGGAACTCTTCACCCCAGGTACGTACAGACCAGAAACACTTCCAAAAGATAAATTCCAATAGGTCGATCGTCTAAACGATCTAGACCTGACCAATACGAAATAATAGAGGGTAGACCAATCAACCGGTCTAGCCCCTGACCAATATGAGAGAAGACCAAATCCGATCTAAGCTCCAACCAATGTTACAATAAACCAATATGTCCACGTAAAGACCCAATATGCCCGTGAAACTCCACAAACTATATCTCCACGTAAAGACCAATCCAGTGAATAGCACGTTCCAAACGTATTTGAGTCAAAGTGTCGAGATCGCCAAATCGTACTCCCGTCGAGGGACTTCCGGTGGCCAAAGTGCGCGTGCGGTGCGTCCAGACCGGGTATAATAGGCGAGAGGGGATAATTCAACCCTCTGCCCCCAAACACTTTGCGGCGGGCGGAGGCGACTAGTGTACGTGAAAAGAATAACCGTGACCCCTTGCTGCGGTGTAGACCAAGACCAGAAGAGGTTTTTGCCACTTATTCCTAGACCAAAAGACTTTTACTTGGAAAATCCGCAACCAAAAGACTTCTACTTGGAAAAATCGCAACTAACCAATAATACTACCTCCCTATGGTCCCTAATGTACCCACACAAAATTATGTAAAATACCCAATGTCAGGTGACTCACCCAAGACCTGCGTTCTTGATACTCCTTGAATCTGATAGGCTAAGAAGCCCCCCTTGTGTAGACCAATCGGAAACTCGATCAACTGCCTTGACCAAAAGTGACCAAATTTGTGGTACACTTCACCACATCCGCCCCTGAGTCCGACCGTGTCGCACAACGATAACGGTCTGACTCACCCATCACTCGACCAACTGGACCTTGGTCACTCACACTTCTTCCCCATTGACCAAACATCTTCTACACCTGCGTCAGGTACTGACTTTACTGCACTTGATCTTCTTATGCTTCCCTTTGACGCTTGTTCTTGTTGTTCTTGCAGAAACTCTATGCGCCGAGTCGCCCCACCTTGCTTCGCCTGTCCGGTCGGCTCGGTCTGACCTCCCACGTAACTCTCGTGCACTTCAAACATCGGAAGGGCGTCAGACTGCAGCCGACACGCAGATGCAGGATATGCTTGCAGAAAACATGCGTCTCAGGACCCAGGTGGCCCACCAGGCAACACGAGGTGCGCATATTTGGTCTTCGTCTTGTACTTGTCTTATCCCTCGTTTGTATTCAGCTCTCATCCCTCCCAGCGTCGTCAAGGCAATAAGTGCCTTGCTTGATGCCGATAGGCAGTCCGACAATCATGTTGACCAGCTTCAACCAATTTTATAGGAGCTGGTAAGCGCGCGTCATGAGCTGTCCCGTCTGGAGGCTCATCAGTCCCATCTCCGGGATCAACTTGCACTTGTTCGCCAGCAGCTGGACGGACAGTTTGACGCGACCTCACTGCGCATGCAAGGCGACGACTTCGCGCGACGCATTGCCGAGCTTCAGATTTCAATTCAAGACCAGACCGGGAAGGTCCGGTCTTATCAAGACAAGTCAGACGCTTGGATGCTAGAGTAAGGTAATCGTCAGGTGGCACTAGACCAGTGCCGCCAGCGCTTGATGAACTTGCTGCATCCGTGTTCGGCTGCTTCCTCCAGCATAGATTGGTCTGCGTCGGCAACCTTAGTCGCCTCGGAGCAAGACCAAGACCGCTTGCAGCAGGACCAAGACCGACATCGTTCATTGTCTGATATTCAGCAGCCCGAAATTGCACAAAAATCGAAGAAGCGCGCGGACGCGCCGGGTAGCTCGAGGGCGCGGGGCACTGCGCGCGGACCCAGACTCGGGGGGAAGCGTGCAGTGCCTCATAAACGAGCCAAGATACAGGCGCTTCTTATGGACTCGGACTCGGACGAAATCTACAGCCCCTCGGAAAGTCGAGCGCCCTCGCGCCGTACTGCAAATCGCACCAAGCACACAGGGGTCTCGTCCGAGAAGGACTCCAGTGAAGGGTCTTGCGATTCCGAGTTTATGGTCGCCATCCAGTCCAAGTCACGAACGAATTTACGTGAAAGTTTCATCCAAGTGGCGTCGACATTGGGGTCAGAACAGAAGACCGGTTTGCCAAGCGACGCCACACCAGTATCGACATCAGCGAAGCCGGCGCCTTCGGTTCTCCCCGGGACATCCGAGCTTCACAAGTACGCTCTACTGAAGAACATGGCGGTTGACACCAGCTCCCTTCCGCCGCGGACGTTTGAAATCACTTTGCCGTGGTCGTCGGGGCAAATCGGCTGTTTGCGCCGGTCTACCCTGACCAAGCAGCTTCTGGCCCGGTCTTTCTCTCGCCCGGACCCCTGGCTTTTTCCACCGGCCAAGAAAACCCTTGCCGCGTCTGCATGTAGGGCGGACTTGATTACGTCGGCGCAGATCTCCCGCCTATACGGCGATGAACCATGGAAAATTTTCGAACACCCCAAGATAGGACTTGTGTTCCACTTGACTCCGTGGATCGGCACTTTGCTAGTCCAATTTCAACAAGATCCACGGCCAAGCAATTTGGGAAGCGTCCCACTACTTGATGCTTCCCCCATACCGGGTGCGACAAGATCCGGGCCTGGCGACGTTCCAGAGCCAGCGCAAGCGACGTCGAATTCGGGCGGGCGAGGCTTGGCAGTCCCTGTGCCAGTACATTTTGGACGGGATGCGAGCCCTCGAGTGTGACGTCGACGTGTTCTTGTACCCGGTGTTTCTCCACATGCCGAGGCGTCGCGTTGAGAAGACCATACTGCTGGCCGACGACGGCATATGGTACCCCGGTCTTGATTGCGCTGATCCGGTCGCGGACCTCAAGGATGCTTTGGTCCAGATTGACCGGAAGGACCCCTGGCGTAACCAGTTTCAGGATCAAGTGGAACATCATCCGTCAATGGCCATCGGCCGTCTATGGGGCGATAGCAAGTGAAGTCGCAGGTAGTCGACCAGATAACTCGTAATACATGTCATCATTTCTTTTTCATATGCCCGATCGTCAAATCACTTGAACTAATTTTACCACTCTCTCCATAGTTGCACCGAACACGTTATCGTAAACAGTTCCACCCCCATCACGAAAAATAGTCATCACATTCGTCATTCCGCTACTCCAATTCGTCACAATTTCACATCAACTCTGGACCTTCCACATCTTTTCACCGGTCTAGACCGACCGATGCTACTGCGTGTCTTGGTCTTGGTCTTCATGAGTCTGCATCACTGCGAAGCGATTACGACTGACTCGTTCTCGTTCAAACTCTCGTAGAAGAGCCCCACAATTCAAGTCGAGCTCGTCGACCCAAGTTGATTCATCATGGTCCTTCCATCGGACCAGGTACTCTTGGTGAGTCCGACCGAACCTGGTCTTCTTGGTCGACCTAACATCTAAGTCCTTCTCCACTTCAAACTCGTCTTCCTCTAATGGTCGTTCCCAACTGTCCTCCGGCAGTAACGCTTCATAGAAATCAAATCTTTTTTCTTCGTCTACCAGACAGGGAGTTTTGGGTCGATCAGGAAATTCTCGGACCAGCTTCAACTTGGACACATGCACGATCGGGAAGACCTTGTAATCTGTACCAGTTGCTACTAGACGGGAAGCGTGCTCACCAATCAGCTCGGAAACACGGAAAGGGCCGTGACACATGTGATCCAGCTTC
>CM047581.1:5484325-5501526 GCA_026184515.1 Peronosclerospora sorghi | reverse complement strand
CGCCTCGCGCTTAACCACAGGGGTCTCTACCCCTACCACTGGAGTCGCCTCACAGTAATCCACCTCTGCCACTGGCAACTCACCAGTCTCACCGTTAACGGCGTGGGGATTAACCGCCGAATCCCCCTCGTTAAGGAACTCTTCCTTAACGTCATTGGGAATGATCATTTCAGATATCTTAATATCTGGCATCTCACGCCAGAATCGCTTTTGCGATCGAGCAAAGGTGGGTTCATGACTCGCCAATGCTTCACCCGATCGCGGGTGCGTTGAGCCAATGGATTTATACTTCCAGTCTATCCATAGATCGTGGCGTTCCCGCCACTTCATGCCCAGAATGAGGTCATACCTCGAGTCCAAATCCAGGACTAGGCAACGTTCTAAGCTGTCGAAGTCTGCAAACTTCAGCTTAAGGTCAATCGATACCTTGGGTACAGAAACATGTACGACCGTCGCAAGACGGACTGTGACAACGTCACGAGAACGTGCCTCTAGGGCCTCGGCATACAGCCGACTCTTCTCTACAGAAGCCCGTCTGACATAATTGTCAGACGCTCCAGCCAGAGTCTATCAAGACTCTCCAAGGCTTATCAAAGCCTTTCACGTCCGCAAGGACTACCATCAAACCTGGCTGGTACACCAACTCGGTGCTAGAAAGCACCGCTTCCCTCGGGGATTTGTGCTTTCGTCCCCTACCTTGGGGCTTAAGCACTGAGGGGTCCCCCAGTAGGGCGACCCGCACCTACTGGGAGCCGTCGTTTCCCGACGGCTTGTACAAGGGCTTTTTCCCCACCCTTGGTCCCTTGTAGCGAGTGTCTCGCTGGGGATTTTTCGGACATCTCTTCCTCAGATGATCCGTGCTTCCGCACAGGAAGCATCTCAGCGGCCCATGGCACTGCAACATAGATAAGAGCTCTGCCTCGAAGCTCTGTGAAAAAGAGTCAGAATTACCCTTAGCGGGAGGTTTCTCCTCCGCTTCGACCTGACTCAGGTCCATGGGTTCGGGACCCACCTTAGAGGAACGGAAGTTCCTCTCGGCGTTAAACGTCATCTTGAACGCCTCCTCCAGTGATTGGGGTCGGCATCGGAACAATTCCGAACGTGCTGGCCCTTCTCTCAGGCCTCACATGAAGACGGGGAGGGACACATCGTCCGAATACGCTTTCGCGTACATCCCTGCCAACAGGGTCTTAAGCTCCTGGATATAAATCTCCAGGTCCTTAGTGCCTTGACGGCACCTCAGAAACGCCAGTTGATTCTGGAAAACTAGATCAGGCGTTGCGTACATGTCCATGAGCTTCTGCTTAAGGACCTTCCATGTTGGGAACACGTCCGTGACTGACTCCGAACACGTAAACGCCCATGTACGGGCTTTGCCCGTAAGATGGGTCAATGCAAGTCCCACTTGCAAGTGATCAGCGGTCATATTCGCTGTGTCGAAGGCCGTTTTGACCTCTCGCAACCACACGTAAAGGTTGTCACCCTTCTCTCCGGTGAACTCCTTTATATTAAACGATAATGGAGGGCGCACCCCCGTGGAATGACCTCCACTACAACTCGCCTCATGAGCGATGAGGGCATTTACCGTTGCCTTTACGGTCTCATGTCCCTGCTCCACTAGGAGCTTCATGCCTTCTTCCCCCGTTAAGGGTAACAGCCTTTTAAAGGCTTCCTGCTGGACGAGGGTAAAACTATCCCAATCGCCCTGATTCATCCTTTGCAGAGGATGCTTAGTCTACCAACACAGGTGTTGGATTGACTACAAGTGCTACCAGATGTAGCCGGTGCGTATACGCACGGTGCGGCTAGCGCACAGAGGAAGACTCTTCCTTAAAGCGGTAGCTACCGCTAGTTAGCCGATACGCCCTTGTAAAGGGCTTAGTAGGAGATTTCTCCTACTCGGGGCCAAGATTCCCGGGTTAGTTTACGACTTAGCCTTAACGGCTGTATTACCTTTACGGGATGTAAGTAAAGGGAGGTCTCCCTCTTACCTATGACACTCACTGCACGCGCGACCGGTCGAGGTCGCACGTCCGCAAAATAGAGTGAAATGTAAACTGAATATATTTAATATGTAATTAGCCTAAATTAATTTAAACTAATATAAACTATATGTAATACTAAGTAGAATATTCCTAATTCGTACCTAGCTAAAATGTAGTGTACACACCTGTGTACTGATACATGGATGGATGACACACCACCACACCAAGGGCCCCTGCCCTGATTGGTTAAAATAACCAAAGGTTCAAAACCTTTCAAACCGGCCAATACTGACCTCAACCGTGGTGTACTCATGTACACCAACATTCAAGGTAACCCTAATGTAACCCCGTTACAAGATACCTCCATCTGTGAGCATTCCGGTCTCGTCCCGGTGTGAAACCCATGGGGACGGCTTATGCCAAGATTAATCGAGATACGCGAGGTAAAACGTGTTATTATCAAGCGCTCTTGGGTTTGTTTGCTGATCAGGTCACGTGGGCGTCACCGAAGACGAAAATATTACCCACTGGGACCCGTTTGCCGTTTACTCGATACGTGACACACCGAGCCAATGATTTTGGTAGGTTCATCCCGTAGAAGTGGAAAAAAGATTTTTCGATATCATCCAATCTAAGATTTCCGAACGTAGGTTTGCCAAGAGAAGAGAGGAGAGACCACATGTCTGAATGAAAGAAGATTAGGAACTGAGCACTAGCTACTCCTAGCTACTTAATCCAAGGAGAATACCAAGACACAAAAACATAACCTGAACGATCAATTACATGTTCAAATTATACATTATCACATCTGAAAAGGTGATTAGCTGCCAACTGTAAACGACTATAGTGTAACTAGCACCAAAATTTACAAAAAACTTTACCACAATAGCCAGTTAGGAATCATTCTGTTTTTGAGTGGCTCACAAGGACCGGATGAATAAGAGTAAACTATTTCATTTGATTGTCACGTTTCCTTTGCTACGATAGTATCGAGAAACGCCCCATCCCGCAACAGTTTGTCAGTCAACTCCATAGAACAGATTTATAATTTTATCTATTGAATATCAACCATGAGTATTAGCGAGATTCGGGTAGAGTTAGCGCACTTTGCGTTTGGAGACCGCCAGATCGGCAACTTCAAGTTATCGATTGTAAAAATCACCATGAGTAAGAGTGTTGGAAATATTCGAAATTACGGTTTGTGTGTATATGTATATTTTCATTTAGGGCTCCCTTCCACACACACCGGGGGGCACTCGGGTAGACTAGTATACTAAAGTGTACTAGAATGACACGGGAATCGACTAGTCATCATTGTCAAACCACTCCTGATAGTCTACTTAGATGTCTACTAGTATAGACTACTGTAGTCGACCAATACTCCCGTACCCCGGTGTGTGTGCAAGGGCGCCCATAAGTTAGAGCTAATGACCGTAGCCTTAGCCTTCGAAAGTGACGATGGCTCGCGATCTATTAAAGCTAAAGTGCAAGTGAATGAAAGCGATGGTGTATCCGTAGAAGATAATTATATTTGTGAGTACAACGCACCGTCGAGCAGCTCCGTCTTAGTGCCTACAAGAAAATTACTCTCCAGTTTCCCGATTCGCTATTGCCAAATGCTCCTTTAGTTCAGCAGAAATTAAAAGAAGAGCTAGTTGTGCTTTGCACATCCGGGATGTGTAGAAATGGGGGGAGGTAAACTAAGAAGTAGGGGGGGGGTCGATTTAACAATCCCCTTCGTTTATTATATTATTAACTACTAGTCTACCCGAGTGAACCCCGCCCCCTCCCCCGGTGTGTGTGGAAGGGCACCCTTTCATTTATGAGATAACGTCTAATATGCCCCTGTTTTGGCCCAAAAATTCTAAAATGCCCCTCTTCTTAAAAAAATCCTAAAATGACCCTGTTTTTGCGGTGCCCTCCAATCGCTAAATTTAAGGCGACTATTTAATGAAACATTAGCTTGCCAATTATCTCTAAGTTTGAATGTCGGTATTACAGGGGTATATTAGACGTTATCTCTAGAATTTTTGGGCCGAAAATGGGGCATATTAGACGATATCTCATATTTAATAAACTCCAGCGAAACATTGAGGGAAATTGGAACAAAATTTTGCATGATGATAAAGTATCGCAAGTGTAACCTCAACAGCTCAATAAGAGGATGAGACATCGAGGAAACCGGAAATTCATGAATTCGTTGCTCACTTGTGCTTAATAGATACCGGACCGAATCTCCCTGATTATGCATCCAGTGGTATCCAAGGAATGCGCCCAAGAAGCAAACGAACCGCTGGATAAAAGCAATACCGAAACTTAGCCGGTTCAGGCGCCTCCTACAGAAGAAGTTTTCACAACGGGCTCGGTGTTACTGCAGAATACTTTAGTCTCGTGCCCAGTGAATACAACCAAACCGGTGACAGAGCCTGTATTTCGGAGCACACAGCTCCACTAGAGCATCTGCTTTGCAGTAACTGGCATGCGCACGCACGCACACAAGACCATCTCCAGTCGCGTCGCTTCTGCCTGCAACAGATCGGTATTAAACTTCTCAGCAGTCAAAATCTGGGTCGGGCGACTGGCAGGATTCACGTCAATATTTTGTATACCAAACATTTTAGCGTGACGTGGGTCCATGACCAGCGAAAAAGTGTCCTCAAAACTGGTAATTCGATTGTTTGGCTGCTTGCACATCAATGTTCCTCGCAGCTCATTGTGTCCAGCGCCATCGATAGTGCAACTCTTGCCGCTCAATCCTCGACAAAATGCAGCTAATAGTGGAATTGATGTACGGATTTTTAGATTCTTGTTTCACCGTCCAGCGATTTTGTTTCGATGAAAGACATGTTAGTCGCATCTGTATGCACCTGTGGTAGCTATACGTGAGCCCTGTTTTCTTGATCAGCAGTGACAGCCTCTGAACTATCGTGCTTGTAACACGTTCCACCTCTAAGAAATTTATGGGTCGATCATTTTTTGGGTCTGCTGTCATTGAAGCTTTAACCTGCTGTTCTGTACTGCTATCGCTGTCATGTTTCAGCGCTTCAACAGATAGTAAGAACAAGTCGGCCGGGATAGTATCACCATTCATCACCTTAACAATATCACCAACACGTAACTCTCCCCATTGTCTCTGCTGCCAACTTCCCAATGGAGTAAGATCAATACCAGTCGACTGTTAGCCACACAATCTCCTCGATGACGTTCTTGGTCTTCCAAGGCCTCTTTAATTGCAGTGCAAACAAAAACTATCGCCAATGGCAATAGATTGTCGGGATGCCACTCGTATATTACTCACTTCTCGAAACGTCTGCAGCATAGCAATAAACAGGAAATATACGTTGGAAGGACGTTTCAATTGCGCCAGCAACACGCGCGGTCCAAAATTCCAAACACTGTACTTGGCGCTGATTACGGCATTGTTAATAAAAGCTGACGGCGGCTCCACTACTTCTTCTTGTGCCCTTTTATTGCCACCAAAGAGTAACCACGACGATAGCCTACGATTTCCCAAACGACTCGCTTCGCACTCCTTGTGGCGACGACGACGCTGCGTTGCATTTGCTTGCGTTTGAAGCATTTTTCGGTCCCCATTGATGACACGCAAGTTTTGACTTGATAACTCGGACGACGCAGAGCTCGCGCAAGACTTCACATCGACCTGAGTCCGCATCTTACTACACGTTTTCGCTATGCGTGGACCATGAAGGGTATTCCATTTATCGACTTGATAGATGTAAGAGATAACGTCTAATACGCCCCTGTAATACCGACATTCAAACTTAGAGATGCATTGGCAAGCTAATGTTTCATTAAATAGTCGCCTTAAATTTAGCGAGTGGAAGGCACGGCGAAAACAGGGGCATTTTAGGATTTTTTAAGAAGAGGGGCATCTTAGAATTTTTGGGCCAAAACAGGAGCATATTAGACGTTATCTCTTCATTTATAGCATTGATAATTTCGTACTCTTAGGAGATAAGTGTACTTAGGAATCTTAGTACCTATTATTAGGTACGGATAAGTAGTGTAGGGTACACGACAGATGGTGGATCGCTACAACTTCAACTCTTATGCATATTGCTTGTTAGGATAGATAATCACTCCTCATTACACATTCAATTGAACAAGTCCATAACTTGGTTATCTTCATATACTATCCACGAAGTGTCGTGGGGTGTTTTTTTCATCGTCAACAGACTGTGGTCGCGATAGCATTCAACGAAGGTGAATGCAGTATATTAAAGGTACTAAACGACATGTACGACTCAAGTTTCTTTAAATCTACGCAAAGGTGGACAATGAAACATTGCAACAGGAACTTACTCATTCGATCTATCCGGAATTGAGCCGAGTACACCAGTTCTAAAAATCAGTGCCCTTGACTCGAAATGTAACCCGCCCATTTCAGCCAATGGGGTTTCACCATCTTGGAGAGACGTAAAGACAAAAGATAGCTGCATGTCTTTGCAACAGGAGGCGCACGTGGTACCTTGTAAGCTTTGAGTAGGTAGCACAGCGAGGCCAGTCGAGTGTGATGGCGCTGGCAAGAAAGCAACCAAGTGCGTCAAAGGTAGCACCGTCGTTAAGTAGCTATCTCTAAATGTAAGCAAGCCCTGCGAGCGTACTCAGTAGTACGCGAGGGAGTTCTCTCGGGTACACTGTACCACCTCTTAGTCCATACTTGCTCTTGAGCGAAGCTCACACTCGTGAATTGGCGCAGTCGAGCGCGTGAACGTCCTTTGCTCCTGAACGAGATGGCGCCGCTCTCTGCAAGCGTAAAGGAAAAGAAGAAACGGTACAAGTTGGTCCTCCGTGTTCATAGTGCCGAGGAGCTCCAGCATTCCTCGTCGCAAGGCGCGTACTGCAAACTCTACGTCGGGTCGAGTGCGATGACGGAAGGGCGTCATAAAAGTGGCAACAGAAAAGATGGGAGCGACGCGGGCATGATGTCCCGTGAAGCTCCGGACGAGCGACATTGGCATCTCGAAGTGCGACGGACGCGCACGCAGCATCAGCAGCCCAATGTGCTCGCTCCCCCCGAGACAATCTGGGACCAAGTGTTTGAAGTGCCCCTGCACTCGAACGTGGATCAGATCTTGAGCATTCGCGTCAAGAGCCAGCACTTATTTTTCTGTCCTGTCATTGGTGCGTGTGCTGTCTCGCTTGCGAATTTGTGCCCGGGCGAGAGGTTAGAGCAATGGTTTCCATTGCAACGCGGTAAAAAAGCGGCCGGACGGATTCGTATCATGATGATGCTCGTGCCGGAAGATAAAATTGTGCGAAGTCGACGCAAAGAGCCGAATCAAGATGTGATGGTCGCACGAGCAGCGCATCATGAAGCCGATGAAGCGATTAAGAGGCTCGTGGAGAATCAATTGCGACAAGAAGCCGAGCGACGGCAGCGAAGACTCCGTCGCACATCCAGTGGACCGCCCATGGAAGTGAATCGGTCCGCTTCCATGGAGCCGGATCGCTGCGGCATGGATACAAACGTGGTCCGTGACACGCGGCACAAGAATGAAAATTATGCGACGTGGCCGCCACCTTTTCATGGGTTCGTGCCTCACCCGGCACCAACCGATCCCTCACTGGCGTCCAAGGAGGATCCACGGCAGGAAGAGGACGGTCCAAGTCCCCCACCGTCGGCACAAGGGCATGTACCCGTAGCGTCCATGGCCGAGTACGAAGCACGAATAGATAGGAAACTGCGTCAAGTTCGAAAGGAGACAGCGCGGTTGCGCCAACTCAAGCACGAGCTCAAGCAATACATTCCCGACTTGCAAATGGATTCGGATTCGGAAGACTCGGTGGAGGAGTCGGAAGCCGAGTCGGACACGCAGCTGTCGGGGACCTCGCGGTCGTCAACTTGTTCTTCGTCTGAAAAAGTATACGTGAAGGAGATGGTCGGGACAAGAAAAGACAAGGTGGAGGACTTTTTACCAAGGGGCCACGCTGCCCCTTTTCACGGGCTCCGGAAGCCGCAGGATCAAGTCTCAGAGGTCCCGAAAGATAGCGCAGTCGCGTTTTAGAGAACGTGCGCCCTGTCTTTGTGTATATCTAGTGCCACAGCACATAAACGAGACGAAAAGAAGTAGGGTACAGACAGTCATATGTGTGTGTGTCCCGCCCTTCGCTCGCAAATCGTTGAAGTTCCGAGTCAGTGACTGAGCACTTATCCCTGTTCATAGATGCGACAGTGGCTAACTAGATACGACAATGGCTAAATAGATGCGACATAGGTTGTGCCTCTCAAAACGCATGTGGCTAAATCGGTGCGAGAATCGATGTGCCTCTCAAAACGCATGCGCAGCTTTTATACATATGATGTCGTTCCCAAACATAGAGGAGCGTCACCACATCGAGCCTACCTCCTCCTTCACCGACTGTCCCTTCGATTGCTCCTATTCCCTCCCACCTTTGACCACGATGTCCTGCGTTCTACCTGCCCCTTCTTCTTCTTCTTCTTCTTCTTCTCCGTCCCTCATTCTTCCTTTCGCGCCCAACTTTTCATGTCATGAAACACCAGAGTGGGTACACGCTGTATCTTCATGTGCACTCGGCTCGAGAGGTGGCAAGGCTCCCTTGCCGCGCTTACTCCAAAGTGTATCTCGGGACGAAGGACTTTATCGACGGCTCGGCCACCGCGGGTGCTTCCATTACGCATGGCATTTCTCGTACCAAGGTGGTGGCCACGGATAAAAGTTCTGGTCCGACGTGGAACCACGAGTTTCAACTGGATGTGGTGAATCCAGAGACGGAGATCCTGACGATTCGAGTCAAGAGTAAACGCATGTTGTACTGTCCGGCCATTGGAGCGTGTGCCATTCCACTTTGTAATGTCTCGAGGAATATCCTTGCGGACCAATGGTTTCCATTATACAAAGGATACAAATCAGCAGGCTCGATTCGTCTACAGCTGCTATTGAAAGCACGCGACGAGAGAGTGTGTACGGTGAATGCGTCACTCGTGCAACAGCGTGTCCGTCCACAAGAACGCGATGCCAAGAGACGTGGCCACTCTGATGAACACAAGCAAGTCGACGTGGACGGATCCATAGACAAAAGCAATCAACCGCCTCAAGTTTATGCGAGCGTTGCATCGTCGCACCCTGTACAAGCCCACGACATAAAGCACTTGTCCCCGAAGACGCTGGAGACGCGTAGGACGGGTACTTTAGGTTTCGGTGGCTTCTGTGGCTACTGGGGCTATGGAGGAAGTTGGGTCGGTTTAGGTGGCGATGGAGGAGGTTGCGGTGATGGAGGAGTTTGCGGTGGTGGTGGAGGGGATAGTGGAGGTGGTTGCGCTTAGAACCTCGACAGTACTGTGTGCTCGACTACTGAAATACGTGCATGTAAAAAATCTCACGCATCACAATGTGCCCGTTCGGCACGTACGATACCAGCTCGTAAAGCGTATGCGGCGTGAACATCTAACAAACCTGCTGCACGAACGTTCTCTTTTGAAGTAGTTCATTTGTTGAAAAGTTTCTATGTCCATTTGCACACGAACTTAGGAAACGTGAGCCGTAGATGTCGATTTGAACCGTGAATATACCGAATTTGTCCTTCTGGACTTTTTTGTGACCAAATATCTGGTGCGACAAAAGCAACACCCCAAGACAGCTCGTAGATAGTCGATAAGGATAACCAAGTCAGGGACTTGCTCAAGTTGTTGGAATTATTTGAAGCCATTTGGTCTTTTGCGTCTCTCCAAGATCGTAAAACCCCATTGACTGAAATGGGTAAGTACATTTTCAGGTTACACTTTAGATATGACACTTTGTAGGGTTATATTTGTTTCGGTAACCTTATATAATTGAATAGTGCTCTTTTTCAATGATTCAGGCCATGCTCACGTATTTATCATATATAGTAAATTACATTGAATTAGAAAACACCCATAATTCAATGTGGTTTACTATATACACTCCGTAAGTCAAAGCCTAGAAATACTAATCTCTCAGTATAAATGGAAAATGGTATTAGGATACTTTTCATTTGTCTCCCTTTTTCACTTCCAAGCCTGAGACGACTGCGCGTGGCGCAGGTCACGCACTAGCCCTATCTCCGCGCAACTAACGCTAGTGTATGTTTGTGTGCCATCTATAGGTGAGATTTTTCCTACACTCAATTGAATGTGTAGTAAGAAGTGATGATCTTTCCTAACAAGCAATATGCATGATACTATGTATTGAAACTAATTGCGATGGTACATCAGCAGGCCACTTTATTTGTGGCCCTAGGGCCTTATTTATGGGAATGGGCCATGAATAAGTTTTACTGCGGGCCATAAACAAATTATACTTTCTTTTTTGTTTCGCAGTGCGTGGGGACTGCAGTGGCTTCTAAGCTCTCAACTCGTTTCTTCTCTGCAGGCGATGCCTCCTAAAAAGACATCTTCATTCAATCCTTCATATGTCGAAAAGTATGGTCTCCGCATCTCGGCGCGACACCGTCAAACACAGAAGGTTGTCTCGGTTGAATGTCGCTTCTGTGCTGCGTTCGGACGTGAATGCAAGATCGGTGCCAAGCGCAAGGCTACGTGCAATGTCCACTTCTTCACGTCGTTTCGAGCGTACCAAATCAAGGCTCACTTGGAGAACCAACACCCGAATAAATGGGAAGAGTACAATCAGAGCAGCAAAGAAGAGAGGGGTTGTTCTTTAATGGGAGTCCCTTCAAGTCTACTATACATGCCCATTTCGCTGGAACGCAGACAGAGTTGCACTTCTTGGTGAACAAGGACTTAGTTGATGTTCTTATCGGGGAAATGCTGTTTGATCCCGATGCAGATGAGGAGGTTGCGTCTTCCCGTGAACGCTCGCTTGCTGCCTTCGTGGACCTTGCTGCTGCTGACGAGATGGAGGACTCAAACGGCGAGGATCAGACTCACCATACGGTATTAAGGCATGTTGGATCGTGATTTAGAGTGTGCTGTATATACTATTAAGATGCATATTCTAGATTGCCAATCCTGTTCAGTCCAACTTGACTGTTGAGTATCTCGCTGTTGGTGTCACCTTTCGACAAATCGTGTCCATCATTACTGCTACGAAAGAACAAACCGGACTCGCATATATCGACTTCATCAACGAGGCCTCTGTGTGTCGATACGCGCGCTTCATTAGTGCGCTATGTCTGCAGAAGATTGCAGAGATGTTGATGGCGCCCAATGTATGGGCCTTCTCAATTGCTCTCGATATTTCTACTCATCAAAGGATGTCGTACCTTGACATCCGAATTCGTCTCTGTTGGCAAGGAATGATTCTCAATCTTCATCTTGTATCTGTTCCTGTGTTTGAGAGGCACAGTAGTGAGAATATGTTCAACATATCTGTAATGTTCCTCGACTGTATCTGCCGAGAATGGAGAAGAACGCTTGTCGGCGTTGCTACTGATGACGCCCGCAGTATGACAGGACGCATTCAAGGTTTGATGTCTGACATTAAACTAATTCGTTGGATAATAGTGTTCATTGCACTCATATCCGTCTCTATAGGTCTCACAACTCGATTTGAGCAAGTGGCACTTCCGGGACTTATTCGGATTTGGTGCGGATGTCACCAGCTGGATTTGCTCATGCAGGAGTTCTTCAAAGCACGTTTGGACGAGAAGTTTTATTTGACATTAACGACGTTCGTTGGATACCTTCGCCGGCAACAGATTCTCATCTCGGAGATCAAGTCGCAGGCGAAGAAGCTACAGGATACTCGCTGGGAGTGTGGTGGAGTCAAGTTCGAAATCGAATACATTTGTATCGACAACCTGACCACCACCATCGTGCCCAGCCTTCCAACTTACGGGGGGGTACCCCGCGGACCTCCATTCAAAATCTGGTCCGATCGTCCGCTGCTGGCAGACGACCGGTCATCATCCAGAGACACTTGGTCCGATTCACTTAAGACCATCTCACCTTGTGTACCCATTGGAGTGGGCTAGTTACACACTCGGTGGATCGGGATCGCAGATCGATTTGATTCGGTCTTGAATATGAGACCATGCTGGCTAAGTGTACCTAGGGCGGAACTCTTCACCCCAGGTACGTACAGACCAGAAACACTTCCGAAAGATAGATTCCAATAGGTCGATCGTCCAAACGATCTAGACCTGACCAATACGAAATAATAGAGGGTAGACCAATGAACCGGTCTATCCCCTGACCAATATGAGAGAAGACCAAAACCGGTCTAAACTCCAACCAATGTTAAAATGAGCCAATATGTCCACGTGAAGACTCAATATGCCCGTGAACTCCACAAACGATATCTCCACGTAAAGACCAATCCAGTGAATAGCACGTTCCAAACGTACTTGACTTAAACTTGAGGAAGTCGACCAATGCGTGCTCCCGTCGAGGGACTTCCGGCTGGCCAAATGAGTGTGTGGCGCGTCCAGACCGGGTATAATGAGCTAGAGGGGATTACTCGACCCTCTGCTCCCAAACACTCAGCGTCGGGCGGAGGTGACTGATGCAGATAGCGAAGGTTTAAACGACCTCCTGTTGAGGTGTTAGCCCGAAGGCAAAACCAAAAGATTCCAAACGACTTCTTCTCTTTTAGGCAAATCCACAACTAACCAATAATACTACCTCCCTATAGTCCCTAATGTACCCACACAAAATTATGTAAAATACCCAAAGTCAGGTGACTCACCCAAGACCAGCGTTCTTGATACTCCTTGAATTTGATAGGCTAAAAAGCCCCCCTTGTTTAGACCAATCCGAAATTCGACCAACTGCCTGGACCAAAAGTGACCAAATTTGTGGTACACTTCACCACAGCCGCCCCTGAGTCCGACCGTGTCGCACAACGATAACGGTCTGACTCACCCATCACTCGACCAACTGGACCTTGGTCACTCGCATTTCTTCACCATGGACCAAACATCTTCGACACCTGTGTCATGTACTTCCTTTTCTGCACTCGATCTCGTATGCTTCCTCTTGACGCTTGTTCTTGTAGAAAATCTATTCGCCGATTCGCCCCACCTTGCTTCGCCTGTCCGGTCGGCCCGGTCTGACAGCCCACATAATTCTCCTGCACTTCAAAAATCGGAAGGGTGTCAGACTGAAACCGAAACGCGGATGCAGGATATGCTTGCAGAAAACATGCGTCTCAGGACCCAGGTGGCCCACCAGGCAACACGAGGTACGCATCTTTGGTCTTCATCTTGTACTCTTCTTGACCCTCGTTTGTCTTCAGCTCTCATCTCTCCCAACATAGTCCAGGCAATAGGTGCCTTGGTCGGTGCTGATAGGCAGTCTGACGGTCACGCTGACCAGCTTCGACACATTTTGGAGGAGCTGATAAGCGCGCTCCATGAGCTGTCCCGTCTGGAGGCTCATCAGTCCCATCTCCGGGATCAACTTGCACTTGTTCGACGGCAGCAGCTGGACGGACAGCTTGATGCGACTTCACTGTGCATGCAAGGCGACGACCTCGCGCGACGAATTGCCGAGTTGCAAATTGCGATTCAAGACCAGACCGGGAAGGTCCGGTCCTGTCAAGACAGGTCCGACGCTTGGACGCAAGAGTCGGGTCGTCGTTGGGTGGCACTAGACCAGTGCCGCCAGCGCTTGATTAACTTGCTACCTCCGTGTTCGACTGCTTCCTCCAGCGTAGATTGGTCCGCATCGGCAACCTTAGTCGCCTCGGGGAAAGACCAAGACCGCTTGAAACAGGACCAAGACCGACGTCGCTCATTGGCTGATATTCAGCATCCCGAAATTACATCAAAATCAAAGAAGCGCGCGGACGCGCCGGGTAGCTCGAGGGCGCGGGGCACTACGCGCGGACCCGGAATCGGGGGGAAGTGTGCAGTGTCCCATAAGAGAGCCAAGACACAGGCGTTTCTCATGGACTCGGACTCGGACATGGACGACATCTACAACCCCTCGGAAAGTCGAGCGCCCTCGCGCCTTACTGCAAGTCGCATCCAGCACACAGGGGTATCGTCTGAGGAGTACTCCAGCTAGGGTCCGGCGATTCCGAGTTCATGATCCCCATGCAGTCCAAGTCACGAACGAATTTGCGTGACAGTTTCGTCCAAGTGGCGTCGAAAGTGGGGTCAGAGCAGAAGACCGGTCTGCCAAGTGACGCTGCACCAGTATCAACATCCGTGACGCCGTCGCCTTCGGTTCTCCCCGGGACATCCGGACTTCACAAGTACGACCTATTAAAGAACATGGCGGTTGAAACCATCTCCCTTCCGCCGCGGACGTTTGAAGTCACTTGGCCGTGGTCGTTGGGGCAAAGCGGCTGTTTGCGCCGGTCTACCCTGACCAAGCAGCTTCTGGCCCGGTCTTTTTCTCGTCCGGACTCCTGGCTTTTTCCACCGGCCAAGAAAACCCCTGCCGCGTCTGAATGGAGGGCGGACCTGATTACGTCGGCGCAGATCTCCCGCCTGTACGGCGATGAACCATGGAAAATCTTCGAACACTCCAAAATAGGACTTGTGTTCCACTTGACTCCATGGATCGGCACTTAGCTAGGCCGGGTGAATAATTTCGACAGGATCCATGGCTAAGCAATTTGGGAAGAGTCCCACTACTTGGTGCTTCCTCGCGACCGGGTGTGACAAGATCCGGGCCTGGCGACGTTCCAGAGCAAGCGCAAGCGACGTCGAATTCGGGCGGGCGAGGCTTGGCAGTCCCTGTGCCAGTACATTTTGGACGGGATGCGAGCCCGCGAGTGTGACGTCGACTTGTTCTTGTACCCGGTGTTTCTCCACATGCCGAGGCGTCGCGTTGAGAAGACCATACTGCTGGCCGACGACGGCATATGGTACCCGGTCTTGATTGCGCTGAGCCGGTCGCGGACCTCAATGATGCTTTGGTCCAGCTTGACCGGAAAGACCCCTGGCGTAACCAGTTTCAGGATCAAGTGGAACATCATCCGTCAATGGCCATCGGCCGTCTGTGGGACGATAGCAAGTGAAGTCGTAGGTAGTCGACCAGATAACTCGTAATACATGTCATCATTTCTTTTCATATGTCTGATCATCAAATCACTTGAACTAATTTCACCACTTTGTCAGAGTTGCACCAAACACGTTATCGTAAACAGTTCCACTCCCATCACGAAAAATAGTCAACACATTCGTCATTCCACTACTCCAATTTGTCACAGTTCATCACAATTTCACATCAACTCCGGACCTTCCACATCTTCACACCGGTCTAGACCGACCGATGCTACTGCGTGTCTTGGTCTTGGTCTTCATGGGTCTGCATCACTGCGAAGCGATTACGACTGACTCGTTCTCGTTCGAACTCTCGTAGAAGATCCCCACAATTCAAATCGAGCTCGTCGACCCAAGTTGATTCATCATGGTCCTTCCATCGGACCAGGTACTCTCGGTGAGTCCGACCGAACCTGGTCTTCTTGGTCGACCGAACATCCAAGACCTTCTCCACTTCAAACTCGTCTTCCTCTAATGGTCGTTCCCAACTGTCCTCGGGCAGTAACGCTTCATAGAAATCAAATCTTTTTTCTTCGTCTACCAGACAGGGAGTTTTGGGTCGAACAGGAAAGTCTCGGACCAGCTTCAACTTGGACACATGCACAATCGGGAAGACCTTGTAATCTGTACCTGTTGTTACTAGACGGGCAGCGTGCTCACCAATCAGCTCGGAAACACGGAAAGGGCCGTGCGACATGTGATCCAGCTTCTTCGCATAGCCCTCTTTCACTCGGTCTAGGTATAGCCATACCCTCGCCCCTGGTTCTATACCGTGGGGTCGGACCTGGTCATTGGTCCGGTCTGCCCGGTCTTGTGTGGACTGACACAGCTTTTCGTTGACGACTTCTTTTGCATGTTGGTAGTGTTTCTGGACCTGCATGCGCCAGCGTCGAGCATCGCGATCACGGGTCCGGGTGCAACCGATAGGTATCGCAGCTTCCAATGTCGACCGAGGGTCCCATCCATATGCCAGATAAAAAGGCGTTTCTCCTCGGACCCGATCGGTCGACGAGTTGAGTGCAAACACCAGCCTTTCTGCATACTCGTCCCAATCTCGCTGGTCTGGGTCCGCAACGTACATCTTGATCGCCCTCGTTATGGTCTTCACCATGCGTTCCGCCGATCCATTTGCTTGCGGACGATATGCCATCGTCGCACTCTGTTTCTGGCCCAGCATGTTATTGAACGACCGGAACACCTCGGCCATAAAACCGGGTTCTCGATCGTGCCTGATGACCTCGCTGGCGCCGAATCTTCGGAACACACATTCTTCGTAGCTCTGGGCGATCTGCTCCGCAGACCGAGATGCACTTGCCTTCGCAATAACTAGACCGGTGAACAGGTCTATCCATATCAGCAGCTCAGTGTTGCCGCGCGTCGATCTAGGCAGTGACAGTATGTGGTACATCGCTATGACCTGGAAAGGGTAGGTAGCTTCGATATTTCCGGGCGATCGCCCCTTGATTACCGGTCTACCCTTTCAGGTCTCGCAATCCGTGCAACAGCTAACATATTTCTGCACACTGCGGAAAAGACCTCTCCAGTTGAAGTGGGACCTGATCTTGTGATAGGTCCTGCCTATGCCCTGATGTCCCCCTTCTAGACTCACGTGATAGTGATGAAGGACATCCGGCTGCAGCAACTCGGGGATCACTAATTTCGCCAGTCGGTCCCGGTCTGCACTGTCTTGGTCGGCATCGCGGCAGTAATACAATAATCCATTATCATCCACTTCGTAGCTATCTGCGATCTTGATGCACGCTTTTGCTTGATCGTTCGTCAACTTGGACAGTTCACCACGCAGGTAGGTCTTCAGGTTCATAATCCATTCTTCTTCGTCCTGCGCCTTGAGGATCCGTTCCATCCTTAACTGTTGCACCGCATATTCGTTCAAACTTTCCTTCGGGAGCGGTCGACGAGACTTCTGAGCTTTTGGTCTAGTCGCGTCCATCACATGCACCTGGTCCGGAGCGTTCTTGGGTCCGATCACCTCGGGGAGCCTGTTTATATTCATCAATTCATCAAGAACGGCCTCCTCGGTGATCGTAGCCCCGGTCTGGTCTTGCATGGCCTTGGTCGCGAGGTAGTCGGCGCTTCTGTTCCAGTCCCGTTTCACGTGCAATAGCTCGTGGTTGGGGTGGTCCTTCAATGCCTTCATTACTCGATCATTTAGCGTCCTTAGTCGTGGAGCCTTGCAGTCGATCTCTCCGGTGATCTGCCTGATCACTAGGTTGGAGTCACCACATATGATGACTC
>CM047581.1:5473837-5484225 GCA_026184515.1 Peronosclerospora sorghi | reverse complement strand
CAGCTAATGTGCCCAATATCTCTTCCTCGCCCCTGGTGCACTTAACGACCTCGAGGGTCCACTGCGACAAGACCGCCGACCATCTGCCTAGACGTCCGTCCATCGCATTGGCTGATAGTAGCCAGGCCAAAGTAGACCGTCTTGACAGGACCTTTATAGGTCGGCCGACCAGCAGGTTGTAACACACATCCAGAATTCGTAGCAACGCCAGAACTTCTTTCTCGACAATTCCAGAGTTCACTTCATTTGGTTTTAGCGTCCGGCTCGTAAACGTGACTGGATGATACACACCATCGTGATCTTGCACTAAAGTGGCCGAGATAGCCCACTTACTGTCATATACGATAATGGTCGGCACTTTTTCGGGAGCGAAATGCTTGAGAATCGGTGCCGTCGCCATCTTAACCTTCAACATACCAAAGGCAAACTGTGCACGCTTCATATGATCTTCGGCCTCCAATTGTGGACAAACTGCAGCAAGACCAGAGTCGGCGCCCTCCTGTAAAGTTGCCCGGTCTTCTTCGCGCAACATATGATAGTCAACTTCCCGGAGCTCGTACAACACAGCCGCGTAGATAGCAAAGTCTTCAATGAATCGGCTATAATAATTCAAGCTTCCCAGGAAGGACTGCATTGCCTTCAGCGATCTGGGGAACGGGAGGTTACTCAGCGAATCCAGGTCCTTGGGGTTAGCCTCTAGACCATTGTTCGAGACCATATGGCCTAAATAGGCGACCTTGGACATACCCCAAAAACTTTTCACGGCACTGATAGAAAAAAATAGGTTCCAGAGGTAGCATGTCTCCAACAATCGTTCAACCTTCTCGCACAGATCGTTCCATGACGAGGCAGGTATCAGAATGTCGTCGATGTACGACCGCCTCCCTAGAACGGACGGTCTTCTTTCCCGATCGCGTTCACCCTCTCTAAACACATCATAATTTTCAAGGGGGTCCCGATCGGGCTTGATCTTGAAGTGTCCGTACAATGCGTTATCTATACGCCTTTGATAGATTTGGCGCGCGTTCTTCAGACCGAACAGCATACGATTCCACTCGAAAACACCAAACGGTGTCACAAATGCGGAAATCTCACGGGCTCGATCAGTCATCGAGACCACCCAAAATCCACTTGCCATATCTAGCGAACAATACCACAAGGTCTTGGCGAGGTCTTCCAACAGATCATTAATCAGCGGCATCGGGTAAACCATGAGTTTAGTCAACCGATTTACCAGCCGATAGTCGATGCACAGTCTAATGTCAACGCCGTTATTCTAAATAACAATTACGATCGGCGAGGCCCATGGCGAGGTCGACGGTCTAATAATCTTGGTGACCAACAGTCCTTTAATGAGATCAGAAAGCTTTTCACGGTACTGTGGCGCCACGCGTCGACATCGCTGGGCAATCGGCTTGGCATCTCCAACGTCAATATCGCAAATCGCACCACGGGCTGCAGGTGGTAAGGCGTTTCCCTTTCAGATCAGCAGATGTCTATTCTTCCATATGATATTCTTCAACTGCTCGATCTGGTCTGGACTGTTAAGGTCTTGATCACCCACTTGTATCATCCATTGTAACTTCGGGTGAGTCTGCAGACACTTCAGGGAGGACTGCCATTTGGCTTTCCAGATCCTGAATGTACTGTTCCCCGCCTTCATGTATACAGACTTGTTCATCTTCTGGGGCGATATCACCTAGACCATCTGGACCGGCTGAACGCCCCTGGTCTTGATCGACGGGCTGTCCTTCACTGATATCGGTTTGATTAGGAATACCGTCATGGTCCGACCTAGCAATTTCATGTTCCCCTTCTTCCGTTTCTTTCTCCGCTGTCGCCTGGTCTTGTGCTGACACCACGATAACTAACCTTGGTTCGTCTACTTGATGGCCCACCGTTCCTGGTGACTGCGGCGCCTTTCTTCGGACCAACATCTTTTTTGGGGTGACATAACTTGGTCTTTCTACTAAAGGTGAGGTATCCTCTTCCAACGACCCATCATCGCTGATAAGATCGGTGGTCGGACTGGTACGCCAGGTTTTGCCACTCGACATACCGCCTAGACCCAATCGAGACGAACCCCATCTTCCTTGGTACCTTTACTTCTGCTAACCACATACCAACAATAGTGTTATTGTCCAGTGTCAGCGGCTTGTCACCGATATTGGTAACACGGACAAAATCACGTCGACCAGCACTCTTTACGAAGGTCGAGACCCACCGATCGCCCCTGGTCAACCATAACTTCCGCGAACGGAAACCTTTCCCGACCGGGGTATCGGCAGACCGACCGACTGGGATAGTGAGGTCTTGGTCCCACCGGACCAGATCGGTATACGAACCATACAGAGGTCTTCGACCAGCCAACTGGACCTGGACCTCATCCGGGAGTGTAATCACTCCATGTGACAGGTCTAGGCGAATACCAGCTGGGACCATGAAATCCATACCTAGTAAAGCGTCCTGACCAGCCAACTTGCCAACCCAAGCGCTGAAAAAGTAGACCAGCGATCCCGACAAAGTAATTTTCACACGCGTTCTTCCTTCGGTCATATAAGAGTTTTCACCGATCCCGACGCATTCTTGTCTCTGGGTATCGTCTATACGACATCCGACCTTACAAGCAAAGGCGGAGTCGATTATCGAGACTTCAGCTCCAGAGTCGAACAACATCGTCGCTTTCTGGTTATTAATCTTGCCACAGGCTTTCGCCTGCTTGAACCATTTATAAGGCGCGTGATACTTCCAGTATCCGCGGGATTCTCCAGGCAGAAAGTCCAACTGCATAACCACCTTGGTCTGGGAGTACTCATCGGTCTTCAGACTGTAGACCGGATGGTCTCGGTCGACGCAATTTGGAATAGAACGTGTATTGTCAGTCTTATCCTCCTTGCCGACATATGCATAGATGTGAACCGTAGAACGCTCGGCTCGATCCAGATTCCAACCTGGAGAGCGTTCTAGTTTAACATATTTTCTGCGTCCGGCGGCAGCATCCCCGCGTGCTTGTCCGGCACGTACCATTTGCGTATCATGTTAAAAAATTCTTCAATCTTGAAGTGGCCGGCCTCGTAGATCTCTCCACATGACTTGCATACGAAGAGGAAATGGTCAGTCGGGTGGACGCGTCTCTCGCACTTCTTGCACACCATCTTCTTCCAGCAGTTTGGACCATCATATTTGCTCGAACCACAGTGGGAGCACTTCTGACGAGGTCGGTCTGGATCGGACTTGCTTCCGTTCCTTCCCTTCCGGTCTACCTGGTCGGACTTCGACCTGGTCTTCGGGGCAGGTCCCGCAACATAGACGTAACGATACTGGTCTTCATCCGATGACTCCTGGCTGGATTGACTTCCACTTTCCCCTTCCGATCCCGTGCTGTCTTCGGCTACGATCGCCTTGACCGCTCGGGTCGGTCTGGTCCAGGGTCTCTTGACCGGATCGGTCTGGGTCTGGGTCTTGGATCGGTAGCGACCTGATCCACCAGCACTCTTAGCCCTCATGCTACGCGACTGCTGTAGCGTCCGTAGAGTCTGTTCAACTTCACCCGCGTCCCTAAGACGCAGCAGAGTAAGCTGGTACGACAGTTCTTGATCGTCCAGGGTACTAATGTAGTGACCCACATGTTCCAGAGCAGCACCGTTCGGCGGGTTATTCTCTTTAATTGTTATGCCGGCACGAAGTGCAGCCACGTTAAACCGATGCAAATATTCGATCGGTGTCTCGTCGCTCCGCTTCTGCATATGGTGATACTTGCGGGCACTCGAAAATCCGGAGTTACAATATTGCCCTTCAAACCCTGCACATAGCTGGTCCCAGTCAGACCGGACATCCCGACCTAACTGTTGGATACAGTTGGCAGCCGGTCCTTTCAACAAATCCCGGAGAATCAGACAACTTTCACTTTTCGGGGTCTGGTCTCTCAGGAACGCAGACTTGACCCGACCGAACCAAGACCGGGCCTTGTCTTCATCAGTATCCTTGCCAGTGAAGTCGTTGAGGTCGGTCTTCGCGGCCATACGGATGCGCGGAATCGCAGCAGATCCAAAGTCTTAAGCAATACTGGAGGCTAGGTTAGCCCTGCGTGGCTTGTCAGCACCCGTACCGTCTGACCCACAGTGGTCGTCAAGACCGCTGACCGACTCCATGTCACAGTCACTTGTCTTACTTGGTCTACGCGGTCTGGCCGGTTGAGGCTTTCGCTTCCCTTTGCCGACTTGCTTACCACTTCGATTGGGCTTGTCCACAGATGTTACCGATTCCATATCCGCATCTCGGCAAACATTGGCACTTTGCTGGGTAGACCGGTCTTGGGCATGTGGCCGCAGAGGTGGTCTAACCCGGTCTTCCATGAAACGCTTCATCATCGTCTCAAACATGGTTTGGACGTTAGCTGGAGTCATGGGCAACGTGTTGATACCCTCCTTTTGCGGAACTGGGGACTGTGGGGGCTGCTGGAGCCCCGACGGGCAAGCAGCCCTTTGCTGCCGCACGTCCTTTTTTTGTTCGGGCTGGGCATGGTCCACCCCCATGGTCATCCTCTCGACACCGGTCTCCAACTCTGATGAGCTGTTCGAGGCCGGTGGAGATTGATAAACCGATTCGTCATCAGAACCAATGTCGACAAGCGCTGTGGAGGCTTCAGCGACCTTCACTTCTGTGGTGGGAGTTGGGCGGCGAACCGCCCCCACCAGTGGGACCAAATGGTCGTGAAAGGTCGACATAGACGATTTCAGCCTCCAAGTCTCAAATTCGAATAGTTTTTGGACATCGGCGGGGTTCTGCATTTTAATGCCAACCTCCGCCAACATCGCCACCAAGTTTTTCACCAACAGTAATGGGCGATCACTCTGGACCGGCTCGGTAGTGGCACCGAGAAGACGGTCGGGGATCTGGAGGTTCAACACCCGAAAGACCACGTCAAAACGAACAAATCGTTTCAGCTCAAAAATGTAGTACATCTTGTTTAGGTCTTCTTCAGTGATGCCTCCATCTCCGACATGCGACTTTTCTTCGAGGTCGTCTTCGTCGGCCGGCATTTCCAACCCTTTCTTGGGAATCTTGGGTAGCTTGGGGACATTGGGGAGGATGGTCGGATCGTTCTGATCAGCTTCCAAGTATTTTTCGTCTTTTGATTTTCCATCAACTTTTTTATGCACATACATAGTATCAGGACCTTGGTCCTGATCCTATCCGGGACTATAGCAAGACTTTCTATAGTCCCGATAGGCTCCGATGGGAGCCTTTTGGGGAGGAAAAAAATATTAATCCCGATCTGGTCCTCCACCAGGCCAGACCGGACATCGCCATCTTTATCGAGAACGAAGACGTAAGGTGATAGCTTTTCCTTACGCCCTCTCCAGAACGATTCCAAATTCAAATCTTCAAATTCAATCTTTGATGACACCTCGCGGTGATATCCACGATCACCAAGTGATCCGGGCACGCGCACCATTGTGGTGGAGTCAAGTTCGAAATCGAATACATTTGTATCGACAACCTGACCACCACCATCGTGCCCAGCCTTCCAACTTACGGGGGGGGGACCCCGCGGACCTCCATTAGAAATCTGATCCGATCGTCCTCTGATGGCAGACGACCGGTCATCATCCAGAGACACTTGGTCCGATTCACTTAAGACCATCTCATCTTGTGTACCCATTGGAGTGGGCTAGTTACACACTCGGTGGATTGGGATCGCAGATCGATTTGATTTGGTCTTGAGACCGTGCTGGCTAAGTGTACCTAGGGCGGAACTCCTCACCCCAGGTACGTACAGACCAGAAACACTTCCGAAAGATAGATTCCAATAGGTCGATCGTCCAAACGATCTAGACCTGACCAATACGAAATAATAGAGGGTAGACCAATGAACCGGTCTATCCCCTGACCAATATGAGAGAAGACCAAAACCGGTCTAAACTCCAACCAATGTTAAAATGAGCCAATATGTCCACGTGAAGACTCAATATGCCCGTGAACTCCACAAACGATATCTCCACGTAAAGACCAATCCAGTGAATAGCACGTTCCAAACGTACTTGACTTAAACTTGAGGAAGTCGACCAATGCGTGCTCCCGTCGAGGGACATCCGCCTGGCCAAATGTGCGTGTGGCGCGTCCAGACCGGGTATAATGAGCTAGAGGGGATTACTCGACCCTCTGCTCCCAAACACTCCGCGTCGGGCGGAGGCGACTGATGTACATAGCAAAGGTTTAAACGACCTCCTGTTGAGGTGTTATCCCGAAGGCAAAACCAAAAGATTCCAAACGACTTCTTCTCTTTTAGGAAAATCCACAACTAACCAATAATACTACCTCCCTATAGTCCCTAATGTACCCACACAAAATTATGTAAAATACCCAAAGTCAGGTGACTCACCCAAGACCAGCGTTCTTGATACTCCTTGAATTTGATAGGCTGAAAAGCCCCCCTTGTTTAGACCAATCCGAAATTCGACCAACTGCCTTGACCAAAAGTTACCAAATTTGTGGTACACTTCACCACAGGAGTATATGCCTCGCACGAGCTTCTGGTTCAAGATCCATCGCATCCCAGTCTGCGAGTATGTCCAGAAGAAACAATCGAGCTGTGCCCCATCAAAGTCGTGGTGGATTGTTCTCATGGCTGTTGAGAAAATATCAAGTGCTGCTTCGATCGCTGCCAAGACTCTCCAGGGTCACACAACGCTGGTTTCTCAGCAGCGTGAAGCTTTGGAGAAGCTCGTTGCTACGTTGATTAAGCTCTTCAACGCCCGATATATCAATTATTCAGAGCGTGAGGCACTTGGAGCTGACGAAAACTCGATTTTGTCTACCGACGGTCGGTTTAGCCTCAATACAGACGATATTCGTGGGTTTTTGGATTAAGTTCATTATACTTTAGTGGTATGCTGTTAGTATGTATATATCTGGCAATCTTGATATGGTAGGATCTTGGAACCTTTGTTGTTGATTGCGTTGAAATGCTGACAGAGGAAGACGTTCGGTCCCTTCTGCTCGACCTTGGTCATGCTTTTTTAAAGCTAATTTCCGGTATTGGGTCCCTCTCAGCTGAGAGAAGCTCGACAAATGAAGCTGGTACAGCTCTTCCTGCCGTGCTTTCTCACCAGCTCGTGCAACTACGTGGCCGAGATTTTAATTCTGTTGTCCACACCTATCGCGAACGACTTCTTACTCGATGGTCTACCTCAAGAGTTGATTTGATCTAGCAGGAGCTCCTTTCTCTTCTCGCAGCGTTTGAATCGGAGGAGGCATTTAAGAACGCCCTGAGAGGATGCAATGAGGAAAGGAGCTTCGAGGACGGCTGGTCACCAACGGTGGGTCGTTTTTCAGTGCTACAAGAGTTCTGTGGCGGTTTAGCCTCCGTATTTCCAGGCACACCTAGTGTCGAAAGTGACTTTTCCATCGTGAAGTATGTCAAAAACGACTTCTGGAGTTCGCTCACAGACTTCTCTCTGGAGGGAATTCTACATGCCAAGAAATTCCGGCAGTTACTAAACGTTAATACTCAATAAACCCTAAGTTTTCTGTAGGGCCGTAAATAGGCCATAAACTAATTTCCTACCAGGCCATAAACAGTTTATTTATGGTAGTTATGGCCTGGACCATATTTAAAGTGGCCTGTACATCAGTTATGGAGCTAACACGAATTACAAGTACCCAATTTTCGCACCTAAAAAAGTCGAATTAGCATTGCTAAAACACGGAATCTAGTCGAGCGTTGGATGCTCAAAAGGGATCATCCTTGTTCAACAGTTCCACAGCATCATAATTTCAATGCTGTCTCGGGCATTTAAACTATGATGCTGTGGAACTGCTGAACAATGATCTTAGCAGTGGAATTATACTGACGATCACGAGCGAATGAAATGTTTGACATGTGTTCGGTCAAATAAAGAAATCATTCGCGATCCGTTAAAGATAGTGTATTAAATGCACCTATCGATCGTGTTGGCCGGGTAATGTGCTCTCATTTAAAAGGTCCGATTACGCCGAATGATGGTTTAGGCAACCGGTACATGATCAACTTTGTTGATCACAAGTCTAATTAAGTACGATTATTACTCGCGAAAACAGAAGATATTGCCGCCAAATTATACGAACATTTTTGTTGTTCATCGAGCGGTAGTACAACTGCAAGGTCCACGTTTGCGTAACGAAGGTAGAAGAACTTGGATGTAGCCGGTGCGTAAACGCACTATAACGGGGTTACATTCGGGTAACACTGAGTGTTGGTGTACATGAGTACACCACGGTTGAGGTCAGTATTGGCCGGGTTGAAAGGTTTCGAACCTTTGGTTATTTTAACCAATCAGGGCAGGGGCCCTTGATGTGGTGGTGTGACAGCCATCCACGTGTCAGTACACATGTGTGTACACTACATTTTAGCTAGGTACGAATTAGGAATATTCTACTTAGTATTACATATAGTTTATATTAGTTTAAATTAATTTAGGCTAATTACATATTAAATATATTCAGTTTACATTTCACTCTATTTAGCGGACGCGCGACCTCGACCGGTCGCGCGCGCAGTGAGTGTCGTAGGTAAGAGGGAGTCCTCCCTTTACTTACATCCCATAAAGGGAACAGCCGTTAAGGCTAAGTCGTAAACTAACCCGGTAATCTTGGCGCCGAGTAGGAGAACTCTCCTACTAAGCCCTTTACAAGGGCGTATCGGCTAAGTAGCGGTAGCTACCGCTATAAGGAATAGTCTTCCTCTGTGCGCTAGCCGCACCGTGCGTATACTCACCGGCTACATCTGGTAGCACTTGTAGTCAATCCAACACCTGTGTTGGTAGACTAGGCATCCTATGCAAAGGATGAATCAGGACGATTGGGATAGTTTGAACCTCGTCCAGCAGGAAGCCTTTAAAAGGCTGTTACCCTTTACGGGGGAAGAAGGCATGAAGCTCCTAGTGGAGCAGGGCCTTGAGGCCGTAAAGGCAACGGTAAATGCCCTCATCGCTCATGAGGCGAGCTGCAGTGGAGGTCATTCCACGAGGGTGCGCCCTCCATTATCGTTTAAGATAAAGGAGTTCACCGGAGAGAAGGGTGACAACCTTTATGTTTGGTTGCGAGAGGTCGAAACGGCCTTCGCCACAGCGAACATGACCGCTGATCACTTGCAAGTGGGACTTGCATTGACCCATCTTACGGGCAAAGCCCGTACATGGGCGTTTACATGATCGGAATCAGTCACGGACGTGTTTACAACATGGAAGGTCCTTAAGCAGAAGCTCATGGACATGTACGCAACGCCTGATCTGGATTTCCAGAATCAACTGGAGTTCCTGAGGTGCCGTCAAGGCACTAAGGACCTGGAGATTTATATCCAGGAGCTAAGACCCTGTTGGCAGGGATGTACGCGAAAGCGTATTCGGACGATGTGTCCATCCCCGTCTTCATGTGAGGCCTGAGAGAAGGGCCAGCACGTTCGGAATTGTTCCGATGCCGACCCGAATCCCTGGAGGAGGCATTCAAGATGGCGTTCAACGCCGAGAGGAACTTCCGTTCCTCTAAGGTGGGTCCTGAACCCATGGACCTGAGCCAGGTCGAAGCGGAGGAGAAACCTCCCGCTAAGAGTCACTCTGACTCTTTTCCACAGAGCTTCGAGACAGAGCTCTTAGCCATGTTGCAGCGGAGTGGGCCGCTGAGATGCTTCCTGTGTGGAAGCACGGATCATCTGAGGAACAGATGTCTGAAAAATCCCCAGCGAGACACTAGCTACAAGGGAACAAGGGTGGGGAAAAAGCCCTTGTCCAAGACGTCGGGAAACGACGGCTCCCAGTAGGTGCGGGGCTCCCTACTGGGGGACCCCTCAGTGCTGTTAAGCCCCAAGGTAGGGGACGACAGCACAAAGCCCCGAGGGAAGCGGTGCTTTCTAGCACCGAGTTGGTGTACCAGCCAGGTTTACTGGTAGTCCTTGCGGACGTGAAAGGCTTTGATAAGCTTTGGAGAGTCTTGATAGACTCTGTCTGGAGCGTCTGACAATTATGTCAGACGAGCTTCTGTGGAGAAGAGTCGGCTGTATGCCGAGGCCCTAGAGGCACGTTCTCGTGACGTTGTCACGGTCCGTCTTGCGACGGGCGTACAGGTTTCTGTACCCAAGGTCTCGATTGACCTTAAGCTGAAGTTTGCAGACTTCGACAGCTTAGAACGTTGCCTACTCCTGGATTTGGACTAGAGGTATGACCTCATTCCGGGAATGAAGTGGCTGGAACGCCACGAGCCATGGATAGACTGGAAGTTTAAGTCCATTGGCTCAACGCACCCGCGGTCGGGTGAAGCATTGGCGAGTCATGAACCCACCTTTGCTCGATCGCAAAAGCGATTCTGGCGTGAGATGCCAGAGATTGGGATGTCTGAGACGATCAGTCCCA
>CM047581.1:5443382-5473737 GCA_026184515.1 Peronosclerospora sorghi | reverse complement strand
TGGATTTTATCAAATCCTAATGCGTGAGAAGGATATCCCTCTCACGGCGGTAAGCACCCCAAGCGGCATGCTTTGGGAGTGGCTTGTTATGCCGCAGGGGCTTCGAAATGCCCCTTCTACGTTTAACAGATGCGTAACGCATATATTACACCCGGTGCGAGAATTCGCACCGAGTTATTTCGATGACGTGTTCATCCATAGTAAGGGTTAACACGATAAAAGCGATGCAGATGTCCATAGGGAACATCTACGTCGAGTGTTAGAGCTTATGCGTAAGCATAAGCTCTATGCAAATCTGAAGAAGTGCACCTTTGGTGCACCTGAGATACCCGTTCTTGGATGTTTTGTGGGCAAGAACGGGGTGCGTCCTGATCCAGAAAAGATCAGGGTGATCGTTGAATGGCCTACGCCAAACAACGCTAAGGAACTTCGAAAGTTCCTTGGGTTGGCAACATATTTGCACAAGTATTCGTGCAAATATGCTGGGTTGATACGACCTCTTTCTCAATTACTTAAGAAAGATGTCGAATGGCATTGGGATACCCAATTTCAAGATGCTTTTGATGCAGTCAAGCAAAGCTTGACTGATGCGCCTGTCTTGGCTATAGCCGATAACGAGCGTCATTTCCACGTCGTTTGCGACGTGAGCGATTTCGCTATGTGGTGGAGTCAAGTTCGAAATCGAATACATTTGTATCGACAACCTGACCACCACCATCGTGCCCAGCCTTCCAACTTACGGGGGGGGTTCCCGCGGACCTCCATTCGAAATCTGGTACGATCGTCCGCTGCTGGCAGACGACCGGTCATCATCCAGAGACACTTGGTCCGATTCACTTAAGACCATCTCACATTGTGTACCCATTGGAGTGGGCTAGTTACACACTCGGTGGATCGGGATCGCAGATCGATTTGATTCGGTCTTGAAAATGAGACCGTGCTGGATAAGTGTACCTAGGGCGGAACTCTTCACCCCAGGTACGTACAGACCAGAAACACTTCCGAAAGATAGATTACAATAGGTCGATCGTCCAAACGATCTAGACCTGACCAATACGAAATAATAGAGGGTAGACAAATCAACCGGTCTAGCCCCTGACCAATGTGAGAGAAGACCGAAACCGGTCTAAACTGCAACCAATGTTAAAATCAGCCAATATGTCCACGTGAAGACCCAATATGCCCGTGAACTCCACAAACGATATCTCCACCTAAAGACCAATCCAGTGAATAGCACGTTCCAAACGTACTTTACTTAAAGTGTCGAGATCGCCAAATCGTACTCCCGTCGAGGGACTTCCGGTGGCCAAAGTGCGCGTGCGGCGCGTCCAGACCGGGTATAATAGGCGAGAGGGGATAATTCAACCCTCTGCCCCCAAACACTCCGCGGTGGGCGGAGGCGACTAATGTACGTGCAGAGAAAAACGGCGACCCCTTGCTGTGATATAGACCAAGACCAAAGGACTTCTACTTAGAAAAACCCTGCAACCAAAAGACTTTTACTTGGAAAAACCGCAACCAAAAGACTCTTACTTGGAAAAACCGCAACCAAAAGACTCTTACTTGGAAAATCCGCAACCAAAAGCCCTCTATCCGGAAAATCCACAACCAAAAGCCCTCTATCCGGAAAATCCACAGCTAACCAATAATACTACCTCCCTATGGTCCCTAATGTACCCACACGAAATTATGTAAAATACCCAATGTCAGGTGACTCACCCAAGACCAGCGTTCTTGATACTCCTTGAATTTGATAGGCTAAAAAGCCCCCTTGTTTAGACCAATCCGAAATTCGACCAACTGACTTGACCAAAAGTGACCAAATTTGTGGTACACTTCACCACAGCCGCCCCTGAGTCCTACCGTGTCGCACAACGATAACGGTCTGACTCACCCATCACTCGACCAACTGGACCTTGGTCACTCGCACTTCTTCACCATGGACCAATCATCTTCGACACCTGTGTCAGGTACTGCCTTTACTGCACTTGATCTTCTTATGCTTCCCTTTGACGCTCGTTCTTGTTGGTTCTGCAGAAACTCTGTGTGCCGAGTCGCCACACCTTGCTTCGCCTGTCCGGTCGGCTCGGTCTGACAGCCCGCGTAACTCTCATGCACTTCAAACATCGGAAGGGTGTCAGACTGAAGCCTACACGCGGATGCAGGATATGCTCGCAGAAAACATGCATCTCAGGACCCAGGTGTCCAACCAGGCAACACGAGGTGCGCATCCTTGGTCTTCATCTTGTACTCTTCTTGACCCTCGTTTGTCTTCAGCTCTCATCTCTCCCAACATAGTCCAGGCAATAGGTGCCTTGGTCGATGCTGATAAGCAGTCTGACGGTCACGCTGACCAGATTCGACACATTTTGGAGGAGCTGATAAGCGCGCGCCATGATCTGTCCCGTCTGGAGGCTCATCAGTCCCATCTCCGGGATCAACTCGCACTTGTTCGACGGCAGCAGCTGGACGGACAGCTTGATGCGACCTCACTGCGCATGCAGGGTGACGACCTCGCGCGACGCATTGCCGAGTTGCAAATTGCGATTCAAGACCGGACCGGGAAGGTCCCGTCCTGTCAAGACAGGTCCGACGCTTGGACGCAAGAGTCGAGTCGTCGTCAGGTGGCACTAGACCAGTGCCGCCAGCGCTTGATGAACTTGCTACCTCCGTGTTCGACTGCTTCCTCCAGCGTAGATTGGTCCGCATCGGCAACCTTAGTCGCCTCGGGGCAAAACCAAGACCGCTTGAAGCAGGACCAAGACCGCTTGAAGCAGGACCAAGACCGGTTGAAGCAGGACCAAGACCAACGTCGCTCATTGGCTGATATTCAGCATCCCGAAATTACATCAAAGTCAAAGAAGCGCGCGGACGCGCCGAGTAGCTCGAGGGCGCGGGGCACTGCGCGCGGACCCGGAATCGGGGGGAAGCGTGCAGTGTCCCATAAGCGATCCAAGACACAGGCGCTTCTCATGGACTCGGACTCGGACATGGACGACATCTACAGCCCCTCGGAAAGTCGAGCGCCCTCGCGCCGTAGCGCAAGTCGCATCCAGCACACAGGGGTCTCTTCTGAGGAGGACTCCAGCGAAGGGTCCGGCGATTCCGAGTTCATGATCCCCATCCAGTCTAAGTCACGAACGAATTTGCGTGACAGTTTCGTCCAAGTGGCGTCGACAGTGGGGTCAGAGCAGAAGACCGGTCTGCCAAGTGACGCTGCACCAGTATCGACATCCGTGACGCCGGCGGCTTCGGTTCTCCCCGGGACAGCCGGGCTTCAAAAGTACGCCTTATTGAAGAACATGGCGGTTGATACCAGCTCCCTTCCGCCGCGGACGTTTGAAGTCACTTGGCCGTGGTCGTCGGGGCAAATCGGCTGTTTGCGCCGGTCTACGTTGACCAAGCAGCTTCTGGCCCGGTCTTTCTCTCGTCCGGACTCCTGGCTTTTTCCACCGGACAAGAAAACCCCTGCCGCGTCTTCATGGAGGGCGGACCTGATTACGTCGGCGCAGATCTCCCGCCTGTACGGCGATGAACCATGGAAAATCTTCGAACACTCCAAGATAGGATTTGTGTTCCACTTGACTCCGTGGATCGGCACTTTGCTAGGCCGGGTGAAGAATTTCAACAGGATCCACGGCCAAGCAATTGGGAAGCGTCCCACTACTTGGTGCTTCCTCCCGACCGGGTGCGACAAGATCCGGGCCTGGCGACGTTCCAGAGAAAGCGCAAGCGACTTCGAATCGAGCGGGCGAGGCTTGGCAATCCCTGTGCCAGTACATTTTGGACGGGATGCGAGCTCGCGAGTGTGACGTCGACGTGTTCTTGTACCCGGTGTTCCTCCAAATGCCAAGGCGTCGCGTTGAGAAGACCAGACTGCTGGCCGACGACGGCACATGGTACCCCGGTCTTGATTGCGCTGAGCCGGTCGCGGACCTCAAGGATGATTTGGTCCAGCTTTACCGGAAGGACCCCTGGCGTAACCAGTTTCAGGATCAAGTGGAACATCATCCGTCAATGGTCATCGGCCGTCTGTGGGGCGATAGCAAGTGAAGTCGTAGGTAGTCGACCAGATAACTCGTAATACATGTCATCATTTCTTTTCATATGTCTGATCATCAAATCACTTGAACTAATTTCACCACTTTTTCATAGTTGCACCAAACACGTTATCGTAAACAGTTCCACTCCCATCACGAAAAATAGTCATCACATTCGTCATTCCGCTACTCCAATTCGTCACAGTTCATCACAATTTCACATCAACTCCGGACCTTCCACATCTTCACACCGGTATAGACCGACCGATGCTACTGCGTGTCTTGGTCTTGGTCTTCATGAGTCTGCATCACTGCGAAGCGATTACGACTGACTCGTTCTCGTTCGAACTCTCGTAGAAGAGCCCCACAATTCAAATCGAGCTCGTCTACCCAAGTTGATTCATCATCGTCCTTCCATCGGACCAGGTACTCTCGGTGAGTCGGACCGAACCTGTTCTTCTTGGTCGACCGAACATCTAATACCTTCTACACTTCAAACTAGTCTTCCTCTAATGGTCGTTCCCAACTGTCCTCCGGCAGTAACGCTTCATCGAAATCAAATCTTTTTTCTTCGTCTACCAGACAGGGAGTTTTGGGTCGATCAGGAAATTCTCGGACCAGCTTCAACTTGGACACATCTACGATCGAGAAGACCTTGTAATCTGTACCAGTTGTTACTAGACGGGCAGCGTGCTCACCGATCAGCTCGGCAACACGAAAAGGGCCGTGCCACATGCGAGCCAGCTTCTTCGCATAGCCCTATTTCACTCGGTCTAGGTATAGCCATACCCTCGCCCCTGGTTCTATACCGTGGGGTCGGACCTGGCATTGGTCCGGTCTGCCCGGTCTTGTGTGGCCTGACGCAGCTTTTCGTTGACGACTTCTTTTGCATGCTGGTAGTGTTTGTGGACCTGCATGCGCCAGCGTCGAGCATCGCGATCGCGGGTCCAGGTGCAACAGATAGGTATCGCATCTTCTAATGTCGACCGAGGGTCCCATCCATGTGCCAGATAAAAAGGCGTTTCTCCTCGGACCCGATCGGTCGACGAGTTGAGTGCAAACACCAGCCTTTCTGCATACTCGTCCCAATCTCGCTGGTCTGGATCAGCAACGTACATCTTGATCGCCCTCGTTATGGTCTGCACCATGCGTTCCGCCGATCCATTTGCTTGCGGACGATATGCCATTGTCGCACTCTGTTTCTGGCCCAGCATGTTATTGAACGACCGGAACACCTCGGCCATAAAACCGGGTTCCCGATCGTGCCTGATGACCTCGCTGGTGCCGAATCTTCGGAACACACATTCTTCGTAGCTCTGGGCGATCTGCTCCGCAGACCGAGATGCACTTGCCTTCGCAATAACTAGACCAGTGAACAGGTCTACCCAGATCAGCAGCTCAGTGTTGCCGCGCGTCGATCTAGGTAGTGACGGTATGTGGTCCATCGCTATGACCTGGAAAGGGTAGGTCGCTTCGATATTTCCGGTCGATCGCCCCTTGATTACCGGTCTACCCTTTCCGGTCTCGCAATCCGTGCAACGGCCCACATATTTCTGCACACTTCGGAAAAGACCTCTCCAGTGGAAGTGGGACCTGATCTTGTGATAGGTCCTGCCTATACCCTGATGTCCCCCTTCTAACTCACGTGATAGTGATGAAGGACATCCGACTGCAGCAACTCGGGGATCACTAATTTCGCCAATCGGTCCCGGTCTGCACTGTCTTGGTCGGCATCGCGGCAGTAATACAATAATCCATTATCATCCACTTCGTAGCTATCCGCGATATTGATGCACTCTTTCGCTGATCGTTCGTAAACTTGGACAGTTCACCACGCAGGTAGGTCTTCAGGTTCATAATCCATTCTTCTTCGTCCTGCGCCTTGAGGATCCGTTCCATCATTAACTGTTGCACTGTATATTCGTTCAAACTTTCCTTCGGTAACGGTCGGCGAGACTTCTGAGCTTTCGATCTAGTCGCGACCATCACATGCACCTGGACTGGGGCGTTCTTGGGTCCGATCACTTCTGGGAGCCTGTTTATATTCATCAATCCATCCAGAACGGCCTTCTCGGTGATCGTAGCCCCGGTCTGGTCTTGCATGGCCTTGGTCGCGAGGTAGTCGGCGCTTCTGTTACAGTCTCGTTTCACGTGCAATAGCTCGTGGTTGGGGTAGTCCTTCAATGCCTTCATTACTCGATCATTTAGTGTCCTTAGTCGTGGAGCCTTGCAGTAGATCTCTCCGGTGATCTGCCTGATCACTAGGTTGGAGTCACCACATATGATGACTCGCCCCTTCTCTTGCGACGACAGCAGGTCCAGACATAGAAGTAGACCTCGGTACTCCGCCTCGTTAACAGTAATATCCGGCGTGAAATCGGCAGCGGCTGCAACTATAGACCATTGTGGCAACTTCCACAATATGGCACTATAGGCGCCGACCTTCTTCTTCACGCTTGCCGATCCGTCAAAACTTAAGACCAAGAGCTCTTCATCATGGTCGACGGTCGGTGGAGGTCTCGAAACTGACTGCCGAGGTTGCTTCCTCGGGGCAATCGCTATCAATGCCTCGTCCACTTCATACCGAGGGGTGATACTGGCAGCTAATGTGCCCAATATCTCTTCCTCGCCCCCGGTGCACTTAACGACCTCGAGGGTCCACTACGACAAGACCGCCGACCAGCTTCCTAGACGTCCGTCCATCCCATTGGCTGATAATAGCCAGGCCAAAGTAGACCGTCTTGACAGGACCTTTATAGGTCGGCCGACCAGCAGGTTGTAACACACATCCAGAATTCGTAGCAACGCCAGAACTTCTTTCTCGACAATTCCATAATTCACTTCATTTGGTTTTAGCGTCCGTCTCGTAAACGTGACTGGATGATACACATCATCGTGATCTTGCACTAAAGTGGCCGAGATAGCCCACTTACTGGCATATACAATAATGGTCGGCACTTTTTCGGGAGCGAAATGCTTGAGAATCGATGCCGTCGCCATCTTAACCTTCAACATACCAAAGGCAAACTGTGCACGCTTCATATGATCTTCGGCCTGCACTTGCGGACAAACTGCGGCAATACCAGAGTCGGCGACCTCCTGTAAAGTTTCCCGATCTCCTTTGCGCAACATATGGTAGTCGACTTCCCGGAGCTCGTACAGCACAGCCGCGTAGATAGCAAATTCTTCAATGAATCGGCTATAATAATTCAAGCTTTCCAGGAAGGACTGCATTGCCTTCAGCAATCTGGGGAACGGGAGGTTACTCAGCGAATCCAGGTCCTTGGGGTGAGCCTCTAGACCATTGTTCGAGACCATATGGCCTAAAAAGACAACCTTGGACATACCCAAAAAACTTTTCACGGCACTGATAGACAGGTTCCAGCGGTCGCATGTCTCCAACAATCGTTCAACCTTCTCGCACAGATCGTTCCATGACGAGGCAGGTATCAGAATGTCGTCGATGTACGACCGCCTACCTAGAACGGACGGTCTTCTTTTCCGATCGGGTTCACCCTCTCTAAACACATCATAATTTTCAACGGAGTCCCGATCGGTCTTGATCTTGAAGTTTCCGTACAATGCGTTGTCTATCAGCCTTTGATAGATCTGGGGTGCGTTCTTCAGACCTAACGGCATACGATTCCACTCGAAAAGACCAAAGGGTGTCACAAATGCGGAAATCTCACAGTCATCGAGACCACCCAAAATCCACTTGCCATATCTAGCGAACAATACCACAAGGTATTGTCGAGGTCTTCCAACAGATCATTAACCAGCGGCATCGGGTACACCATGAGTTTAGTCAACCGATTTACCAGACGATAGTCGATGCACAGTCTAATGTCAACGCCGTTCTTCTTGATAACAATTACGATCGGCGAGGCCCATGGCGAGGTCGACGGTCTAATAATCTTGGTGACCAACAGTCCTTTAATGAGATCAGAAAGCTTTTCACGGTACTGTGGCGCCACGCTTCGACATCGCTGGGAAATCGGCTTGGCATCTCCAACATCAATATCACAAATCGCACCACGGGCTGCAGGTGGTAAGGCGTTGCCCTTTCCGATCAGCAGATGTCTTTTCTTCCATATGATATTCTTCAACTGCTCGATCTGGTCTGGACTGTTAAGGTCTTGATCACCCACTTGTAAATCATCCATTGTAACTTCGGGCGAGTCGGCAGACACTTCAGGGAGGACTGCCATTTGGCTTTCCAGCTCCTGAATGTACTGTTCCCCGCCTTCATGTATACAGACTTGTTCATCTTCTGGGGCGATATCACCTAGACCATCTGGACCGGCTGAACGCCCCTGGTATTGATCGACGGGCTGTCCTTCACTGATATCGGTTTGATTAGGAATACCGTCATGGTCCGACCTAGCAATTTCATGTTCCCCTTCTTCCGTTTCTTTCTCCGCTGTCGCCTGGTCTTGTGCTGACACCACGTTGACTAACCTTGGTTCGTCTACTTGATGGTCCACCGTTCCTGGTGACTACGGCGCCTTTCTTCGGACCAACATCTTTTTTGGGGTTACATAACTTGGTATTTCCACTAAAGGTGAAGTATCCTCTTCCACCGACCCATCATCGTTGATAAGATCGGTGGTCGATTGGTACGCCAGGTTTTGCCACTCGACATACCGCCTCGACCCAATCGAGACGAACCCCATCTTCATTGGTACATTTCCTTCTGCTAACCACATACCAACAATAGTGTTATTGTCCAGTGTCAGCGGCTTGTCACCGATATTGGTAACACGGACAAAATCACGTCGTCCAGCACTCTTTACGAAGGTCGAGACCCACCGATCGCCCCTGGTCAACCATAACTTCCTCGAACGGAAACCTTTCTGAACCGGGGTATCGGCAGACCGACCGACTGGGATAGTGAGGTCTTGATCCCACCGGACCAGATCGGTATACGAACCATACAGAGGTCTTCGACCAGCCAACTGGACCTGGACCTCATACGGGAGTGTAAGCACTCCATGTGACAGGTCTAGGCGAATACCATCTGGGACCATGAAATCCATGACTAGTAAAGCGTCCTGTCCAGCCAACTTGCCAACCCAAGCGCTGAAAAAGTAGACCAGCGATCCCGACAAAGTAATTTTTACACGCGTTCTTCCTTCGGTCATGTAAGAGTTTTCACCGATCCCGACGCATTCTTGTCTCTGGGTATCGTATATACGACATCCGACCTTACGAGCAAAGGCGGAGTCGATTATCGAGACTTCAGCTCCAGAGTCGAGCAACATCGTCGCTTTCTGATTTAATCTTGCCACAGGCTTTCGCCTGCTTGAACCATTTATCAGGCGCGTGATACTTCCAGTATCCGCGGGATTCTACAGGCAGCAAGTACAACTGCATAACCACCTTGGTCCGGGAGTACTCATCGGTCTTCAGACTGTAGACGGGATGGTCTCGGTCGACGCAATTTGGAATAGAACGTGTATTGTCGGTCTTATCCTCCTTGCCGACATATGCATAGATGTGAACCGTAGAACGCTCGGCTCGATCCAGATTCCAACCTGGCGATCGTTCTAGTTTAGCATCTTTTCTGCGTCCGGCGGCAGCATCCCCGCGTGCTTGTCCGGCACGTACCACTTTCGTATCATATTAAAAAATTCTTCAATCTTGCAGTGGCCGGCCTCGTGGATCTCTCCACATGACTTGCATACAATGAGGCAGTGGTCAGTCGGGTGGCCGCGTCTCTCGCACTTCTTGCACACCATCATCTTCCATCAGTTTAACCATCATGTTTGCTCGACCCACAGTGGGAGCACTTCTGACGAGGTCGGTCTGGATCGGACTTGCTTCCGTTCCTTCCCTTCCGGTCTACCGGGTCGGACTTCGACCTGGTCTTCGGGGCAGGTCCCGCAACATAGACGTAACGATACTGGTCTTCATCCGATGACTCCTGGCTGGATTGACTTCCACTTTCCCCTTCTGACCCCGTGCTGTCATCAGCTACAATTGCCTTGACCGCTCTGGTCGGTCTGGCCCAAGGTCTCTTGACCGGATCGGTCTGGGTCTTGGAACGATAGCGACCTGATCCACCAGCGGTCTTCGCTCTCATACTACGCGACTGCTGTAGCGTCCGTAGAGTCTGTTCAACTTCACCCGCATCCCTAAGACGCAGCAGAGTAAGCTGGTCCTCCAGTTCTTGATCGTCCAGGGTACTAATGTAGTGACCCACATGTTCCAGAGCAGCAACGTTCGGCGGGTTATTCTATTTAATTGTTATGCCGGCACGAAGTGCAGCCACGTTCAACCGATGCAAATACTCGATCGGTGTCTCGTCGCTCAGCTTCTGCATATGGTGATACTTGCGGGCACTCGAAAATCCGGAGTTACAATATTGCCCTTCAAACTCTGCACATAGATGGTCCCAGTCAGACCGGACATCCCGACCTAACTGTTGGATCCAGTTGGCAGCCGGTCCTTTCAACAAGTCCCGGAAGATCAGACACTTTTCACTTTTCGGGGTCTGGTCTCGCAGGAACGCAGACTTGACCCGACCGAACCAAGACCGGGCCTGGTCTTCATCAGAATCCTTGCCAGTGAAGTCCTTGAGGTCGGTCGTTGAGGCCTTACGGATGCGCGGAATCGCAGCAGATCCAAAGTCGTAAGCAATAGTGGAAGCTAGGTTAGCCTTGCGTGGCTTGCCAGCGCCCGTACCGTCTGACCCACAGTGGTCGTCAAGACCGCCGACCGACTCCATGTCACAGTCACTTGTCTTGCTTGGTCTACGCGGTCTGGCCGGTTGCGGCTTGCGCTTCCCTTTGCCGACCTGCTTATCACTTCGAGTGGGCTTGTCCACAGATGTTACCGATTCCATATCCACATCTCGGCAAACATTGGCACTTTGCTGGGTAGACCGGTCTTGGGCATGTGGCCGCAGAGGTGGCTTAACCCGGTCTTACATGTAACGCTCCATCATCGTCTCAAACATGGTTTGGACGTAGCTGGAGTCATGGGCAATGTGTTGATACCATCCTTTTGCGGAACCGAGACCTGTGGGGGTCGCTGGAGCCCCGACTGGCATGCAGCCCTTTGCTGCCGCATGTCCATTTTTTGTTCAGGCTGGGCATGGTCAACCCCCACGGTCATCCGCTCGACACCGGTCTCCAACTCTGATGAGCTGTTAGAGGCCGGTGGAGACTTATAAACCGATTCGTCATCAGAACCAATGTCGACAAGCGCTGTGTAGGCTTCAGCGACCTTCACTGCTGCGGTGATAGTTGGGCGGCGAACCGCCCCCACCAGTGGGACCAAATGGTCGTGGAAGGTCTACATCGACGATTTCAGCCTCCAAGTCTCAAATTCAAATAGTTTTTGGACATCGGCGGGGTTCTGCATTTTAATGCCAACCTCCGCCAACATCGCCACCAAGTTTTTCACCAACAGTAATGGGCGATCACTCTGGACCGGCTCGGTAGTGGCACCGAGAAGACGGTCGGGGATTTGGAGTTTCAACACCCGAAAGACCACGTCAAAACGAACAAATCGTTTCAGATCAAAAATGTAGTTCATCTTGTTTAGGTCTTCTTCAGTGATGCCTCCATCTCCGACCTGCGACTTTTCTTCGAGGTTTTCTTCGTCGGCCGGCATTCCCAACCCTTTCTTGGGAATCTTGGGTAGCTTGGGGACCTTGGGGGGGTTGGTCGGATCGTTCTTATCAGCTTCCAAGTATTTTTCGTCTTTTGATTTTCCATCAACTTTTTTATGCACATACATAGGATAAGGAACAAGGTCCTGATCCTTTCCGGGACTATAGCATGACTTGCTATAGTCCCGATCGACTCCGGTGGGAGCCTTTTGGGGAGGAAAAAAATTATTAATCCCGATCTGGTCCTCCACCAGGCCAGACCGGACATCGCCATCTTTATCGAGAACGAAGACGTAAGGTGATAGCCTTTCCTTACGCCCTCTCCAGAACGATTCCAAATTCAAATCTTCAAATTCAATCTTTGATGACACCTCGCGGTGATATCCACTATCACCAAGTGATCCGTGCACGCGCACCATTGTGGTGAGGTCAAGTTCGAAATCGAATACATTTGTATCGACAACCTGACCACCACCATCGTGCCCAGCCTTCCAACTTACGGGGGGGTACCCCGCGGACCTCCATTCGAAATATGGTCCGATCGTCCGCTGCTGGCAGACGACCGGTCATCATCCAGAGACACTTGGTACGATTCACTTAAGACCATCTCACCTTGTTTACCCATTGGAGTGGGCTAGTTACACACTCGGTGGATCGGGATCGCAGATCGACTTGATTCGTTCTTGAATATGAGACCGTGCTGGATAAGTGTACCTAGGGCGGAACTCTTCACCCCAGGTACGTACAGACCAGAAACACTTCCGAAAGATAGATTACAATAGGTCGATCGTCCAAACGATCTAGACCTGACCAATACGAAATAATAGAGGGTAGACCAATCAACCTGTCTATCCCCTGACCAATATGAGAGAAGACCAAAACCGGTCTAAACTCCAACCAATGTTAAAATGAGCCAATATGTCCACGTGAAGACTCAATATACCCGTGAACTCCACAAACGATATCTCCACGTAAAGACCAATCCAGTGAATAGCACGTTCCAAACGTACTTGACTTAAACTTGAGGAAGTCGAACAATGCGTGCTCCCGTCGAGGGACTTCCGGTTGCCAAAGTGCGCGTGCAGCGCGTCCAGACCGGGTATAATAGGCAAGAGGGGATAATTCAACCCTCTGCCCCCAAACACTCCGCGGCGGGCGGAGGCGACGAGTGTACGTGAAAAGAATAACGGCGACCCCTTGCTGCGGCGTAGACCAAGACCAGAAGAGGTTTTGCCACTTATTCCTAGACCAAAAGACTTTTACTTGGAAAATCCGCAACTAAACAATAATACTACCTCCCTAATGTACCCACACAAAATTATGTAAAATACCCAATGTCAGGTGACTCACCCAAGACCTGCGTTCTTGATACTCCTTGAATCTGATAGGCTAAGAAGCCCCCTTTGTTTAGACCAATCGGAAACTCGACCAACTGCCTTGACCAAAAATGACCAAACTTGTGGTACACTTCACCACACTGCCACTCACTGAATTCGCGATTAACAATTCGGTGCATGCTTCAACTAAGCATACACCGTTCTACGTGAATGCCTTAAGGCATCCACGAACCCCAGCTTTACTTGGCGGTACGCCAAATCTAATAGGGGGAGGGACCCGCTCAAATTTTGATCGATTCAATGCGCAAGTTGCAACTGCAAGTTGTGAACAAAACGATGGCCCTTCTACTGAAAGTAAAGTAGAAGCGGAATCAGCTTCAAATGAAACTGAAGCTGCATATGATGAATATGTGTCTGCATCAATGGATGCAGACAACGAGGACAATGCACCTACTGCTGATAAAGCAGTATGTAGCCGGTGCGTATACGCACGGTGCGGCTAGCGCACCGAGGAAGACTTTCCTTAAAGCGTCGTTCGCCGCTACTTAGCCGATACGCCCTTATTAAGGGCTTAGTAGGAGAGAGCTCTCCTACTCGGGGCCAATATTCCCGGGTTAGTTTACTCTAGCCTGTACTAGTGCCTTAACGGCAAGGCTCCCTTACAAAGGGTGTGGCTAAGGGGAGGGCTCCCCTTAGGCTACGGCACTCACTACACGCACGACCGGTCGAGGTCGTGCGTCTGTAATAAGGAGTGAAAGTAAAACTGAATATATTTAATATGTAATTATTTAAACTAACATAAACTATATGTAACACTAAGTAGAATATTCCTAATTCGTACCTAGCTAAAATGTAGTGTACACACCTGTGTACTGACACGTGGATGGCTGACACACCACCACACCAAGGGCCCCTGCCCTGATTGGTTAAAATAACCAAAGGTTCGAAACCTTTCAACCCGGCCAATACTGGCCTCAACCGTGGTGTACTCATGTACACCAACACTCAGTGTTACCCGAATGTAACCCCGTTACATCCTCCCCCATCAAGACTATTGCTTACGCAATAATCAAAATTTTGTTGGAGAACTCCAACGTCAGTTCCCCTGGCCATCCATATGTACACCTCTAGTGGTTCTATGGCGTCTCCTCTAGAAGAGGTAGACTACTCCGATAACTCGGACGTGGATGCCTTTGGGGATACCTCCCCAATGGTGAGCCGCTCCGACAGCGCCGAACGGCGTTGTCGGCAGCCTAATATCTTCCCCACACGAGAGGAAAATACACTAACCAGTGCGGCACCCCTGCCTGTATCGGATGATACATCCGAATCGCCAAAGGCGATCATCACTAATGAGCTGGAAGCAGCTCAAGACTCCCATCTTGCCGCACAGGCACTAAGGGTTGCGTTGCGCGCCCCCAAACGCCCGTCAAGGACGGCTTATAATTTCGATGGTCCCCGTGACCTTCCAAAATGGGCCAGGCGTTTGATAAGTACTAGTCTAGCGTCCTATACCCCTGGCCCCGCGGCTGAACAGCCGTACCAACGCGAACGCCGTGAGAAACTCCGGCAACAACTGCTTACACAAAAGCAGTTCACTAGCGTCTCGTACCGAGAGCGCTTAAACAGGCAGGCACAAGGTGCCCCTGTTGAGAACCTACGCGAGGTTCCTTTCGTTCTTTCTCCGGGATAAAGTGCCGATGACGCAGAGAAGAAGTCCGCGCTTGGGCGGAAGGGGAGAAGCTTCTCCCCAGCTTCGATTAGCTGCATGACAGCTATTCCCGTCGAGACATTTGGGTGGAGAGGGTGTTGCGCCTTACATTTGCCAAAGCTAAGGCGATGGAGCAACTACGTGCTCCGTATCGCACGCGCTACGCCAGCGCCCCTGTCTCCACCCAGGTGTCCGGAGACAGTGTGGTCGCCACATCTGCCTCCGGCCAACTCCCACTTATTGAGAGTGAAGAGGCTTCTCATGCCCCTCTGGTCGTTTACCTACAGCGGGATTCTCCCGCTCAAAAGCGTCAACGACATCGCGGCAATCCTGCCGTAGGGGAGTCTCGAACTCCCACGAACTCTGTGAGTGTGGATAACCTTTCCACTTCACCAGATACTGGGTTTGACCCCGATGATGGCACCGCGCCATCAGCCGCTCCACATGAAAGTGTGGAGTACTCTCCGCATCGAGCATTGGAGGAGGAGGTCGTACAATTGCGACGTGAGATTCTTGCGCGCTGTGATCGACACAGCCTTCGCATCCATGATCTCCACGAGGGGATCGGCGATGAGCGGGATGCCACTGATCGCTTCGAGAGGCGGCTTGCCTCTCTCGAGACGACCGTTTCGGAGCTTCGTGGTCGCATTTTAGCCCTTTCGGGCTTCCTTCGCCCTGCGGTGCCTTACGGCTATCCGGCTTTCCACCCTCCTCCAGGAGGGGCCCCGCGTCCGGGTCCTGGTATGGCTTAAGCATACCGACATAAAAGGTTGGATGCGTACGCATCGCCTTCGGGATGTCTAAGGTGTACGACAAGCCCTTTCAAGCTAACACCCAAAAGGGCCCCACAAACCTGGGGCGCAGTTTATTGCGCAACACATTTGAAACTGCATGTGTAGGAAGATTTTTAGCGTTTAATAAAACCCTTTCTCCTACTCTGTATACCTTTTTGTTACGCCGTCCTTTTCGGTCAGCTTGTTCCTTCTGCTTGTCTTGGCTTTCCGCCATGGCATCGCAGACGTGTCGTAAGACACTAAGGCGCGTCGATAAAAACTTATCGATGTGCTTTCGCACAGATACAGGGCTGACATCGGGGAATCCTCCCCCCTCAAGCCCTGGGCCACGCACACGTGGCGTTAACGGAACCCTCGGATTCACCAATCCGTTCACGTAAAACGGGGTAAACCCCGTAGATGCATGTACCAAATTGTTGATAGCAAATTCAACCATCGGAAGCATCTCACTCCAACTCTTTGGAAAGTCCGGACATAAACTCCGGAGAATGTCCTCCACAACGCGATTAACGCGTTCCGTCTGACCGTCCGTCTGGGGATGATCCGCAGTGGACATGAGGAGATTGGTGCCTAGCACCTAAAACAACGCTCCCCAGAATTGTCCCGTAAAACGGGGATCCCGATCCGACACAACGTAATCGGGTAGACCATGTTGTCGAAAGACACGGTCCAGGAACAATTTCGCTGTTCCTTGTCCATCTATGGACTCTGGCACCGCCGCCAGGTGACCCATCTTGCTCAAACGGTCTACCAATACCAATACGCCGGTGTTCCCGGCCTTATCCTTCGGAAAACCGAAGATAAAATCCATGCTAATAGATTTCCAACACTCCGTTGGAACCGATAAGCTCGCCAAAGGCGCAGCTGAACTTGCAGAGGGTTTAACCCTCTGACACGTCTCACAGGTGCGTATATACGCACCGACCCACTTATACATATTGGGCCACCAATACAAAGCGCTTAAAGCGCTATAGGTCTTATCCCGACCTAAATGACCCCCGGTAGGGGCGTCATGTGCCTCAAAGAGGACTCTATACTTCAGTTCCTCATCATGAGGAACAACCACCCGCGGAGTGTCATCCGCGCTCGTGCTATAATATAGCAAACCGTCAAAGTAACTGTAACGGTGTAAACGAGCTCTAGCTCGACTTGACAGGGTTGTATCAGACGAGCCAAGTACCTTTCCACCCAACGCGATGATAAGCGCCGTACACTGTGGGACTTTCTCATACGCCTGGCTTATGAGATCCACCACAGACGTGGTGACGAATGTCGCGTGAGTGAGCTCGTAATCGGGACGACGCTACAACGCGTCTGCAAGCACGTTCTGCTTACTAGGTTTATACTTAACCTCAAAGTTATACTCCGCAAAGAAGGAGAGCTAACGGGCCATCCGTTGCGAGAGATGAGGCGACTTTGTCGCTGTCCGTAAGGACGCGTGGTCAGTATAAACCACGAACGGCTTTGAGCCGTGTAGGTGAACCCTAAATTTGACAAGAGCATACTTCATTGCAAGTAGCTCCTTGTCATGAACGGGATAACTCCGTTCTTCAGCTTTAAACTGCCTTGACTCAAACGCAATTACGCGTTCCCTTCCTGCATCGTCTGCTTGTAACAAAGCACATCCGATTGCGAAATCGGAGGCGTCGCAGACGACACTAAATGGTTTCCCAGGGTCTGGGAGAGCAAGAACGGGAGCTTTTAACAAGCTCCCCTTAACCGCTTCAAAAGCGTTTTGTTGTTCAGTTCCCCAACACCAATCAACATCCTTCTTAAGAAGGTCGGTCAATGGCTTCGCCATTTCAGCGTAGTTCTCGCTGTACTTGTGGAGATAGTTGGCTAATCCTAGCCACTTCCTTAAATCTCTAAGATTTACAGGCGAAGCCCACTTCACAATGGCTTTCACCTTCTCTAGATCCGCCCGCACTCCATCCTTACCGATGAAGCATCCGAGGAAAGGAATTTCCTCAGCACCAAATATACACTTGGATGCGTTTGCATATAACTTATGCTCTCGCATATATTCGAGCACTGCTCGAAGGTGTATCAGATGCGTCTGAACATCAGACGAGTCGCCTTCCGCATGACTATGGACGAATATATCGTCGAAGTACGTCTGAGCATACTTCCTATGAGGGCGGAAGAGTTGAGTCACCAAGCGATTGAAAGTCGCTGGTGCATTTGACCCTTGTGGCGTAACAAGCCACTCCCACAACATGCCACTAAGCGTGCTAACCGCTGTCAGCGGAATATCGTACGCTCGCATGAGCACCTGATAATACCCGTCCACCAGATCTAAGGCACTGTACACCGTACAGCCCGCCATATTGTTCTGGAGGACATCCTTCCGAGGAATCGGAGTCTGCATGGGTACAGTAGCTGCATTCAGCTTGTTGTACGCATGCACAATGCGCCACTTTCCGTTCGGTTTACGAACACAAAAGGTGGGAGATGAATGTGGAGACTTGCTCTCCCGTACCATCCCTGCCTCTTCTTTCCCCTTGAAGAATGCGTCGATGACGTCGCATTGCTCCTTGGGGAGAGGCCACAGCCTAGTGACGCAGTATTTGGTTCCGGGAACCAAATCAATTTCATGTCGGACTCCCCGATCCGGTGGTAACCCCATCGGCGGGTTGTCACTAATGACATCTCCAAATTCCTTTAGTAAGGAATGGTAAGGGTCCTCAGGATCCGCGAGGATTTTGAGACCGCTTCGGGCATTCAATTCCTGTTTGGTTTTCACCAAAACTGACTCGTCCATCGTGGATGAGGAGTTCAACTTCTCTTCTGGACGCAACGTGACGACCTCGTCGATTTCATCTGCTTTCAAAGCAGTCTCAAACTCGTTGAAGGACATCTCCTCCAACGACAACAGTTCGCCTACCCCAGGCAACCGTTCCAGGCTTACGCCTTCTGTGACAACACCTGTCACACTATTCAGCATCCTGTAGGACTGCTGACTACTGCCCTCGGGACTCATCCCGAGGCCCAGATGGGGGGATTAAATTGCCTTATCTACTGGAAGCGCCACGCGCCTATCCAAATAGGTCACTACCTCTACCACAGGTAACTCACCAGTCTCTCCTATAACGGCGTGGTCGGAATCATTTACGACGTGCAAAAGAGACGAACAACGGGTCTCTTTGCGTGGAAGCGCCTCGCGCTTAACCACAGGGGTCTCTACCTTTACCAATGGAGTTACCACAGGTAACTCACCAGTCTCGCCGTTCACGGCGTGGGGATTAACCGCCGAATCCCCCTCGTTAAGGAACGCTTCCTTAACGCCATTGGGAATGATCATTTCAGACATCCCAATCTCTGGGATCTCACGCCAGAATCGCTTTTGCGATCGAGCAAAGGTGGTTTCATGACTCGCCAATGCTTCACCCGACCGCGGGTGCGTTGAGCCAATGGACTTAGACTTCCAGTCTATCCATGGCTCGTGGCGTTCCAGCCACTTCATGCCCAGAATGAGGTAATATCTCGAGTCCAAATCCAGGACTAGGCAACGTTCTAAGCTGTCGAAGTCTGCAAACTTCAGCTTAAGGTCAATCGAGACCTTGGGTACAGAAACCTGTACGCCCGTCGCAAGACGGACCGTGACAACGTCACGAGAATGTGCCTCTAGGGACTCAGCATACAGCCGACTCTTCACAACAGAAGATCGTCTGACATAATTGGCAGACGCTCCAGAGTCTATCAAGACTCTCCAAGGCTTATCAAAGCCTTTCACGTCCGCAAGGACGACCAGCAAACCTGGCTGGTACACCAACTCGGTGCAAGAAAGCACCGCTTCCCTCGGGGCTTTGTGCTGTCTTCCCCTACCCTGGGGCTTAACAGCACTGAGGGGTCCCCCAGTAGCACTGAGGGGTCCCCCAGTAGCACTGAGGGGTCCCCCAGTAGCACTGAGGGGTCCCCCAGTAGCACTGAGGGGTCCCCCGCACCTACTGGGACCCGTCGTTTCCCGACGGCTTAGACAAGGGCTTTTTCCCCACCCTTGGTCCATTGTAGCAAGTGTCTCGCTGGGGATTTTTCGGACATCTGTTCCTCAGATGATCCATGATCCCACACAGGAAGCATCTCAGCGGCCCACGCCGCTGCAACATAGCCAAGAGCTCTCTCTCGAAGCTCTGTTAAAAAGAGTCCGAATGACTCTTAGCGGGAGGTTTCTCCTCCGCTTCGACCTGACTCAGGTCCATGGGTTCGGGACCCATCTTAGAGGAACGGAAGTTCCTCTCGGCGTTGAACGCCATCTTGAATGCCTCTTCCAGGGATTCGGGTCGGCATCGGAGCAATTCCGAACGTACTGGCCCTTCTCTCAGACCTCCCATGAAGACGCGGATGGACACATCATCCGAATACGCTTTCGCGTACATCCCTGCCAATAGGGTCTTAAGCTCCTGGATATAAACCTCCAGGTCCTTAGTGCCTTGGCGGCACCTCAGGAACGCCAGTTGATTCTGGAAAACCAGATCAGGCGTTGAGCACATGTCCATAAGCTTCTGATTAAGGACCTTCCATGTTGGAAACACGTCCTTGACTGATTCAGAGCATGTAAACGTCCACGTACGGGCTTTGCCCGTAAGATTGGTCAATGCAAGTCCCACTTGAAAGTGATCAGCGGTCATGTTCGCTGTGGCGAAGGCCGTTTCGACCTCTCGCAACCAAACATAAAGGTTGTCACCCTTCTCTCCGGTGAACTCCTTTATCTTAAACGATAATGGAGGGCGCACCCCCGTGGAATGACCTCCACTGCAACTCGCCTCATGAGCGATGAGGGCATTCACCCTTGCCTTTACGGCCTCAGGGCCCTGCTCCACTAGGAGCTTCATACCTTCTTCCCCCGTTAAGGGTAACAGCTTTTTAAAGGCTTCCTGTTGGACGAGGGTCAAACTATCCCAATCGTCCTGATTCATCCTTTGCAGAGGATTTCTAGTCTACCAACAAAGGTGTTGGATTGACTACAAGTGCTACCAGATGTAGCCGGTGCGTATTACGCACGGTGCGGCTAGCGCACAGAGGAAGGCTTTCCATAAAGCGGCGTTCGCCGCTACTTAGCCGATACGCCCTTATTAAGGGCTTAGTAGGAGAGAGCTCTCCTACTCGGGGCCAAGATTCCCGGGTTAGTTTACTCTAGCCTGTACTAGTGCCTTAACGGCAAGGCCCCCTTACAAAGGGTGTAGCTAAGGGGAGGGCTCCCCTTAGGCTACGGCACTCACTACACGCACGACCGGTAGAGGTCGTGCGTCTGTAATAAGGAGTGAAAGTAAAACTGAATATATTTAATATGTAATTATTTAAACTAATATAAACTATATGTAACACTAAGTAGAATATTCCTAATTCGTACATAGCCAAAATGTAGTGAACACACCTGCGTACTGCCACGTGGATGGCTGACACCCCCCCCCCCAAAGGCCCATGCCCTGATTGGTTAAAATAACCAGAGGTTCGAAACCTTTCAACCCGGCCAATACTGACCTCAACCGTGGTGTACTCATGTACACCAACACTCAGTGTTACCCGAATGTAACCCCATTACACAGTAGATGAATTCGTATTACAGCGTCAAGCTGTAATACGCTATATAAAAGATGCACTTACTTCTGCTTTGGATAAGCAGAAGCAAAATGCAGACAAGCAAGGAAGGAAGAACAAAAACTCCTTTCGGAAAGGCGAATTGGTATTAGTAAGTACTACCAATTTGCCTATACATGCAATAAGCAACTTCTTTACACGGAAGTTGCTTCCTAAGTACATTGGACCTTTCAAGGTCCAAGAGATTCGGGGGAATGCCTATACATTAGACATTACCACAGCAATGCGGCTCCACCCAACATTATATGTTGGGCGGATCAAAACGTATCATTCGTCTTTGTCTTACGACGAGACGCAGAACTACGGAAGATACCGTGCTTCTCCAAGTCTCCCAAGAGAGACTTGTGATCGGCTTCCAGCCGTTGATGAACAGAGCGGAGAGTCGTTACCTCCGCCTTCGACTGCTCAAGATCAGCCTTGTGCCGATCGAGCTCTTCCTTACAGCGGGAAAGCTCGATGTACAGAAGATCATTCTTCTGCTGAAGGGCAGTGTGCGCCCCGAGGATGTCGCTGACATCCTCGCGAAGAGACCGATATGTCTTCACAGAGTGAGACATATCGATGCTCAAGGAGGAACAACCCTCCTCGAGTTTGCGGAGTAAAGAACCATGCTCCGAAACAACAACGGCGAGGGAATTATCAACCTCCGCCGCCCCTGATCGATAATCAGGGGAATAAGCGATATATCCTCGAGCGCTTGATCTCGAAGCGCTCGGTGCCTTTGAAGAAGGGGCAGCGTACCGAGTACTTGGTACGCTGGATGGGATATCCCCAAGAGTTCGACTCTTGGGAACCGATTGAGGTTCTGAGAGCCGACGCCCCAGACCTTTTGACTGAGTTTGAGAAGAAGTCTCAAACTCATAATGCGAAGTAGCATCAACAGTAGGTGTTGATGCATTCAGGGTATCAATTAAACCCTGAATTCTGGCGGGTACGGAAAAACCACCGTACCCCCACAACTCCTCCTCTGACAGACGAGGAGCGCCTTGCGTACACCGCGGGCAAACGAGGTGAGAAGGGACACCACACTTTAACCCTTCTTTGATGCAAGCATAATGTATGTTTTCCATTTTGCTTGTTCGTGAGTACTTTAAAAAGCGCTCGCGCATTACGTGAACTTTATTCACGTAATCATCTAGGTTTTTGTTGTAGTTGTCAACAAAAGCATTCCAAATCTGAGTCAGGGAGTCTTTATCGTCCCTGTTCATCCTTCACCCTTTCCGGCTCGAATAATATCGAACCTGGAAAAAGAGGTCAATAAAGTACAGACGTCTATCGTCTGTACTTCGATCGAATCGACGTGACTGGATGTATTCGCAGTCATCCAGCACGTTGATATCGAACAACGCATATTGGCAGTCCCGCTTACGGTGACCGCCACTGTTGGGGGCAATAGCCCATCCAGGGGTCCAAAACCCCACTTTCTACGACACATGTGGTTCCGTACGATGATACGCTTTAGAAGCGGCAGCCGCCGCTTCTGTTCGAGCCCTTTTAGCAGGCGGATCACCGCCTGCTTCAACACCACGCGCCGGGGTTAAATCACCCCGACGTGGAGAAGTACTTGGTCCAGGTGGGGCTCTGCGCTCCCGCAACCACCTGTGATAATCATTGTCGCTGTCATAGCTGACAGCGACACCAGAGTCGTCACCGCTGTTAGGCGATGACCACCTAGCGAGTTTCGACTCGCTAGATCCTTTAGTGGGGACATCTGTATCCCGATCACTTTGTTCGGAGTCAGAACTCCCGAACATGGCCCTCTTGGCAACACGCCATTCGGAAGTTGCCACCGTGCGAGATGTTGCATTAGCAACATCTCCCTGTTTCTTGCCAGATGCCTCCTTAGCAGCATCTGTGGTCGAAGACGGTACGTCTTCCGACCTTTGCGTAGTTGACGCTGCTAATGCAGCGTCACCGTTGTCACTCAACACCTCAGCACCTAGTGCTGAGGCGGAGGAAGAAGCTCCTTCATTGTTTTCAGAAGCGCTCTTTAGAGCGCCGCCGCGTGCTTTGACCATCGAGTCGATGGTCAATCAGTTGGTAAATCAGAACGACCAACAAGTGCCACCTATGATTGGACAAAATAAGAATTATTATTGTCCAACCACCTTAAGTGGGGGGTGATGTAATGGGGTGCCATTACATAATTGATATTCAAGTTAGAATATCACAGTTGAATTTCAGACGCGTTGTCTGAAATTCAAATAAGATTATAAGTTATTATAATCAACGAAGGAAAAGTCGATTCGGTATAAATACCGAATCATGCAGGTTAACTAATAGTACAGTTAGTTTAATACTTGATATTATTATATTAGTTAGGTAATTACTATACTGTTAGCCGCTAACCACCCATTTAATAAACACTCTTAATTTTGCGTTCTAAATAACAAGTAAATATTTATTTTTACTTTTAGTATAGGATTAGTTGTCATCAACTAATCCTACCCCTCTTGTATTGCGCGCTTCCTCGCACAACACAGTGTAAGCCTGTAACAGGATCAGTCCTGTTACATCATTCATGAGTGACGAGCGGCAGGAGGAGCTGCGTACGCAAGGTTAAAAGACTCAAATGAACTAACCAGATGGATACTACTATGGATAGAGAGAGAAGACCCGGATTACGTGGCTATTCACAATGGGTATAGATTTGATGTCGGGAGAATATGCAGTGCAGCAAGCGAGTTTGACGAGAGAAACTTTACTTAGGGGAATCTAGGCAGAAAAGGAAGAGGCATGGGCTTACTCATTGATGGTTATACTATGATTGACAGTTATTGGTTTGTAGATGAGGTTCACAGGAGCGATTATGAAAGTCTTGGTGTCGACGCTAAAGTTCGTTCTCGCTCAGTTTTCATCCTTTTTGGGAAAAGGATTAACGGAATGGAAGCCTGAATCCGGGGATATCGGGGCGGTTAGGGAAAAATAGGAAAAACAGGTTGAAGCTGGCAGTAACAGTAAAACCGACCCGTTCTGTGAATATCATAGAAAACCGACCCATTCTGTGAATTTCTGTGAAAAACCGACCCATTCTGTGTTTTTTCTCTTTTTGTATACATTGGCAGTTACAGTATGGATAGCTACTTAAGTCGAAACCTTAAGTCGAAACCTCCGCGGCCGACGAATAGCGCATACTGGCTTGCCTCTGCTTCATATCCTACCTGGTCAAAAGTATTCAGGACAGGTAGTATAAGATCTGGCAAGGTGGATAAGAACTTTAAGTGTTTTTTTCTACAGGTTATGAGCCCAAGGCTCGCACAAGTATTACGTGGATTTTTCTTGGCGTTACGAGTGTGCTTTCGTGGAATTTTTCGTGGTTACGTCAGGTTGAACTAGTGGAAAGTCCCCTGTTACGAGGGCTAGTGGTGTGACGTGATATCGAGGGTTTTCGATTTGATTTATGATGAGTTATTCCGAGAAAAATGATGTGCCCTCCCCAAGTGATTTGAGGGCCATCATGGAAGGAATAAAGGATACAACGACTCGCCTGGCTGCCGTGGAGGATGGGAAGGCCACGCGGTTAGTTTCTAGTGGTCGAGGAAGGGCTCCCCGGCACGTGCGAAGGACACTGAGTTTCGTGAAATCCTCCGAAACTACCGTCCGTTCGGCCAACAGATGACTTGAACGATCTTGTAACGGGGATACATTTAGTTACGTTGGTGTACGTAAATGCACAACGGTTGAGGTCAAGTATTGACCGGTCCGAAAGGTTTGGACCTATTGGTTGTTTTAACCAATCAGGGCGAGAGCCCTTGGTGAAGGCGTGGCAGCCTGCCACGTGTTGGTACACAGGTGGTATACATTACATTTCGGTTAGGTACGGATTGAGTAAGTTCTACCTAGTATTACATATAATTTACATTAGTTTATTAAGTTAGACTAATTATGTAGCCGGTGCGTACACGCACGGTGCGGATAGCGCACAGAGGAAGATTTTCCTTTAAGAGGCGTTCGCCGCTACTTAGCCGATACGCCCTTATAAAGGGCTTAGTAAGAGAACTCTCTTACTCGGGGCCAAGATTCCACGTTGGTTTACTAGTTAGCACAGCTAACGCCTTAACACAAGGCTCCCTTAATAAGGGGGTAGCTAAGGGAAGAACTTCCCTTAAGCTACGGCACTCACTACGCGCGCGACCGGTCGAGGTCGAGCGTCCAGTAGTCGTTGATTGAAATGTAAACTGAATGTATATTTAATATGTAATTAGCCTAAATTAAGTTAAACTAATCTAAACTATATGTAATACTAAGTAGAACTTACTAAATTCGTACCTAGCTAAAATGTAGTGTACACCACCTGTGTACAACACGTGGCTGGTCCACCAAGGGCTCCTGCCCTGATTGGTTAAAATAACCAATGGTCCAAAACCTTTCGGACCGGTCAATACTGACCCCAACCGTAGTGCACTCACGTACACCACATATTAAATGTAACTAGAATGTAACCCTGTTACATCCTCCCCCATCAAGACTATTGCTTACGCAATAAATCAAATTTAGTTGAAGAACTCCAATTGCCAGAACCTCTGGCTAGCCATGAGCACCATTAGTGGTGCTGAAGATGGAAACTATTCCGATAACTCGGAGGTGGATGCCCTTGGGGATATATCTCCAAAGGCTGACCATTCCGACAGCGCCGAACGGCGGTGTCGGTCATCCAATCCATACCCCAAACGTGGGGAAAACGCGCTAACTCGTGCGCCACCTCTACCAACTACGGATGATGCATCCGGGTCTCCGAAGGCGACCATCACCAATGAATCGTACACGGTTCATGATGCCCGACATGCCGTATCGGCACGGAAGGGACCTCTTGACCCTCAAAGGAAGGCTAAGAACGAGTTGAAGAGGGGTTTAGCCTCCTATACCCCTGGTCCTGCGGCTGTAATGCCGCGTGAAATATCGCGCCGGAAACAAATCCGGGACAAACTGATATCGCCTAAGCAGTTCACTGTCAAGTCCTACCGAGCGCGCCTCGGAAAACAGGCACGCGGTGCCATGGTAGAGATCCTCCGCGAGGTTCCCTACGTTCTCCTACAGGACGAAAGTGGCTAGGACGCAGAACGGGCATTACGCGTTTGGGCGGAAGGGGAGAAGCGCCTCCCCTGCTTTGATGCGATGTAAAACAGCTTTTCCGAACCCGACGTTAGGGTAGAGAGGACGTTACGCTTGGCATATGCCCAGGCCAAAGCGCAAGGGCAATTACCTGCCTCTTACTACACGCGCCCTGCTCTCGATGTGGTGCCGGAGAGCAATGCAAACTCTGCATCTGCCTCCGGCAAACTCCCAGCTACTGGGAGTGAAGGGGCTTCTTCCGCCCCTTTGATCGTTGACTCTCAGCGGGGTTCTCCCGCTCGAAAGCGTCAACGACGTCACGGCAATCCTTCCGCAGGGGAGTCTCGAACTCCCACGAACTCTGGGAATGTGGATAACCTTTCCACTTCACCAGGTACTGGGTCTCACCCAGGTGATGTCGTCGTGCCAGCAGGCGTTCCACATGGTAATGTGGAGTACCCTCCGTATCGAAGACTGGATGAGGAGGTCTCGCTATTGCGACGTGAGTTCCACGAGCGCTGTGATCGACACAGCCGTCGCATCGAAGATTCCCAGGAGGGACTCCGCGACGAGGGGAGTGCGAATGAACGCATCGAGGGCCGTCTTGCCTCCCTCGAGTCTCTCGTTGTGGAGCTCCAGGGTCGTTTTTCAACCCTGTCGGAGATGTTCCGACCTGTCGTGCCTTTCGGCTATCCTACTTCCCGCCCTCCTCCAAGAGGGGACCCGCCTCCGGGTTCTGGTATGGCTTAAGCATACCCACATAGAAGGTTGGATGCGTACGCATCGCCTTCGGGATGACCAAGGTATACGACAAGCCCTTTCGGGATAGTACCTTAAAAGGCCCCATAAACCTGGGGCGCAGTATATTCCGCAACACGTTGGAAACTGCATGCGTAGGAAGATTTTTAGCGTTTAATAAAACACTTTCTCCTACTTTGTACACCTTTTCGTTACGCCGCACCTTGCGGTCATCCGGCTCCTTCTGCTTGTCTTGGCTTTCCGCCATGGCATTGCAGACGTGTCGTAAGACACTAATGCGCGTCGATAAAAACATATCGATGTGATTTGGCACAGATACATGGATATCATCAGGGAATCTTCCCCCCTCAATCCCTGGGCCACTCACACGTGGCGTTAACGGAACCCTCGGATTCACTAATCTGCTCACGTAAAACGGGGTAAACCCCGTAGATGCATGGACCGAATTGTTTATAGCAAATTCGGCCATAGGGAGCATCTCACTCCAACTCTTTGGAGAATCCGGGCATAAAAAAATCCGTAGAATATCCTACACAACGCGATTAACGCGTTCCGTCTGACCGTCCGTCTGGGGATGATCCGCAGTGGACATGAGGAGCTTGGTGTCTAGCACCTTAAACAACGCTCCCCAGAATTGTCCCGTAAAACGGGGATCCCGATCCGACACAACGGAATCGGGTAGACCATGTTGTCGAAAGACACGGTCCAGGAACACTTTCGCTGTTCCTTGTCCATCTATGGACTCTGCCACCGCCGCCAGGTGAGCCATCTTGCTCAAACGGTCTACAAAGACCAATACGCCGGTGTTCCCGGCCTTATCCTTCGGAAAACCGAAGATAAAATCCATGCTAATAGATTTCCAACACTCCGTTGGAACCGATAAGCTCGCCAAAGGCGCAGCTGAACTTGCAGAGGGTTTAACCCTCTGACACGTCTCACAGGTGCGTATATACGCACCGACCCACTTATACATATTGGGCCACCAATACAAAGCGCTTAAAACGCTATAGGTCTTATCCCGACCTAAATGACCCCCGGTAGGGGCTTCATGTGCCTCAAAGAGTACTTTATACTTCAGTTCCTCATCATGACGAACAACCACCCGCGGAGTGTCCTCCGCGATCGTGCTATAATATAGCAAACCGTCACAGTACCTGTAACGGTGTAACCGAGCTTTAGATCGACTTGACAGGGTTGGCTCAGACGAGCCAAGTCCCTTTCCACCCAACGCACTGATAAGCGCCGTACATTGTGGGTCTTTCTCATACGCCTGGATTATGAGATCCACCACAGACGAGGTGATGAATGTCGCGTGAGCGAGATCGTAATCGGGACGACGCGACAACGCGTCTGCAAGCACGTTTTGCTTGCCAGGCTTATACTTAACCTCAAAATTGTACTCCGCAAAGAAGTAGAGCCAACGGGCCATCCGTCGCGAGAGATGAGAAGAATTTGTCGCTGTCCGTAAGGACGCGTGGTCATTATAAACCACGAACGGCTTTGAGCCGAGTAGGTGAACCCTAAGTTTGACAAGGGCATACTTCATAGCAAGTAGATCCTTATCATGAACGGGATAATTCCGTTCGGCAGCTTTAAGCTGCCTCGACTCAAACGCGATAACGCGTTCCTTTCCCGCGTCGTCTGCTTGTAACAAAGCACATCCGATTGCGAAATCGGAGGCGTCGCAGACGACACTAAATGGTTTCCCAGGGTCTGGGAGAGCAAGAACGGGAGCTTTCAACAAGCTCCCCTTAACCGCTTCGAAGGAGGTTTGGTGTTTGGTTTCCAACACCAATCCACGTCCTTCTTAAGAAGGTCAGTTAATGTCTTCGCCATTTCAGCGTAGTCCTCGCTGTATTTGTGGAGATAATTGGCTAATCCAAGCCACTTCCGTAAATCTCTAATATTTATAGGCGAAGGCCACTCCACATTGGCTTTCACCTTCGCGGGATCCGCCCGCACTCCATCCTTACCGATGAAGCATCCGAGGAAAGGAATTTCCTCAGCACCAAATATACATTCGGATGCTTTCGCATAAAAATTATGCTCTCGCATACATTCTAGCACCGCTCGAAGGTGTATCAGATGCGTCTGAGCATCAGACGAGTCGCCTTCCGCGCGACTATGAACGAATATATCGTCGAAGTACGTCTGAGCGTACTTTCTATGAGGGTGGAAGAGTTGAGTCACGAAGCGATTGAAAGTCGCTGGCGCGTTCGAAAGCCCCTGTGGCATAACAAACCACTCCCACAGCATGCCACTAGGCGTGCTGACCGCTGTAAGCGGAATATCGGATGCTCGCATGAGCACCTGATAATACCCGTCCACCAGATCTAAGGCACTGTACACAGTACAGCCCGCCATATTGTTCTGGAGGACATACTTCCGAGGAATCGGAGTCTGCATGGGTACAGTAGCTGCATTCAGCTTGTTGTACGCATGCACAATGCGCCACTTTCCGTTCGGTTTACGAACACAAAAGGTGGGAGAAGAATGTGGAGACTTGCTCTCCCGTACCATCCCTGCCTCTTCTTTCCCCTTGAAGAATGCGTCGATGACGTCGCATTGCTCCTTGGGGAGAGGCCACTGCCTAGTGACGCAGTATTTGGTTCCAGGAACCAAAACAATTTCATGTCGGACTCCCCGATCCGGTGGTAACCCCATCGGCGGGTTGTCACTAATGACATCTCCAAATTCCTTTAGTAAGGAATGGTAAGGGTCCTCAGGATCCGCGAGGATTTTGAGACCGCTTCGGGCATTCAATTCCTGTTTGGTTTTCACCAAAACTGACTCGTCCATCGTGGATGAGGAGTTCAACTCCTCTTCTGGACGCAACACGACGACCTCGTCGATTTCATCTGCTTTCAAAGCAGTCTCAAACTCTTTGAAGGACATCTCCTCCAACGACAACAGTTCGCCTACCCCAGGCAACCGTTCCAGGCTTACGCCTTCTGTGACAACACCTGTCACACTATTCAGCATCCTGTAGGACTGCTGACTACTGCCCTCGGGATGAGTCCCGAGGCCCAGATGGGGGGAGTAAATTGCCCCATCTACTGGAAGCGCCACGCGCCTATCCACAGAGGTCACTACCTCTACCACAGGTAACTCACCAGTCTCTCCTATAACGGCGTGGTCGGAATCATTTACGACGTGCAAAAGAGACGAACTACGGGTCTCTTTGCGTGGAAGCGCCTCGCGCTTAACCACAGGGGTCTCTACCTTTACCACTGGAGTTACCACAGGTAACTCACCAGTCTCGCCGTTCACGGCGTGGGGATTAACCGCCGAATCCCCCTCGTTAAGGAACGCTTCCTTAACGCCATTGGGAATGATCATTTCAGACATCCCAATCTCTGGGATCTCACGCCAGAATCGCTTTTGCGATCGACCAAAGGTGGGTTCATGACTCGCCAATGCTTCACCCGACCGCGGGTGCGTTGAGCCAA
>CM047581.1:5429620-5443282 GCA_026184515.1 Peronosclerospora sorghi | reverse complement strand
TTATTTAAATTTCAGACAACGCGTCTGAAATTAAACTGTGATATTCTAACTTGAATATCAATTATGTTATGGCACCCCATTACAGTGGCTAATTTACTAACATAGGATTTCAGTGTGCCAAGGATGCAAGAATTGCGATTGACAGTTGGATTGACTTGATGATGCAATAGCCTCTGGTGTTTCAGGAGGAGTGTTGGAAATCCATGAAGCCACTTTTTGTCTGTACGTCTCTCCAAGATGGTGAAACCCCATTGGCTGAAATGGTCGGGTACATCTCGAGTTACATTTACGTTGCATTTTAGTATGATTAAATTTACGGGAATTTACAAATAAGGGAGTGATTTTGAAAATAACTACAGATAGGGGAGTGATATTAAAATATTTACAAATAAGGGAGTGATTTTGAAATTAATTACAGATAGGGGAGTGATTCAAAAATATTTACAAATAAGGGAGTGATGTCATTGCAAATTTGCGGGGTCAGCGTATACTGACCCCCCATTTCCGTAAACTGACCCCCCCCCGGTGCATAGCCATGAGATTTTATACAAGATTCAACAGTTAAAGTAACCGTCACACCCATGATCGGGGGGCTCCAACTGGCATCCTTCCATGCAGACTTGTACACGAGAATGCCGACTCATGCGTCATGGGCACGTTCTTTTGCTTCAAACGTGCTTTTGTGAAGAAGTTTGTGAAGACGTGTTTCCGCTGCACCTGGCACTCTTCATCGTGCCAGGGGTGGTCATCCACTTTAGACGCTTCTTGCGTGCTCCATTTCACAGTATTGCATGCTCGACGCTAAATGCGATACTATCCAATTGCTTTTTGGCGTCATTCACGTCGCTGTATTTGTCTCTTGTGTGATTACACCGTCGCGTCGTGAGTAAGGCTCATCGCTTCATTTTCTATTTAGCCGGACTTCTAGCTTCGACGACCATTCTTATGGAAGCAAAAGGCCGACGCTCTGGTTTGTGTAAAGCGTGTGGTTGTTTCCACGTAGGTAAGATTGAGATGCTCACATGTATGAAAAAATGCTACTAACGCGCTATTTAACTCACAGCATGAGAAGGACTCGATGAGCCCCTTCCTGTTCAAAACGATGAAGCTCTTCTTGCAAACTTCGATGGACAAGAAGCAATTGTATGTGGCATCCTTAGAGAAGAAAGAGAGGCGCCAGTCGATGTCAACGGTGCATCCACAGATGGCTTGATCACGTCTCTTACCTTAATTTCTCTCGAGGAAGATGTTGAACTTTTTTCTTGTCGTAATGAGATCAGTGTGGTCGGGACCTGAAAACCAGTCGAAAGTACTGAGCGGAAAACGTGATAGAGGCGGTAGTGGCAACTTATGGAACAGAGCGGGATTGAATCATCAACACTAGAAAAAATCGCGCGTGATAACTACGGCAGTGTACGGCTGAGGTACCACCCGAGAAGTAGAATACATTTACACCGTGAACACATCATAACAAAAAGCTCAGTCTAACTGTAACTGTTGAATTTTGTATAAAATCTCATGGCTATGCACCAGGGGGTCAGTTTACGGAAATCGGGGGTCAGTATACGCTGACCCCGCAAATTTGCAGTGACATCACTCCCTTCTTTGTAAATATTTTTAAATCACTCCCCTAGCTGTAATTATTTTCAAATCACTCCCTTATTTGTAAATTCCCGTTATGTTTAAGGTAAACTAACTCTACAGAATACACTTTTTCAATTTTATCTTTAAGCGACTTCTCGACTGGAGCGACTGACTCCGCGTGGCACACGTCGCGCACAAGCTTATCGTCTTCCGAGATCCTACCTGGTCAAAACTTTCAGACCAGGGAGTACAAGATCTCTGTGCAGAAGCACTACGGTGTGTTTGTTGCTGTTACGTCTACACTTCACGTCTCCCTCGTGCAACTTCAGCTCGCATCTCGTGTGGCTGTCAAAAATCGACCCCACCTCTCGTCGTCCCAAAGTGCAATATTATTTATGTCAAAAACACACATAACCTTTTCACGTGTCTTGCCATCATCGGTCGACAGCTTGATCGTCGGGAATTCCCGCAGGAAGAGACACAGCAAGTGGCTTTGTGTGTCAAGAAAAAGTTGGGGAAAGGGACGTACTTGCAGTCTGCACTGGACCCGCCCGACGTGTTGTCCGATGCACTCGCTGTCGCCTACGTCGCTGCTTCTTTGGCAGCCATTGCACGCTCTTCTGCTTCCTCTTTGAGACGTTTCAACGGAGAGCTCCATCGCCGCTTGCACGAACATTTCTCCAACCAGTTTCACAAGTGAATAAAGTCTCGCCACCGCGTCTCGCCGTCGCCCGCGTCCGTTTTGAATGGAGATCAGTCGATGCCTCATGCATTGGTCCGTTGCTCCTCAAGTGTATGCTCTTGTGCCTCGATTAAGGAAACGTGCTCTTCCATCGGACATTGTCTCCCACCTCTACTCGTTTGTCGCCTTTGAATGGCTGCTCCACTCGAATCGTGCGCATTTCTTCTTCTTCCAATAAGCTGTCGCTGCTGCTTCTCCACTTGTCGCGTTTGCTCGTCGGCCACGCACGGAGCTGCTACCCTCATTGGACGTCCGCTGCTGCTTGAATCGCTGCCCTCTTGTACTTGCTTCTTTGCTCTTCTTCCATGCGCTCTTGGAGTATAAGAGCACGCTGCTCTTCCAACCGTTCAAGCTGCGTGGTTCTCCATTTGAACCCATTGCTACTCTTCGTGCGCACGAGTTCCATCAATTCACGCCCCACGATCGCGTCGTCATCGGTCGGACGCTTGGCCTCTTCCTCATCTAAAATTGCCGCCATCCTTTCCATCATCTTCCTCATAACGTACGTTCTGGACTTGAACCGCTTCCATCCATTGCCTCGCAGTCTTCAGCTGCACCTGTTCGTCTTCATACTGACTACGATACGTTTCGGCTCGTGTCTCGGGTGCCGCGGCACGAGTGTGGAGCTCGCGAATTGGCTCCATTGAGTTGAGCCCTTGTGATGCTCTTACAAGAAGGACGCGCGAAGCTTTTTCTCGGCGCGAACGAGAGCGACGTTGGTGTTCTTATATAGTTTTTGGATCTGCTCTTCCAGCCGTTGTGCTTCATAAAGAATCACGCGAAAGAAAAGGTACACACACCAACCACGTGGTTGGTTCTGACAACCACTTAAAGTAGAAATATTTCTAAACAGTACCGACACTTGCCAGCCAAGCATGCGACAGCCACCAACTGTCTCACAAAGCCCATCTCTTTAAATCCACAGCGACGCGTCGTCGTCACTGCTGTCACTGCCACTGTCGTCGTCTTTGTCAGGGTCGTTTCTCAGATCGTCTTGCTCCTCCTCCTTCTCCTCGTCTCGCGCGGCTTTCTTCTGCATGAGTTTATTCACGACGAGCGCGGCTCGAATCTTGTCGAGAATCGCTTGAGGAATCTCATTCTTCCCAAGCTGCACCATGACGAGCGATCGGTTCTGCAGCACGGCATCGAGCAAGGCTTGACCGCCTCGCTCGGTAATATTGTTATTCACAAGTCCGAGATATTTCAATGAAATATTATACGGGATTACTTGCGCCAGCGCTTGGGCCCCGTCGTCGCCCACTAAATTACTGGAAAGGCCGAGACGCTCCAAGCTCTCGTGACCATACAAGGCTTCACTGAGTGCTCGTGTCCCCTCTCCCGTAATCCCATTCTCCCTAAGATCGAGGTGTTGCAGCGTGTTGTTCGTGCGGAGCATATTCGCCATGGACATGGCACCTACGTCTCCAATGTCGTGGCCCGGCAGGAACAGACGTAACACTGTGCGGTTACACTGAAACACGCGTCCGACAAGGTCGCCACCGGACGGACGGAGCTTGCGCTTCTTCGCCGCCATCTCCTTCAAATCCAATTCCCGGATCTGGTCCTTATTGGCGCGAATTTTCTCGAGAATCTCTTTCAGGGTTGCAGCTGGGCGCTGCGTCACGAGATGGTCGTCGTCGAGACGCACGGTCATCGCAGAGAGAACGGACGCCATTACGTCGACGTCCGACTTGTCGCCTGATTCTGGCGTTTCAACGGCCGTTACGTGCTTGTCCGAAGTGGTCGCCATGTTGATATAATAGATAGAGAGAGCTAAATGAGATGTATATTTATTTGGAAACCCTGTGATATCGCATACGGTATTCTACACACCAGGTTTGTTTGGGTTTGCGTTAGAATCTTTGGGAAAAAACTGGCATCACTCGAGCTAGGAGTGGCGAAGGCACAAGATCGCTACGATTCAAGTCTCCATAGAGTGGACGCCGTTTTCGAGAATCAAAAACAAGTTCAAAGCGAGGATGGGGCACTCAAGATGTCTTGATTGTAAGTCCCTTGGCATAGAGACGTTAAAATAGTCTATGTTGAAGTTTTACCAAGCGATGCATGTGTGCTGTCTGGCATTAGATTGCATACAAACTTCAAGTGTTGCGCGACCATTGTGGTCACTTATCAATTTATGCATTTTTAGCTACTTTGGAATTTTATCTTTATATTAAGTTTTAGGTTAGGTTCTTAAGTACGCATTTATAATTAGGGGAATTCTCCAAAAAGGGTGATTTCGTCACATTATACTTTCTGAAACCAACCAACTTGGTTTGGCCCGGGATCGAACCCGGGACCTTCCGGTCCCGCAGTGAGTAGTGAACCACTCGATCACGGTCGGTTTAATTCCCCAAAAAGGGGGAGAAAATTTGACTTATTTCCCAAATGGGGGGAGAATTCCGTTTCAGCCTTGTTAATTAAAACATCCATCTCATACGAGCAATCAGCATGTCTCACGCCATTCCAGACCTTTCAGAACCGTCCAGCGCCATGCCAGAGTTCAAGTCCAAGTTCCTCAAGCTCTGTTTGATGAAAAAAAATCTGCCTTACAAAATTGTAACCAACAAGCCAGACGAGTTTAAGGCCGTTTGTCCTTCATCTGAGGCGTGCAGCTTCTTATTTACTGCCTATAAGTCATCCAAAAGAGGGACAATAAAGTCTAAAAAGAATGCCTGTTTGGATCACGACAACGAGTGACTTGCAGACCTCAAGTCCACGCGAGCAATCGTACTGAAAGATTCGTATTCGGAGCATCAAACTCTGTTGAAAAACCTGCTACCAAAGGACATCCAGAGTTTGACGCAGGCATATTTTGGCGTGAAGGTGCCGTACAAGACCTGCTGGAAGGCCTGCCTTGCGCGCTATCAAGAGCGAGAAAAAACTTCTGAACGACCAATCATTTCAGTTGATCGAGACATTTTTGACGTCGTTAACCAGGGAAAACCCTGAAACAACGTTCAACGTGGAACGCAGAGATGACAACTCTTTCTTGCGAGGATTCCTCTTCCCAAGAGCCACCCAACTTGCGCTCGACAATTGCTTGCCTATGCTTATTGTTGATGATTGCGATCTGAAGTCAAAATACGGTGAAATGTTAATGATCGCTTCAGCAATGGATGGTGAAAATCATGTTTTGCCGCTTGCGCTTGCCGTCGTTCCAACGGAAGATGAGAATAATTGGACGTACTTCTTCGAGCATCTTAGACGATCCATTCCATATATCAATGGAAAGAACCTTGTCTTGATATTTGACATAGAAAGGGGCTTGAAGGCTGCGCAGCAAGCCGTGCTTCATGGATTGAAGTACAGCATATGTGCCTGGCACCTGGAGAAAAACGTGAACTTTCTCATTAAGATCAACTTTGAAGGCAGGATTTGGGCTGCGGCAAAAGCTACTACAACTAAAAAGTATGAAAGTGTCATGGAGTATATCAGACAGAGGAACGAACAGGCGTTTTTGTACTTAATGGAAGCGGACCCAGCAAGCTGGGCAACCGTGCATTTCATGGCGCCTCGGTACGGTATTGTCACGAGTAATTCAGCCGAATCCATGAATTCTGTCTTTGAAAATCTACGCTAGGGATCTTACTTGAACGTATTTATCGAATTCACGTACAAAGTATCAAAGATGTTGTTTGAACGCCATCAAAAATACGTGGATCCACCACAGTCACCCCTCAAAAGATCACGAAACGCTTCAAAACAAATTTGCACGCGGGTAAGACGCATGAGAGATCATTCAGCATTCGGAATGGTGCTTTTCTGTTCGGCACAGCGCTTCCAAAGATACTCCAAGTATCGTGAAATTGAATGATCGCATATGCTCCTATGGTGAATTCCAAGAACAAGCGTTCCCTTGCATACATGCGGCGAGGGCGATTAATCATATCAAAGCAAACTTTCAGGACTTCATTCATTCCTCCTTCACCACCGAGTCAATCAAAAAGGTATATCACGCTAAGTTGATTTCCATAGCTTTGGATCTTTTGGAATCAGACAATGTCACGCTGCCACCTCTTCAGGTTTCCAAACGTGGAAGGCCAAAAGTGTTTCGATTAAGATGAAACGGAGGTGAATGATCGGGGGAAGAATCGTTGTGGAAAGTGTGGTAAAAAAGGCACAATTCCCTGACATGCAGCATGAGAGCGCAAAGAGACGCTGAGAATCCAGCCCCCACTTCAAACAAAGGGATTTAGACGCGCGCACCGCCATCACCCAAGAAGCTGAGGATCCGAACGATTAGACCCAACCTGAGGAATTGGTTGATATCGCACAAAATCCAACAAAATCCAACAAAAACCAAGCGCAAAAGGAACGTTAAATGTAATAATTGCGGCGGAAGTCATTACAAGAAGACTTCTTTCCTGACAGGCATCAATCGCGAATAGTTCAAATCGTCAATGAAGCCTCGGTGGATTTATCCCCGTTCTTGGAGATCAAATTTAAATTATCCCCCCATCTGTGAAATAAGTTATATTTTCTCCCTCTTTTGGAGAATTCCCCTTATAATTAGTATATGTTTTTACCTTAAAACACGCATTTACATCCTGCCCTCGTGCGCCCCTACTCTGATCAAGTAGGGCGCGCTTCTTTCTTAGAAATCTTCCTCCCACGACGGTAAGGCACTAACGGCCGAGACTTTCATTACGGGAATTCACACGTTCCCCCAACTCGTGTCATTTCCGACAGTCTACTTGTATTTTAATTATTAAAAATCAGGTAGGACTATTTGTTTAGGGAGAAATTTGCATTTCGTACTTTTTAGTAGCTAAAATAGTGTGCTCGTACTCGGTTCTGAGTACACATGTTATGGTACGGATAAGTAGTGTAGGAACACAACAGGTGTTAGAACTTTACTATAGCTTCAACATCTTATGCACATTCATGTCAAGATAGCTAATCACTTCTCAATACACGTTCCATTGATCAAATCCCTGGTTTTTTTCACTTTCTACTACTCTTTACGATCTGTCTACGCGTGTCATTTTCACAGTCTAGCGATAATTGACTGTTGAGATATTGACTTAAGACGATTTCGTTATATTAGAGTTACAGTTGGACATCTTCGACTTGGAGTTTTCAACTATTCTGCGCAAGTACGGACGGAGACACCTTTCAACAGAGACACTTGTGGGTTTCCCGTATATCTAAATCCGAAGCGCGGCCAAGCGAATACCACATGAACAATCTGTTGAAATACAGTGCTATATCAAGACACGATGGCATTACGGTTGGAACATCATTGCACAAGACCGAAAAATAGGTATGCTCAATTTTGTATTTTTGTGACGGACTATAATAAGTTTAAATCATATATATATTCACTTTTGCATTTTCTTTCTTTATGCGACTGGTCTTTTTCTTGCGGTTGTTTCTTGGCTGTCACGCTTCGCTGCGCATACAGTGCGCCATTGATTAACTCCTGGATATCAAGATCACGTTTGAGATTGTGGAGTTTACGGTTACGTATCACGTTGTGGATATTACGTTTTGTTGACTGTTCAACGTCGAAAAGCGAATATTTCTGATTGAACTTACGTTATCTGTGGATTTCAAGTGTCATACGATATGGTAAAGCACACTATTGCTCAACAGAATCATCAATAAACGTAATACTGCTTCGTAGAAGCGTGGGTTTCTTTACAATGCGACCTGCATTTTGTCTGAGACAAAAAATTAGTAGCACTACCTCCCATTTTAAACACACCTCCATCTAGGTAGTGACTTGACGAAAACAAGACATGGTAGTGCTTCTAGTGCTAGTCGCAGTCTCGTGAAAGACAAGATACATAGCAACTTTACCCATCCCAGTCCACAACTTTATCATTAGTGAGACATGCAAACCGATAATCCAAAGCAAAACACTCGTTTTTTGTCTAAGAAATGTTTGAATGTTGACGCTCCCAATGAAAGCGCTATGTGAGTTCTGGGGAAAAGAGAGCTTGCGTTGTGTTATTTTAAGCAATATAAAAGTAATATAGTAGTCGTCGATTTTTTTGCATGAACGGATAAATATTTGGCTTGATGTTTGATCGTCCATCTGTTTGGACAGTTTAAATGGATCATGCCATATATGAGCTAGGTATCTTGTAAAGACTTTCTTGATTTGATACATGTAGAGATAGAGCCTGCTCAATACTTTAAGAGCGTGCCTGATCGTTACTCTGATCGGCTTGATTTCGGATGGCTTGACGAACTTGCTCATAATTTGCTATCGAGCGTGATGGTAGTGCAGCTGAAGTTTCATTTTCTATCGGCTCTATTCACAACTTCAACCTTAGGTACATTCAATCGGAATTACTGCCTTAACGTCGATCGCGTATCCTAATAACACGCTAAAAAGAACGGGGCATTTCCTCTGATCCGTCGAACAACGAGTTTAAAGTGAGCACCAACCTTTTAGCGTACTCAACTCGATCGCGTTGCTCAGTTTAAGAGACGTAGGTTTTGATCGCTCTTGTCAGCGCTTGCACCATTCTTTCGGCCTCGTCATTTGTCTGAGGTTAGTATGCCATCGTCGCACCTTGCTTCTGATTAAGATCGTGTTGAACGATCTAAAGACGTCTGACATGAAACTCGGCTCTGATCATGTTGGATCACCTCACCCACCCAAATCGTCTGAAAACACATTCTTCGTAATTAGATGAGAGGTACCAAAGATCAGCCAAGATCAGGAGCATCGGAAAAATTGGGCAGAGACGGGATGTATAACTTGGATAGGGTGGGTCGCCTAGGTGCTTTCGGGCGATTCTCCCTGAGTACTTTCCCCGTCTCAAAATCCGTGCAACTTTTGACCAAACTCTTGAACACTGCTGTAAAATACTCTCTAGATGAAGTACAATCTATCTTGTGATACGTTCGGCCGATCACCTGACGTCCTCATCCAACAGACGTAATAATAATGAAAGACATTGAGCTGAGGCGTCTCTGAGACAATGAAGGTGGCCCATCGCTCTCAATCCGCGTCGATCTGATCCGACGCTCAACAAATAGAAGACCATTTTCATCAACTTCGTAGTGCATTGCGATCTTGACGCAATCGTTTTTTCGACCTTAATAAATACAGATCTTTACTAAGATAGGTCTTCAGGACGGTGATCCAATCTTCTTCTTCTTGAAACTGCAATAACCGTTCAACTTGTATGACTTACACTATTACCTCACACAACGTTCCAGACACGATCGATAGATTATCGGCGATCGGTGGGTTGGCGATGGACGGGTTGGCGAGCTGGTCGTAACCGTCACATGAACGTTTTCACTTACTTCTTCCGATCGGATTAACTCGGGTAACCGGCTGATCTCAACTAATCTGACCACTAATTCCTCATTAATCGTCATTGATCCAATCTGTTCTTGCCCGGATAGGGTCGCCAGATGATCAATGTTTCGGTTCCATTTTAGATAGAACGTAATATGGACACTCTTACAATACGTCCATTACCCAATTAGTCAACAACTTTAGGCAAGGCAACTTGCAATAGACCTCATCCGTGGCCTTTCTGATCACTTATTTAGAATCTTTATAGATAGCGATATGACCATTTTTTCTGGGCCCAGAGTCGTTCTAGGCAAAGTAACAGCCACTCTATTCAGCCTCGTTCACTGTGATCTGAGGTTATAGTCAATGCTGTGGTCAATCCTAAAAACGTTGGTAGTATTATGCTGTATGATGTGACCCCTTTTTAACAAATGCAGATCCGAAAAAACTGAGAACGATCAGATTTTTATTCGTATCGACGACCATCGGGATAGGTGATCTCCTGTCGGGGTAGGTTACGCGACGCAATCTCGATCAAAGTCGCGTCTACTTCTGCCGTTCGCAATATACCACAAGGATTTCTTCTTTGCCCCTGGTACATTTTATAACCTCCAGCGGCCACTGCGACAGTAACCGACAATACCATTGACGGATACTAACCACGCTAGGATATATTGGCGCGAAAGTGTTTTGATCGATCTTCTACCAACACAGTCTAGCAGACATCTAGTATGCACAGTAACGCTAATACTTCTTTGATTGACTTCGTTTGATTTGAGCCTTCGGGTTCTGAATGTGACTGAGTCCTAGGTACCATCGTGATCTTGGACCAAGGCGGCAATCGTTTTCACAGATTATTACCACCGGAAGCTTGTCCCGGTCGAAATGCTTTAGAACAGGGTCGTATCCATTTTGCCTAACCATACCAAATACGATCATTTTCCAGGCCGTATGATCCTCCATATATGGGGCTGATATTAGACCAGCTGGTCGATCTTCCAATCCGGTCGGAGACTCTTATGTCGTGAAGGAACTTAAAATTTTAATGTTTCCACTCAAATTACAACACAAGAAGGTAATAATTCTGTCCTTCTTGCTTAACTTCCGGTGTCCTTACTACTACCGCCCAAACCACAAGTTAGCCAAACACACTAAGAACACACTTCCCAGAGAGTTTCAGGCTTCCCCAACTTTAGCTAGCTTCAGAAAGCTGTTTCTTCTCTTGCTTGGATGCTCACTCAACGACCTTCTTGTATTAGGATTGTTTTTTGTATAGGAACAGTGAAGAAGGATTGCTAGAAGGCCGCCAGAGACTGTTGGGGTTCAATGGAAATTCGAATCTATTAAGTATTACTAAATCCTATATCTAAGTCAAACACTTCTTTTACCCATTACTTCTTGGTTTCTTCAGCGCTGACTCAAATACTTGATAGTTACTTCTGAGACCCTCCGATTGGTCGCGAGATGGCCGTCCAAGGTCGCTTCTGATTGGTTGAAAATGTTCATCCAAACTCCAAATTCACACCAATCATAATTCAATCAGTCGCGAGATGGCCGTCCAGGATAGCTTCTGATTGGTCGAAAAGGTTCACTTACAATTCCAATACGTAAAAACTTGAGACCAAAATTCTACTTCACCACACTTATTCATCTGACGATCCGATCGGCAGACTTTTTGCATATTAATTTTGTACTAAGTTTTCAACGAACATTATAAATAATAATCCATTTATATTAATCCATACTTCTTAAATCTAGGGAAAGTCAAATTGCCGAGCGAATACAAATCATTTGGTTTCGCTTTCAAGCCACCAATCGTAACATTGTGATCAATATTACCAATTTAGTCTTTTCCCAGAAACGTTTAACTTCTACGATAGATATATTCCACCGTTTACAGGTATCAATCAACCGTTGAACCTTATCACACAGCATGTCTCAGGATCAAAATCTCATCGCGATAGGATTGCCTTCCCAAGATGATGTCTCCGATCGTAATCTGGCTCAACTTCCGTAAACCATACATGCAGAATCAATCGGGTCTGATCTGTAAATATCCATAAAAATCGTTTGTTCGTCAATCTATGATAGATCCAAGGATCGTTGTTCAATCCAAAGCATCTTTTATGAGCCCGATAATCCACTCGCCATATAAAGAAAATGTTTTATCAAGATCTTTATGTAGCATTGATCAGAGACACTAGATAGACCACCAACTTCTTAAACTTGTTAACCTGTCGTTAATCAATGCACAATCTGATACCGGTTTCGTTTTTCTTGATTCCGATCACATTCAATATAACATTGACGGTCGGATGATCTTCGTGGCTAACAACTCCTTCATTTGATCGGATTGATTTCACGATTTCGCAGAGATACTTGACTGGGAGACCGGATTTGCTTCCCCACATAACTGTCATAGCCGTCCGGCGGTGTGCATTAACCTTCCTGATTATCATGTGCCGTCTTCTCTAGATGATCGGCCTAAGCCGATCGATTTTTTCTGGAGTATTCACGTCCCAATCACCTACATGTAGATCATCCATAGTAACCCCAGGAGGACGACGTGACATATCCGGAAGCGCGGACATTCTGATTTTCATATCTTCGACATACACATGGCCTCCCTGGTGAATGTACCCTTTTTCTTCCTCCGGATCATCTTTTTATCAAATATACCTCGATCGGAGTCTGTTTGCTTCCGATCTAGATCCATCGTTACTTTGACCTCGTCTATGACAGCAATTTTTCTCGATCAGTGTCATCCTCCAGATGGGAAATCCCGATTAGCAAGACCGAACGGGTTCTATACGGCTTCTGCTTCCTCTTCAATCGTGATCGGCACCATGGTCAGAACAGCTCCAACGATGTTCGGATCGCTCCGATCTTGCGCTACATTTGATCGAGTCTGGACTATCTGTTTGTCAAAATCTTCTTTTGTGTCGTATACTTGAGTTTCTCCAGTATAGGTGAAGTATACGATTTTGCCAACACACCATATCGATTATGCCAGATTCAGCCATTTGATATACCTATGCAATACGACTAAGGGTTAGACCATATGGCAAGCAAGGACCTGTTCAACCACCTTCCCAGCATAGACCTTCATACAAACATAGCGACCGATAGTGATTCTAATATAACTGAATCGACACCTTGATGAAAGATGAGACCCATCGTTCGTCGCGGAAACCATGGCTTTAGGGTTGATCCTGAGATCTGATCGGGATGTCGACCGATCTGGAACCTGAGATCGATGCATCTTGTCCTAGTCACAACTATTGAGTATTTCCTCCATACAGAAGATGCCGGCCAGGTATCTGGATGGCAGAGTAAGCTCTACATTCGGGAGATTACTGAGGATGCACGCAGGGACCATAAAATAGATGCCCAGAATAGCGTCTTGACCTGTCCGTTTGCGTACTACCAATAAATGTTAGACCAAAAATCCGGGAGGTTTGATCTTGCGCGTGATCTCTTTTCTGTCGTGTATGCACTCTTTCATATCCTGCCCATTCTTGTATCTGGCAGTCGTATACGTGACATCCGACCTTACGAGCAAACATGAAGAAACCTAGTTCCAGATTAAAACATCATTGTAGCTTTATTGTTGTTCATTTTCCATTGTTCACTTATCGAGAGTATAATACTTTTATTATCCACGCGATACACCAGATACTAGACTCGGTTTCATAGTAACATTCGATCTATTATACTCTTCGACCCGGATCAGGTTTCGATCGGATATTATTCCAAAGAACAGAACATAATTGTCGATTTTAAGAGATTGGGACTCCCTTGTTGTTATTGAAGAACGATTACAAGTTGGAACATACTTCTCCGATGCTAGAAAACGAGTAGCAATAGCGTCCATGAGATCGAGTCCGTACCGATAAAGATTGTATCGCGATCCAAAAATATCGCCTATACCGAGCAATCAAGATGGTCACGATCGATTCAGATACTACTGGTCAGAAACGGAGAACGGCAGATCGGTATCGGATATCGAGATGAGATGAGGTACAAAAAATAACATGGTACCTGGATCTAGTTCGGCGGTCAAACTGCGATC